>CM008283.1:27769355-28102134 GCA_002319775.1 Fagopyrum tataricum | reverse complement strand
CAAGGGCCACCTCAGCAGCAACAGACACAGGGACAACAGAGGGTCCCATATCGCCCTACGACTCAGGGATCTGCTCCTGGGCCGAGTAGAGGCAGAGGTCGTGGTGGGAGCACCACTGATATCAGAGGACCACAAGGTCGAGTCTTAGAGCTTAGGAATGCAAAGGAGCCAGCTGCACCGACTGCTACAGGTACCATTCTGATTCATAGTTTACCTGTTAGAGTCTTATTTGATACTAGTGTACGCATGCTTTTATATATGATGCTTGTGTAGAGCGTTTGAGTTTAGATACAGTTGAGGGGATGCCCTTTCTTATAGGGTTACCTGATGGTGGTAGGGTCAGAGGTACCCGTGAGATTCACGGCTGTCCCATTTCTGTAGGGACTCGTGTGTTACTAGTTGACTTCTTTGTCATGCTATTAGAGCATGAAGAAGTCATTCTAGGTATGGATTGGATGGATAGACATTCTGCAGTTTTAGATGTAGGTAGGAGGACTGTTATCCTCTCTACCGAGTTAGGTCAGATAGAGGTTTTCCGAAGTTGGGACCTTGGAAAGACATGCACGGTTATCAGTGCGATACAGGCAGCTAGACTGATTGCACAGGGTTGTGAGGCCTTCTAGTGTTATGTCATGAAGGAGGGGGAGAGTTCAACATTAGAGGATATTCCAGTTGTCTGTGATTTTGCAGATGTATTTTCTGAGCCGTCCAGTTTGCCGCCTCAGAGGAGTGTGGACTTCAGTATTGATTTAGAGCCTGGTACGAGACCTATCTGAAAGGCTCCATACCGGATGGCGCCTGTCGAGATGTTGGAGCTGAAGAAGCAACTTGAGGAGCTGGCTAAGAAGGGCTTCATTCGCACTAGCGTGTCCCCATGGGGAGCACCTGTCCTCTTCGTACGGAAGAAGGATGGATCGTTGAGGTTGTGTATTGATTACAGAGAGCTGAACAAGGTGACCATCAAGAACAAGTATCCACTGCCTCGTATTGATGACTTGTTAGATCAGCTTCAGGGAGCGACTGTGTTTTCCAGGATTGACCTGCGTTCAGGGTATCACCAACTGAGGGTGAGAGAGCAGGATGTGCACAGGACAGCATTCCGGACCAGATATGGCCACTACGAGTTTGTAGTGATGCCATTTGGGCTTACGAATGCCCCAGCCGTCTTTATGGAGTTGGTGAACAGCATCTTCATCGACTTCTTGGATCAGTTTGTGGTGATATTCATAGATGATATTCTGGTGTACTCTCGCAGTAGAGAGGAGCATGCAGGACAGCTGAGGACTATATTGCAGGTTTTACGGGATAGAGAATTTTATGCTAAGTTCTCTAAGTGTGAGTTCTGGATGCCAGAGGTAGCATTCCTGGGTCATGTGGTTTCAGCTGAAGGGATCAAGGTGGATCCGGCGAAGATAGAGGCAGTAGCAGCTTGGACGACACCGACGAACGTCAAGGAAGTACGTAGCTTCCTTGGCCTAGCCGGTTATTACAGACGCTTTGTGGAGGGATTTTCTGTGATTGCCGGTCCACTGACGAGTCTACTGAGGAAGACTACCAGATTTGTATGGTTTGATCAGTGTGTGTAGAGTTTTGAGGAGCTGAAGAGACGTCTGACTTCTGCTCCTATCTTGGCACAGCCAGAGGGTATAGAGGATTTTGTGGTATACAGTGATGCATCAAAGCTAGGCTTGGGATGTGTATTGATGCAGCGGGGCAGAGTGATAGCATATGCGTCTAGACAGCTGAAGACGTATGAGGAGAACAACCTGACTCATGATCTGGAGTTGGCAGCGGTAGTTCATGCACTAAAGATCTAGAGACATTACCTGTATGGTGCTACATGTCAGATCTTCACAAACCATAAGAGTCTGAAGTACATTTTCACGCAGCGAGAATTGAATAACCGCCAGCGTAGGTGGCTCGAGCTGATCAAGGACTTTGATTTAGAGATTCTGTATCATCCAGGGAAGGCGAACGTTGTCGCCGATGCCTTGAGCAGGAACACGCCTCGTGAGCAGGCGATTGCGAGGCTGACAGTTCAGCGTCAGTTGCAGAGAGACTTGATCTGGTTAGAGTTGGACATCCAGTTTCCTGATGAGGATGCCCAGCTGCGTACTTTAGAGGTTCTTCCTGATTTGTTGGGTGAAATCCAACAGAAGCAGGAGACCTGCCCGACACTAATGAAGATCCGAGAGATGATGTCTCGGGATGAGGCACCACAGTTCCTGCTAGGAGCAGATGGAGTATTGAGGCGCCGCGGTCATGTCTGTGTACCTTCTGATACAGAGCTGATACAGAGGATTTTACAGGAGGCTCACTGTACACCTTACTCTGTACATCCAGGTACGAGTAAGATGTATCAGGATTTGAGACGTTTATATTGGTGGGGAGGGCTGAAGCCCGATGTGGCCAGATTTGTGGCACAGTGTGCGACCTGCCAGCAGATCAAGATATAGCATCGTAGACCTGGAGGTGAGCTCCATCCACTTCCTGTTCCACAGAGGAAGTGGAAGGACGTCACCATGGACTTTGTGACCGGGCTGAGACCGAGCCGGAGTTTTGATGCTATTTGGGTTATAGTGGACAGATTGACGAAGACGGCACGTTTCATTCCTATTAGGGAGACGTGGCCGGTGAGCAGATTAGCTGAGGAGTACACTAGGCAGATAGTGAGACTCCATGGTGTACCAAGGACATTCCTATGCTGAGGATACAGTGGTCGAGACGTGGACCTGATGAGGCTACATGGGAGACTGAGGATAGTATGTAGAGGAACTATCCAGAGTTCTATGCCGAGTTAGATGCACCAGTAGGATCACCGAATAGATCTTAGTACTATCTTGGTGAGTATTATGTGCTTATATGCTTATATGCTATGATGTGTTTATTGTCATACTAGCTTTGATATGATTTATGATCTTATTAGATCTTGTTGTGCTAGTATGATTATTGTTTATAGCTGGAGATGGCTCTTTCCTCCATGCTATTGTGATACGTTTAGGATTCACCTGGAGATGGTTATTCCTCCATGCTATTTTGATGGACATAGTGTTGCTGGAGATGTTTTTCCTCCATGCCTTTCTGTTATGAGTATGATACGGCTAGAGATGTGATTCCTCTATGCCTTATAATGTGTTTATGGTTTGGCTAGAGATGGTTTTCCTCTATGCCCTGTATAGTGTTTTGTTGCTAGAGTTGATGGTTTCCTCCATGCTTATGTTTGAGGTTATAGAGAGAGTTGTACCTCAGCTTGTGAGTCCGAGTGGTTTGAGGATTTTACAAGTTTTGGGACGAAACTTGTTTTTAGGGGGGTGAGATGTAAGAGCCTTAGTCTTTTGGACCGAGTTTTTTACCTTAGCCGCCCCAGCGGGTTCCCGCTCCCGCGGCCCAGTGAACCGCCCCCGCGGTTTCCTGCGGCAGCAACCGACTTTGTTGACCTCTTGACCGTGCTTTACCCTCTTTTCCTTACTTTCTTCCTACCTTGCTGAGCAAGGGTTTCCTTCTTCACTTCTTTCTTCAGCCTCCCTTACGTTCTTCTTCCCTTCCTTTCCCTTCTTGATCTTGCTTGAGAGTTCTTGGAGTTTGATTGAGTTTTGGTGTTGCTTTGTGTGGCTGGATGTTGGGTGCATGTTTGCTGAGCTTCAAATGTCAGCTGAGAGTGTGTTCTGTACTTTCCTTGGGTGATCACAGCAGTGGAGGTGAGCTCCTTGCTTCTCCTTCCTTTCTTTCTTTCTTGTTCTTCTTCCTTAGCTTAGGATTAGATGAATTGATCATAGGTTGATGTTGAAATGTGTATGTATATGTATGTGTGTGACTTTGGAATGAAGAAGACATGATTTGATCACGTGAAGAGCCGAAGAGGAATCGCGGGGTCACTTTTTGCACCGTCTCCGCCCCCGCGCCTGGAAACCGTCGTCCCTGCGGAAGCCGTGCCACAGCGCCTTTGCCGTGCCTGCGTTGCCTGCGGCCATTGTTACCGCGCCTGCGGCTGGGCCTTGCCGCGCCTGCGGGTTGCCTGTTCCGCCCCTGCGTCTCTCTTGTTACGCAGGTGCGTCTTTCCTAGTATGAACGGGTTAGTAGCATGCTAGGTACGTGTATGAGGATAAAATGATGAGGATATGATATATCTGTATGCCGGTTACGGATTTGAGGTTTATGAGTTAGGATATGATCCTTATGGATCCCTTGGGTCTAGGTGTGACCCCTTTGATGGATATGAGTGTGATATATTGTTATGCCTTGTTATTAGGTAGTGTTGTCCTCCAGTTTGGAGTGGACCGTCTTGAGGATTGATCGTGGTTGAGACTACTTCGGAGGTTGAGGTAAGTCCATAGGACTTACTTAGCTACCATCTTTATATTGAATCTATGCATGAGTGGTGTTTGTTATATGCTTTATAGCATTCGATATGGTTCATTACCGACCTATGTTATATTGACCGCCCATTGTAGTGGTTGTGACAACTTACCTTTCATCCCGTAGTGGAGTCTGGGAAGTTCTTTGTAAGCTAGTTAGATCTGATATACGGGAAGGGCACTGACCACTCCTTATGGTATACGGGAAGGTGCGCTGATACCACTCCAGCTAACTATTGCACGCAGAGGCGAGGTTTAAATACATACCTCGTGTCACATATTTTCATATGCAGATCTATATACTATTTGAGTGATTGACGTTATAAAGATAATAAACCGGGTAAATGTGTGAAAGCATGATGATGTGTTATGATTCCTGAAGTGTGTTTGTGCTCTAGCATCTTCTTATATATGTGTATGGTTACCTAATGGTTTTATACCGTGTTGTAGATCCTTTGCAGGTTAGGAGAACTGCAGAGTGATCCAGAGGGGTGATCTATTGAGGGCTCCGTACACTGGGGTGATATCGTGGGATATGGGATATTTATGTTGTACGGATTTATATTTTGATTTTGTACTCAACAGTTACTCTATATTACCTTTTGATATGTATATATTTATATCACTTTTATGCTTTGTTTTAATCTATTTGTGCCTTGTTGTAAGATTCAGTGAACTTGTTGTCAGGCTAGAGTCAGGATCCATTGTGAGATCCTAGCCTAGTAGCACCTCGAGTCCTACGGATTTGGGGTGTTACATGTTGAGTCTTGAATGTTTTTGAATTTGATTTAGTAATGAGTACTATTGGGGTTGGTAGAACTGATAGTTACAGATGATCGGGTTAAGAACAACCAAAGGAAAAAAAATAAGAACTCAAGACTAATTAAATCCAATGATCAATTATATCTCTTGTTGAGTGGATCTTTGTTAGGTGTGATGATTTTACAATCATATTAACAACTTTCGCTTGTGAATTTGTTTACTCGTGACTTTGTTATAAAACTGATAATAGCCCCAAGTTTCTAGTTGGTGACTTGACATTTAATTAGGTGTACGACATCACACATGTTAGTTAGTAAAGAACCAATGCTTTTTTTGGTAAAAAACCTACAGATATTAAAGATAGTGTTTTGTCCAAGATTATAACATGGGGTATGACATTCATACAGAACACAAATTAAATTACTAATATAACAAAAACAAATAATATAAGACGGTAACTCGAATAAAGATGGACTAGGCTTAATATTGAGAGAATAAGGTACAATAATTTAAAGGGTTCATTTGAACGCCTTGGAACTAGGGTTCGGGGATTGTAAAGGTGGAAATCGAGGAAGATAACTTATCGGTCATTAAGTTGATAAAAAAATATCTTTGGAGACTGCATTGACAAATTGATGTGATTATCTCTTACATCTCTTGTCTCTTGTTGGTTTTTTACAAGGTTAATTAGTTTGTTCATATTTTTAGGAAAGTGTATGACCGATGACTTGTCATATTAGACCATTCAAATCTTGTTTCAAATAGGATTGTTCAAATTCCAGTTTGGACCTAGACTGAAAAAATTTATTGGACCAAAAGTTTGTTATTGGACCTTACTTGGAACGAATTTTCAAGTCCAGTCTAGATTTGAATCGGTCCGGTTTGTCAATTTTTAAAGGGCACAATTTTGGGTCCAAAAATCCTCAAAAAAAGTAAAGAAAATTTGATCCAACCGGTCCAACCCGGTGTAGGTACAATAGGACCAAATGAATCCTAGTTGCAAATGAAGGAATTTTGGTTAAAGCTTTCATCTGAAATGATGTGGTAGGGTGGTCTACCAGGCGATAATGGACAATTTCTTATAAACAAAACAACAACATGAAAGAGATAGATGTTTTGTCTTTAAAGTGACGTAGTCAAATTTGGTGCCACTTTTTTCATTTCCTTAGTTTCATCATGATATAAGAATGCAGTGCAAGCATGTTTTAAGTTGATGAGATCAACAAGCATGTTTTAACTTGATTAGTCAAATGTGGTTTTTATTAGTTTAAAAAATTGGCCTCAGTTTTGCAACTTGATTATTGTTGATATCCTATTCAACAATGAAACAATTACATGAGCAAATTTGCACATTATCAACCAAATCTCTTGTCAACCACTGCCTTGGGCATTTTTATGAATAATGATGCCTTCTCCGACTCTAGAAGTTGTTGCAAAGGTCTATATGCTGCAGCAATGCAGAGATTCAGACATCTAAACAAGTGATGAAAGAAAATCACTTGTTCAGACGCACAATTATTACGGAAGCAAAATCAGACACACCAATAGAAGTTGTGGAATTTGCATGAAAGTAGAAACATTGATGTAAAGGACATTCTACATGGCAGAGTGATGATTTTTTACACATTTTGTGGATATTACATAAACAAAATCAGATTGTTGAGACACGCAAATATTATAACAAGAGCCAGCTTAGTTGCAAATGAGAAGAGTGCCTTTGTAAGTTTTCAGCATCTCCAAACCACTAGAAATGCAATGTGTTGCATGTACCATATAATGTAAAAGCAAAGGCAACTACTACAATTAACATACCCTAAGACTTTGAGAGGGCTTTCCGGTAATTGCTTTCTGCTCTTTCACCCTCAAAATATATACCAACTTCGAGACTGCATAATATAGCATATACCTTGTGACATATATCCATTCAGAGATTCTGCATGCCTTAGTGTAGTGATTACTTTTCCCTCCAAGAAAAAAGCGATACAATTATGCAGACGATGTTGATGAATAAACAACATATACCCTGTCAACCTCAATTACATTACTTGGAGAGACAACAATGTGCCTATTTTCTTCAACCTGTTTGTTAAACGTTCCTCCTATAAGAAGCAGGACACTATTCAATAAAATGTTTAAAGAAAATCATTATAGAGTGTTGCTTGGTTTCACTACATACTGTTGATATGTTTTTGTTTGGATTATCTTTTGTTTAAGCCTTTTTTATTTGACTCAATCTTATACTTGACACTCAAGTATAAACCTACCAAGTATAAATCTGTCAAGTATATACCAAGGGTTTTATTCCTATATATATATATATATTATAGGGTTCCTTAGTCTCCTATCATCTGAAAATCTGTTAATTTGTTAACTTGAATAATCTGGTTAATTTGGGATAACCTAGTTATCATCTCATCTGTACTTTGAAATCCCTCAATAAATTCTCTCTGAAAAGTGGACGTAGTCATTTTTGGGTGAACCACTATAAACCTGTGTGTTATCTTTCTTTTGTTAAATTCTGTTCTTTCTCATTACTTCCGCTCAACACATACCTTACCAACTCACCTGCCTAGAATAACAGTATAAGCATTACTCGACCATCAAATGTTGAAAAAATACCTAGTAACATCCTATAATACATTATATGTCTAAATTATTAGTTGTAAAGAGTCTAAAGACATAATAGTTGTTGGTAGGATGGTGATACAAACCCAAAATTATCAACTTTATTAGTTTCAATTTAAATCTACAACATTCCATTTTCTTGTTAGTTTCTTTGATTTCCACAATTCCATTTCATTTTCTTGTCATTATCTTCTAACTGACATAATAGTTGATGGTAGGATAGTGATACACTTTTTTTTTTAAATCTTTTAGCAAACATTCAGAATTAGTTATTTCGTTTATCTGTTATAAATAGGAGAAGTTGCATCTTGCAATTGGTTCAACTATGAATTTTGAATAGATTACAATTTTCGAGTGAATAGAATAACAATTTCCGAGGATCCCTCAAAAAGGCTAAATTGTGAGATTCTTGCCTTCAATTTTTCAGTGTTTGTCCTAACATATAGGAAACTAATCAACAACTTCAATATTAATGTCAAATGAAAAATAAAAGAGATACGGAACCAATAAAGTTCTCCACCCAACGAGGCAACAACTTTGAACAATCCTACCAATGAAAAAAGTCTTTCCCACCATCAAAAGGAGAGATAACAACAAAAAATAAACAAGTCTTATCTTTTTTGTAGAGAGAAATGACCAAACAAAAATAATATGGGTGGTTTTCGAAATAAAATTTGGCCGGAATTCACCCCTTATGAAACCTAGTTTAATGTGATATTTTGTGTATGCTGATTAGTAATGTTTGAAACTTTTTTTTTGAACCAAAGGTTACATGTTGAAAAGAAGGAGAGAATAAAGTTATAAGGGATCAAAAGGAGAAATAAGAAAGTCGGGAATAAGAGTGTGGAGAAGCGGAGCAATGGAACATTAGGGCTTCGAGATCCCTAACGCATCCATCTAGGAGGAGTTATTTGCAGAATGGAGGTTCCATCGAGCAGTAGAGTAGACCTTGACATTATGAATCACTTTGTGAGCAGTGATAGTAGTGCTAGTAGCGCCAAGGGAAATGTTATTGAAGATGAAGTTGTTCCTTGTAAGCCAGGCATGGTAGAAGAAACATGTAATTGATGATATGATGATTTGTGGTCTAAGAGAGTTGTGGGTAGTGGAGCTTGAAAGCTATTGGAGCCAATCCTGAATCGAGTTGTGACTACAGGATATACGTAACCATTTTAGGACAATAAAGAGGGTGTTCTTAGCATGGACACAATGAAGGAGAGCAAGGTTGTCGGTTTCATCATCGAGGTTACACATGGGATAAGAGTTTGAAACAGAAGGGTTCCAAAGAGAAATATTAGAGTTGGTGTGTAGTTTACCATGAGCAGCAATCAAAGTTATGAAGCTACATTGAGGGATATTGAACTTGCTCCAAATAACCTTGCTCTAAAAAAATCAGAGGGCTCATGGCCGGAGGAGGTTGTAGATAAAAAGACAAGTGGTTTTGCTGGAGTGGGGGGACAAGATGTGGGATATTGGTATGTGAGGGTCGAGTGTATGAAGATCATCCCTAGTAGAGATGATAGTGCACCAAATCTATTTTTGAGGAGTTTGGTGGTCCTGATGGTGTTATGACAAATAAGGCTAGCGTTAATCCATTTGATCCACAAACTCCAAGAGTGGTTGTTGTGACAATCATAAATGAGCTTTGAGATGTTGACCTTGTTTAAGGCGATGAGATCCTTGAGGTCAAGACCACCTTCCTCTTTGGGATGACAAATAGTGTCCCAACCAATGGTGCATTGTGAGTTGCCAAAATGACCCGTCCAAAGAAAAGACTTGAGCAAGATGTTGCTCTTATCTGCAATAGAAGTGGAAATAAGGAAAAAATTAAACAAGAAATTAATCAAGCCATACACGACACCTCAAATTTGAAGGTGCATAACATAGGATAGATTCCTAGTGCTCAGGAGTTAATATTGGTAGAAATTTTGTGGAGATAAAGGTTGTATTCCTGAATTCTGAGGCGTCTAGATCCAAGGAAAAGACCAAGGTAGGTGGTTGGGAAGTTAGCAATGATAAGGTTTATAGAGGAGGCTATGAGATGTTGGGAGTGCCTGTTAACACCACCAAAGAAGATTGAGGATTTCTCCAATATGGTCGGGAGAGCTTAGGAGAGCCTGAAGTAGTCAATGGTGTCTTTGAGAATGAAAATGGAGTCTTGATCTCCCTGACAGAACAAAAAAGATCATCACAAACATGAGATGAGTAATGGAATTGTGGGAGCATTTGAGATGGAAATTAAAGTTGGGATTGGAGATTTTAGAGAAGAGATCACGAATTCATAACGATAGAGACAAGATAGGGGAGAGAGGGCAACCATGCCTTAAACCCTTAGCACCTTTGAAAAATCCCTCATTATGACCGTTGATGTTGATAGAGTAGAAGACGGAAGTGATACAAGTTTCAATCCAAGAGATGAAGGTGGTGGGAAAATCCACCTTTTTGAGGAAGTGTTGAAGGAAATCATGATTGACAAAATAAAACGCTTTTCACAAGTCAATTTTGAGAGTACATTTGGGGGAGATTTTTGAACGGGAAGGAAAAATCTACCTATATGCTTTACTGAACTAGGTTAATAAATCATGTTATCAAAATACCCCATACTTAGCATTGCTTGTCCTCAAGCAAGTAGTAAATCCAAGATAGGATAACATGAATTATCTATGCAAAACAAATAAAGAAAAACCCTTTTTGCTGTGCTTCTATACATGATCACTCTCAAAGTGAAGTCTCATGGATAAAGAAATAATTTGTATTAGGTCAAAATAAGGAAGGCATGCGAAGAAAAATCATACTTTGCAAAGAATTCATAATAATCACAAGAATTACCATTGTCTAATATTCATGAAGAATTCAAGTCTAAGCCATTAAGTCAAATACATGTATACAAAGATCAAATAGGACTTAGAAAAGAAAAAGGCTAAGAAATGTGATGAGGGTAGGATGTATGTAGGTAATGTGGTGGTAATCCGGGAAGAAGAAGAACACATTCATTTTTTTTAATTTTTTTTCCTTTTCTTTTTCTCAACATCCATCCTTTTTGCATATTTATCTCTTTTCTTCCTTTTCTTTTCTTTTTCTTGAGTGAATGGCAGTGGTGCTTGGTGTTCAATTTCCTTCACGTACCTTCCACCTAATGCACATACCGAATCGCTCGTTAGGATGTTTAGCTAATCGGAGGTTGACAAGACACAAACGCCCAATTATGTGAATGGTGCCGAGTTACTCATCTTCATAACCAACATTCCCCTGAATAGTATTGCTTTGCAACCTATTTTTCTCCTTTTCACTTCTTCACATGATTCACATAAACACTTTTTTTCAATTAAGCACACACCTTCAAACTTCACATTCCTAATTCCCGGATAGGTCAAAAGGAGACAATTATAATCAATGCTTGAGGTGCTAAACAATGGTAAAGATAGAGAAGAAGAATGAAATCGAATTGCCTAAATCATTCCTATGCAATGTATAAGAACTTCTCATATAGCTTCAACAACCAAAATCAATCCAATTAAACAAAGTAATTTTCATAAATCATACAAATTTCAAACAAGGTATTCAATTCCTGCAAATGCCATTAATTAAATTAAAGTTTAGAATTAAGATCGCTAGCCAATAAACATACACAAATATCATCATAGAGGTCATATCAATCATAGAAGCACAAATTTTTGAAGAAGACATTTTTTTTCCGATGCATACACATAAAGAAACGTGTGACATAATATCCAAATTGTTCGAATGCAATACAAATAAGAAACATGCTAAAAGAACTGCATCCTACCCTATACTTAAATCTCACATTGTCCCCAATGTGAAAAATAAGAAGGAATAAAAACAATACTCACAATGTAAAAGATGAAGTAGAATCTCTGGCGCATCTACTCGAACGGTGGTGGAGGTGGATCTCGTTTCTTCGTTCCTTCAAAGTGTTCGGCTCGTCTTAGACTTGCTACGAGCATTATCTCTCTTGCTTCTTTCTACTTTAATACCTAGATCCTACAAAGACACAACAAAAACGCACATAAACGCAAAAGCAAAAGGCAAAAACAAAAAGACTGGGACATGAAGACTCTTACCCTAGGTTGCCTCCCGAGAAGCGTATTGGTTTAAGGTCTCTTACCAGACTTGATTCCGTCAATGCTTAACCTAGAGATGTAGGCGAAATCCGCTCCACCGGAGATTCCGGTTCACACTTCTTCAACCTACTCTCGTTTATCTTGATCGATCCGACATCTTCACCCTATACTTCAATCATACCATAGGGGTGGATCTTCTTAACTATGAAAGGTCCGGTCCATTTTTTCTCGAATTCCCCTGGCATAAGATGAAATCTAGAGTTAGACAACATAACTAGATCACCTTTTTATATATTTACTATTGATTTTGGAGCTCTCTTTGTAGATCTTCGAGCTCTCATATGCATATAGTTTTCCTCCCTTTGCTAGTATTGAAGAGAGTGATGTAGGAGCTCTTGAAAATCCTTTGATGAATTGTCGGTAGAAACCGACTCCTCTCGCAAGAGTGCTTTCATGGATAAAGAAGAAGATGAGGCTTGGGAGTTTGTTGAGAAGAAAGCCTTAGTTATGGAGAAGTACTCTCACAAAAAGGCTGAAGAGAAGAAAATAAGACCGGGTGTGTATGAGGTAAACCAAGAAACGCTCAATGATGCAAGATTAGATTCCTTACATAATGAAATTAAATCTTTAAAGGATTTATTTGCATCTAATATGAAAATCCAACAAGTTGAAGTGCAGGTAGCATCCAAAGAAGAGGATGTAAATTTTGTTAATAGAGGTAATTTTCAGGGAGGATATCAAAGAGGTTATAATAATAACTTCAATAGGAATTACCAGGGAAACAATTTCAGGCCTAACCATAACCATTCAGGCTTTTCTTATTCTAATCATGAGGGTGCTTTGAACCCCCAACCATCTTCTAGTGGTGCAGGTACGTCACCCAAGCCAACTGAGCAACCTCAACCGAAAGATCGATTTGAGGTTATGTTTGAGCAACTCATGGCAAGGTTAAACAATCTTGAGAATTTTGTCACTAGTGTCACCAAAGCTCTAAAGGTTTTGGAGACTCAAGTGTTCAAGAAGGCTAAAGAAGCTCCTAGAGATCCAGGAAGACTTCTTGGGAAGACTGAGGAAAACCCGAAGGAACAGATTCTGATTGTCACCACTGAAGATGTTTTGAAAGAGGATGAGTTGCACGAGAAACAAGGAATCTCGGCCACTTGTGGGAAAATCTCGGCCGAGATTACCCATAGTGCCGACCGAGATTTCACTGCAGAAGCCAAATCTCGGCCTGAGATTCATGGATCTCAGCCGAGATCACCAACTCGTGAAGAAAAGTTGGAAAATCTGGGGGAAATGCCTGCTAAGGAAGAAAGATACATCCCCCCGTGCCCGTACAAGCCTCCACTTCCATTTCCGCGAGCCCATGCAAAAGCAAAACTTGACAAGGCTTTTGGTAAGTTCATTGAGCTTATTAAAAAGTCCGATATTGACATTTCTACTCTTGATTATCTTTCAGGGATGCCGGAACTAGGAAAAATCTTGAAGGAGACACTCTCTGACAAGAAGACCATTAGAGAGGAGTAAGAGTTGATGACCACTAAGAAACCATTGAAGGTCATCAAAACTCAAATGAAGAAAATGCCACAAAAGCTTAAGGATCCTGGATCATTTTGCGTCCGAGTAGGACTTGGCGATAGATCTTACACAACTTTGTGTGGTCTTGGTGCGAGTGTAAGCATGATTCCTCTTGCACTTTGCAAGGAGAATGACCTTGGGGAACCAAAGCCAACAAAGATGACACTGCGTATTGTGGATGGATCATCAATTGAACCAGTGGGAATACTCGAAGATATTCCACTGCTGCTAGGGAAGTATCATCTTCCCATTGATTTCTATGTACTTGATATTCCTACTGATTCCCCTACACCTCTAATCCTAAGAAGACCCTTCCTAGCCACTTCTGGTTGTCATGTAAATTGCAGGGACGCTTCCCTCACCTTCACTATAGTAAGGTAAGGTGACGCAGACAAGAAATATTGACTCCCAAACATCGAGGAATAAGCCAATTTAGCAGAAGGATCGCTTCGAGGCGAAGGCAAATAGTCAGGAGGAACCTCGGTCGAGATCTCGGCCGAGATTACCTTGGACCATGACCGAGAAATCACTGCAGAACCCAAATCTCGGGCCGAGATTATTCCATTTCGGCCAAGGCCGAAATCTCGGGCGAGATTCACCCTTCCCCAACCGAATCTCGACCCGAGATCCATCCATCTCGGCCGAGATTCAAGTATGGGGTCGGGAAAGTCTTGGAAACGCTACCCGAAGCTCCGGAACCTCAAAATACACCTCTTCCATCCACCAAAGGGAAAGAAAAAGTGGACGAAGGGAAGGAATCAAAGCCCGGAAAGAAGAAAAGAAATCCCGTAGAAGGAGTCGGTTTCTACCGACAATTCATTAAAGGAGTTTCACGACCTCCTACATCACTAACCTCCATTCGAGCAAAAGGAGGAAAGTTGGATGCTTATGAGAGCTCAAAAATCTACAAAGAGAGCTCTAAATTTAATCGTAAGTTTAAGAAAGGTGATTTAGTCATGTTAGCTAATTCAAAATATCACCTTGTGCAGGGAGAGTTCGAGAAGAAATGGATTGGTCCCTATATTGTGAAGAAAATTCACCCCTATGGTTGAGTTGAAGCATGGGGTAAAGATGATGGTTCTATAAGAGTCAATGAGAGTAGGTTGAAGAAGTGTAGGCCGGAACCTCTAGGAAAGCAGCCTTCGCCTATATCTCCGGTTAAACATTGACGGACTCAGGTCTAGCAAGAGACCTTAAACCAATGCGCTTCTCGGGAGACAACCCGAGGTAAGAGTCTTTTGTTCGTGTCCTTTGCTTTTGCCTTTGCGTTTTGCGCGTTTGTTTTTGTTTTTGTCTTTGTAGGATCTAGGTAACAAAGTAAAAGAACGGAAGAAAGGGACGGAAACCATAAAAATCTCGGTCGACCTGACCAAGATCTCCAAAGGTCCGACCGAGATATCACGACAATAGCCAAATCTCGGCCCGAGATATGTGGATCTCGGCCGAGATTTCTTCTTCGACGTCCCATCATCTCCTCCTCAGTAGGAAACACGCCAGAGAGACCTTCATCATCATTTTTACATTGTGAGTATTGTTTTTATTCCTTCTTATTTTTCACATTGGGGACAGTGTGAGATTTAAGTATGGGGTATGATGCTTACAATATTTTTCAGCATGTTTCAATATTTGTCTTGCATAAAAAAAAACGTGTCATTTGTGCTTCTTATATACTTGATGGGACCTCTATGATGAGAACTTGGTGTATGTTATTTGCTTTTGATTATTATTTTCGAGTTTTGAATCAATTATGAATTTGTAGGAATTGATTCATTTATTTGCAATTTATGTGATTGATTGAAATTTTTATGTTTAGTTGAATTGAATTTGATGGTTGAAGCTATGTGATGAGTTCCTATACTTTGCATAGGAATGATCTAGGCAATTCGATTTTCCCTTCTTCTCTATTTTATTCATGTTTAGCACCTAAAACATTGATCATATTTGCCTCCTTCGACCTATCCGGGAATTAGGATTTTGAAGTTTGAAGTTGTGTGCTTAAAAGAAAAGGTGCTTATTTGAAGAAGTTGAAATTGAATTGTATGAGATATGAATTGAAAGCAAGAGCTTATAAAGGGATTGTTGGCTATGAAGATGAGTAACTCGGCACCATTCACATAATTGGTTGTGTCTTGCCAAAGTCTTATTGGTTTTAAAAACATTCCCTATGAGTTGATTTAGTATGTGCATTTTGATGTGAGGTACGTGAATTAAACTGAACACCAAGGTTTCGGCTATTGTGCACTACTACCATTCACTCAAGAAAAAGAAAGAAAAGGAAGTGCAAAAGAAAAGGTTGGATGCTGAAAAAGAGTTCAATGTGTTGTTCTTCTTCCCGGATTACAACCACATACCCTATATCATCCTACCTTGAATTCACGTTTCTTTGGCCTTTTCATTCTTAAGTCCTTTTCATCTATGCATATGTATTTGACTTAATGGCTTAGACTTGATTTTCTTGGATATTAGGCATTTGAATTTCTATGATGATTATAAATTGTTTGTAAAGTTTGATTTTCCTTCACTTGCCTAAATTGTTCGAACTTGTTTATAATATATCTCTAGCTTATGACTACACCTTTGAGAGTGATCATGTATAGAAGCACAAGCACACCAAAAAGATTTGTTCTTACTTGTTTTGCATAGATGATTCATGTTATCTTGTCCTTGGATTTACTACTTGCTTGAGGACAAGCAAGGATAAGTATGGGGTATTTTGATAACATGATTTATCGACCTGATTTTGTCATGCATTTAGGTAGTTTTTCCCTTTTTGTATGCATGTTTTAACCATAGTTTGTGTCTTTTATGCTTGTTTAGTGTTACTTTGCAAGTATGGATGTCTACACACGCTTCTGGTTACTTTGTAGGTATTTTGGCGTGTTTTGGAGCTAAAACGATGCAATTTAAGGAATAAGCCACGGAGTGGACGCATAGGAGTTGTCATACAAGCATTGGAAAGGAGAGAACTACACTTTAGGAGCAACCAAGACAAGTTACCCGAGATCAGAGAGTAATCTCGACCGAGATCCACCAATCTCGGTCCGAGACGGAAGTGATGGAAGCTACTGCAGAGAAATCTCGGTCACCATCTCGGTCCACATCTTGGGTGACCAAACTGAGATCACATGAAGCTGAAGTACGAAGTCGAAATCTCGGCCCCAACGTCGACCAATCTCGGCCGAGATTCTGAGCGAGATATTTCCTTAAGCGTCGGAATCTTATTTTATTTCGGACTCGTGGCCCAACCCACGGCTCGCGAGGGTTTCAGGTTATAAAAGTAGAGTTCTGAAGTCCGAAAAAAGGACGCCCCCCGAAGAGAAGAAAGAAGATTGTTTAGGTTTGGAAAGTGGAAGTTCGATTGTTGAAGAAAAGTTTGTTCTTTTATTTCTTTTTCACTATTGTTAGTTAGTTAGTTTTTGAGGAAGATCCAGTGTTGGAGTTTGTTAGAGATTTCAAGTTGGAAGACAGTATGTTTTGATTCAATAAAGCTGTGTACTTTTCTCATTCCCTTTTCCTTTTTAATTTTGTTGATTTCCCTTTTCATATCAAATTCAGGATTAGACATGAGCTTTAGTGGCTAAAAACCTTATGTGGTTCAAAGGTAGATAGAAATTTGTTTATACCTTGGACTATGATGGATTGAATTGTTTTTATTTCTAGTTTGTGTAATTCGCTTTAAATCCTATGGAAAGGTTCGGTCTTTGCAGGTTTAGACTAGATCTAAACCATCTTAACCTAAGTAGGAATTGAGTCGTAACTGAGATATTCCTATATAGATACATAAGAGAACTTGTTCCTAGGTAATAAAGGTTTAACCTTTATTGGATAGAATGTGCCATCATTCCTTCCTTTGAGGCAATAATTCTTGAGACGTAATTATAAAGGATTATTGTGATTCCTTGATTGAAGGAATGAGGTTTGTTTATCATTTCTCCCTGTATTATCTTGTAAGACACTATTGTGAAAGAGCATAGTTTAAAGAACCATTCATCCAAAGCGTTACATTCTATTATATGCCTTGTGTGATTTCTTTATATCGTGAGTCCATATGTATAAATAATGATCTTGAATCCCTGGAATTGCATAATTTCCTTATTTGATTCTTTGTTTGTTCGTTTTGACTTTCAAACAATTAATGACAAATTGATTGTGAGTCCGTTAAACCTTCAAACCCTTTTTGCGCCTTCTTTCCTTATCTTTTCCAACCCCTTCTTATTCTAGATCTTTACTATTCTTGATCAACTGCATAGTCATTAACTTAATCCCTAGAGATCGACTCTCGAATACTTAATCGTTGTTGCATCTGATCGATACACTGTGAGTTCGCTGCATTGAGTACATATTCAGATGATAAATTTAAAGCAGGCTCAAAGTTTTGTGCATCCCGTGGATTTCTATCACTCTTGATATTGGTTTATAGGGTGTACAAAACAAACGAACAAGTTTTATCCCTTCGCAACAAACGCCCCATTTCACCTCCACCTCATGAACACCGTACTACCCGTCATCGAAATTACAAGAGACTCTTGTTCGTCCCTGCCCACTTCTCGTGCTCCGCTGATGCACACCTTGCATACACCTCCATCCGCGGTGGTGAAGGATTCCCTATGGTATAACATACATAGGTCGAGCTAATGATCTAAAACAAGCACTATATGAGAGGCAACCCATGGTTCTGAATTTTCCTTTTTTTTCTTTTTTTGTCTTGTGCTTATGTTATTTCCCTTCTCTAGGATGACTGCTACTGTTTATGTCTTATGTATGAATGTTCGAGGACTCTAAGGTGACAGAACGTGGACTTCAAGAAGCCTTCATTATACTCCATCTTCTACCACCTTCCTTGATATCAACCTTATAGGCTTGGGACTTGATTAAGAACCTTTCATTGGATCAAATGTTCGGTTTCTTGTTGATTTCTTCTTCCATTAGACTTGGAGGATAGATGTGATGATGCTTGTCATCGAATGATGGCTTGATGTCTCCATTTAGCTTCTTGTAAGACCTAAATACCTACAAAGACACATGAACAAGGAGGGTAAATATCTATTTCACATTTTAAGCACAAATCAAGATATAGATGACTGAGCCATGCAATACTAAGACAAAACCACCGCACTGATGTAGATGACTGAACCATGCAAGATATAGATGACTGAACCATTCAAATTAACAATAGGCCACAAAAATCCTTCTTTTCAAGAAATTGAATGCGGAATTGAAAATCGCAGAAAAATAACGAGAATAGTAGAACTAACTGTTACGGATCCTGCTCCGGTGACTCTTTTTGTGTAGAACTTCCTTGACGGATCTTGAAAGCTCGAATTTTTTTTGTGTTTTATATGGGACGTGTGAAGGTGTTGATGAACCTGAAGCTCTGATACCAATTTGATACGGGGTTAGCCGTCAATTGGCCCGATCTTTCAACACCAAGACTCGCAATGAAGAAAATGGATAAAAGGTGGAAACTTGAAAATAAAAAGATGGAGGAATGATCCAATGATGGTGAAGGATCGATAGATGGATAGATCTGGTTGAACCCTTAAGGCAACCAAGAGCACGATAGGGAAACTAAGGCTCTAACACACAACTTGGAATGCCTTGAAGAAGCCCTTCCACTATAATCTCACACAGAGGGGAAAGCGATTGTCCCCAAAGCACGAGAAGTCACCCGGAGATGATTGAGAGCACCAATTTTCCAATCCAAGTGACACAACTCAAAAAAGCGCCAAAGTTGTTGGGCAAACGGATTCCGCTCACACAGTAAGGTGTCTCGATTCCACGAGAAGAATATGGGATAGAAGAAAACAATACTCGAAAGTACTTGTGTTTAATTCATTCAAAGGTGCGTGGGAGAGACGCCTACCTAAGCCTTATACTACGGGCTTGATCCAAGATCGAGCCCAATCTAACTTAAAGAGATAAGATCAAATCTTTAAGAGATAAGATCAAAAATAAAAGAGAAATAAAATAAACTAATGGGCTGAACTAACAAGTCTTAAAAGCCCAAAACGAATAATTAAAAGCAAGCTCATCTTTTATTTAAAAGATGTCCAAGAATGGGCTTTAAAAAAATGAGCAAGTTGAGCCTAATTTAGCCACTTAAATTAGCCCAAAACTCTTCCACTTTCTTTTCTTCTTCAAACACATTGATTTCGGCCTTTCTTGGAATGTCTGGGCCGTCCTCCTGTCTTTCCTTGGGTTGGACGTGTATTACCAACTTCGGGCTCTCTTCCAATGCTCTTGTCTTGATAAAGCAATTCTCCAATTCATGCATCTCTTTCCCAAGTTGTTCTCCTATTCGTTTGGCTTGGGCTCTTGTGATGGGTCCGGTAGTAGATGGTGCATAAGATGCTCCTGCATCACATTGTTTGCCAAAGAACCTTGGGGGAATGGGTATACCAGATTTAAAGATCTTTAATTAAGCTCTTCTAACCAAGCAACGATGAAGGTTAGTCATGAATAAAGATTCCTTACTACATGAAATGTCAAAAATATGTTATTTTAAGGACTCTTCTTTTTTAAATTCATTCTTGGAGGATAACCCGAGCTATTCATGTAGAAGCCTCTAGGGGGCGAAGGCACTTTTATTAGAAGGAGTAGGCTTGAGAATTGGCTAAGGTAATTTTGTGAAGGTATGGAGTGATAACTAGGTGTTGAAGTAGGGAGGAAAAAGTTTGGTGCGACCACATTAAACTGAAAGCGTAAAACTAGAAATGAGAGTTCATGAGTTTTTGAACGAGGAACTTGACACATGGAATAAAGACAATGTGATATTTTATTTAACAAAAGATGATGCAAAATGTATTATTGTCATACCATGCAGGCGAGATGCACCGGAGATGATCGGGTACGGTGGGCATGTGTGATGGAATCTTTACTATTAGAAGTGCTTATTGGCTTGGCAAGTGTAGTCATATTGCACATTGTCAAGAAGGTTGTAAGATGAGATTTCGGAAGTACACAACAATATTTGGACTTAAAAAGTTCCTCATAAGGTGAGAGCTTTTGCGTGGAGATACGTTATTGATATTGCAGATGTCAAGACAAACTTATTGGTTAAACAAGTGATAAGTGATGATACAAGCAACATATATATGCTCTAGTTTCTTGGAACCTACTCTCATGCACTTACTATATGCCCTAGTGGAAGACAAGTGCGGAATCACATTAAAGCTCTCAACCATGCTCACTATTTTTCCCTATGCAATCTAGAGGAAATCATATAAGGAATAAAAAACAATTTTGGAATGGATATTGTTGCTACATTTGTAGTCCAACTTTAGATAACAAGGACATGTATAAACAAAATGTTTTTCGAAGATGAACCATTGTGTATTCCTTCAATAATGGACGCGTTCCATAAAATGGTGGAAGACTATAATCAACGAGGGGATGCTAGAAGAGGGAGAAATAGAGAAGAGAATATACACAATGCATGGGAAGGTCAACGGGAGATATCATAAAGGTGAATGTTGATGCTTATGTTATTGAGAGAGACGTGAACAATTATACGGAAACATGATGGTCAAGTGTTAGGTGTAAAAATTATGAGAATGAATGGGAAGTGACCGGTCTGTTGGGTTGAGGTAGAGATAGTCAAAATGGGGATACATGAGGCATTGAGAAGAGGAGTGATTAATGCCATCTTGAATCCGACTCTTTGCAATGGTTAAAAATTTCACGATAATGGACATAACCAAACATAGAGGCCTTTTACTAGCGGACATTAGAAGTCTTAACTCTTAGTTTAATATCTTTACACTGAAGCACGTTGCTCGATTTTCTAATAAAGTTACGGACTTCCTCTCAATTATCAATCCATGTTAGGGAGATGAACAAGTCTTTGACGGGAATATCCCACCAACTATGTATAAATTGATCATTGATAATTGGGGATGACAATGGCTTGGGTGACCCATACTTAAAAATCATATCACCCGAACCACCACCCGCCCGAGGATCCCTTCATCCTAAATCATAACCGTGAGTGATCAAGTATGTCTTTTTTTTCGTGTTCACCCAAAAATCAAGCAACTTTCAAAACAAACAATCAAAGTTACATGTCTTCCTTAAACTCAAATCAATATTAGCTTGAAATTGAGTTTGTAAATAAGACAATCAAATTGTTTCATATAAATTTTTAACTTAATCGGCACTCGGCTTCCACCAACTCCTCGGACTTGAAAAAATGTTCAAACTTGTGACCTTTAGAAAATGAAAGAATATTTTGATTGAAAGTGAAGTAATATTTCAATTAGGAATTTAGGGTTTAATTTAGAAGGAGATAAGTAATTTCGATTTTTTTATTAAAGTGTCGGGTGAATCTTGGGTGACCATCGAGTGAACGCCAGGTCGGTTGGTGGGCCAGGTGGTGAGTCGAGTGATGATTTTTAATATCTTCGCCCGGAATCGCAACCGGATCATCATCCGGTCAAATTTTACTCGAATTTCAATCTCATTTTATCGGGTTTTTAACCGTCGACATGATCTGATTTATTGAATAACCATCCGTTGCTCAACTGAGATTGTTATCTCTACTACTAATCAACATTAATATAATGAATTTACACTTTAAAAAAAGAAGAAGTATATAATCAACTCTCGTTTAATGATAATATATAAATCTAGTAACGATATTAATTGAAACAATTGAAAAGACGATATCATTGAAAAACAAATAAAATATAAATTAGTCGGGTTTATTTTTGGTTGGATCGGGTGTGCGGGTCAAGTTTGCTTTGTATTCGGGTATATTAACAAATTCGGGTTGAATCGGATGAATTAGGTGTCAGATTAGGTTTTTTCCCTTGGTCTGAAAGTGTCAGATTTGGTTTTTTAATTTCCCATTTTCCGCTTCCACTTGTTCAGAGAATCATATTCCCAATTAGTTAGGTCATCCAATCATCGTAATAATCTGACCCAATTATCTTATCGAACCTTCATTTATTCGTTTTTAATGCAAAATTCTCCTATCATTTTCGTCCTTTCCGTTTTCCAATTCCTCAAATTCAATTGATTTTTGCACGCCTCATTTTCGCCTTTTTGGTTGATTCTGGTCGAGTTTGTTTGCTTTCGGGATTTTGATTTCGTAGGAGGAGAGCTAATATGATCTAAAAGGAATTTCGCATTCGCTATCTGATTCTCTTTCTAGGTTTTGAATTTGGGGCTGTGCTGATGGCAGATCGATCTTCAAAAGCTCATGAATTTGCTATGCATGTGAGATCAGAAGAAGACGATGACGAATTCCGGAGCTGCTGCGAAGACGACGACGACGAGAGCGACTGCGACTGCGACTGTGAGTGCGACACCCAGCTGAGTCAGACGGATGATGAAAATGACAAGTTACTTGAGCAGGAGGATGATTTTGTTGTTGATGAGTCTACTTTGAAGATGTACTTCAAAGGCGTTTCAGTGGAGGGGGTTGGCGATTCCGGTTGTGGATTTACTGGTATCGGAGTTGTTATGGAAAGATCTGGGTCTAATCCCACGATTAGGGTTCAGAAGAAGCTCGATTTTTACGTAGAGGATTATGTGGCTGATTATCTGGCTTTGATTGACGGTCTTTCTGAGGCTGTCAACCGCAATGTCAAGCGTGTTTTGGCCGCTACCGATTCTAGGCTTCTCCATGATCAGGTTTCGCTTTCTTCAAATCACACCTAGTACTTGTTTTTGTCCGCCATCGATGTTTTTGTTTCTATATTTTTATGAGGTGTATAGGGTTTTGTTTTGCACGCAGATATCGCAGTAATAGGATAACCATGCCTTACCTTCAACAGAATGACCTTTTACCCTTACCAAAATCTCCCTCACTGATGGTATAGTTTGACAAACTGTATCTTAACATGCCTTTTCACTTCCACTAATACAAATTGATGTTAGAATGGAGTGGCGACACTTGTCTTTGCTGTTGTGTTCAAGGAAATGGAAACCCTGTGCTGCTTTGCAGACAGCTTGATATCTCCAGCTCATTGTAAATTTCACAACACCCTTTTCCTAAAGAAGCTCTTTTTCCTTCTTTACCAGCAGCTTGCTGTTTGCCTTCTTCTAATGTCATATTCCATATCATCTATTGGATGCGACCTTGTTTACTGGTTCGGTGTTGTTCTACTGTTTATATATAACGTTGATGAAGAACTAATATAGCTATAATTTTCTGTTCAGCTTTGTGTATCGTACTTCTATTGTATAAATAGAGTCAGGATTGTCCCCTGTATGCTCAAAGATTTGATCTGACAACTGAAGCCGAATTATGTAATATTTTTTCATCCGTAGATGTTATCTTCTTTCTTGCTCAACTTATTAGAGAAATGATCAACAGTGAACAAGAAAGTTTTCAGCTAATCTGAAAATGAATCATGCATGGATTTTAATTTTAACATTCATATCCATTATGAACCATTTGATAACCTCTGAATTGTGTCAATGAAGTGAGTGTTGAAATTTGATACTTCATACTTCATACTTGGATGACAAGAGACTTAAAGAGTGAGATGGGGATTTGGAAGATCCGGAGAAGCAAAGATTCCTGGAAAGAAGATGGAGAATTGGAAGATCTGGAAAAGTTGGATTCATGGGAAGAAGATGACGACTGCTTTTAGGTTTTAGGGTTTGCTTTATTGAGTAATATAGTATTTAAGATTAGACTTGGTATCTATTAACCCAAGAAAGGAAACGATTATTTATTTTAGGGAAATTTTAAAGGGAAATAATCATTAAATTTTGGTAAGTAGTTTAGTTTTTCTCTTTTTGTACAAAAATGACTTCTAAAATAACACATAACTTACATAATCACATATTAGATTTCACTTTTTATTTTATAGAATTTTTTTTAGGATATATAAATCATTCTTCTCAATAGCTTTAAAATGATATATTATTTATCATTCGTTGCCATGTCCCGTTTCCTATTATTTTTAGGATTGCCACTTTCCCGATCTCACTGTGTCTGTGCATCAAAGACAACTAGTGTAAATTAGCAATGAGTTAGATAAATGTATACATGTGAAAAAACTTTAATCAAAATTAAAATGTGTTTAGAAGTTTAAAATATTAATGAGTTCGATGTTTACACCTTTTTTAAGTTGCCATGTAATGTTACAATTTTTTTTAATTTTTTTATTTGTAAAAAGTTTCCAAAGTGAGGATGTGTCAAAAAAAAACCTAGTGTAGAAATGTACAAGAGAATGACATGTGGCTGTAAGGACTTCTGCATTAATATAAGTATATAGATTATGTAGCTTCCATGAAAGCAACGATCTATCTGTAGCAGAGAGGTTTTGCTGAATAACTAGTATCCTTTAGCAGAGTATATGATCAATAGGCAGAGTTCTGAGGTCGTTTGCATAGAACCTTTTTGTTTTGTGAATCATAGTTGCACACTCCGTTTAATTAGGAATTTAGGACTTCACATAAAAAGGTTATTTTGCAGAGTTCTCATCCCTAGCTGCATTCAAGTATTCCATTCAATGTCCTCTGTTAAATCTTGGATCTGTGTCTGTGTTCTGAAAATTAATTGTCAGACAATATAGTAAATATTATCCCTTTCTCTGTCTATGTTTCAATCTTCATAGACGATTATTGATGCATAAGCGTCCATATTTTGTCATATACTCTGAAGACGAAGTGTACGACAATTCTTGCAAATATTTGTTATTAGAAGTATTTAAGATTGTAACATTTTCAGATACATGGGCATTTATTAGACCTTTTTTTTATTGATCACAGATTTTGGCGGAGGAGAACTTCGACAATCCTCTGACTAATGCTTTCAGAGAGAGGATCTTTCAACTGATAAGTACTTTGGAAGCTTTTAAGCTGAAACTAGTTTCTGGTGTTGAGGTACAAAGTACTTTGCATTTAGCTAGGGTAGCAATTGGTATTGTATCTCCACAAGAAGGCAAAGGAGACCGAATTGGTTCAGCAGAAAATTGTTCAATTTGCTGTGAGGATAGACCATGCGAAATGATTATCAGCTTAAAATGTTCACACAAGTTTTGCTCTCATTGCATGAAAACATATGTTGAGGGGAAAGTGCAGGCCAACCTAGTTCCAATAAGATGCCCTCATGAAAGTTGCAAATATGTGCTCTCTGCTGCTGATTGCAAAACTTTTCTCCCAGTTGTCTTGTATGATTCTTTTGAGAAAGCACATCTGGAATCAAGTGCAATGTACTGTCCTTATCCTAACTGCTCAGCACTTGTTGACCGTCGTGCATGCTATTCAATTGGAGCAAGTTCATCAAGTCCATCAGACAGTCACTGTGTCAACTGCCCTGCTTGTCAGAAACTCATCTGTGTTGATTGTGGGGTTCCATGGCATATTTCATTGAGTTGTGAAGAGTTTCAAGACCTTCCACCGGACGACAGAGATGTTACGGATATTAGTTTGCACCATTTGGCTCGGGAGAGGAGGTGGAGGCGTTGTCAGCAGTGCCGCAGAATGGTTGAGCTTGCTCAAGGGTGCTTTCAAATGACCTGTTGGTAAGACTCCTCATCAATCATAATCCAGTGTGTGTAGTACTTGTTTTATGGTTCATCTATTGGCTTACATGTTTGATTCCGAATGCGTCACGGTTACGCATTGCGAATTCGCGTCAAATTTGTCACGGTTACGGATTGCGAATCCGTTACGGATCCGGAACCCGTGACCGTGATTTTTCTTTGTGAATTCTACCAAAATAGCAATCAAGATCTCCGGTATCACTGATACATGTATCCCTATTTTGTGATTGGTTGAAGCTAAATAAATAAGGATTAAAGTGTTATTGCTTTACGAGAAAAATACCCAAATTCCACCAATCATGTGATAGGGATACTAAGGATAGATATAAGAGTGATACAGAAGATCTGACCGCCAAAATGAGGGGAAATAAACCCTTAATCCAGTGCACAGATTCGGAATCCATAACCGTGACAGTCACTGATGCCAAATCTGGTTGGCGTTTGGTAATTTCATCGCCGTGTACTTAAAATCACTCTTGATTTCAGGTGTGGGCACGAGTTTTGTTATTCTTGTGGTGAGGAATATAGAGACAACCAGCAGAGCTGCCAATGTGCATTCTGGGACAATTTCAACTCCGAAGAGATGGCTCCTCCAGCTGCCAGTGCATCACCTGATGAAACCGAGCAATGGCCATGGGATTCATTATATTCATTTCCGATGATATTGGATGCATACTCGGATCAAGAAAGATCACAACTTGCCCTCATTCAAAGATTCTTAACCGGAGGTTTCAGTCTGAGTGAGCATCACCCTTACCAGTCACCCCCTCACTGTACAGACTCATTTGTTGATGCCATGAAGGACCTCCACCAACTTCCTTGGCTAGAGAGGTTCGTCTCCGTGATCAGCGACAACTACTATGACGATTACGCTCATTAAAATGGATCAGAGATCGAGTCTCTCGCTCTTTTTCTGTGTAGTATGCACAATTAGTCCCTTCACAATTTGTGTATTGCTCTTAAATATGAACTTCAGTGACCTATCTTCCTCGAATGGTTTAAGGAACAACGCAGAGGAGTCACTGTAAGACATCATCTTTTTCCAATGCAGTTTATCTTTTGGGAAATTATGGTCATCTATAAGTTTTAGTTTGTCCGAGTTCATCACGGGTGATGGAGTGGTTGTAGTCCACTTCGTTTCCTTACGATGACGATGATGCTGTGTAGCATAAGAGAGTAGCTGTTGTACTCACTGTAGTACAAAGTGTCCAGGCTTTGCTCTCTATACAACTTAAGTCAACCGGCTGGGTCTATAAAATCATCAATGTATAATGTATGATTCTATAACATAGTTACTATTCGGGCTGTCAGTTTTTTTTTTCGGGAATAAAAAAACCCGAGACCAGACGTATTGTTGGAAAAATCTCCGCATGCACCTCACATTGGGGCGGAGCACAATCCTCATTCGTCCCAGCTTGGGCAGATATGAATTCCGACTGCATTTTATTTTTGCCTTGTCATAGTCGGAATGTGCATCCGTCCCGTGCCGTTAGTACGTTTTGTCCGCCCAATTAACATCACTCTTCTATAATCACAGTTTCTGCATAAGTTGAATGACCCTTAGAATAATATTCTGTTAATTACAGGAATGTCATTTAACTTTTTATTTTTTCCCTAACTTTGACTGTAATAATGAAAGCATTAGTCGGTTCTATTCATCGGGCTTTTATGATACACTATATATATATGATTTCAACAGTAGATAATTTTATTAATTATTATTACTAAAAGCATAAGAAAGAAAAAAACAATTTGTCTACACAAAAACGATTTGTCCTACATTCAACAAACTCTCATGTGGGACGTCGAAGATATCACTATTCTCCCTGCAAACTTTCCTCAAAAAAGCATAAATATAATCCACAGCAACTTTCTTATAGAATCTTGAATTCCTCCTTGCTTTCACCACAACATTTCCTAGTATATGCACCACACCAACTTCCCTACACTCATTCAACAACTCCAGCTCACTCGCCTCTCTCGTCTGCCCCGACGACGACCTTAACGTAAGCTGAGCTAACCGCACGGGCACAATCGCATCTCCCGACGACCCAGACAACACCGAGCCATTGTTTTGGTTAACCGTCAAAAGACGTTCAGTTGATAGCTCCGCTTGCTGCCCATAAACCGCGCTGTACTCTGAATCCGAGCAATCTTCCATCATCTCTTCAAAATGCACGAACGTGTAAACGCTTTTAAAAAGCTTGTTCTCGAAATCATCGTCTTTCTTGTGGAGCTCCTTGTATCCGTACCTCGCGACGCATCGGAACATATGGAAGTTCTTAGGCCCGATGCGTTTTACGAGGAATCTTTCGTCTTCCGGGACCATGTAGACGGGAAGATACTTGACACAAACGAAAACCACCACGGAATGTATGGCCGGCAAGTTTGTGATCAAGTGGGAGAAAATGTGCGGAACTCCGTTGGGAAGTTCCGTGTATACGAGTCCAATTCCCGGGACTCTAACGAGTCCTAAGGTGGGGCCTAAGCTGAGGATCCATGCCATTGAGACCTTGCTGTGTATTTCGAACTCGTAGCGTTTTACCATCCCGTAATGCCATACACACATGATGACAAGGAAGACGGTTGCTATTACGAGTGGGACCCACCCGCCTTGGTCTAATTTGAAGAGTACGGCGGAGAAGTATACGAGTTCAACAAGCAGGGAAAGGACAGTGAATAATAAGACAATAATCCAGTGGCATTTCCAGACGAGTAGCATGATCAGGATCATGAGGAATGTCGTTGCTAACATCACGTTCACCACTGCCGTGCCTGTGTCATGACATCAACTAACCGTTAGATCACAAATTAATAGTAACAGAATGAAAGAATGAGTTGTACATTAAACCATAAAGATCCAGTTAACATCGCCATAAGCATTTTCAGTCTTAAAATGGCATCAGCTAAAAATATTAAAATAATAACACAAGAAAGGCAGACCAAAAAATATTTTTCAGTTCTAAAATGGCATCACCTTAAATTATTTTTTCAGTTCTAAAATGGCATCAGCTTAAAATATCTTTCAGTTCTAATATAGCATCAGCTTAAAGTATGAAAATAATAGCACAAGGAAGGCAGACCAAAATATATTTATCAGTTCTAAAATGGCGTCAGCTTAAAATATTTTTCAGTTCTAAAATGACATCAGCTTAAATTATGAGAATAATAACACAAGGAAGGCAGACCAAGTAATATTTTTCAGTTCTAAAATGGCATTAGCTTAAATATCTTTCAGTTCTAAAATCGCATCAGCTTAAAGTATGAAAATAGTAACACAAGGAAGGCAGACCAAAACATATTTTTCAGTTCTAAAATGGCATCAGCTTAAAATATTTTTCAGTTCTAAATTGGCATCAGCTTAAAGTATGAAAATAATAACACAGGGAGGGCAGACCAAAAAATATTTTTCAGTTCTAAATGGCATCAGCTTAAAGTATGAAAATAATAACACAAGGAAGGCAGACCAAAAAATATTATTCAGTTATAAAAGGCCATCAGCTTAGAATATTTTTCAGTTCTAAAATGGCATGAGCTTAAAGTATGAAAACGATAACACAAGGAAGGAAGACCAAAAATAAAAAGTGAAGGTGAATGAAGAATTGACTTGCCATAAGCATTTCCAATCTGACTTTGTTTTCTGAATCCAATCGTGACAGCTATACATAAAACCATAAGGATCCAGTTAACATCTGGACTATATACTTGGCCGAGAAGTTTTTTTGAAGTATGGACGATTTTTACTCTTGGGAAACAGCCCAGAGCAAGAGCCTGCTTAATGATGGAAAACGTAGCTGATATTGTGGCCTGACTTGCAACAACAGCAGCCAGTGTTGCAAGGACGAAAACTGGCCAGTAAATTGCAGCTGTAGCAATGATGTCATTTTTCAAAGTCAGGAAATTTAACGAAAACTGCAGAATTCATGTGACAAAATGCATAAAAAAAGACCTGGTATAGAACGGTAAAATGCATCAAAGACATGGTCAGTGTTTTGCATGAGGTAAGCTGCCTGCCCAGCATAGGCAAGAAGAAGGCAAGGAAACACAACCACTGTAAATGCGATTTGAATAGATGGAACAGGAAAATGTGACAGATCTGCAAAGAGTGATTCTGTCCCTGCAATATATACTAGCATGCATCAGCAAGAACACGTCAAAAAATTTGTACGAAACAGGGTGAACAAAGAGAAAAAAAAAAAACAGTTACCGGTTATACTAAGCATAATTCCTCCAATAGAAGTCCAACTGTCTTTTCCGCCCCTTCTAAAGTAACGAAAAATATATACAGGGGAAAATGCTTTTAGAACACTGTGATCATACTGCTTTATGTTGTATATGCCAATTCCTCCAATAACAAGAAACCAAAGCAAGACAATAGGAGCAAACAACCATCCAACTTTGTCCGTACCAAAACGTTGCAAGCTGAAAAAACCCACTAGTAACAGGACCGCAACCAAGACGACAATATCTGCATAATGTAACTGTAAGGGTCGGCATTGGCATGATAATAAATTTAGCAACAAGAGCATTGACATGATAATAAATTTTACATGCAGACAGGGAACACAATTTTGGGAAGGAATAATACCAGTACTTATCTTGGGGCACTCTACTTTGATCCCTCCAACAGCTGACAGGACTGCAAATATTAATTTGATCTATTGAGTTCGGATAGAAGCTTAGCAAAAGTTTACATCAAAAATTAAAAATGAAGCCATAAGAAGCTTAGGACTTGCTTCACGAATATCATGCTCTTCCATATAACAACAGTTAACTACACAAAATTACATAAATTTAGGCCACTTAAACACACATTATAAAGGAAAGAGAATTTACACATTTGTAATACATATTTTATTAGGAATTCAACAATCAGAATCATATAAATCTCACTAGAATGTTATAATAATGCATTGAATGTGAAAAAATATCTCACTTTGTAAGAAAATAAACACGATGTAATTGAAGGAGCGCTAGTTTTCAAATTGCAAGTGTTTTCTCATCTTTAAGCGATTATGAAATGGGTCTGGATGGTGAATCAGTAAAATAATGGATAAAATGCACTTTTGTTGATAAAAGTTAGTAAATATAAGTGGTTTTGTGTGATTTCTCTATTTAAATAAATTATACACACATGTTGTGTGTGTGTATGTGTGTGTAGATTTTAGTGCAGTTCAGGAAGATGGTTGTGGGTTAATTTGTGGTTCGTATTTCCTATACTACTAATTCATTTATTTATATTGATACTTCATTTTATTTTTGAAAATAAGTAATATTTATTTTAATTATGAAAAACAAAAAGCTTTCATTTTTCATGAAATCAAAAAATGAACTATACGCCTATAACTAAATGAATAAAAAACTTCAGTCCTCGCCACAAGCACCGTCCTCACCTGAACCAACTAATCTGTCATGAAGGATAAACCAAAAAAGCCAAATCTTATTAGAGCATCAGATAACTTCCAATCATGAAACCATAGGATGTACCTGATATTGCTGGTGTAAGAACTCCGTCGCCAATCATCGTGCAAGTGCCAACAAGAACAAGAAGAAGAAGCGCATTTTTCCTGGAAGGATGTCCCTCTAACCATCTCTTCGTCCTTGTAGCAAAAGAATGTTCATCAAATGTATCCCGGATATATGTTGTCAGTTGTTCATCAGTGCGGTGTTGATTAGGAATTGTGTTGATTCTAGCATGCCTGCAAAGCAGTGAATATAGAGCAAATGTTCCACCTATACACAAAATATACAAATATCACAGTAAATCATATTCTCGTTGACTAGAACGCTGATTCAAAAGAAATTACACTTCATATGAAATACAATCAAGTAGTCCAGTAATCAATACGAACAAATTATCCCAAAAATCTTTACCTAGATATGCATATATGATCAGATCTGCCATTGATCTTGAAAAATGAAGACACTGGTTCAAGTTTCAAAATTTTCTGTTCCACGGCCTCATATTCACATAGAAATGCTTCCATATGAAAAAGCTACTTACAAACATGCTCATGTACTCTTAAATCAAGGTTTACTCTTTATCAAATTCATAAATATCTAAAACCATTTACATAATCTCATTAGTTACTGTATGTAGCTAGTTAAATTCAAGTCTTACTCAACTGCATTTTCACGGGAAGAGTAAGAAAGTTATTACAACATATAAATAAGTAAGAAAGGAGGATCAAATTTGATAAGAGGGAGTTAAAAATAAAAACTTATGATAGAAATTAAAATGTGATGAGTACATAAGCAAGGATCCATATATACCTTGACCATTGTCATTTGCTTTGCATACAATGAAGACATACTTCAAAAGTGGGACGAGAGTGAGAGAGTAAATTATTAAGGAAAGTGCTCCAATCACATCCTCTTTCTCTTTAATCCCTCGAGGAAACGTATTGTAAAAGACATACAAAGGAGACGTACCCAAATCTCCATAAACCACTCCAAGACTCTGGAATGCAAATGTTAGCAAGAGGAACCCAGAAAATTTCTGCAACACATGCACAAAGCAATTTAAGCTTTGAAAATTTAAAGGGCAGAAAACACTGACAAACATTCTACTGTAACTAGTTGTCATTGTTTGCTAAATGCTGGGAAGCTATTTGTATGTGTTATGCAATCACACTATGATTGTATCAACATATGGGAGAAGATGAAAAACCCCTTTACGGTAATGTGAATATATATTCTGAAGTCATGTTTATGTAATCAAACGGAACAAAAAAAGAAAGTTTCAAAATTGACCATCCTGGAAAGCTAAAGCCTGATTCTGTCCAATTTTATCAGCTGTTTATAGACAAATCTTATATTCAATTGCAAATTAGATAATAAAAAAATAAAGCAGAAAAGTGAGAAGTTTTACCTTTTCTCTGATTCCATTTTTCAGCCTTCCTGCCTCCTCATCCATGGGCTGGTCAAGATTTTGATCCAAATCCCACATACTCCCTTTGTTCACACTCTCATCAGTAGCAGAAGCCATTGATATCGAAACACTATCTGTATATTTTTTTCAGCATATAAACAATTTTTAAACTAGGAAAAAAGAGTCAAAACCCCAGAACTCTAGCAAGTCTGCAGTCCAAAAAGCTCAAACCTAGAATCCAATAGGTAAGCTAAATCCCTACAAACCCGAACAAATTTGCAGTCCGAGGGATGCCGATTCCGAAACCCAAACGAATGAATTCCTATTTGATCATGGATCAAAAGAGAAGATCTCAGCAAAGCAGCTGTATCGGTCAATGGCTACTCAAGCATCCAAAAGCAACCCAGAGAAATCCGATTTGGTGCCTATCAAAACTCTCTGAGAAATCAAAGCTCGGATGAAATGCTGATGCCTGATGATGAGTTTTGGAGGCGCACTCAACAATATTATAGTAATCTGGGATCATTCAGTCAACGAAAATGGGTGAATTGAAATGGGAAGAATTTATAGAGTAATTATTTGACACTTAAAGAGACTCTAAAATACTCAACGATAATGCCTTTTTCACCTTTTAATTATAATCCTTATTTTTGAGCTAAATTACAAATTTAAAATACAATTTTATATTACACAAACTTATCCAAATCGACGTACTTGATTTAGTTTATAGACTTTTCTATAACGTTGGCGTAATTCGGTTTGAGCAACGTATCTTGACGTGAAACATATTCATAGTACTCGGTGCCATAATTTAGTAATTATATAATGAATAATGAATTTTCATTGATCAAAAGGTCACAATCCTTCCTAATTAAGAAATTTAAATGAAAGAGTTTTGTCTATTATTTATACGTAGTATCACTGGACCACCAAGTATCCGGCTTTTATAGGGGTGGTTAATCCTCAATCAATGCTATCTTAGTCCAAGCACAACACATGTATGTTTCGTTTCCTACCTTAAAATAAGGGTGGACAACGAATCGATCCGATCCGAATACCCGGATATCTGAATAGAAATTTTCATAAGACCCCCGATCTGTATCCGGCCTGATATCCCAAACTTTTTTTCCGGATTGGATCAGATAATTATCCGCGGATATCCGGCTGATCAGTTAGATCCAAAATATTAAAAAAATATATATAGTATCCGAAAATGATTTTAGCCGGATCGGATCATATTATCCGCGGATATTTGAATGATCCATTTGGTCCTAATGATTTTTGACCCGGTTGATCCGAAAATGACTTTAGCCGGATACAAATATCCGACTAATCCGAATATCTGTATATCCGTTTAATTCGGATATGTATATGCTACTTTGTTCATCACAAAATGTTTAAAAAAAAAATAGCTCAATGACAAAATAAAATCTAAATAAAAATCATATTGATGATAAAAAAAATAAAAAAATATTAAAGTACATTATAATAAAAAAAAATTAAATTAAGGTTCTAAAACAGTTGATATTTCTATCTTAACACTTTACAACTACTTCATAAAATACAAAATAAAAAACAATAATAATGTTAAAGTAAACGTAAACAATTTAATCTTAATAAATATTTAATTTTTTAGTCTTGAAAATATTAAAAAATAGCAAATGTTATTATTAATTATTATAAATCCAATTAACTTATTTATGTTAATTAAATTGTAATTTTATTAAAAACATAACGAATCATAATTACACAAGAAAACAATATTAATTAAAAATTATAATATAATATAATATGATTTTTTTTAAAAATATTTTAAAACGAAAATGTTATATATATATATATATATATATATATATATATATATATATATATATATATATGTATGTATATGTATGCAGTTTCATTAAATGAGATGATCTTATAATAAAAGGTTGATTTGATAAAAAAAAATGACTAAAGTTATAGTTATCATAATCATCTTGAAAAACTTATTTTTAAGACTTTAACACATATCTTATGTCTAACATGGTTAAAAGAGTAAGACTTATAAGGCATCATTATATAAACTTATAGTATGTAATTTTGTAATTGTAATCTTGTATAGTAAACCACAAGTTAACATTGTAGTTGTAGTCTTGTATAGTAAACCACAAGTTAACACCAAAAGTTATATTTGTTATCTTTTCAAAAATTAATTTGTAGAATTAAAGTAGAAAAGTAAATTTTATTCGGATCTAAATTTATTTATATCATTTTCTATAGAAGTCGTTTCAGAAAGTTATTGTGTCAATTTCTAATAAAAGATTATTATAAACATTTGTTCAACTAAATGATCAATTTCTAGTAAAATATTATTATTGAAACCAACTTATAAGTATCTATATCTAACAATGAGATCAACTAATAATAAAAAGATTATTATGAACAATTGTTTATCTACATGAGACCGACCTCTAATAAATGATTATTATTGAGACCAACTTATAATATATATATATAGATCTTACAATGAGATCAACTTATAATAAAAGATTATTATGGACATTTGTTCTTCTAAATGGGACCTGCAACTTCCAATAAAATATTATTGATGAGACAATTTTGTAAATTTATATCTTACAATGAAATCAAATTATAATTTAAAAAGATTATTGTGAACATTTTTTCTTATATATGAGACCAACTTATAATAACATATTGTTGAACCAACTTATAATCATATTTATAAAAATATGATTACCTTAAAATGAGACCAAATTATAATTAAAGATTATAAAGAACATTTTTATATTTAAATGAGATCAATTTCTAATAAAAGATTATTATAAACATTTGTTCATTTAGATGAGACCAATTTCTAATAAAATATCATTATGGAGACTAACGTATAGTCATTTATATATATATATATATATATATATATATATATATATATATATATATATATGTGTGTGTGTGTGTGTGTGTGTGTGTTTTTGTGTGTGTATGAGATTAATTTATAATAGAAATTATTATGAATATTTCTTCTGAAAGTTATGAATATGTGAGTATGTACAAAGTTGTATATATTATAGATGTATATATGTTTAATTAAATTAAATGAGATCAATGTGACTATGTGAGTACGTATAAACTTATATTCAAAATAAACATTATCAATTCATTACTTTGCCTAACTAAACTGTTTTATCATGTAATAATGTAATATATGTCAAATATAAATACTTATTCAAAGTTGCATAGTGATATAAAGTAACTAAGTATGCATAAGTTATTTAATGACCCACAAAACAGTAGATCAACGACCCATATAACGAGATAGGAAAATCGCTAAAAATATGTAACGACCCACAAAACAGTAGGTCAACGACCCATATAACGGATATTAATTTGTTATGAATAAAATATATACTTGTTTAAACCCTCTCTATTTATACAACTTCTCAAACTTTCAGATATGGGATAACAAAATTTTACGACCCACAAAACAGTAGGTCAACGATCCATACAACGGATATTAATCCGTTATTAATAAAAATTAACGTAAAATATATACTTGTTTAAACCCTCTCTATTTATACTTGTTCTCATCCTATCAACCTTATTTATAAACGGTGTGGGATAACAACGTTCAAGAAAAAGTAACGTGAAACCGTTCCAAAAATTGTGTAATTTAAAATTAAAAGATTTGATGGTTAAATCAATTAAAAATTAAACATTATTTGAATTCAAATTAAATATTATTTAAAAAGTTGTGAGATTTTCACACGTGTTTTTTTTCAACGTAAATATGTCAGAAATATTTTGTGGGCAGAATCAAAGATACGAGGAAATGATCGTGCACATGCGGTACCTTCGGCCTGTTGGACTGGCATTCTCCGTGGTCTTCAAAGTGTGGTTTCTACAGGTACACGTTGGAACTTGGGTGATGGTCAGGATATCCGCTTTTGGGAGGATTGATGACTTTTGGATGAACCACTATGAGACCACCTCTTGGATCCGACTGCACCGCATCCATGCAATGTACCGGTCCAACACTATTAGAACGCTTCTACTGGGTGGCTTCTTGATGATGTGGCTCAATGTCTCCCTTGTTCAGTTATGTTGAAGATGGCTAGCGTTCCACCTACTAAGGAGGTGTTTGCTACTTCATCTTCACTCTCTTCGTTGGCCCTTCAAGACGAGCTGACAAGGAACTAGACGCAAGATGGAGACTACTCCATTGCTTCGGCTTATTCACTACTCTCTCATTCAATAGAGATTCAGTCTAGTGAAGGTAATTTTTATCAAGTGCTTTGGTCATTGCGTATCCAGGCCAAGCTCGGCTCCTCGTTTGGAAAGTTTTTTGCGGAGGAGTACTAAGTAATGCAGAAAGGTGTCGATGCCATGTGGCCTTGTTTGGCTTATGTCCTTGTTGCGAGAGTTCTGCTGAGAATTGGGAGCACTTGTTTCGGGATTGCCTTGTTGTCCGCTGGCTTTGGCATCATCTACATGCGGAGGTCTTCATGGAAAACTTCTACGAGCTACCGTTTTCGACATTGATTAGAGGTATCCCCTCGCTTTTTTGTATGTCTAATTGCTTGTGGAGTGAGGTTTTTGTAGTTGGGTTGTAGTGGACTTGGAGGTGGCGGAATGCCAAAGTCTTTAACGGAGTGTTAGAGACAGGCGATCGGGCAGTTGTACGGGAACATGTTCATGAATTTCTGTGTGTGTTGGGCTCACGACAAGGAACTAGTTGAGTGCAGCGGCCTATTGTGGATGTTGCTTGGGAGCCACCGCAACCGGGTTTTGTGAAAATTAATACCGATGGATCGAGACAAAACGATGGACATGCTACTGCTGCATGTTTAATTAGATCTCATGAGGGGGAATGACTGAAGGGATTTGGCTTTAACATTGGTCTATGTAGCATCCCTATGGCCGAGCTTTGGGGAGTGTTACATGGACTAAAGTTATGTTGGGAGAGTGGTTTCCAGTATGTGATTTTGGAAACGGATTCCCAGTTGGTCATTACTCTTCTCAAGCGTTCTCTTCCCTGTCACCATCCCCTATCCAGTCTTGTGCTTAAATGCCGAGACATTTTACAAAGGGACTGGAATATCCAATTCCGACATGCCTACCATGAGGCGAATAAACGTGCGGACCTTTTAGCTAGTTTTTCTTATACTTTTCCGCTTGGTTTAAGTGTATTGGTTGACCCTCCTGAGGGTATAGTGGACCTTTTATTTGCTGATGTAAGGGGTCGGGCTATCCCCTAGTGCTGATGTAAGGGGTCGGGCTATCCCCTAGTGCTGATCACATAGCCTTTTTTATATATGATAAGCGCGACTAGATGCGCGGAGGGTACCGGACCTTCTTCTAACAAAAAAAAAAGATACGAAAATAATTAACAGATTAAAAAAAAGATTGTGTGGCGTTAATTGTGAGAGCTCTATTTCGAAATACTGCTCCCACAACACGCCACGTAAGCGTTAATGTATACTACTTTAGTAGAGTATATAGAATATAGATTAACATTATTAATTCATTGCTTTACCTAACTCAAATATTTTTTTTTGCATTTAATATATTATCAAATATAAATATTAGCACAAAATTATAATATACAATATATATTTATCCTTCCTAAAACAAATACATTAAATATTATGATAAAAGATTTTTTTTAATAACTGGATATCCAAGAATATATAGCAAACCGGGACTATCCGGATATCTAGTGATCCGGAGCTATCCGGTGATCCAGGACGATCCAAAGATCCGTGGATACCGGATATGTGATGATTCGCGGATATCCGATGATCTACGGATATCTAGGATAATCCCGATATCCGCGAATATCCATTTTTTAATCCGGGTATCCGTGGATATCTAGACGACTAAAACCCCGATCCGGTGATCCGGGAAAATCTCTCAGATCGGATCGGATTCAGACCAGATCAAAAAGGGAACTAAAATATCGGGTTTTTCCGGATCGGATCAACAAAATTTTCGGATTGGATCAGATTGGTTTTGCCCACCCCTACCTCATACCGTAGTCTCTCACTTAAATCTCTCTTTTTTGAGGGTGAATGATTTGTAATCAAGAAAATAAACTATTCAAAACATATATTTCAATTAGGTAGTTTTCTATACTTAAAAACAAACTTTTATTGAATTTGGAAGAGGATTACAAGCACTCAAACATATTGAAAATCAAATACACAACTCACTTTAAATACTTCAAACTCGAAAGATTCATTGAAGTATTTTGATCTCAAATAGAGAGAAAACCACTTCTCTTTAAGCTCAAAATTTATTATCTTGTATTTTTTTTTTAATTTCACGCTTACACTTAGACTCTATGGTTTTCGTTGTCTTACAATGACTCACAACGGGTCTATTATAGAGTTGGAGATGCAATGGATGTCTTTTCTCTATTACCATTCACCCCTGACATGCCATAATCCCATAATGAATCAGATTTTTTTTTTGATAAATGGTAAATTCATTAAAGGGATAAGTAAAAAAGTTTAACTAGGATAAAAAATCTCAATTAAACCCGCATAACAAGGAGTGTGTCAACAAACAAACAGGGAGGGCCAAAACAAGTTGCCCAAGTAATTTAGACAAGCATGCAAGCCTCCTGAACATACCATCTACCTCATACTGAATAATAAAAAAAATGTGTATCTCATGACACTGTTCATAAGGCCCTTCCACCTTCGGCAAAGCCATCAGTAGAGAGAGACACTCATAAACCCGGGGTGTGCCTAACCATCGGATCAAGGTATCATTCACCTTCGGCAAAGCCATCAACAAATGAGTCCCGAGTCCGGTACAAAGAGTCCAACCAATAAAGTGAAAACCATGAGCAGAATACTGTAAGAGCCTTAGCCTTTGGAGCCACTTTTGGCCTTAGCCGCCCCTGCGTGTGAGTGAGGCCGCCCCTGCGGCTCATCCGTGTTTCCGCCCCTACGGTCCTGGCTGCCGCCCCTGCGGGTTCCGGCGGCTGCAGCCGTCTTCTTTGACTCTTTGACCCGTGCTTTACTCTTTAACTTTCTTAATCTTTGCCTTGGCTGATCAAGGGCTTGTTCTTCACTTTCCTTCCAACTTCCCACGTCCCTAGCTTCCCTTGCTTCCCTTTGACCTTGATCTTGGTTTTGAAGAGTTTGGCTTGAGTTTTGTGTGGGTATTGGCTGTTGTTGTTGGTTGTGTGCATGCTGAGCTTGGAAGCAAGCCTAGAGGTGTGTGAGCTCTTCTCTGCAGCTAGGACCACAAGAGTGGTAAGCCATCTTGCTCCTTTTTCTTTCTTCCCTTAGTTTCAATCTCTTAGCTTAGGTTTAGATGCATGTATAGGTGTGTATTGATGTTTGTATGTGTATATATATGTATGTGCTTGAACTTGGATGAGAGAAGACGTGTGTGAACACGTGAAGAGCTGAGGAGAAATCGCAGAATCGTTTCCTGCGTTGTCGCCGCCCCCGCGGCCGAGAGTCACCGCCCCCGCGGCTACCGTGTCGCAGCGCTTGCGTCGTGCCTGCGTTTGCCAGCGTTCCTTGTCACCGCCCCGCGGCTACGTCCCGCCACGCCCGCGATACCTGCCTTCCGCCCCTGCGTCCCTTGTGTCACGCAGGTGCGTTTTGTTCCGGTTCTACCTAGAGTTAGGTAGATCCTTTCCTTTCCTAGTATGAGCGTTAGTAGCATGCTAGGTACGAGTATAAGGTTAGAGTGAGGTTGAGTACGGTATCGTTTATGCCGGTTACGGATTTGAGGTTTACGAGTTGGAATATGATCCTTATGGATCCCTTGGGTCTAGGTGTGACCCTGTTATGGATATGAGTGTGATATATGTGTTATACCTTGTTTAGGCTGTGTTGATCTCCAGAGCGGAGCCGTTTGTGTTTGAGTCTGAGACTCCCGAGGTTGAGGTAAGTCCGTAGGACTTACTTAGCTGCCATCCTTATATTGGATGTGTGCATGAGTGGTGTGTGTATATGCTTGATAGCCGTGTTATGATATTGTTATTACCGACCTATGGTCTATTGATTGCCCATTGTAAGGCCGTGACAACTTGTCCTTTCATCCCGCTGGGAGTCTGGAGGTTCTCTACGGGCAGGCCAGTATGGTTCAGTGGGCCGGCCACCTGTCCACTCCCATAGGGTACACGGGAGGTGGGACCGGATCCCCACTCCAGCTGGCACTATTCCCGAGAGGCGAGGGTTATATCCCTCGTGTCACTTACGTTCATATTGAGATATTTATATATATGAGTTGAGTATTGGACGATGATTATAAAGATAATAAACCGGGTAAATGCGTGATATCATGATGAGGTGTTTAGTACTTTCTGATGTGTGTGTGTGCTCCTGCGTCTTCTTATATATGTGTATGGTTAGCTAACGGTTTCATACCGTGTTGTAGATCTTTTGCAGGTTAGGAGAACTGCAGAGTGATCCATAGTGCGCGATCTGTTGAGGGCTCCGTACACTGGGGCCGTATTCGTGGGCTACGGGTTATTTTGACCATGTATATACGTTATGTTTTGTTTGTACTCAGCAGCGTTGTATAAACCTTTTGATACTTTTATAACAGTTTGATGTTTTGTATTTAATCTATCGGTGCCTTGTTGTAAGATTCAGTGAACTTGTTGTCAGGCTAGGGTCAGGATCCATTGTGAGATCCTAGCCCAATAGCACTCCGAGTCCTACGGATTTGGGGTGTTACAAAGTTGGTATCAGAGCGTAGGTTGACAACAATGCACTAGTAATATGCAATAAAGTTCGAATAGATAAATAAACAGAACCCAAAAGGGGTCTGACTTTTCAAAAGTTTTTGGTTTTGAAATGAGTACAAAATGTTTTGGGATATCGTGTACGTGAGCCATCGCCCCTCTGAAGATCTCGACAGTATATATATATATATATTCTATTGTGATTGATTTGATATATACATACGGCATATATATAGCCTTTTGAGTTAGGTTTACGTCCTCTACGATGGTTCAGACTAGAGCCTTACCTGCAGCAGGACGAGGTTGAGGTAGACCCCCTCTAGGTAGAGGACGGGGTAGGACTTCCGCTGTTGATCCACTCGCAGCGGAAGAGGTTCATGAGGACGTTGCCGAGAGTGTTGTTTCTGAGACTGGGAACGGCGTAGCTGGGGGACAAGGTCCACAGCGAGTCCGGTCAAATGCCTCGGATTATGTCTCCATGGGAGGACCAGAGTTTCGTGAGTATATCCGGCGAGTAGAGGAGGTTGTCAGAGCAGGTAGACCTATTCCAGATCTACCAGTAAATGAGGGACAATCTGAGAGGTCCCACGGGGTTACTTAGGTGCCAACTGCACCAGCGCCTGTTGTTGAGATTGCTCGAGTTACGGAGGAGCATAGATGCCCAACAGATAGGCAGATAGAGTTAGTGCAGACTCTGTTCAGAGACTTAGCACAACATTGGTGGAGGTCTGTACGAGCACAGGTTGACAGGTATGTTCAGATGCGGACTATGATTAGAGAGCGTTTCTGCCCTGCCTCACTGAGGAAGGAGAAACTGCGGGATTTTGTGGAGGCTGGGTTTGAGGATGTACCAGTCTCAGAGGCTATTCGGAGATTCCAGGAGGAGCTAGCATTGTTGGGACCAGTTGCACCTTCTGTGGACCAGCATGTATATTTGTTTTCCCGACGACTGAGGGATGCCACCCGGGCCTATATGGCGGGATTTCATTGTGAGTCCTTGATGGACTACCAGGATAGAGCCGCCGATTATGAGCGTGAGCGGGTTAGTCAGAGGAGAGCTTCTCAGACCGGAGGGTCTGAGAAGAGATAGCGTACTGGGCAGACCACTGGTACTGGAGGAGCTGCTGGCTCAGGACGAGGCCAGAGCCGCCAAAGTTAGCCCTCATCAGCATCAACTACAGATAGGGTACGACAGTGTTTCAACTGTGTAGAGTATGGACATATCAGACCAGAGTGTACAAGGCAGATAATGACTTGCTTCACTTGTGGTGGACGAGGTCACTATAGATAGCGTACTGACCAGAGTGTAGAAAGGGCGGAGCTTCGTCTCAGCAGGGTTCTACTCCTGCCAGTATAGCGGGAGGTGGGCAGAGGCCACCTCAGCAGCAACAGATACAGGGACAGCAGAGAGTCCCATATCGTCCTACCACTCAAGGATCTGCTCTTGGGTTAGGTAGAGGTAGAGGTCGTGGTGGGAGCACCACTGACACCAGAGGGCCACAGGGCCGAGTTTTTGAGCTGAGGAGTGCAAAGGAGCCAACTGCACCGCCTGTTACAGGTACCATCCATGGTTTACCTGTTAGAGTTGTTTGATTTTGGAGCTATGTCTTCTTTTATATCTGATGCTTGTATTGAGTGTTTGAGTAGATATGATTGAGGGGATACCCTTTAGTATAGGGTTACCCGATGGTAGTAGGGTCAGAGGTACCCATGATATTCGTGACTGTCCCATTTCTGTAGGGACCCGTGTTTTACTAGTTGACCTCTTTGTCATGCCATTAGAGCATGAAGAAGTCATACTAGGTATGGATTGGATGGATGGACTTTCTACAGTCTTAGATATAGGTAGGAGGACCGTTACTTTTCTACCGAGTGAGGACATATAGAGGTTTTCCAAGGATGGGACCTTGGAAAATCTAGTATGATTATCAGCGATACGAGTAGCTAGATTGATTGCACAAAGATGTGAAGCCTTCTGGTGTTATGCCATGAAGGAGGGGGAGAGTCCAACATTAGAGGATATCCCAGTGGTCTGTGAGTTGCAGATGTGTTCGTTGAGTCGTCCGGTTTGCCGCCTCAGAGGAGTGTGGACTTTGGTATCAAGTTAGAGCCTGGTATGAGGTAGATCTCGAAGGCCCATATCGGATGGCGCCTATTGAGATGTTGGAGCTGAAGAAGCAACTTGAGGAGTTGGCCGAGAAGGGCTTTTAATCACCCTAGTATATCTCCATGGGGAGCATCTGTCCTCTTCGTACGGAAGAAGGACGGATCTTTTGAGACTATGTAGTGATTACAGAGAGCTGAACAAGGTGACCATTAAGAATAAGTATCCATTGCCGTGTATGGATGATTTGTTGGATCAGCTTCAGGGAGTGACAATATTTTCTAGGATGGACCGGCGCTCAGGATATCACCAGCTGAGGGTGAGAGACCAGGATGTGCACAGGACAACTGAGGATTGGGTTGCAGGCTTTACGGGATAGAGAACTTTATGCTGAGTTCTCTAAGTGTGAGTTCTGGATGCCAGAGGTAGCATTCCTGAGTCATGTGGTTTCAGCTGAGGGGATCAAGGTTGATCCGGCAAAGATCGAGGCAGTAGCCGCTTGGACTACACCGACGAACGTCAGAGAAGTACGTAGCTTCCTTGGCCTAGCCGGTTATTACGGACGCTTCGTGGAGGGATTCTCTGTGATTGCCCGTCCACTGACGAGTTTGCTAGAGTTTTGAGGAGCTGAAGAGACGTTTGACTTCTGCTCCTGTTTGGGCACAACCAGAAGGTATTGAAGGATTTGGTCTGATTAAAGTTGGACTTTTGGTTTCCGGATGAAGATGCCCGGCTGAGTACTTTAGAGGTTCTACCTGACCTGTTGAGTGAGATACAACAGAAGTAGGAGACCTGCCAGATCTTGATGAGGGTACGAGATAGGATGTCTCGGGATGAGACACCACAGTTCCTGCTGGGAGCAGAGGGAGTTTGGAGACGCCGTGGTCGCGTCTGTGTACCTGCTGATACGGAGATTTTTATAGAAGGCTTACTGTACACCTTACTCTGTACATTCAGGTACGGGTAAGATATATCAAGACTTGAGACGTTTATATTGGTAGAAAGGGCTGAAGCCGATCTAGCCGATTTGTGGCACAGTGTGCGACCTGCCAGCGAGTCAAGATAGAGCATTGCAGACCTGGAGGTGAGCTCCATCCACTTCCTGTTCCACAAAGGAAGTGGGAGGACGTCACCATGGATTTTGTGACTGGACTGAGGCTGAGCCAGGGTTTTGATGCCATCTGGGTCATAGTGGACCGATTGATGAAGACGACACATTTCATTCTTATTAGGGAGACGTGGCCGGGTAGCAGATAGCTGAGGAGTACACTAGGCATATAGTGAGACTCCATGGTGTACCAATGAGGATCGTCTCAGACCGAGATGGACGATTTACCTCGAGGTTTTGGCAGCAGATTCAGACTGCTTTGGGAACGAGTTTGCACTTTACTACTGCGTTCCATCCTCAACCAAATGGTCAGTCAGAGAGGACCATTCAGACGCTGAAGAATTTGCTGCGAGTTTGTGTTTTAGTATGCATCTGTTGGGATGGCCCTTATGAGGCATTGTATGGGCAGAGATATCGTACACCGTTATGCTGGGATGAGTCTGGTACAGCCAGGGGTGTGACACCTGATCAGATTCAGGATGATATGGCTCGAGTAGCACTGATTCGAGAATGTATGCTGACTGCGCAGAGCCGTCAGAGGTCGTATACAGATAGGAGGCGTAGACCTCTAGAGTTAGAATTGGAACCTAGTATGGCTGAGAGTGTCTCCGACACGAGGTGTTAGATGCTTTGACATTAAGAAGAAGTTGAGAGTGCAGCTTACAGATAGTCCTGTCTCCGAGATTCGAGGATTTACCTTGGGTTTCATGTGTCTCAGCTGAGGGACTACATACCAGCTCCGAGACACACTGTGAGTTATGATAATTTGGTGGTTGAGCCGGACTACATTTGTATTGAGCATTCTATTACAGTCCTAGGCAGAGACATGAGATGTCTGTGTGTATAGAACAAACCTGTGTTGAGGATACAGTGGTTGAGACGAGAACCTGATGAGACTATGGGAGAGACTGGGGATAGTATCCAGAGGAACTATCCAGAGTTATAGGCGAGGATAGATATACCTATAGGATCCAGGAGTAAGTCTTAGGACTAGCCTGTGGAGCGATATGATTACGTGCATATGTGCTTATGTGCTTAGATGCTATGCTATGTTTATTTTTCGTGCTAGCTATGATGTGTATACGATCTTACTAGATCCTGTTGTGCTAGTACGACTGTTAGGTATAGCTGGAGATGGTTCTTACCTCCATGCTATTGTGATACGACTGTTAGGTATAACTGGAGATGGTTCTTACCTCCATGCTATTGTGATACGACGGTTAGGGATAGCTGGAGATGGTTCCTACCTTCATGCTATTTTGATGGACATAGTTTGGACGGAGATGTCTTCTCCATGCCCCGATAATGGTTTGGCTAGAGATGTTCCTCTATGCCCCGGATAGTAGTGTGATCTTTTAAGGTATAGTGTCACATGGTTTGATACCTTATATACGAGATATGATACCTCCGATAGAGAGAGTGTATCCCGGTTTTATGTTTGAGTGCTTTCGAAGTTTGTATAAGTTTCGGGACGAAACTTGTTTTTAGGGGGGTGAGGTGTAAGAGCCTTAGCCTTTGGAGCCACTTTTGGCCTTAGCCGCCCCTGCGTGTGAGTGAGGCCGCCCCTGCGGCTCATCCGTGTTTCCGCCCCTGCGGCTCATCCGTGTTTCCGCCCCTGCGGTCCTGGCTGCCGCCCCTGCGGGTTCCGGCGGTTGGAGCCGTCTTCTTTGCTCTTTGACCCGTGCTTTACTCTTTACCTTTCTTAATCTTTGCCTTGGCTGATCAAGGGCTTGTTCTTCACTTTCCTTCCAACTTCCCACGTCCCTAGCTTCCCTTGCTTCCCTTTGGCCTTGATCTTGGTTTTGAAGAGTTTGGCTTAAGTTTTGTGTGGGTAGTGGCTGTTGTTGTTGGTTGTGTGCATGCTGAGCTTGGAAGCCAGCCTAGAGGTGTGTGAGCTCTTCTCTGCAGCTAGGACCACAAGAGTGGTAAGCCATCTTGCTCCTTTTTCTTTCTTCCCTTAGTTTCAATCTCTTAGCTCAAGTTTAGATGCATGTATAGGTGTGTATTGATGTTTGTATGTGTATGTATATGTATGTGCTTGAACCTGGATGAGAGAAGACGTGTGTGATCACGTGAAGAGCTGAGGAGAAATCGCATAATCGTTTCATGCGTTGTCGCCGCCCCCGCGGCCGAGAGTCACCGCCCCCGCGGCTACCGTGTCGCAGCGCCTGCGTCGTGCCAGCGGCGTGCCTGCGTTCCTTGTCACCGTCCCCGCGGCTACGTCCCGCCGCGCCCGCGGTACCTGCCTTCCGCCCCTGCGTCCCTTGTGTCACGCAGGTGCGTTTTGTTCCGGTTCTACCTAGAGTTAGGTAGATCCTTTCCTTTCCTAGTATGAGCGTTAGTAGCATGCTAGGTACGAGTATAAGGTTAGAGTGAGGTTGAGTACAGTATCGTTTATGTTGGTTATGGCTTTGAGGTTTATGAGTTGGAATATGATCCTTATGGATCCCTTGGGTCTAGGTGTGACCCTGTTATGGATATGAGTGTGATATATGTGTTATACCTTGTTTAGGCTGTGTTGATCTCCAGAGCGGAGCCGTTTGTGTTTGAGTCTGAGACTCCCGAGGTTGAGGTAAGTCCGTAGGACTTACTTAGCTGCCATCCTTATATTGGATGTGTGCATGAGTGATGTGTGTATATGCTTGATAGCCGTGTTATGATATTGTTATTACCGACCTATGGTCTATTGATTGCCCATTGTAGGGACGTGACAACTTGTCCTTTCATCCCGCTGGGAGTCTGAAGGTTCTCTACGGGCAGGCCAGTATGGTTCAGTGGGCCGGCCACCTGTCCACTCCCATAGGGTACACGGGAGGTGGGACCGGATCCCCACTCCAGCTGGCACTATTCCCGAGAGGCGAGGGTTATATCCCTCGTGTCACATACGTTCATATTGAGATATTTATAATATATGAGTTGAGTATTGGACGATGATTATAAAGATAATAAACCGGGTAAATGCGTGATATCATGATAAGGTGTTTAGTACTTTCTGATGTGTTTGTGTGTGTGCTCTTGCATCTTCTTATATATGTGTATGGTTAGCTAACGGTTTCATACCGTGTTGTAGATCTTTTGCAAGTTATGAGAACTGCAGAGTGATCGAGAGTGGGCGATCTGCTGAGGGCTCTGTACACTGGGGTCGTACTCGTGGGCTACGGGTTATTTTGACCATGTATATACGTTATGTTTTGTTTGTACTCAGCAGCGTTGTATAAACCTTTTGATACTTTTATAACAGTTTGATGTTTTGTATTTAATCTATCGGTGCCTTGTTGTAAGATTCAGTGAACTTGTTGTCAAGCTAAGGTCAGGATCCATTGTGAGATCCTAGCCCAGTAGCACTCCAAGTCCTACGGATTTGGGGTGTTACAAATACAACTCTGGTATAAAAAACATAAGTAGACTATACCTCAAATCTATCACCAATTCTGGAAGGAAAGGCCTCATATAAAAGGCTATAGACATACCCTGTGATCATCCGGACCAAGACATCAATGGGGATCCTGTTCCGGTCAAACATCAGGGCATTCCTAGAATGCGATAAATAGTATACCGTCGCAGAGAACGCGTAAATACGCGCTCTGCTCGTCCAACTCCTTCCTGGTGCCGTATTGAGAAGATAAGTCAGGACGTCGGCTCTCGTGGACATGTGAACGGGCATCCTGAATCCCTGACATACCTGTATTCATACCTCTCGCATAGGTACACCCAAAGATCAAGTGGTCATGGGACTCACTCTCTTGACCGCACCAATGACAAGTAGAGTAAATATCAAGGAAATGCAGTCTGTCTACAGTGGAAAGGCGTCCGAGTATCGCCATCCATAATGAATTTGATGCACTCACATAAATAATAGTGCCAACCTTCAATAATTCAAAAAGATAAAAAGGTGAAAGAAAACGACAAACACTTACATAACACTCACGAGATTCATTCAGGCTTGAAATGATTATCTTTATAACTAATCCATGCAGAGGTTATACAATCCTTCTTCTCTGACGTCATCTTCCCATCCTTCATCAATATCCTCATCAATGGCTTCATAGATATTTCTTGCATATCCTTCACCCCAATTTAAGAGAATGTCATAAAATTGGTCTTATCACTTTGATGACATGATTTTTCCTAGTTCTAGGTCTCTTAAGTAGTCTAAAATTCCATATGAGAACTCCATAGCTTTTGAGAAATGTGACCGTAGGACTTCAGGAATTATCACCGTAGTAAAACCGAAGAAAATCGAAGTCAAAAACACATGTATCTACTAGGATTGCATATGGGCCGAAATACACTCTCAACATGTGCCTTGTTGTGATAGTAACCATGAAAGTTACCCTAGGAAAAGGTTATACATGCACACTAGTAGCGTATACATGCCTTTTTCTAAAGAAAGTACAACTGTACATTTATGTCACATCTTTATTTTTTAAATGTATAAAATTCTTACATATTATTGTTAGTGGTAATTTCTGTTTTTTCTATTTTGTTATTATCGTTATATTTTTTTATTTTTTTTTCGTTATCGTTAAGTTTCAGTTTTTTTATATTTTAACATTATTATGAAATTTTCGGGTTTTTTTTCGTTATCGTTAAAATTTTCTTATCCCTTTTAAATTTTTATTTTTTTGTAGTTATTGGTAAATTATGTTTTCGTTATTTTTTTCATTATCGACAAATTTTTGTTTATGTTATTTTGTAGTTATCAGGACATCTTTGTTTTTTTGTTTTTTTGTCGTATTTTTAAATTTCCGTTATTATTATTATTATTATTATTATTATTATGTCGTTATCGGTAACTCCCATTTTTGTCATTTGTTGTTATCCTTTTTTTATTATCGTTAAGTTTTCGTTTTTTTGTTTAGTTTTAGTCGGTACACGGAAACTATTGTAATTGAAAAGATAACGAAATTAAAATAGCACAATTTATTTGAAAATAACTTTACAATTTAAAATTAATTTTCCATAACACTAAAGTTTCTAATTATATTTCTATACCTTATTTAAATATAATTTCATATAGGAATCAATTTATGTAGATAGCTAAAAAAACATGTTTATTTGATTAAAGTTGAGTGGTGGTATAAACCAATGTGCATTTACCGTAAAAATTCAAAAAAATAATTCTATCCTATACGCATCCTGCATGCATTTACCATTGATTTGAGTATTTGTCTAAATTATTGTGTATCAAAAGCGGATAATACACCTCTTGACATCTAGACTAATTTGACATTCGTAAATCGTACACGTGGTCATAGAGAGAAAAGTTAATGAAGAAAAGGGAATTATAGTCTCCTGTCAAATTGGAGTCGAAGATGCTGTTATTACTACAGGTTATACATTGATGTTGAGGGTGAAGATGGGTTCCGTCGATAATACGAAACACGTGAACCTAACGTATAAGTGTTGACAATATGAAATACGTGAACCTAACGTATAAGTACGAGACTCCTCCTCCTATTGCCAATTAATTTTAGTGTAGAACCCCAAATGCTTGTGTTCGTAAGTTTACTTTGACATGCTATGCCGTCGTAGATCCGGCGGATATAAAAAAATAATTTAATATGGTATCGGAGCTAAGCTTCGTGCGGGCCTCATTATCCTGTGTTTGGTTGTGATTAGCGAATATGCTATCCGCACGTTTGGCTAAGCCAACCTTAAATGTGTCTCACATCGACAATATAAAATACGTGAACATAACATGTAAGTACGAGTATCGGTGGAACCAGGCGGATATAAAAAGGTAATTTATCAATTGAGGTTATGAATAAAAGACAGAGGAAGTATATCTTAGTATAGAGGTTATACATTGAGGAATAGGAGATGCTTTGCCATTTTCTGTACTAGCCATCCACACGAAGGTGAACGAAAACAATTCGATTATACCCTCGTGTGATTCTGAGTCTTCCATCACTGTACCTGTAATACATTTAAGTATATCACCATAGCTTTATTTAACAAATTTCACTCAAGGGTTAAGTGTTCAGATATCTTACAATAATTCCAGCTTGAATCCGCTTTGCAACTCGACAGGAAGGCCGAAAGAGCTGAACACAATTGCTGCATCGTCCATCTTCACATCATATATCTTTTCATTAAGTTTCCTGATGTTATTAGCCAAAAATGAGATCAGGGTGGCTTAAAATGTCGCACAACACCTTCCTTAAACTGTATAAATCCTTACGATAGTTGTCCGGTCATGGAGAATTTGAATCCGAGTAAAATCTCCACTAGAAATTTCACCTGTCCATCTTTCTTGATCACCTTCATGAACAAACCCTTGCTAATGTGTTATTTATCTAATCAAAATAGCTGTGTAAAATATTTAACAGTCAATCTCATCAGACCTGTGTGCCCATAAGACCATTGGCTGCATTCTCCAACCAGCTGTCTGTCTCCATCTGCAGCAGACACTCAGGAATACAAATATTATTTTTGGTAAAACTAGAATTATAGTAGATGAAGTTGAAGATGAAAATGAGAATGAAAATGAAAGAGATGAAATAATATAGGCTCTGTTTTGGTAGAGTTAAAAATTAAGGAGATTATGATTATAAGAATTAAGAGGGAGAAATAATTCTCTTAATCTCGTTTGGTAAGAGAATGAAGAAAATGAAAAAGGAATTAGATTATGGAGATTAAGGGAATTAGATTACGAGAATGTTGTAATCCTACTAGATTATGAGGATTATTGGGCCTAAAATATCTTTTTTTTATATCTATTTCGTATACAACAAAATTAAATTAAATTTTTTCTTAATTTTACCCACAATTATATTCATTTGACCAAACACTCATCTTACTTATTTTCATACTCATCTCCTTAAACAATTTCATATCCTTAATTATTCGTCTAAATAATTCTCTTCTTCTTCAACTTCATCTATGTAATGAGTAATGTTAAGTTACCAAACGGACTTTTCTTAAGTTGTTGAGGGTTTGATGTGAAGGAAATTATTATGGGTATGAAGGTTGTGAAATAAAGTGAAATTACCAAAAAGTTACAAAATTTTTAATTTTGAAAGAAACACAAGGGTAGAAAAGTGAAAATTTTCACTTTCATCCCCATAAGTTGGTATGGGATGGTTGATGATTTTCATAATCTTCAACCCCTCCATCCTTAATTTTCATCTTTGATCTCCTCTTCTTTATGTCAACCGAACACTTCTATTGAGTTGAAGATGATGAAAAAGCTTAATCTTCAACTGTCATCCCTTCAATTTTGAGTATGATATTACCTGTGAGCTCCAAATCATCTTCCATTCTCCTTGTATAAGTTCAAAGCTGTCACCACTATCTGTATCTTCTTTTGTTGAAATGAATTCATCAATAAACTGCACAAATGATTTGAACACATTTCATAAATTATACTAATGGATAAGGATATATATGGATTTATGATAATTGATAAACAAACCTTTTCTACACCAGTGTCTTCATTTTTCAAGATCAAAGGCAGATCTGATCATATATGCATATCAAGATAAAGACTTTTGGGATAATTTGTTCTTATTGATTACTGGGCTACTTGATTGTCTTTCATATGTGAATATGAGGCTGTGGAACAGAAAACTATTAAAATTGGACCAGTGTCTTCATTTTTCAAGATCAAAGGCAAATCTGATCATATATGCATATCTAGATAAAGACTTTTGGGATAATTTGTTAAAATGAATTCATCAATCAACTGCACAAATGATTCATAAATTATATACTAATGGATAAGGAAATATAAGGATATATAATAAACAAAAACCTTTTCTACACCACTGCCGGCTGCAATAGCTGAAAGCAATCTTTGCCTCGGTTCAATTTCCTTTTGTAATATGAATGTGGTGCCCTGCACTACAATACAGATGAAGCTTTAAAAATTGCAAGCCAACCTTATTGTCAGACTATTCCAATAAATTCAAGATAATTGGGAGTGTACCTTGTTCCCTCTTGAGATGCGGATGTTTCCGGAAGGTGACAGATATGTAGTGTCTAACCAGCCCTTTGCTTCATCTCCGAGAAGCCTAAATGGAACTGGATATGGAACCTTGAAAGGTAAAAATTTGAAAGAAAAGGCTGCTCTGTCGAATCGGAAACAAATTCTTTTTCCATCTCCAATTGAAGCCACAGCCTGAGTTGAGAGAAAAATGTCAAGTACGCATACATACTGCTAAACCTCAACTTTTATTTAGACGTGGCTTTCTCTTTGATTCATTGACCATGAATCATCCTTTATTTCATTGTTAAATGCATTATATCAGATCCATTGTGCACTACACAAATTGGACTTCAGTTTTGTTTATTCTCACAGTTTTTATATCCTTCCTCTCACGAACACAAGTAATTCCAACCATCGGAGGGTTCAGCAGTCTAATTCTGTGTTTATTATGAGTTTTACATGACTCGGAAAGAAAAGTTGATGATATTCAACCTTGCTTACTTGTTTTTCTTTGCAAGTGTAAATATCCTGAAACAAAGCAGTTGGTAGAAGAAAATATATAGAGAACAAACCTCAACTTTAAGCTGACCGACTGCATCAGAGAATTTGACAATGTTAGAAACACGCGGATCATTGGTGCGAAGATAAACCTCTTGGAAGACACTAAAGAAGTCGACTCCCACGAATGTTCTCTAACAAAACACAAATTTATGCAGACATGTTAGGGCTGATGATACACATTTAGAAAGAGGCACAAGAAAAGAAGTAGGAAGGACCTGAATCGGAGATGCTGTTCCAGGTCTTGTCGTAAATGTCAACAGCCAGCTTCCTTCAATCAAGCTAGAAGAGGTCTGTAGAGGAGAAGAGAGAAAGAATTAGCAGATTCCTTGTAGTGATATTGTAGATAAGGAAGCAGGAACTCACAGGAGCTGGAACTCCTTCAAGATCCTCGAGAGCAGAGACAGCACGCTCCACTTCCTGCAACACACAGGGTTTTGATAATGAAAGCTAAAATGATGAAGAAGAAGAAAGAGAAAATTGAAGCAAGTACTTGGAGCTGTGTGGAAGAAGCAGAGCCACCACGTCCTTGTATACCAAGTAGAGCTTGGATCAAGCGATTCTCCTGTTGAGTGAACTTGGGTGTTTCCAAGGAGTTACGTACGTAGAATTTAGGGTTCCGACGAAATTGGGGAGTGAAGAGGGGAGAAATTTGAGTATATCCAAATCCACATCCAAGAGCAGTCATGATGAAATTGGGCAAGAGTTCAGAGTTGGTTGTTTGAGCTTCATGTGAATGTGATGGGCATCCTCTCTCAAACATGTGATGGACGTTACGGTTCAAGGCAGAAATTTTTTTTAAAATGGTTTCGGATTTTATTATCCGTAAAGTGAACCGGTATAGGACATAATCTATACATATTACTTAAAACAACTCACATTTTGGCTCCTTATCAATTCATAAAGTCATATCATTTTTTAATTTATTTATATTAATACCACTCAAAAATTACAAATTTGTCATTACTATAAAATTGGTTAAGTAACTTAAAAATAAAGAAAATTTTTAATTTTAACATTAACATTAACTAACTCAATTTTTTAAAGATATCTCTAACTTAATTATTGTTAACCAAATCTCCTTACAAGAATTATAATTGTTTTCGTAATTATCCATGACTTATCGTAGTCAATGATTCTAATTACAATATCTAATTTGTGTTAACCATCACTAACAAAATTATATTACATGATTACTTATTTTGTAGATAACGTGTTTGGTTCGATATATGTACCACATTTATTATTAATATCATATCTCTAATTAGTGTTAATTATTTTTTAAAATGTGTTAGTTTAGTCATATTACTATTTCCTTATAGTTAGAAGAAAACTTAACGAATAATCGGCTTATTTAAATAATTAGAACCCGCACAAGGTGCGAACACTGAACTAATTAAGGACAAAAGGAACCTCCTAACAAAAATGTCTGTTGTGATAGTTACAACATGATTTTGTTTGTTTCATCTATTTGTATAGAATGACTATCAAAATGTTAAACTAAGATGGATGATATTTAGAAGTATTTTTCCTCTTTGATACTGAATGTTTGAACTTTTCCTCTTATATCTAATAAGTTTTAAAATTCCTTTCGGTATATTCATGATTTTATTTATTTTCTCTTTATACTCATTCTTAATATATTATATTAAAAATTCATTATAAAATTAAAAAAATTCATTATAAATTTATTAGTTTAAAATTTAATGAGGTCATAGTTAGTTTTAAATTCTGATTTTTTTAATTACTTTTTAATGAATTTTAATGTAATATATCAATAATGGGTATAAAGAAAAAACAAATAAAATATGACGGTACAGACAAGAATTTAAAACTCATTGGATATAAGAAGAAAAGTCCAATAATCATATTCAGAATTTCCTTCGTAAATGTCATATATGTTTGATGTTTCCTTGTATTGATTTTCTTGGTTAGGGTTGGTAAGCCCGCCCGCCTGCCCGTGAAAACGGGAGGGTATGGTGCATAAGGCAGGTCCAGCCCGGCTGCTAAGTCCGCCGGGCGGGTATGGGTAAGGGTGGAGGCCCGTCCGGGCCGCTAAATCCGACTCGAAAGCCCGTTTTATTTAAATATGTAAAATATATATATGCGAATAGTAGAATTCAAACCTAATACCTCAAGATAAGGTTCAAATGTTCATGATCATTGAGCTACTTTGAATTATATGTTATAATTTTATTTATTTTATATTTAATATGTATAAGTTTTTTTTTAAAAAAATAAATATAAAAACGAGCCCCGCCCGACCCAAAGCCTGCTCTGGACGGATACGGACAAAACCTTATGGTTGTTTCTTTAGATTTCACAGGAGATTTGTATTTGTACTTGATTTTTTTGGCTTTCTTTAGGAAATAAAAAAAAAAAAAACTAGATACTTTAATTGATCTTAATAAATAGATACGATCAAGTTGTACATTATTGAGTTTTGAGTTTGTGTCCACACCCTTTTCAGAATTCACAAGACAAACAAAACCAACCCCATTGCAACTGTCTTGGTTAGAGGATCGATCATCAATCAAGTCACTGCTTCATTGTGTTCTTGCTTCATTCCACCTTCTCACGCAACTTGATCCCATAAGCGTTCAGAATATCCAACGCTACAATCATGCATTTCAACTATCATAACACATTCTATCTATTCTTTTTCATTGTAAGATGATAATTCAACTGAACAAAGTATATATACCTGGAACGTATACTTCTGGGTCAACAGGCCTTAACAGACCGCGAGTCTTGAGCTTGTTTTCTAGCAGAAGCTGCCATCCATAGAGTTAACAATAGAATGTCAGAAACCAAATCACATAAATGATAAGCTCTAATCATAAGCTACATTAATTGATGAGAATAATACCAGTGCGCCTATGGCAGCTGGAACTCCGACAGTTAGAGCCATGGCAGTTGTCATTCCTCTTTTACTGCTCTTTCCGAACTCAACTAGAGTTGCTTGGTGTTTCTCTATACACTTTTTGCTACCAAACTCTACCTCTATCTCGTGATGCAGGAGAACCATATCCTACAAACACGGGAATAAGTTAGAAGGACACCGGGGACAATTTGAACATCAGAAACCAAATTCAGCTCATATTTACCTGCTCGGTATTAGAGAAAGCAAGCCTTTCCTCCATTCGTCCACAAGTAACATCAAATACGGACTTGCAGGATGAAGGAATTGGCGTTTTATCAAGAAGCCCCAGAAACCTGATTGTATCATCAACTTGATTAGTTTAAAAAAAATTTATCAACAATACAGCAGGGACGGATCAGAATCGAAAACTTTTCAAAAAAATACTCCATCATTGTGTTTTTAAAGTTAAAAAAGTATAATGAAATTAATTGGAAAAAAACTTAATAAAACTAAAGTTGTATTACTTATAAGTTTAGTATATTTTTGATAGGATATTAATTTTATACATGAATAATGTAGTATAAAATCACACAATTTAAATAGTTTTTAATGTGAAATCTTTAGGTTGCTTTTTCTATTTTTACATGCCACCAAGGTACCTTTTCCCTCTCAACCCCTTAATACCTACCCCTAAATCCGTGTCTGCAATACAGTGTTCAATTCACTCACAAGATAGTTTTGGCTGTCCTTATTGCTGTGCTTTCATCTTTGGAATGTCCAGCTGCACTAATCCTTTGAGCAACATCCTTCTCTCCAACTGGACTACCTGACTTGCTGTCGAGGCCAAGAAGCTTTAGTGTGAAAGCTTCAAAGGTGGGCTTTTCAGAATTTTGAAGAGCTGGATGAGGATCAACACTGAAGAATCCAATTCTTGACAGTGTCCCCATTATCTGACTAAAACCTGCTCAACGTAGCTAACATATTATCACAAGTATGATCTAATACGCAAAACAATGTAAATAAGTAAGAGCTAGCATGCATGCCTTCGTATCGTAGGGTTCCACGGAAAATTGTAGTAGCCTCAGCTCCAATTCCATACACATCTCCGTAAACAAGAGAATTGCGGTTAGGCAAACACTCCAGGGCAAAAGCTGGAAGTTCTGGTAACCGGAATGTTTTAGCCGAGTCGTATAGAGCATCACCTGTGCGTATTGAATTGAGTTGTGAATATAGATGCTGCTGAGAAGAATAAATCCTTTTCAAAGCACTCACCATTAACATGTATGATTTCTCCATGAGATTTGTAGACAGCGGGATTACGTCCCGCTTTTAGAGCGCCAGCAGGATTCCAGCTTCAAAAGTGAAAAAATTGAGACACACAATTTTGAGAACATATTGCAGTTACTCTTACAGAAAAGAAATTACCTGAACTTGTATCCCAAAGGATTGTCTGCGGCAGCTGGAGATGGAAGACCTCCACAATAAGAAGTGAAAGACCGTATTTTTCCTCCATTTTGGTGAGCTTGGTTAATCATCTTCATCGCCATCATATGATCTGCAAATCTAAATTCAATACTAAATGTGCACCAGATGCTTAAGATCAAGTTTTCAGAACAAAAGACTTGCCTATTCCAGGGTCCAACCCCATCTCGCCAAGAATAGTAATGCCAGCTCTTTTTGCATCCTCGCCTAGCTTTGTCATGGAATCATCGACATAACTTGCAGTAACAAGATGCTTTTTCGTCTGTAGTAAGAAAAAATATATAGAAAATAATAATAAACATGATTCAAATATAATAAGGCAGAGTATTTATACATAATTTCTATCAAGTTTTCAGTTTTTACTACTTTTGGGAGATACATATATTGAATTACTGACTCGAGCTATCTTGACCACACCTGTATTCAAACTTATACTTGAATCATCCCTAGGGGCTCAATTAACACACATTCAATACCCCGAATATGCATTAATATTACATACTTAGATCTGGGTTGTACCCAATCTTTTCTGTACATAAACATTTGTTCTTTCTGAAACCGCTGATTCACTAAACTTCAAAAGGAAGAATGTAAAATACCTTAATACACGCATTTGCTATACTGACATGACAGCTAGCTGGTAGTAGACTTATAACAACATCAACCTGCATTATACGATACAAGTATGCTTAATACATGTATACAATACAAGTTAAACTCAAAACGAGGGGATTACATAACTTTTTGAGAGGATACCTGTGAAAAATAGTTATGGAGGCTACTATCGTCTGATACATCAAGTTGGATGGCTTTTGCATTTGGGATGCCTTGGACAACCTAATAATGCAAAAAACAGCAGCATTTTAAGCTTATATAAACAGATGGACAATGATAATCAAGGATTCATGCTTAGAAGAGCAACATTATTTAAAATGTTGTTCTTGCTTAGCTAGCAAAATCGATTTAAGGAATGCTTAGCTTCCTAAATGTCTCAATGTGAAGGTTGTGGCTCCCTACAAAACGTGAGATTCAAAAGGATTTTACGAGTAGCCATATATGGATCTATCAAGGGCATCTTAAGAAAAATGGAAGACTAATAACGATGAATGGAACATTTTCGCTGAACACACCTCTTCGGCATCCTTTAAGTAGAGAGATGCCACGGTTACTTGGCAATCAGTTGGTTCTCCAAAACTGACTTGTGTGCACCTCTTGGACCAATGAGATGAGGAGAATTCTCCACTTGATGCTAGAAGTTCAACAGCTGGGCGACACACTCGTCCTGCACCGAGAATCAAGACTGCGGTTTTCCTTCTTGTCTCATCTCCATTCTCCAAGCCATTATCCTGGACCCTTCCTACCTGAAGCGAGATTATGTTTGAATCCTTCTTCAGGTGTGAGTCTTTTCCACTAGCAAGGGAAGTTAAAGAGTCAATAATTTGATCTAGAACCACACGATCATCCGCCCCAACCTGTAAAGATAGGAACCAATTATTAAGAAAGAAAAGATCTCAATCATTTGGATGTTTGGCCTCTTAACGCTGATCAATAGATATAAAACAACCAGTCTTAGGAGCTTAATGAAGCATCTTAGACCTTAATTATTAAATTAAATAATTACATCAATCATTGCTGTTATTAATAAAGTGACAAGGTTTATAGGTACCGTTTTCCAAGCGAAAACTGAAAAACTGATCAATTTTGTTATTAAAGATAAGAGGAACAGTAGAGGCTCTTATTCAATAAGGCCAATTGTATGCCTACATGTGATGGGATAAGCTTAAGTGATCGACTATGTGTGCTTGTCTTAGAACCCACTAGAGGTAAGGATCTCACTCCTGGGGCTGCAAAGTGAGAATCTCGCATCCACTGAAATTTGAGGAACCCTCAGATTTGTATTTGAGTTGAATTTTCAAGTCTGGACGATTACAAGCTGTAGCTCCTCTTTTTATAGTAGCGGAACCCAAATAACTAACTCCTAAAACTAAATAATAAAAAGAGGCATAATGAAAGAGAAGATGGAGGAAATGGGAAAGTCTCTACATGGGAGTTTGGGTTAAAGAATCAGAAAAGATAAAACTAAAGATAATAAAGTAAAATTTATAGAATATATATTCTGGGTTTATATCAGCGTACCCCAGAGCTATTGATAAGTTGGTTCATCCCGGTAAAGTATGAAATCTACGACAGAAATGCTCTAATATTTTCCCAAATGAAAGACTCTATAATAGACAAAGGCTTATTTCTGGTAAACATCTAAAGTATCTAAGTGTCCCAAAACTAGGGCTGTGCAACAGTCCAGACCGTTATTAGTGCCACACGCTGGCGGTCCATGGACTGGGCCGGACTGGAACCTCATGGTACAGTCCAATACGGTTCGGTCTGCGGTCTGGACCATATCGTCTCAGTTGCAGTTTTAATTTGAAAATCGATACACGAATTATATACGATCCAGTCTGGTCTTGGACCTGACCCTAAGTAGCTCTATTTTTAAAAAGTATTGTTTAAAGATTTAAAACAGTACAAGATAGAGCCGTAATATTACGGCCCAATACCGAACTGCAATTAACTTTCATGTTCCAGGGCCGGACTGTAATTTCTGGTCCGGTATAAAAAAGCACACCCCTGCCCAAAAAGATGAATCTATCTTTTGGGTTAGCTGCTAAGTATTAATTGAGGACAGAGTGGAGAAAGAGGCTTGATAATCAATATTTTAACATGAAAAGTGTTTGCTTACTTCAAGCTCTGAGAATGATATATCAATGGAGCTTTGACCAACATGACACTTGACCAGACGAAAGGTGCCACCAGCAGCTTCTATTATATCCAAAGCCTCATTAATCAGAAATTGATCAAATAGATGACCAATTAAAGAGACCTGCAATGATTCATTTAATTTGAGAGAGTGGAAACATAAAAAGCATCAATATCCATATAAATAAGACCCAAAGGCACTTACTAGTACAGTATGCTTCTTATTTGAGTGAGAACTAGGAAGGCTTTCTGACAATTGTCTGCATTTCAGAAAAGAAAAACAGTTTATTTCAAGTAGACGTTATATGATTTGCACCGGGAAAGAAAGTGTTTGTCTACAGAGCCAACATGGATACTAAAGAAGAGAAGCTTACTCTGAAAAAGACTTCCACATCCGAGGGATGTATTCATACAAGGAAGTAAGAGATCCATTATGAACTATACAAGCGCGCCGCAAATGTGCAGGCAACTTTGTGATGTCTTTCGCCAATGCCAAGTCAGAAAGAAATTGGGAAAGAATGTCTCCAAAATGTTGGGAAGCCTTTCATTGTAAAATGTGTGTTAAGTAGTAAGAGGGGATGAATAGAAGGAACACTTATCAATGCAGCTTTTAGTAATTATCATACCTCCTTCGCGAACTCTGTTGGAAGAATATCAACAGCTGAGCATATAACACCATTACCCTCCACATCTTGATGGTAAGAATTGTTGAGAGGATCATATCTGCATTTGCATATCATTTAAATAAATTTCCCCTCCACTAGAACAATGGACGTTAGAACCTATAGTTTCTTCTAGATATACCATTTCAGCATCGTACCTGAAGAATGGTGAGTCAATCGTTGTGGTTTGGTTGACAAACTCAATTGAGCCTCCAATGTCACAGGTTATATCAGCAATGCCAATAAGGCGAGAACCTGTTGTCGTTAAATCCTGGAGCTGCTTGGTGCTTAACAGTCTGGGAAACCTTGGCTCCCAGTACATGCAGTTGACTGCCAGATGTAGAAACGCATACTTATGTACTTCTTAATTGACCACTAATTCGTAGTTCTTTCTATTAAATAGAAGGAAAATTTTCAGGTAGGGAGAGGTTCTTGTGAACTGTTGGTTCATATTTTAAAATTTTTCATATTTTCAGGAATGTCTTTAAACTGTTCATATTTAATATTTTATTAACTAACCATTCATATTTTTACAGATGTTTAGTTCATCTTCCGTACCAGAAGGATGCGTTTTACCTGAACAACTCTCTTACATTTAAAGCTAAAATGGTTGTGACACAAGCAGAGAATAAAGCATAATTCTCCTAATCCTGACTAAAGATGCCACAGTTGTCAAATAAAGCGGCAAACATGGAAAAGAAAGATCAAATGTGCAAAATCAGTGCTGCACATGACAATAAAGTCAATTAAATCAGCAAGTAGAAACAATTGGATGTTCAACAAAAGGCAGCAACATTTTTCTCCTTAGCATTGTACTATGCTACTTAAAATGAAATGTTCTCTCTTTCATGTATGAGATTGCAGAGAATAAAAATGTGACATTCCTTAACTTCGGTTTAACATCATATTTTTTCAGACAGACATGTTTGAGCTGCATGCAAGTTATAAACAGAAATAAAACCAGCCTTCATGGTTAAACTGACAAGAACATACAATCAATTAGATAACATGCTTGCGATGCAAATTAGGACTTACCAATCACGGATGCATATGGTGCAATCTTCTCGTGAAAATCGGGGATATAGTGCTCCGGATGGGAATAGTAGTCAGCCTGAAAACATGTTCAACATTGCCTTTTTTAAGTTGTCATAATTACATCATGACATTTGCTGATAGTTTGACATAATAGCAGTAATAAAAATAAAGCTAAAATTAGGTTTACCCATTTAAACCCTGGATAGATGCTGTACTTTATCCAACAAGAACGGACAAGCTCACTAGTCTCAATGGGAGTGAAATAAATTTGAGAAGAACAGGTATGAAGAGAAAAGTTACCTTATCAAATGATCTAGATGGGTCTTTAGGTCTAACCATACTTTCACATGTTACAACACAACCATAGACATGGAAGGATCTCTTCACACTTGAGGAATGGCTCTGATCTCGACCCTGAATGAATTAAGTAAGTGTGTAAAAAAAAGAAAGCCACCGGGTAAAAAAAAACATTTACTTTTGCAAATGCCAAAAGTTCAAGAAATGCTTATATACACCAGGTATGAAAACGGTGCTAAATTGAACTAAAGATGCAAAGCTTCTAATACCGCTGATATCAAGACCCTGGGCATATTCAAAGTGAAACAATAGCTAATTGCCAGGAGCCCTCAACGCTGAATGATGCAAAGATCTTTGCCATGTTATAGTGCAATAAACAGAAAACATGCTGATTCCTGTAACTAAATAGAAATGATAAACACAAAACAAATTTCCTTTACCATTCTTCATATAGAAGGCTACAGGCAGGCATCTAAGCAACCCTGGTGGTCAAAGACCTTAGCCTCCTTTTCTCCAGCATAAAAGTACTCCTGGTGATAAAAATATCTTCTAAAGCATTCTGAATATAATGATTCCACCAGGTATCTAGGATGTTTTTTTAGTCTTTGCTAGATACCTTGTGTAATGGCACTTCACAAATCACTAAAGTCAATCTTTACTTTTGGCAATATTTTGGTTCGTAATGGAAGTATAGACAACATAACTCAAATCAGTTTTGCAAACCACAAAGAGAAGCAATTAGCTGAATTTTAGGGTACCAGTTCCATTTACCTGTCTAAAGAGCTCTGGTAGTTCATCTGGATCAACAAAGGTATGAGGAAGAAGCTTAAATATCTCTTGTGCACCTTGAGAAACTGACAATTTTGGAGCACAAATAAGGGTTTGAATAGAAATGAACAAATAAAGGTACATATAATCATATCTTCCTAGAAGACATGTTACCTTCAAAAGATCTATGTATGAATATTACAATTAAATCATTCATACAAATTAAAACATGACACTGTAAGACATCCAGAAATTATCTAGCATAATTTTAAAAAAAAAGACCAAGAGGGATACAACATTAGTACATACCATTTCCTGTACCGGTGAATACAAATACAAGAGGGCAAAGTCCTGAAGGCAGCCCAAGGGTGGCAATCTCTTCACCAACTGATATAACTGCAGACTTTGCTGCAGCCAAGGTAGGGTACATGTAAGATGTACCCAAAGAGAGGAATGGGGTGGAATATCCAAGGCCTAGGTACCCTGGAATCAGTTCAATAGTGTCAACATGCATTGGTCAGTCAATGGTTATTTTGTGCACAATATATTTTATGATTTCAATTTTAATAATTAAAGACCAGCTAAAAATGTTATAAAAGATAGAAAAAAAATATAGATGTTTGACGATAGATTTCTAATGGTATTTGAGCAGATATTTTCGCCATCTGCAAGACCAATGCTAAAACACTGACTTTCATATTGGAAATCTTCAAAAGAATTAATTTGTGTAAGTTACTTTCAGTATTTCACTATTTTGTGCAAGTTTGATGCCCTTTACTGTACATTATATAGTGGGTCGGACACACATTCTATATATCAAAGCCAAAAGATGGATAATTCTAATGTGGAACTAAAATAAGAAAGGTGGTTTGGAGTAGATAGCACATACTTCTCCCCAGACAATGCAAGAAGTCAATTAATCCAGCTCTACCAGCAAACTTTCCAAAGGCAATTAATCTCCTTCCATGATCTCCAACAATGAGCTCATAGTCAAACAAAGTTGCTCTTTCAGCTACAATCTAAACAATACCAAATTACCAATGTAAGTGGCTGCAGCGGAATGTCAACATAATCGCTGGAAACTTAAACACACACCTTGTCCAATAAAGGCATATTCTCTTTCTGAGCTTTATGTGTATGAGAGAAAAAAGTGTAAGCTCTGTTTGGAAGAATCATCTCCACCTGCAAACATGTTTATCATCCAAAAGTAGTTAAGAAGACAGTATAGTAAGTAACATAGCAAGAGGACAAGTCTACCTTTGGTTGTTTGACAGCGATAATTAAACCACATTCTGACAAGTCATCTGATACCTCACACCCAACATCCTCATATAATGAATCATGGTAAATTCTCTTTGTCGATGGCTGGATTATAATACGGTTAACTCCTGTTTTACCACTCCCGTTATGTAATAGACGGGCACAATGTGTAGGAGTCAAAGGTGCCCTCCTTTCCCACTTGTTAGTGGTCTCGGCAAATATTCCAACAACTCCATTCCCAAGCAATGTGCCCTCACCCATGTATCTCTGATGCATCAAAGAATGTGAGCAAAATAAGTGTTATACAGATGACAGAGTTCCCTGATTTTTATATCAATTTTCACAAGGAATTGAATATTCAGAAGAAAAAAATTATCAATATCATATCAGATTACATATAAATGATCCTTTGAAGGCAAAATATTGCAGAAAATGTTGGAACATTTGTTTCAAGTACACAATGAAATAGGTCTCGGGGGAATATCTTTCGCAATAAAAACAGATAATCACTGTTCTCCATTGCGAAATTGATAGCAAAGTGAGGATCCATTTCCACACGAAAAACCGATCATAGTGTCGAAAATCCGGATCGAGAAGGTATCATTACATGTTTCAAAATCACGAGTTTAAAAAAAAACAAAACCTAACGTCTCTTACAGTGAATATTCGAAATTGAACAATTACTCCCATAACCAAGCACATCACAAACCGACATAGAGGAAAATATACAGCAGTGCGAGTACGAACCAGAAAATAGGGCGGCACTCACGAGATCACAATTCAATCAACCACGCAAACAAATTGATTTGATACAGCAGTGGATCAGAGAATCGGAGAGTCTAACACCTCTAGTGTTGGCTCGAAGCAAGTTTGGAGCTCGAAAATCAGCGGATAGATCGATGGAGTTGTAGTTCGACAAATGGAGAGAGAGAGCGAGTGGCGATGGAGGTCCTAATCTCGTGCAGGCAGTTGGTAAACTTGGACGTAAGAAACGCCTCTGCGGGGGATGTACATGTAAACAATTTACAAGGTTGAATGTGGGGCCTACTATACGGATGATGATGACAGCAAGGATTTCCTTCAAAATCGGACAAGGACAAACATTAATGTGTGACGTGGATGAAACGTGTCTTGCTAAGTGGTATGTCAACATCAAGTTCCGTTCCATACTTCCATTTAGTAGTTTTTTTAAATTAAAACTGCACACGGGTTGAGATCTAAAAACTATAGATAACAATCAACTTTAAAAAGATATGATTTGAGACTAATACTTTAAAGACAATACAATACATATAATAGATTTGGGATGATGGTGGTTAAATCTGATCATATCCGGGCAGTCCGTCCGCCTGAAAAAACGGGTATAAACATAGAAGGAAGTCCGACCGGACGGAAAAGTCCGGCCCGCTGGACCGGGTACGAACACCACTATAGGCCCGTCCGGACCGAAAAGTCCGGCATGTCGGCCCGTATAAAAAAAAATTAAAAATAAATATTATATTATATATATTTAAAATATTAAGTATAATTATAGAATATATAGCATAATTATCATAAATTTAATGTATATTACATATAATATCTTAAATATATTTTATTTTTAAATAAAATTTATATTTAAAATAGTTTTTAAAATTATTTTTAAAAAAGAAAAAATAAAACGGGTACCCGGAGGCCCACCCGGCAGCCCGACTGGAGGGGATACGGCAGGTATTTTAGGCCCGCCAGCCGGGCTTAGCCCAACCCGGGTCCGGCTAAACGGGCCAAAAATTCAAAAAAAAACCCGGTCCGAGCCCGAATATGAATAGGTCTAATGGTGATAAAAAAAAGGAGTTGGGGTGAAAAGTATTTTAAAATTAATCATTTTATGAAAAAAAACGATAATAAAATCATAAACCAACAATATAATGGGAAAAATTATAATGTAAGAGTGTATCATCGATTTTTCACACAAAATATAAAGTATATTAATTTCATAAATAGTAATAATATAAGCTAGTATGCAAAATTTACATTTCATATATGATGATACAAATTTCATGTAAGAGCCTTAGTCTTTCGGACCGAGATTGGACCTTAGCCGAGATTGGCTTTGGACGATTTTAGCCTTTCCGCACCCGCGGACATGACTGCCGTCCCTGCGGTTTTCCGCCCCTGCGGCTCAGGGAACCGCACCTGCGGTTTCCGGCGGCTGCAGCCGGTTTTGTTGACTCCTTTGACCCGTGTTTTACCCTTTCCCTTACTTCTTACCTTGCTGAGCAAGGGTTTCACTTCACTTCTTTTCCACTCCAGCCCTTCCTACGTCCTTCTTGCTTCTTCATCCCTTCCCTTGATCTTGCTTGAGAATCTCTTGGAGTTTGCTAGAGTTTGGTGTGGCTTGGTGTTTTTGGATGTTGTGTGTATGTTTGCTGAGCTTCAGAGGCCAGCTGAGAGTTTGTTCTGTACTTCCTTGGGTGATCACAGCAGTGGAGGTGAGCTCCTTGCTTCTCCTTCCTTTCTTTCTTTCTTTTTCTTCCTTCCTTAGCTTAGGATTAGATGTATTGATCATAGATTAATCTTGGATGTGTATGTATATGTATGTGTGTGGTTTTGGTTGAGAGAAGACGTGATTTGATCACGTGAAGAGCCGAAGAGAAGCCGTGAGATCACGTTCTGCACCGTTGCCGCCCCCGCGCCTGGAAGCCGCTGCCCCTGCGGAAGCCGTGCCGCAGCGCCCGCGCCAGCGCCAGCGCCTTGCCTGCGTTGCCTGCGTCCCGTGTCACCGCGCCTGCAGCTGATCCCTGCCACGCATGCGGGTTGTCTACTCCGCTCCTGCGTCCCTTGATCACGCAGGTGCGTCTTGTCCCGGGACTACCCATAGTTGGGTAGCTCCTTTCCTTTCCTAGTATGAGGGAACTAGTACCATGCTAGGTGTCGGATGTTGATGAGTATGATATAGATATGCCAATTAGGGCTTTGAGATTTATGAGTTGGATATTATCCTTATGGATCCCTTGGGTTTAGGTGTGACCCTTTGTGTGATAGTAGATTGATATGTATATATGTATGCCTTGTATAGGCCGTGTTGCCCTCCAGATTGGAGTGGACGTATCTGAGAATTGATCATAGTTGGGATTACTTCCGAGACTGAGGTAAGTCCATAGGACTTACTTAGCTGCCATCTCTATATTGGATGTTGCATGAGTGGTGCATGTTTATGCTTGCTATCATGTGATACTGTTATTTCCGACCTATGGTTTAGTGACTGCCCATTGTAAGGCGTGACAGCTATCCTTTCATCCCGCTGGGAGACTGGAGGTTCTCTACGACCAGGTCAGTTCTGGATTGTGGGGCGGGCTTTCCCCACTCCCATAGGTTATACGGGGTTGGTGACCGCATCACCACTCTAGCTGGCATTAGCACCGGGAGGCGAGGGTTATTTTCCTCGTGTCACATATATTCATATTGATATCCTTATATATACGATTTGAGTGTTGGACTATATTTATAAAGATTATAAAATGGGTAAATGTGTGATATCATGATGAGGTGTTTAATATTCTTGATATGTGATTGTGCTTATGTTCATCTTATATATGTGTATGGTTAGCTAACGGTTTTATACCGTGTTGTAGATCCCTCGCAGGTTAGGAGAACTGCAAAGTGATCCAAAGAGGGTGATCTGCTGAGGGCTCCGTACACTAGGTCGTCCTCGTGGGATTGGGACCTTTTGATCTTGTATATATTTGTTATGTTTTGATTGTACTCAATAGTACTCTGTATAACCTTTTGAGATTTATATATATCAGTTTCATGTTTTGTTTTAATCTATTTGTGCCTTGTTGTAAGATCAGTGAAATTGTTGTCAGGCTAGGGTCAGGATCCATTGTGAGATCCTAGCCCAATAGCACCTCGATTCCTACGGATTTGGGGTGTTACATTTCAGTTATGATAATACAAAAGCAGTTATATCACATCTTAGACATATGTATATGTATAAAATAAAAATAAATGTATATCATCATTAGACATATTAATTTACACAAATAATGTATTTTTTTTTTACTACATGGGTAAGAATTTAGGATGGTCAACGTCTATTGGTAAACCATCCTATGGCATCCTTGCGGATGAGGACTTCGACTTCATGCGGAACATCTTCTCCGGCTGCAGGGTTGTCGTGGCCTAGTGTTGCGAGCTTGTCAGCAACGCCGTTGACTTCCCTGAAATCATGGTGTCTTTGACACATAAAGTGTAATATAGATATTTAAAAAGTAAGTGGATGAAATGGGTAAGTAGACTTCTTTTGTAAACTTTTGTACTATTAAGACTTACAATTAAATTGCTTGACAAAGTAGGCTCCTCTTAATTATTTATAAAGATTAATTGAAAAGGTTAGTTGGTAATTTCAATTTACTCAAAGCTCAAACCCAATTTATTTAAGCCCAAACTAATTGAACTTAGTAATATATTGTTATTTTTTAAAAGTTATTCTTAATATCTACTTACACAAGGGACGTCGAAGTGAGTTATACACAAGCTTCGAGGTACACAAGTTACGTCGAAATACACAAGGCTCGATTTACGTTGAAATACACAAGTTACGTCGATTATACAAAAAAATGTAATTACCCACTACCCCTTTTGATTTACACAAGTTGTAACGATTTACACAAGTCGTATCGCCTTACACAAGTCGTATGGATTTACACAAATCAAGCCAAATCAAGTTACACAAGTCAAGCCCAATCGAGTTACACAAATCCAACTCAATCGAGTTACCCAAACCTAACTCAATCGAGTTATACAATCCAACTCAATCGAGTTACACAAGTCGAATCCCAATCGACCGAATCGAGTTACACAAGTCGAATTCCAATCAACCGAAAAACGCAAGAATCTTATTATTAATTTAATGGCGATTAGTAGAACATAAATAATATGAAAAATAGCAAGTCAACTTAATTATATAGATGTTCACTCAAAATACATACTCGTTGAAGCAGAGAAATTAAAATACATACTCGTTGAAGGAAAGTTCACTCAAAATACATACTCGTTGAAGGAAAGAAATCAAAATACATATTCGTTGAAGGAAAGAAATCAAAATACATACTCATTGAAGTAAAGAAATAAAAAGCAAACTTATTATTAATTTAATGGTTAGGAAAGAAATCAGACCATGTTCTTCTCCGGCGGTAGACCATGTTCTTCTCCGGCGGCGTTCTTCTTCGTTCCGGTGGAGCCTCGGCGCAGGTGGTAGCATGTGAGAGGGATGAAATCGAGGCCGGTCTTCTTCGTTGGCGGCACTGTGAAATCGACACGGTCTTCTTTGTTGACGGTATTGTGCAGGCGAGGCGGTCTTCTTTGTTCGCGGCACGTTGCAGGCGAGTCGGCTAACCGACGGACTCAGTGGCGGCAAGACAGTGACAACAATGTCGGCAGACGTTGGCCAGGCGATTTCGGTGAGGTTTCGTTCTTCTCCCCATACGTCATCTTCATCTGCGGCATTGAGAAGAATGCGGTTTTAATTTGCTAGGATTTTGGGTAAGCTTAAGCCTTTATATATAGGATTTTTATCTCTCAAATTCCCCTTTTACCCATTTAAATAACTGCTTTTTATAATTAAAAACTAATCTAAAATTAACAGAGGCCTAGTTAGTATTTGGTTTACAAAAAGGACTTTAGAGCCTCATTCTTCTCTTTATTTTTTATGTAATATTTTTATTTTTAAAAAATATTTTATCAATTTTTAAGAAACTCAAGACCCCAAACATAACTTGAACATATATGGACAAGACCTTCCAAATTTTAAGTTCGATTCCCATCCGGAAAAGGGACAAAATTCAAATTACAGATTTGCACAAATCTAAGGATGTATGTGCTCGAATCAATTCCTCCAAATTAATGCTTGAAGCATACAAAATGACCGAGCGTAAATACCATTAAAAAATAATAATAAATTAAAAAAATTAAAAAAATGAAGGAATTAGTATTATTGATAAGACGAATGAGAAAATCACCGTGTCTTTTGAAACCCCTAAAAGAAATAAACGGTTGTTATATATCACACGCCCCTCTTTCTGTATCCCGATCTTCAAACCCTAGTAATCGTCGATCTCTTTTTCGGGTTGTGCCGACTTATTATTCTCGAATTGGTGGCCGCTCTAGTTTCTCGTGTTACTTGGTGGCTTGATGGATTACCTAATCTATGGTGGTTGTACCATCTCTGGAAGATTGGGTTCCCTTGGGCTTGTCTATTATCCGGAACTGTATATTTCTATCTCGTCGGTTATCGGCGCCATCCCAGGAGTCTTTTCCAGATTGATGGTTGGCTAGGTAGATTGAATAGCTCCCTTATTGAGTTTAAGGATTCGGCGGTTTATGAGTATTTCATAGACTGCTTGCTCAACCCGATGATTTTCGAATGTCTTTGTTGGTGCTATGACATAGGGATTATCCACCCTTTGTGTCCCAATATCTCTGATACTAGTTTCCGTTTTCTTCACCTACTCTGGACAAGTATGATGTACTTCGTTGCATTTAAAAATTTGTTTTTTGGATTTCTTCATCATAAGAGAACTGAAACTGTTGAGTGTTCGTTCTATTTAAAGGCGTATAAAATGGGGATGTACTCCCTTCTCTACTGGAATATCTTTTCTTATGCTTCTAATTACTTCTTCTCCTTCTTGCTTTGCATGCTTCACGAGAGTATTTGGTTGTTGAGTATGGCATCGTCGTCTAGAACTTGTAAGGATGTTGTTTGCTCTATCCCTACTGAGAAAAATGGAACTGACATTGCGAATGACAGCTTGGGCTCTCTGAATGGTGCGGGGAGAAAGGGGCACTATCCATTTGTTCCTTCCTCCTTCAACAAGAATAACTTGGATATCCCGAGTTATTTGAACAAATTGGCAAAGGTAAGAACTGATTTTCATAAGATGAAAGAATCTTATTTGATGGGCACATCTTTGGTGACTCGATTGATTTTTCAAAAATTTGGAATAAACTGATCTATGAATGGAAAAATATCAAAGGGGAGGTCTCCATGATCCCTAAGGGAAATTATTGGTTCGAGATCAACTTTTCTAATCCTATTGATAAAAAGAATGGTATGAGATCTTTGCCCATATCATGTTTTGGGTCAGCTTGTGATTCTTAAACCTTGAAAACCCAATTTTAACACCTTGACTGAGTCAGTCGCTGAACTTGACCTTTGGGTCCGAATCCCTCTGCTCCATGTAGAGTTTGCAAATAAAGATGAAATCAGAACTATTGAAGAGAACAATATTGACAAGTTTATTAAACTTGATCCTTTCTCTATGAATGGTAAAGTAGGAAGTTACATTAGAATCTACATCAATCTTGATGTTGATGATAAGAAAATTATTCCTAATTGTGTGCCTATTCCTGATGAGAATGATGAGCTCCATGATTACCCCGTTTGGTTTGAGGATTTCTCCAAAGGTTGTGGGCATTGTGAGGATGAAAACTATTTGGTTGGCAGTTGCCCTCTTCGTCTAGTTAGTACCAAGAAAGTGAGAATTAAATTTAAAAGAGGAAAAAAAGAGAGAAATAAAAAAGAGAAGATGAATGAAAAGGACCCTGCTGGTTCCTGGAAGAATAAGGGTGGAAACTCGAAGAGTAGTGATGTTCCTCCCTTTGCCACTAGTGGGTTTAGACCCTATATGTCGGGTAGATGGGGTATCATTATGAACTTTAAGTCTGATCACTCTCCTATAAGCTTAGTGAATAGCCCCAAGAATTCAAAAGGGAGCTCGAGTGATAAGTCCCTGCCTTCTATGACTCAGGGGAACATATTGGTGCCCCCAGTGTGGCTTGCCCCTGTAAGAGCCTTAGTCTTTGGAGCCGTTTTTGGCCTTAGCCGCCCCCGCGGGTCCGTGAGGCCGCCCCTGCGGCTCAGGGAACCGCCTCTGCGATTTCTTGCGGCTACAGCCGGTTTTGTTAACCGGTTGACTCGTGCTTTACTCTCTTCCTTACCTCTTCCTTTCCTTGCTGAGCAAGGGTTTCTTCTACACTTCATTCCTAGCTTCCTTACGTCCTTCTTTCTTCTCCCTTCTCTCCATCTTGATCTTGATCTTGTTTTTCCTTAGAGTTTGAAAGAGTGTGTTGTTGATGATGTTGATGAGCTTGATGTGTGTTGCTGAGCTTGGAAGCCAGTGAGGTTGGTTGTGATCCTCCTTTGCGTGGTAAGTTCCATTCTTGCTTCTTCTTTTCTTCTTCCTTGATTCCTCTTCCTAGCTTAAGATTAGATGCATGTTGAGGTATATTGATGTTGGTTTATGTATGTATATGTATGTGCTTGGTTTTGGATGAGAGAAGAGGTGATTTGATCACGTGAAGAACCGAAGAGGAACCGCGGGGTCACTTTCTGCATTGTCGCCGCCCCCGCACCTGGAAGTCGCCGCCCCCTGCGGGGGCCGTGTCACAGCGCCTGCGCCGTGCCTGCGTTGCCTGCGGCCATTGATGTTGGTTTATATATATATATATATATATATATATATATATATATATATATATATATATATATATATATATATATATCGGTTTCATGTTTTGTATTTAATCTATCTGTGCCTTGTTGTAAGATCAAGTGAACTTGTTGTCAGGCTAGGGTCAGGATCCATTGTGAGATCCTAGCCTAGTAGCGCCTCGAGTCCTACGGATTCGGGGTGTTACAGCCCCACTGCGGCTACTGGTATCATTATGGTTGACCCCGTTGAGAACAAAAACCCTAATGATGAGACCCCTGTGGAGAATACCTTAGTGGCTGATACATCTCCTTTGATCCCTCTTGCTGAGAATGATGAGCATAATAAGTTGGTCTCTCCTCTCTTTGGAGCTGTTGAATTGCTTATTCCAAATGATAATGATACTCCTGACTTCCACCATGATGATGTCATTGCTGATTTTATGATCAATGATGACTTTGAAGTGGAGGAAGAGGAGGAGGACTTCTTCTCTGAACACTCCTTCCAATCTTTCAACAATGTGAACATGCTTCTTAATAGTATGAAGGTCAGGAATTAATCAAGAAAACACTAACTCTGACTCAAGCAAGAGGAAATCGATGGAGGTGGATGATAACACTAACTTCTGGAAGAAACCCGCCGGCATACCATCCGGACCAGTGGCTTGACTCAATCCATTTTATACCGTCTTTTGGTCGCGCTGGGGTCTTTTCCTATTATATAAGAGTTATACGTTCATTAACAAAAAAAATCAATTTAATCCGTGTGGATGAAAGGTTCGTGGTGTTGGAACATCATAACTTTGAAAATAATTTCTCGTGTAATATTATTTTTATGTATGCCCCTCCTGCTGAAAAATTTAAAAGTGAGTTTTGGAAAAAGATGACGAGTTTGATTAACTCTTCTAACCTCCCATATTTCTTTATGGGAGATTTTAACGATCTTCTTGGTCCGACTGATAAGGTGGGTGATGTTTACCCATCTAGTAATCTCTTTTCTAGAATTAATAACTTTATTCAGGAATGTAATCTGGTCGATTTAGATTCTAGAGGAAATGATTTCACTTGGAGAAAGAGGAAAGATGGGAATAATAACACTTTTGGAAATTAGACAGAGTTTTGGCACACTATGAAATGATTAACAAGCATAACTAGATTCATGTTTGGAATCATGCGTTTTCTACCTCTGACCATTGCATGATTTCAATAAATCTTAGTGTTACCATTAAAAAATACAGAAATAAACCATTTAGATTTGAACTAATGTGGACTGATAGAGAAGACTGTAAAAATACTATCAAACAAGCGTGGCAAGCTCATTTCCCGAGGACCAATATGTTCAAACTCACTAAGAAACTGAATTTAGTTAAAACTAAACTCAAAATCTGGAGTAAACTAAAATTTGGTAATATTAATAAGCAAGTCAAAACCATTGATTGTGAAATTGAAATGTTACGAAAGACAATTGCTAGAATTTATACCCAATATATAAATGAGAAACTAATAAGATTAAACAAGAAGAGAGAGTCTTATAGAATTTCAACAAAAATACTGGATGTAGAGAGCGAAAACTAAGTCTTTGGTGGGAGGTGATAAGAACACAAAATACTTCCATAGAAAAGCTACTGGAAGGAAAAATAGGAAAACAATTAATTCTATTAAAAGAAGTGATGGTGTGTGGATTAATACCGAGGAAGATATTGTGCAAGAATTCACTAATGATTATAAGAATAGGTTCCTTGACTCTAATGGGGATCAACATAAACTTGAACATTATCTTTAGATAATCTCTAAGGAAATTAGTGATGAGGATAACTTATATCTGACCAAGCCATTTTCAAATTATGATATCAAGGCAGTATTTGAAATTGAAAGTGATAAATCCCCTGGTCCGGATGGTATGCCGGCGGGTTTCTTCCAGAAATATTGAAATTTTGTTGGTCCTTTTGTTTGTCGGGCTGTTAAAAGTTTCTACCACTCCGATAGATTATTAAAACAAGTTAATAACTACTAAAGATTTCAAGACCTATAAGTTTGTGCTCTACAACATATAAAATAATAGCTAAAATCCTAGCTTCTAGACTTAAAACTATTTTACCCAAACTAATTCACCCGCTTCAAAGCGCTTTTATCCAAAAAAGAGCAATTCATGATAACATTTTATTTGCGCATGAAATATTTCATGGTTTCAGGACAAAAAAAAGGCAAGGATGGTTTTTTAGCGATCAAGTTAGAGATGGAGAAAGCATATGATAGAGTTGAATGGCCTTTTATTTGCGTTGTTCTTGGAAGTTTTGGCTTTAATAGTAAATTTATTAATTGGATACGTGAATGTATTTCCTATGTCTCTTATTCAATCTTGATCAATGATAAGCCTTCGGATTTTATCTTCCCTAAAATAGGCCTTCGTCAAGGTGATCCCATCTCCCCTTTGCTCTTTAATTTAGGTGCAGAAGTTCTGGCTCGAAATATTCAAAAGGAATGTAATTTAAATAAGAAAAATATTGGCTTTCCAATTACGAGACAATGAACTTTAGTTCCTTTTCTCACCTTTGTAGATGATATTATCATTTTAACAAAAGCTTCTCTGGGAGCTAACACTAGAATTTTTGAGATTTTGAATGACTATTGTCATCCGGTCAAAAAATTAATCTTCAAAAATCGGCATTCCAAACATCAAAAAATGTTGAAAACTCTTTGAAACGACAAATTCAGCTTTGTTTGGGGATCACAAGCTCCGTTTTTCTGGAGCATTCTCTTGGTTGCCCCATTATTGATGGGAAGGTGAATAAAGACGTTTTTGAGGATGTCATTTCTAAATCTAAACAACAACTAACAAAATGGAAAGCCTGCTCTCTTTCCCAGAAAGGAAGAACTACATTAATTAAAGCGAATTTAAATGTAAAACCAAATTTCAATATGCAAAGTTTTTATGCTTCCAACAAGTATTCATAAGGAGTTGGATCAAATTAATAGAAATTTCTTCTGGAATAAGGGTCCTAATTTTCATCCGTTGATTAGTTGGGATCGAATTTGTAAACCTAGAAGTTTCGGTTGTGTGGGGATCAGAAACGTGGAGGATATGAATAAAGTCTTTCAGATGAAGCTACTTTGGAAAATAATGGATAAACCGGACAATATTTGGGTGAAAATTGTGAATGAAAAATATCTTAAAGGGTCCTTACTCTGGAATTACAAAGTTAAAGGAAATATGTCATGGCAATGGAAGAAACTTATGAAATTAAGAATTGAGTTCGAACTAGGTTTCCGTTGAAATGTGGGTGATGACAGTACGGTCAAATTTTGGAAAGATCGATGGATTTCGAATGAACCTTTAATTAAGATGTGTAAGAATACCGAGGGTATTAATGAGGAAGAATTAGTAAATTGCTATATTAATGAGAATAGGTGGAATTTCCAAATGATTGATTTGGTTCTTGACCATATTTTGCCGATAGAAATTATTTTAGTTAATAAATCTTACCAACTCCCTAAGTCCTTTATCCACGATCGTCTCTATTGGGCTCTGGCGGATAGCGGGAGCTACTCTACTAATTCAGCAAAGAACCTCTTGTATTCAAATAAAGGACTTTTTTCTAATCCCGCTGATTGGATTTGGCGTTTAATATAATACCGAAAGTTAAAAATTTCATTTGGAAACTTTCGATTAATGATCTCCCAACTAAAGAAAGTTTTAGAGAAACAGAAAGTACCAGTTGCTATGAATTGTTGTCTTTGCGATCAACCGTATGAATCAGCAGAACATCTCTTCTTTAAATGCCATTTCCTTTACGATGTCATCTCTATTTTTAGGGTCAAGGATGCTATTGGGATGGCTATGAATTTAGACTCTAATATCCACACGAAACTTAATTGGCTTAAAAATAAATTATTTGAATCGGACTTTATCTATTTGAGTGTAATTTGGTGGATTGTTTGATTGGCTAGAACCAGAGAATCTTTAACAACAAAAACCCTCAGAACATTGATCAAATGGTTCGTAATCAAATTAATGATTGAAATCAAGCAGGAAAGGAGGTTATGAATCGTAATGGTGGTGTGAGGAAGAACAGATGGAAAACAAAAAAATATCCACGGGTCAAACATGGAGTTGGATTAACCAAATTAAATTTTGATGGTTTCAAAATGGAATCTGAAAACTCTACTTATGGCTTTATCCTCCGAAATCATGATCTCAATGTGGTAACATAGCCGTTCTCCATGTTGAAGCATGTGCACTAAGGGATGGTTGGTGAGGGCATCTGATTTAGGAATCAAGAATATTGAAATTGAAGGTATTGCCTGTTTATTATCAATTCCGTGAGACAGACTTGGAAACCTCCCTAGGAGGTTGACCTTATTTTAGCAGATATTACTAATATTTTAGTGAGTTTTTGTCACGTCAGGATTCATCACGTGTTCAGAGAAGTCAATGGTGTTTCTGACTTGCTTGCGAAGATGAGACACGACTACTCTCTGGCGTCAAAATCGTCTACTCCTGTAGTGGATAATCTCATCTGAAAGGATACTTTAGGATGGAAAGTGATAATCTTTCCTAATTGCTTAAAGCGTAGTATAAAAAAAAAGACGAATGATATCCTTAATTTTATATGCAACAAATGAAAGGAAAGGTGAAGAAGACTTTCGCATCAACTTACAAAAGTATATACGTAAGTGGAATCCGCATTACTTGGGTAGTGAAATGCAGATTAGGTTTAGGTGAATGATTAACGAATATAATAATAAATTCATCACGTTTGTATCCTGCAAATAGGAGTACAGCTAATGATGACGTGGTTGCCCATTATAGGATCGAGGTAAATTGTGCAAATGGTTCGAACCGACCACAATACCGTGGATCGGATTGAACCGTTAGTATTTCTAAGCTAACGGTTTATGGACCAAACAGGACCATAATAGTTCATCCCAAAATAATTCGGTTTTGGCAAACTTGAAAAAAATGTTTTTTATATGGTTCAATTCGGTAAAAAAAAATAAAAAATAAAAAAAGGGAGAAAAACGATCCGCACTGCAATATTACGGTTCTAGACCGAATTGAACCAGACAAATACAGTCCTGCAATATTACAGACCGAATTGAACGAGACAAATACGGTCCTGGACCGGACTGTATTTTCCAGTCCGGTCTAATTACATGAACTGTTTTCTTACATCTACAATCATAGTAATAAGTTTGTGCTTGTGCTCTAAGGACTGAAACCCATCACGCTACAACTCAAGTAATTGCTGATATCCAACCACCTCCGGCATATCATTTTCAATTCAGAAAACCTATGTTTTTTTTCCAGCAATGACTACCAGGTGCACCAACATAAAGAATGGCAGAAATATTCAACAACAAACTACAACAATCGTTATATATAAACACCGTCCCCTCCCGAGCTTCCGTCTTTAGTCCTCAAGCTCAGGCTTGCAAACTGAGACTCGCCATCTTTGCTGTTGCTCCTTCTGTGAACAATGGATGATTGCCTCTGTTGTTGGCTCTGTTGCTGTAATGCCCGTAGTCGCCCAACCTCTCTTTCCAACATCTCATGCTCCACTGATCACATCAAATCAACAATAATAATTTCTATCTTATAATCACGAAATCTGTTCGGAATATACGCAAGGCACTGAGAGTAGAGGGAAATAAGATATATCATGTGGTAATAGATTGCAACTGGTTTATTGCCCGCAATTTGTGCCGTTTTGTTAATTAAAAAATTTATGGTATTACATTTGAAAACCTTATATTTTTTTTCTTCATATAAATAGTTTTGTTTTAATTAAATTTAATTAAAGCTGATGGAGCATGTAGAGATGTTTGTAGCACGGGTGACTGTTAATTATTTTTAATGAAAACTTTTTTATAAAAGAAAAAATGGCAAATCCGTATATCTTGTGGCAATATTGTAAATAAATTGAAAATAAAATTTGAGGTGACTAGCTTTAGCACGGGACATTTGGACAAAGTGCAGTCTGTTTTAGTATGGTATAATAGATTAATAACAGACTTACGGTGCTTAATGAGCTGCTCTTGGGACAAGCTTTGCAACCTTTGTTTCAGGGCTTTGTTTTCCATGCTCAGGATTAAGCTTTGCTGGTTGAGAAATTCCATCTCTGCTGAAACTTCTGACCCTTCTGCCTGTCAAGTTAAAAGCAAAGTATATCATTTTGAGTTCTGATTTTACTTCGTGTTTCATTATCACTTGTGTTCATACTTACCTGCAGCGCCTGTACATTCCTCTCAAGCTCAGATATGTACTGAAGTTTCCGAACCCGTGAACGCTGTGCATATTGTCTGCGTAAAATATGCATTTAGGAGACAAGAATACATGCGAACATTACATAATACAAGAATTAGATAACAGAAGAATGACTTGGTCATTGCTCAAACTCAACAATACTAATGACAACCCTAAACTGAAAAATTGGTATGTTAAAAATTTCCGGAACATTGAGGCACTTGATAAAAAATCGGCAGAGAAATTGGTCCTTTTCCTCATAAATGGCCTGGTTTATACTTGTCGGGCATTTAACACTAAGAAAAAAACTCAACCACACTAATGAAAACAAAAGTAAAAATCAAAACCCCCAACTTTCAGACAGTTTTTTGTCTCTCGTCCTCTTTTTAATTCATCATTTTTTTCCCATCACTTTTCACCCAACAGAATACTGATCATTTTTTTTATTAAAAAGCATTGGCAGGATACATAGGTGAAATACACACATGGGAATCTTTTTCTACCTCTACGTTAAACAAGGGAATCTTTCTAATCACCTGATTAAAAATTTATACAATTTGCAGTCAAGTTCTCCCATACCAATCATGGATGGTTTCCTAGAGGCTAGGCTTCATACTTTTATACATGAAAGATGTGTTCTTCATACTGTCTTTTAAAACAACAGAGAACACTTTTATTCAATAAAATATAAACAATGAAATTCTAGAGAAACATTTCCTTTATAATGTTTTATGTGAAAATTAGTTCCTATTCCAGTGATTTACATTTAATCAAGATCTTTTCCACCAAAAGCACTTTCAACATCAAGGTTCGAGGATAATGGATCTGTGCATGTTCACAATATCTAGTTCGTAATGTTAAAGTCCAATTCGCTAGTCATGAAGAAAAGGGAGAAGGAAGGAGGACCGGTGATCGATCATCAGTTTTGATGATGAATGTGTTTGGTAGTGGTTTTGAGCAGGTTTTGAGTTTTTTGGATAAGAAACATGAATCAAATATGTGTTTGGTACAATAAGGAATCTAAACCAACACAACTCTTCAGAAAACTATAATCGCTGCTACTCAGAAAACTAACAGCTATTTAGAAACTATCAACACAGCTACAGCTCCAGATAATCACCTCTATCCTGCCAAACACAGCCAATGATGAGGGGGTATTTTTTCTCAATACCGGTTTCAGCTTCTTTTAATGTAAACCACGGACACTTTTGAGAAAGAAGAGCAATTTGTCTGCTGGAAATTTCATAATAACTTAACGTCTCCAGAGTTTTAAATTAACAAATCTATCTGTTGGGGGTATTTTTAACACCAATATATATATTTGGTTGTCATCAAACATTATCGAGTTAAAATAAAAGGATTAAGAGTTAGAAAACTGTCAAAGTTCAGATATGTAAGTCAATGTCTAGGAATAAAATACACTTATAATAACAAAGGGGAAAAGGTTTCAGCTTTACCCAGGTTCCATCCTTCTTTTAGTATAATTTCAAATGATTAGGCATTCACAATATCTTATTCATGCTCATTATAAGACATTCATGCAATTCCTAGTATCCACCCTTTCTATTCCTTCCAAGTATCCAAGCTATTCATTAGACCACCAGCCTAACTGGTCAGACTATATTCCAATTTGTCGATACGCCACAATAAATATTGCATCATGACATTCCACGAACATACCATTACGTTCAGATAAAAACTAGAGAATCTCATGGTATACTAACTTATAGAAACGGAGATTGGACACGCCAATATCTCGTTAAACTTTCCTTTCCAATATCACAAACAAAATCGATGTAAAAACGTCAAATCCACTTAAATGTAAAACTGACATCTACCCAAGTAGAGATATTACATTTCCGTAAAGTAAAGACCAGGTCACATGTTCAGAAAAAAATATAGAAGGGTTTTTCATATTTATTTCAGAAACACAAGGGAAAGGAAGAGAAGGAATAAGCAACAACGCATTGAAACAGATAAAAGGCAACTGTATGGAAAAGCAAGAACAGATAAAACAAATCCGCAATAGATGATATAAAACAAACTAATTGCAGTACTTACTGTTTAGCACGACTACTGTCGTTCTCTGAGAGCAACTTGGCATGAGGAACATTCTTTTCCTGTAAAGGCATGCTATCAGGAAAACCATATTCACACTGATCCCACTTTTCAGCTACTGTAGAAGTAACAGGATCAGCTCCCTTTGTGGCAGAAGATGACCCTCTATTTAGGGGAGGAGCATATTTATCCCTTAAAAATGGAGGATTTCTAGAATGCTTAGCTGAAACTAGTGGCCATTCCCATGTCCTATCCATTGTTTTTTCATAAGAATCTGGATCAGAATAAAGGGAACCAGACCGATTAACTTTGAAGTGTTCAGCATATTGAGATTTCTGCAACTGAGGCAAATCCATATTCTTAAATGTTCTTTGATCATTTAAACTTGATGTATAATCCATGTTAGAGAGAGCAGAGACATCAACATAAGTGAAGGAGTCACTAGATGAACGACGGTGGCCTTTCCTTACAGGTGTGTCCGGCTCATCTAGAAGGTCATCTAACCAGGAAGGTTGTTCATCCATGAGAAGGCTTTCTGACGAAGTTCTTTGATGACAAGCATGAAAATCCTTAGGCTTTGGGATCACTTTTGATCTCACTGGAGGATCGATGCTGTAATCAGAATGCACAGATGAAGTAGTCGGAAATGGACTTCTAGGAGGAAGTAGTGGATTCTTCCCAGATTGCATCGTGTTTCTGACACTTGCTGACCCTTTTGCACTAGCCATACCTTTGTAGACAAGAATCAACCAAAATTAATTCAACTATCAAATGTGACAAAGCAAAATCAGAGCAAAAAGAAGCCTGAGGTTAAGAGGATTATAATCAAGGGAAACAAGACATCATATAAGAGAATGTTACTATGAACATTACATATGCTCGCTAAGAAGATTGATTAGTTACTGGAGATAAGAGTAGAATCCCTACTGATAAAGAGTAGTTCGTATAGCATATCATATTTAATCAGATTAACATTACATAACCAGCTGTTTTCTAGAAAATATATTTCAATCCCTACCATATAAGCATGTTTCATTAAAATTGGGCGTCCTCAGTGTACACACATAATTGAGACCCCCATTGACAATAAAGCAGTCCTTGATCCATTAATAAGTGAATCCTAGTTATCAGATGGAAGCATTGAGGTCATGATTTACAAAAGAAACCACCAATCACAAAATTACCCAAAAGAAAGAGAAGAGGCAATTGTGACCATAAATTTATGTTTCTTATGTAGCCAACTGAAGATGTTAATAGCTAAAAGGACAAAGAATAACGTTAATGGAGGTGCCGACACCTGACTTGCTCAAAGAACAGTATGTAAATGATTCAATCGACATAGATCGGAATGGCAGTCGGTAGTAACAAGCACTTAACTAAGAGAAGCAAAGTCTAGGTCAATTTGATCGAGCAGAAGATGAGGAAAGATTAAGTTGGGGTTTTGTTGAGTGAAAGCAAGATCTGATAGGATGACTCACCGGTGAAGTTGGAGTAGGTATAGAGTCCGGTGAAATAGCAGCCGGCGATGAGAAAGAATAGTCCTCCGATGCGACCGCAAGAGCTGACAAGATGGAACAGCCAGGGACGGAAGAGAAGGAAGTGGCGGAGTTGAGCATATAGTTTTTAAAAACCACTCCACTCCACACTCCACTCTATAAATATCAGACATTTATAATCTCAAAAAATATAATAATAAAATACCAAAGCAAATCTTCTTCGTTATTTTCTTACGGCTTGTTTACTTGCAAATTGGTTTATTTTCGGGTTTATAACTAAATGAGTTTATACGGGTTTATAGTTTATTTTCGGGTTTATTTCTCAATGGGTTTATGTAACGCCTGAAATTTTATTAATTTAATTCCGGACTTGGAACACCTTGTAGTTATCCCGTAATCCCGAGATGCCGAGAGTCGGGATTTATTCCTATGAAAATCCCGAGCCGACTCATCGTTTTCCTCTTTTTTTTCCGCTTTCCGACCTTTCGTTCCGAGTCGAAGTGACAAGGGGTCATTTTCGACCCCTCATTCCGGGCAAAAGAGGATCAGACAGCTGTTGTCCCCTCACTTTGCAGCCCTTGTCCCCCTCCCTCTCTCTCCTCCACTCTCTTTCACGGTAAAATCATCCCTCTTCCTTTCCTCTCATGGCTTCCTTGCTCTCTTCTCTTCTCTTCTTCCATTTGGTTGAGATCTTTGTGTGTGGACTGCAACAAAGGGATTCCAAGTCTGTTGGTAAGCTCCTTCCTCTCCCTCCCTCTCTTCCTTACTGTTTTTCCTTTCTTCTTCTTCCCTCCTTCATCCATGGCTATGGAGGAAGCTTTTGAGAAGTTTTTACTCAAATCCTTGCATGCATAGGTTCTTAGCTCGATTAGGTCGTGGAGAGGTGCCTAAGACCAGTGGTGGGTGTTTGGAGAAGATCCAGCAAGAAAAGAAGGACTTTGGAGCCAAGGATCCACGATCGAAGACGAAGAAGACGACATTCTGCAACACGACCGCGGGGGCGGATCATCATGCCCGCGGGCGCGGCCGGCCGCAGTGGCGGATCGGCACAGCCGTGGGAGCGGCTCAGCACAGCCGCGGGCGCGGCTCGGCATGGCCGCGGGGGCGGCGGCATACCAACCACCCAGCACAGCCGCGAGCGCGGCTTGGCATGGCCGCGGGGGCGGCGGCAGACCCACTACCCAGCACAGCCGCGGGCGCGGCTCGGCATGGCCGCGGGGGCGGCTCCGTGGCTCCAGGACTCGACGGCCGCGGGGGCGGCTCCCTTCCGCCGTGGGTGCGGCCGGCAGCGCCGCAGGGGGCGGCTCCTGCTCCGCCGGTGCGCTAGCTTGACTCCGCGACTGCGTTTCTTCGACAGTAGGTTCCTCCTCTCCTTTCCTCTTCATTCCTTCCTTAGTATTGATGTTGGATCATGTTAGTAGCATGCCTAGGATGGATCTAGAGTAGCTTGGAATGCCACTTAGTGATTGTGAACCTAGGAGCCCTTAAGGCTCGATGTAAGTGATGGATATGAGCATGTGAGCATGATGGACCTTCTAGGCTAGCTTGTGCCTCTTTGGTTGAGGATTACTCTTGTGGAATTATGGACTGTTGTGGGATGTTGCATGTGTTGAGAGTGTGATGAGTATTTGGGACCTAGGATGCGTTTCCTAGTTTGAGGGTTAGGTGATCTTGCGTAGATCACTAGAGTGAAGTCTAAGACTTCTTGAGTGTGAGTATGTATTGATATGCATATCTCTTGTGAGCAGGTTGTGGGCTTCCTCCTTAAGGAAGCAAGAGTGTGGTTGACTTGGGTTTGGTGACGAGGTAAGTCTCCGGACTTGCTTAGCTCGTATTCTATGTATTAGCATTGATGTGTGTTTGGTGGTGTGTGTTTGTGCTTTTGTTATAACATTGAACCCGGTAATTAGGATCACCGACCTTATATATGTGTTGGCCCAAGTGTATGATAACGGGCGGTGACATCATCTGCCTAGCCCTGGCGGGGTCTAGGAGGTTCTTGGCGACGAGTCCGGCGGGTATACGGGCGGATGCATCCGCACCGTTCCTTGCCGGTAAGGGACCGAGGCGAGACCACTGTGGTCTCGTGTCACAACGGAAGTTGAATTAGAACGGAATATGACTTAATAATAAAAAGATAATAAACCGGACTTGTGTGATTTATGTTTTGTGTTATATATGTGTTTGTGCCTTCACCGCTTTTCTAATGCCTAGAATATGAGCTAACGGTTTTAAACCGTGTTGTAGATGACTTGCAGGTTAGGGACGCTGCCGAGTGAGGTGGAGGAGTGGACAACCAGGGTCTCCGTACATTATAGGACGGGGATGGTTTTGGGTCATGTTGTATATCGTTTGTTTGGGGATGTTGTTATACGTTTTAGACTTTCGGATCGGATTTGTGTTGTTTTGAGGATTCGGCTGAGTTTCCACTTTGTATTTGTTACTTTTGTATTTGTCACTTTTCGTTTCCATATGCATTAATTGACCTTTAATTATTTATAATTAATTAAAAAATTAAAAAAGTTAAGATTTACAATCTAATTTAGAGATCTTAATATTTTGTCAAACTTATATTTTTTTAACATTAAACTGAACTTATTCTTTCTAAAACTGTAAAACTCTATTTTTTTAAATTTAATGTTATATTGTATACATATATTTTTCAACTTTTCAACGTTGCTTTTTTTACAACTTATGAACTTTATTATTTATTTAAACTTTTAAAGATCTTAATATTTTTTAATTTATATTTTTAATTTTCAGTTGAACTTTTTTTTGTAATACTTATAAAATTTTATTTTTTTTCTTTTTAAATTTATTTTTTCTTAAACGATTAACAAAATCATTTCTTCATTTTTTTTAGAATAAAGAAAATATAAGAATTAAAAAAATTCGTTTTTTTTATAAAAATTGTTTTTTCATTTTAAAAAAAAGTCAATTTTAATATGTTTTGGAAAACATTTCAGATAATTTTTAAATGATTTTTTATAAAAACTCATAAATTTCATATTAAAATTATATGAAAAAAATAATTTTTTGAAAAAAAATAATTTCAATTTTAAAACATATATATCGACTTTTTAAAAACAAATCAAATACTTTGAATAAATTTTTTTTTCATTTACACAAAAGTATGTAAAAAATCAAGGGAAAACAAAACTCTGAAAAAAAATCAATAAGGTTTTCATTTTTTTATTACAAAAATTAAAATATATTATTGTTATTATGACTTTTAAATATTAATTTATTTATAAAAACAAATTCACATTACACTCATAATCCTTAATTTTTAATGATATGTAAAAATTATTTGTCAAATCTATACCGGAGTTAGAATTTTTTTCCGAAAAATTAGTTATATTATTTTTTGTAAATACGTTGATAGTATGTATCATTTTCAATAATTTTCAAAGTTTGTATTAGTTTGAGTTTAATTGATAGTTGTTATTATTTTGAATTTATTTTAAAAATAAATCTTTTGAGTAATATTTATTATTTTAATAACTTGACATATATATATGTTATTAGGCTTACTAATTGTTAGGTAATTCACTATTTAAATTTAACTATTTGATATTGTAACTTTTGAATTAGACATGCTACTTATATTATATAAATCTCTTTTATTTATATTTTAATATATTTTTATTTAATATATTTTTATTTAATATTGTTAATTTAAATTTTATAATTTGTTTTATCCTTCTATTTTTGTTAGTATATGTTTTACACGACTTCTTATTTATTTGATAGAATAAAACAACCCTTGAACTGATAGTTGATGTAATTTTGTGCGGTCACCTCATCATATTTACATTTTCAAAAACTAGCTAAGTGTGAGTAAAGCCATATGAATAGTATTTCGCGTCCAATTACTATTTACCCAATCATTTTCAAAACAATTACAAAATTACCTCTCTTATGATTACCTATGTGGCAACGTTTCACCTTCCCTTGCCCGCAACCCTAATTTTGTTCTCCTTTCTTTCGTCTCTCTTATTCCGCTCGGAGAGGAAAGACAAGGAACAAGACCACAAGGAGGGGGAGAAGAAGATCTCAATTGATTTAGGGCTTTCGGCTTCTCTCGGTCTTGTCTCCTACCTCACATGAAATTTTCTCCGTCAATTTTGTCTCCTCTGTCGGTTGAAGTTTCCGCCGCTATCCATCCGATTCTCTCCTTGTTAGGTCTCATGTCTCCTGATGCGTCCTTAGAATCGTTGAAGAACGAACGCCGGATCTAGACCAAGCTAGAGCTTCAACTACTCCTTGTTGATGTGCAAAAGAAACTTAGATAGAAGTTTAGTAAGGCATAAGCGATTAGAGATGGATGTGGAAGCGAGAGTTTGATTCGATCTAGAGAGATCGAGCAAACGTTTGTAGTGGATTGAACGGTTGATTCTTTAGAAGAATCCTCGAATGTGAGTTCTTGGATCTAAAACACTTTAAGTTTTCTTTACTCTCGTTTTGTGTGTTAACTTTATTATCCATTTTGCCTGTGTTGTTCATCCCATCTTCAAGATCTTCATCTTGTTCTTCGTGTTCATCGAAGTTTTCTTGAAATTTTTTTTTCTCCCATTCTTTTTGCCAAGTAAATTTAGGAGATATTTGGTTTGCCACCAAACCATCTATCGAGCATAATTTGTTCTTAAAACCGACCCAATCCGACAAATTTGTTAATCGATTTTACCAAATTTCTTGGGATTTATTTGTTAACAAATTCGGATATCTCGCATTTTGATATTCAAAAAAAACAAAACAAAAAGCAAAACTCTTCAACAAAGCGGATTTGTTTCCAAAGTGTTTCATCTCTTGCATCAAAAAGTTGCAAAGTTCAAAAAAAAAACAAAGTGAAAAGACGTCCGGCAAACCGGTCCATCCGAAAAATCGGATTTTTACAAAAGGTCAAAGACCAAAAGCAAGTAAAACTTGCCATAAACAATCCGTCCATTTCTTATCTCTCCATCTTCTTATACACATTGCAAATTTATCACTTGTTATTTGGGTGAATTGGTTCAAATTTTGTTGGATTAGCCTATCTTGCTTAACCACCAAACAACCTTCCCAAAAGTAGAACCTTAATGCACTTGAACTTGGGTAACGTTGACTTAACTCGTCACCTTGCTCATTTGATTGCTTGCAATTGTGTGTATCCATTTGGAATCATGACTAACGTTGGATTAGAAAAATCTCAGGATGCTCGTGATATAGAAAATGCTCGTGATCAAGAAAATGCCTCCTTAACCGAAGAAAATGTCTATCTTAAGCAACAATTGGAGGAGATGAAGGCACAACTTTTGGCCCTTACGACCGCTCAACGTCCCGCCTCAAATCCAAATGACACCATAGTCAAGACTTCCACGTCCGATGCCCGTCGGAAAGGCAAAGGTCTTTTCGGAGTCGAACCATCTCAAGGTCAAAGGCTTGCCTCAGTCATCGAAAGTCAATATCAACATGACTGTAGGGAGCACCTCAATGAGGACAAAAACAACCATGGCCGGACTCCGGATGATATACTTTATGTAGATACGGCGGATTGGAACAAGCGTTACGAGGCAACCGCAAACGGTACGGATCGCCCCCACCTCTACCTAGTGCACACCATACTAGCCATCCCGTCCACGAAGAGTCCCGACACACCAATCATCAAGATAGTCGTCCTCGACGTTCCGGTAATGATCGATCCGGACAACGCCGCCATCGGCCTAGTCGGCGACCAACATACCGCGACTATGATGAGTATGACGAGAGGGATGATTTTGATGAGTTCCCCGACGATGAGCCCGACTTGGAACGGGTGACTCATGTCCGTCCATGACACCCACCCGTCCGAGACCCATATGAGAACCAGGACCAAGGAGAAGAACGGTTGCCTCCTCCTCACCCACCAAGGCATGCACATCAACTAGCTCATTATGATGATATGATACCGCCCCACCCGGATCCCTACAAAGCTTGTAGGGAAGGTAAAGTTAAATTTCTAATATTTTATGGAGAATATGATCCTTGTGTGTTTGTTGATTGGGCACAGGACATGAGAAGGGCTTTGAAGCATTGACACTATGAGGAATATGAGAAAATCGAAGTGACAACCTTGTATTTTGAAGGCGATGCGAAATCTTGGTGGAACCGGTATGAACACATCCGTGAGAGCCGAGGATGGGAACCAGTTGCGACGTTTGATCAATTGATCTACGTCATGACAAAGAAGTATGTCCCTGACGACTTCAAAAACGATATGCGGTTGCAAATTGCCAAGCTCCAACAAGGGAATCTCACTCCGGTGGCTTACTTGGCCAAGCTCGAGGACATGCATATGAAGGCCGGCATCTCGGCCTCACCCTCCGCCCTCCGCACCAAGTTCATGAGTGGGCTTAATCCGTCAATCCGACGCCCTCTTGAGATCGTTCCATACAGGGACTTGGGAGCTTTGTGTCATGCGGCCATGAAGCTTCACAAACAACAACAAGAGACGCCGAGATATTCAAGGTATAACTCTTCTTAAAGTCAATACGCTTATACTACGAACACCCGTGCTCGAGATATATCTAGTTCTCAAGAGTCCAGCGCCACCAAAGGAGTCCAACGGATGGTTCAACCCACCCGACAAGCGGCTACCGAGAGGGCACCACAACGTGGCCTCGGTGCCCCGGCACAATCACCTCCCGCCCGCACCTCCTAAGGACCTCCACCGGCGACACGACCAAGAGAGCCCGTGTGTTACAAATGTATATAGCGGGTCCGGTCATGTCCAACGTGATTGCCCGAACACCAAGCGTGTGTTGTTTGCCAACCCCTCATATGAAGATGAGGAAGATGAAGAAGACGGCGATATCATCATAGAGGATGACCAAGATGCCGACCCCTACTATGGCATGGAACCATGCGACAACCAAATGGCTTGCGGTCCGGCACAACCCGGTAAGTTCGCCCTTGTATCTCGTCGAATTTTGGCCGTTAAAGAATTCGTTCCTATTGACCAACACAGGAATCTCTTCCACTCTCGTTGTTTGGTCAATAACACTAGTCTTCTCTAATAGTTGATGGGGGTTTATGTTGTAACAATATCAACGAAAAAGTGGTAAAACACTTTAAGTTGCCTACAACCCCCACCCAACATTATCAACGAAAAAGTGGTAAAAAAAAGGAAAGAAACTTAGCTTTGATCCCTTGCTCTGATACCAATTTGATGCGTCCTTGGAATCGTTGAAGAACGAACGCCGGATCTAGACCAAGCTAGAGCTTCAACTACTCCTTATTGATGTGCAAAAGAATCTTAGATAGAAGTTTGGTAAGACGGAAGTGATTAGAGATGGATGCGGAAGCGAGAGTTTGATTCGATCTAGAGAGATCGAGCAAACATTTGTAGTGGATTGAACGGTTAATTCTTTAGAAGAATCCTCGAATGTGAGTTCTTGGATCTAAGACTTGATCCAAGGAAGAATTTTGAGGAGATTGGAGAGAAAGTGATGCCCAAATCAAGAGGGAGGATTTTCCTTCAAATAACTTGATTAATATTGAACATGCTTTACGAGTGAGGTCAATCATCCTTATATAGTGGATGAAGGCCACACCAAAAGTCGAAAAGTAAATGACGGAAATAAATGGTGGGAAATAAAGTCGGGGCTAACTCCCGAAATGAAAGGACAAGACCATCAATGGTCGGAATTTAACCATCAGAATTAAGTTCTGGAGTTAAAGTTCAAAAAATTGAAAGTCTATTATTCAAAATGAAAAATTATAATAAAATATATTAAAAAACGAGCAAGCTTCGTGCCATGGCTAGGCATGCCGCTTGCCGGGTCGTCTTAGGCGGATATACGGATGACATCGGCATCCGGGGGCGTATCATCTCCTTTGTTCAGATTCACGATACTGGTGGGGTCAAACTGTTAATTACTTCGTCACTCCATAGAGTTATCGACAATGGGGCTCTTCGCTGAATTAATTAAGGTTAATTAGTAACTGCATCCCCAATCCTCATCACTCCCTACAGGTTATCGATGTCGGCGCTCTTCGCTCAACCAGTGATTGAAGCTCTCACCAATAACAGATTCACTATTGTATTCCCGTCGAAAACGCAACCATTGCACAAAATCATTTTGACTATTTTGAGCTTATCTGCTGGTTGTTTTTTTGTTCCAAATGGTGTGAGCAATTGTGAAGCCTGATATTAACATTAGAGCATCCTCCCTCCAATTTTGACCCATCATTGATGTTGCTTAAAACCTCTTGTAAAGGGACGGTTAGTAAGACCCAAATCGACCTTCTGAATTTGCCGCACTCTATTTGTCCAAACATAGCTATGTTTGTTTAAACCGTTAAGTTCGTTTTAGGTATATTTAGTTCTATATTTTGCCTATTGTTTAACGTTATTGCCATAGCTATGTTGGTTTAAACCCCTGAGTTCCTGCTTGGTATATTTAATCCTATATTTTTCCTATTGTTTAACGTTATTGCAACATCTATTTAGAGGTTATTATAGGCCATTATAATTGGATACTTTGAGCACGTGTGTGGTTAACCAAACCTTAGCGGTACGAATAGTATACAACTTGCATGAGTTTGTAACACTCGTTTTTATGAAATAGTTTGACCAATTTTAGTTCTTTTCCCATGTTTTATCGGTTTATTGTAATTGAAGATGCTCTCGTTGGATTACAAGCAACAAAAACTGCCAAAATAAGGTTAATATATCGTAAATTCTTGTCTCTAAAATCTTCCATCTATGTGATGTATATATAGCATGTCTTTCTTAATATTAGTGTGTACGTGTGTTTGTGTCCTCTTACTTGGGCTAATGAATTGCAATATGTATCCACAGATGTATAGTTGTGACAACAGTTGGTCCAACACTCATTAGGAAAGACAGAATATTTATTCGATGATCAGTGGTGGATCTAACTTTAATAGTATATAGTTCTATGAGTTTTGTCAATGAAATTGGGGAATAAAAATGTACCTTCAAGTTATAGTTCAATTTATTAAGGAATCATCTCTTGTCAAGCATTGGTGTACTTTGGTCATTTGGTGTATAACTAAAACAATTGTCTATGTAGTCCCATACTTTCTTGTTGTGCTTGACACTAATTTGTTCCTTTTTTCAGCACTTTTAACATGTGTTGGTACAAATTGCTAGATTATCAATTAAAATAATGTCTCTCTAAATGTGTCTCTTTTGATAAGGAGAAAACATTGCAAATGAGAGGAGGCAAAACCCTCAACACATTAGTAGTTGAGAACAATCACCACCACCTGTTTCCCAGGAAAAGAAAATTCACAACATGATGGTATGCCAACTTTAACATCTGGTATGCGCTTATGTTTTGTTATTATTTTTTTTAATCAACTGAAAATATTCCCTAGGTTTTTAATCGTGTTATTGACTCCATTTGAATTGCTTGACTTCCTTTACAATTGAGATTGGGTGTCCATGGAGAATAACTTTGGAAATATCTTGTTTGTTGTGATTGTAGATTGTGAGGCTAGAGTTTGCTCCCTATGAGAGACAACATTAAGTTGTCATTTCTTTAGCTTATGCTTCACAAGGCTTCCAATGCTCAATTATCGGCCGTTGCTAGCTTCAACTACAACACGAGGTAATTTACACTCCTTCTCATATAAGGTACTTAATCCAACCTATACTTCACAAGGTTGTTCCCATTCTGATTAGCATTTTTGTAATGTTCTAAACTATACTGTTATTTTAAGGTTCAGAGCTTCATGTTTGGTCAAACAAAACCGAAAATTACAAACTATACTGTTATTTTAAGGTTTAGAGCTTCATGTTTGATCAAACAAAACCGAAAATCCAATTCGGTTTTGTTTGACCAACATGAAGCTCTGAACCTTAAAATAACAGTTGCACCGGTTCTCGAAAGTAAAATATTCGGCAACTTATTTGGTGATGCATTTAAGGAAAATCCAATTAAAACAGTTGTATGTGCAACCATTAATATCAAGTTATTTTTCCCTATTCAATTCATAAAACAAAAACATTATAAAGTATAAATTATTATAGCATTTCATCTCCTCTTTATACTTTCTTTATATATACATACATTATAATGTGGTTGTGTAGACCAGTGGGAATTACCATGCATGTGAATCGGGATTTTATACATACGATAGTTGGTTTCACACTTGCCTTGTAACAAAAAACAAAAGAGAGTGTTCTATCTGTTCTGCATAGCCGTGAAACCAACTGTCGTAGAATCCATAACACATCTTCTCATAGGAAGGTGAAGGTTTCAATCCAACATTACTTCTCAAGGTCTATATCAGTAGCCAAACTCGCTTCCTCTCCATTGCTGGTCCTACACTCCATCTCTAATATCACCTGCATATGGAAAGATGGTGTGAAGAAAATTCCTCCTCGGTGTGAGATTAATCCTAAACGTCCCTATGATCTAAAGCCGTAAAACCGACTCAAGATCCCAAACTCGAAAACACGCAGAATTTGTTAACGCAGTTCGGTGGCTAAAGTACCTACTCTGCGGGACCTCAAGAGGGGAGATCCGATCCCGAGATTTCACTAGGTATCCAAGAACGAGAGGTTACAAGCACAGAACAGAGATACTAGCACAATTCCTACAATCTAGCAAAGAACATGTAACAGAAGAACACAGGAGATTCGAATAAGCAATGGTGAAGAAAAGCCCCCTCAAAGGCACCCAAACGAAGATCCGAGAACGATCTTCGTTCCTGTCGCAAGCCAACGAAGCGATGGTGAACCGAGATGCAAGAGATAACAGATCTCTTGATCAATCTTTCCTCTTCTTCGAACTCTCTCTCTCTCCGATCTCTCTGTCTCTCTTTTTCTCTGTGTCTCTCTCTATACAGCCGAAGCACATGAGCAATCGGGGATCTCTCAGTTAGGGCAACAAGCTGCAAAAACAACGTTTTTGTACCAAGCCCCTCACAATGATGAAACGCAGCGTTTCATTTAAGCCGTGGACCCAAAAACAGATCAGGAACATGAACACTACAAAACAGCCAGGCCCACAACAACAAAATATAAGCTGAACACATATCTCAGTACATAAGAACATCCATGTGTACATATAATAACTTCACCAACTATAAGCATCACATAATATTAATCCAATGTTAATAAACTTGTCACCATATTGATAACCATGCTACCTAACTTAGATTAACTAAGTGGCAACAATGGATCACAATAGGCATCTAGTTCAATCAAAAAGAATTAATATTATATGAGCACAATTACAAGACTCTACCAAGATCATAGTACTAAGTGCTAGTATCTCTATGTTCCATGTCATATTGTATTAATAAGAATCAAAACATAACACTCGGCAGTTTGAGTATCATCTTTTTTACTCCCGTCTCATGGATTTTGGAATGTGAGATGGTGAAGTTGTGGTTATCAACCATGAGAACGGGAAAGTTGTTGATTACCTTCCATCCTTGGGAACACGAGGTACAATCTTCGCCCTTTGTTGTTAGCTTAGAAATATACTTCCAAGGTAAGCATAGTGTAGCAAAGCTGTGATCTTATGTACTATTGCATTTAAGGCTCGTTTGGTTATAATTTAGTGTTGTATGTGGGAACAAAAAGGTTTTAAATTTACGTTGTACTATGTAGGTGCTTGATCAAACAACGGTTAGTTGAAATGGTTCAATATTAACTACTTACGGGCAAGAATAAAATATACATGATCCTGCTCAAATTATGTGAAATTTAATAGCTTTGAGCAACTCACCTCTGTGCATGTCAACTCTTCATATGAACAAGGTATGTCAACAAACGATATGTACATCTAATTTACAACTTACAAACCTCAAATGTAGTAGGCTTTTGGTAGAGATTTTCATTTCCCTTTGTTAAGGAGTTTTAGCCATCAAGGAGTTTCGATCTTGTGATCTCGTAGAGGAACCGGTTCTGAATATTGTAATAAGAGTGAACCGGAGTTGCTCTTCTAGAGCTGGTTCATTAATTCAAACGACATCGTTTAGAGATGAACTAATGTGGTACATATTGCTATGTTTCTCCTAAACCCTAGTATCATCAGAGCTTAGAGCTTCTCTTCTTCGTCTCTTCTTCATCTTCTTCACCGCTCTCTGGTTCAAACCCTAGATCTTGACTGAGAGCGAAGAGCTTCATCTCCTCCCGAGATCTAAGCTTCATCTGAGAGTTTCCACCAACAAATAGTGAGATCGAGCGCTGGTTCCTCCTACGGTTCTTTGCTTGAAAGCATCATGTATCGACAGACAGTTTTGTATCTGTTCTTGTTGTCGTTTGATGTTCTTTCTACTCTCTCTATTCTTCGTTCTTGGTTTATACTCTTGATTTACTGTATCTGTAATCTTGTCTGGATTTGGCTTATTCTCTAGTGGATTGGATCATATCTGAGATCCCCGGGACGTAGGACTTGCTCCGAACCTCGTAAACAAATGTTCTTGTTGTTTGATGCTTTGTGTTTGGCTAAACAGTCGCTCTAGACTGATTTCTCGTCTTATACTTTAAAGATTTGTTCAAACTGTTCTTTCAAATTGGTATCAGAGCCTTCGTTCTTTGGTTTTGTAGTCTTCCTGAGAATCTTGTGTTTTGCTTGACTCTTTCTTGAACATAGGTTGGCGTTAACTGTGTGTCCATTGACCGGAGGTTCAAAACGTTTGCGATCTTCTAAGTTTCAAAGAGTTAGATAAACCTAGATTGTTAGGGTTTTCTTTTCTGTTTTACTTCCGCTGCAAAAGTTTTTGTTGTGTTAGATCTTAAGTGTAGCTACGCTTCTTATAGAAGCTAGTTGCCTTGATCTTTACTGTTGTCTAAAATTTTTTGCTTGACACTTATTTTTGGTTTCATTTCCTTTGGAGATCACCAATCCATTGATTGAATCTCTAAGAACACCAACTGATTCCAAGAGTGCCTGCAAGAGTTGATTCTTGCCGCTCTTCTAGAGATTGTTGTGTTATCTTGAGATTAGATCTGGTATAAAGTGTTTCCAGGATAGTTGCCAAATTTTTTGGTTATGTGATTGTGACGGGTAGAATGACTGATACAGCTAAAATTAAACCTTTTGATGGCAATACTGACTTTGCTATGTGGCAGGTCAAAATGAAAGCTATCTTAATAAGGGAAAAGTGTTGAAAAGCTGTCACTCAGGATTTTCCAGAAAATGCAAAGGAGGAGGAAAAGGAAGAGCTGGATCAGATAGCTCACTCTGAGATTATGTTGAGGTTAACTGATGAAGTAGGACGACAAGTCCTAAGTCAGGTTACAGCTAAAACTCTCTGGAATACTTTAGAATCTTTATTTCTAGTAAAAAGCATGCCTAGTAGAATTTCCTTGCTGTGCAGATTATTTCATTTTAAAATGGATGTTAATATGACATTGAATGACAATCTGGACGCTTTTCTTAGAATGACACTTGATCTAGAACGTTGTAGTGATAAAATTGATGATATACATCAAGTTGTCATTATCTTGAATTCTTTACCTGCTCAGTTTAACAATTTTAAAGACGTTATTCAGTATGGTCATCAAATTTTAACTAAGAAAAAACTGCTAGAAGCTATTTTACAGAAAAATGAAGAAATGAAAATTTTCAAAGTTAAAATTAGTTCCAGAGAACCTAAAAATGAAATCATGTTTGCTAAAAATAAACACCAAGATAGAAATAAAAGCAATCAGAATATTTTTAAGGCTAAAAATAGAAATTTAGAAAGCTTTGCTCATAGAAACAAAGATACTATTTCTGAAAATGACAAAGAAAAAATTATTACATGTTACTACTGTGATAAAAAGGGACACAAAACTCCACAATGCAGGAAAAAGAAAAGTGATGATGCAAACAAGTCAAATAAAGATGAAATTTCTGCCTTGTGTGAAAATGTGTCTTACTGTAATAATGAACTTTTGCTTTGTTCTGACATGCTTTATACTTCATGTAATTTTGATGCAAATGCTTGGATTCTTGATTCTGGATGTACAATGCATGCAACTCCTCATGAATGTCATTTTGATTCTTTACATAAAAATGATGAAGGAGAAGTAAGAGGAGATTATACCTCTTTTGTTATAAAAGGCATAGGTTCTGTTCCTTTTAGAATGCATGATAATAAAGTTAGAACTATACAGAATGTTAGATGGATTCCAGAACTTAGGAGAAAATTGTTATCTGAAAGCATATTTAATTGTTTAAACTGTGATATTAATATACATTCTGGAATAAGATCTATCACTAGAAATGGAAAGGTTCTAGTTAAAGGTATTAAAAAGAATGGCCTTTATCAAGTAATTGGAACTCCTGAGTTGAATAATATTGACTCACCTGCTTGTTTTACAAATGAACAAACTCTAACATGACACTCTAGGTTAGGACATATAGGCAATAAAGGCTTATATTATCTTTTTAAAAATGGAAGCTTATCAAATAAACCTAGTGATCTTAAGTCATGTGAGACCTGTATGCTAGGAAAAGCTACTAGAAAAGTGTTCAACAAATCTGAGTTTAAAGCTAGTGAACCCTTAGAATATGTACATTCTGACTTATGGGGGCCTGCTCAGGTTGACACAATTGGGGGTAGAAAATATTTTCTGTCCTTAATAGATCATTTTTCCAGAAAAGTTTGGGTGTATGTTCTTAGGAATAAAAGTGATGCCTTTGAAAACTTTAAAAACTGGAAAATTACAGTAGAAGGTCAAACTAGTTATAAACTGAAATGCCTTAGAACTGATAATGGGTTGGAATTCTGTAATACAGAATTTGATAAATTCTGTCATGAAAATGGAATCAAAAGACACTTGACTGTCCCAAGCACACCTCAACAGAATGGTGTTGCAGAGAGAATGAATAGAACTCTATTAGAAAAAGCTAGATGCATGTTAATATCCTCTGGCCTAAAAAATTCTCTATGGGGTGAAGTAGTGACTAAAGTTGCCTATCTCATTAATAGATCACCCTCCAGTGCTATAAGTTTTAAAACACCTCAAGAGCTTTGGTCTGGAAAACCTCCTAATCTCACACATCTAAGAGTGTTTGGATGTGCTGCTTATGCTAAACAATCTGATGGTAAACTTAATCCTAGAGCACAAAAATGTGTTATGATAGGATATCCTACATGTGTTAAAGGATATAAATTTTTAATCCTACAATTTGGAGCTTATAAAATTACTATAAGTAGAGATGTTACCTTTGTTGAGAATATTTTTCCTTTCAAAGTTACTACTAATGATAACTTTGAGAATGTTGACAGGAATGCAGATTTATCTTTCTATGATCGAAGTGTTAGTGCATATACCATTGAGGAAGATGATGACAATAGATATGCTGACTACAATCTCTCGAGGGGGAAGAAGTGCCTCTCGAGAGATTTAAGCATGACTGAAAATTCAAGTCAAATAAATTCCTTGAGAGACACTTTTTCTTCCATCTCAGGAGGTTCAGACACTACAACACCTCCACAATTAGGAGGGACAGTAAGCAATTCTGACCTCTCAAACTCTAATTTTTCTTCTGACTTAGTTACTTGGTCTTCTTCTGAATTGCCTGCCATTGATAATAATGATGATATGATTGATTCTCTACCTACTTTATCTGATTACCAGTTGACTAGGGATAGAGAACCTAGGCAGAAGAAACTTAATACTAAGTATGTGAATTTAGTTGAAAATAGAATTAATATACATAAGTATGTTATCGAATATGCTTTCTTAATTGCTGAGGTGATTTCTGTTCCTACTCCTGAGTTATTTGAGCATGCTATAAATTCTAAACACTGTAATGAATGAAAACATGCTATGAATGAAGAAATTGAGTCTATGAAAGTTAATAATACCTAGACTCTAGTTCCTAAACCTAAAAATGTTAGATTGATTGGGAATAAATGGGTTTATAAGGTAAAAGAAAGTCAAAACTCTACAGATCCACCTAGGTTTATAGCCAAATTAGTTGTTAAAGGTTTTACCCAAAGGGAAGGGGAGGATTATAATGATATCTTTGCTCCTATGGTGAAATATATAACCTTGAGAATGCTTGTATCCATTGCTGTTGTGTTTGACTATGATATTGACCAAATGGATGATAACACAGCCTTTTTACATGGTAATTTGGATGAAACTATATACATGAGTCAACCCAAAGGATATATTGATGAAAGGTTTCCTAATCATGTATGTTTACTTAATAAATCTACATATGGATTAAAGTAGTCACCTAGACAGTGGAATAAAAAGTTTGACTCGTGTATGAAAACTCTTGGCTTTACTCAATGCTCTTATGATTCTTGCTTATACTTAAAGTTCATTAAAACTGGATGTCCTCTCTGTGTTCTGTTATATGTTGATGATATCTTGATAATTAGCAAATCTAAGAGTAACATCAGAGACATTAAGACTTCTCTGAAATCTACTTTTGATATGAAAGATCTTGATCCTGCACAAAAAATCCTTGGAATTACTATTGTTAGAAATAGATGTAAAAGGAAAATTTGGTTAACTCAGCATGATTATATTTTAAAAGTTTTGGACAGATTTAATATGAAATCTGTTAAGCCTACTTCGATACCTCTTGGTGCTCATCTTGATTTGACCAAGACTTCTCGTCTTTCTTCTCAAGAATGCAAAGATATGAAAAATATACCATATGATGCTGCTGTTGGTTCTGTGATGTATGTTATGTTTTGTACAAGACCTGACTTAGCTTTTGCTGTTAGTGGTTGAGTAGATATATGTCTAATCCCTCTTATAAACACTGGTCAGCTATGAAGTTTTTGTTAAGATACTTATCTAGTACTTCTTTTATTGCTTTAGAATATGGTGCTCACTGTGATTCGAATGATCTTGTGGGTTATGTTGACTCAGATTATGCAAGTAATAAAGATACTAGAAAATCTACTACAATTTATGTGTATACTTGGTGTGGAAATTGTATTTCCTGGAAATCACAGCAACAATCAATTGTTGCTCTCTCCTCGACAGAAGTTGAGTACATTGTTGTCACTGAAGCAGCAAAAGAAGCCATGTGGCTGAAAGGGATTCTAACTGAAATTCTTAATCAATCTTATACTGTTTCTATCTATACTGATAGTCAAAGTGCTTTGTTTTTGTGTAAAGATCCTGTCTATCATGAAAGAACTAAACACATTGATGTTAGGTATCATTACATCCGACAGAAGATTGATAAGAAAGAGTTAATGATTGAAAAGATAAGAGGAGAGGTAAACCCTGCTGATTTTGGTACAAAGGTTGTAACTAATGAGAAATTTGTTTTTTGCAGGGACTTGCTTCATCTGTCTGAAATTACTTAGCAGATGAATGTTGGATCAATGATGAAGATATGAAGTCTAAATCCACTAGACTGAATGAGCCAGAACTACAAGAGTTAGAGGGGTGAATTGTTAAGGAGTTTTAGCCGTCAAGGAGTTTCGATCTTGTGATCTCGTAGAGGAACCGGTTTTGAATATTGTTATAAGAGTGAAGCGGAGTTGCTCTTCTAGAGCTGGTTCATTAATTCAAATGACATCGTTTGGAGATGAACTAATGTGGTATATATTGCTATGTTTCTCCTAAACCCTAGTATCATAAGAGCTTAGAGCTTCTCTTCTTCGTCTCTTCTTCATCTTCTTCACCGCTCTCTGGTTCAAACCCTAGATCTTAACTGAGAGTGAAGAGCTTCATCTTCTCCCGATATCTAAGCTTCATCTGAGAGTTTCCACCAACAGATAGTGAGATCGAGCGCTGGTTCCTCCTACGGTTCTTTGCTTGAAAGCATCCTGTATCGATAGACAGTTTTGTATCTGTTCTTGTCGTCGTTTGATGTTCTTTCTACTCTCTCTATTCTTTGTTCTTGGTTTATACTCTTGATTTACTGTATCTGTAATCTTGTCTGGATTTGGCTTATTCTCTAGTGGATTGGATCATATCTGAGATCCCGGGGACGTAGGACTTGCTCCGAACCTCGTAAACAAATGTTCTTGTTGTTTGATGCTTTGTGTTTGGCTAAACAGTCGCTCTATACTGATTTCTCGTCTTATACTTTAAAGATTTGTTCAAACTGTTCTTTCACCCTTGTATATTGACTTATTTACTTTGTTGTTAACTTTGGACGCTCTCTTTTTTATTGCTCTTAAACTCGGAAAAATCATCTCGTGTTTCTTATGAAATTTACCAATTACCACAACTATAAAAGTTTTATACCTTGTCATAGGAAAACCTTTTTTCAAATGGAATTATCTTTGCTACTTAAGGATCTTAGTCTTCATGTTATCAGTATTAAATTGTGTGGTTATGCAACGTACAAAGAGTTTTAGAGATTTTAGAAGATGAATGGTTTAAGTAAGGCTACAAAAGCCTTATGAATTTGATGATAAAGATGGACCATGGATGATGTAGAGGTTCTTTCAGGATCAGGAGGTATATCAAATCATTGTTTCGCAATTTGATTTCATGGCTTATTCTAAAACCAATGTATTATTATTGACATTTTTTTAGGAACATCATGTAAAAATAAAGAATATTCAATGAATGCATTTGAGCTTATTGCTATGTCAAAAGGATAACCTTGAAAAATCTATTCAACAAGGAGCAGGTTGAGTAAAACGCTATTTTAAAGAAAGAAACTTTTAGCTCTTCTTTTTTTGGCAGTAGAAGAATTAAGTATATGATTTATCCGGAAGGATGAAGGTCTACGTGTAATCATTTCAAGATTGATGGTATTTAAGTTAAAACAGTTTGACGATCATTTAATAAATTTCACATCTTTACAATTTTATGTTTTTTTAATACTATAAGATAAACAATTAGGGTGCATCATCTCCTCGAGACTCTCTACCCTAGGGCATCCTTACGGATGAGATCGTCAACCAAAGCAGTGGACGAACAAGACGGTAGAAGGCAATCATGTCCCAACTCTGCTAGCATGTCAGCAACATCATTAACCTCTCTGAACACATGGAGGATCTTCACCTGACAGAAACTAAAAAGAATAAAAGAAATATCTGACAAAAATAAGATCGAGCTCCCAAGGAGGTTTCCAAATATGTTTAACCGAGTTATGGAAGAAAGGCAATCTCCTTCTATCTCAATATTTTTGATCCCCAAATCATAAGCCATAACCAATCATTCTCTTAGTGCATGCTTTGGCAAGTTGGGCCGATATGTTACCACATCTCCCATAGCCAAGATAAACTGTCATTGCATTATGATTGCGAAGGATAAACCCATAAGCCGAGCTTCCCGATTCTTTTTTCGAGCCATCAAAATTCAGTTTAATAGCTTCTTTTTCTGGTTTATCCCACTAGATATTTTTTTTGTTTTCCTTAAGACCTTATTTGTTTTTTTCCTTATGATAAGTCGATTCGTTTTTGATTGGATTTCATTCATTAATTTGGTTTCGCACTACTAAGTCAATATTCTAGGGATCTTTATTATTAAATTTTTTTTGGTGTATTGCATACCATAAATTCCACCAAACCAGAATTAAATATCTGAGATCCGAGTCAAAGAGGTTTTCCTTTAACCAAGTGATTTTATCTACAATCTTACTTTTAACAAGAATAGCGAATCTAATAGCAACCTTAGTCTTATCTATCGAGATACTATCCAAAGTAAATTGGCATTTGAAAAACAAATGATCAACAAATTCATAGGGATGATTACATAGGCAACAGTTCATAGGAACCAGAACTTTTTGTTTTTCTAAGTTTTCTTTTGTTGGTAATCCATTAATTGATAATTTCCAAAAAAATTTCTTCACTTTAGGCATTATATCCATTTTTCAAATCCATTCATTCAAAAAGGGTTGGATCCCCTTTACCAAATAAAGGGTGTTAATTGCAGACTTAGTTGTAAAGTCCCCATTATCAGCTGGGGTCCAATAGAGGTGATCCTGAATAAATGATTTAGGAAGTTGATAGGATTTAATTGAAGTAATAATATCTTGTGGTAGTATATTTCCTATTTCCGACTCAATCTTATTCAAATCCCATTTATTCTATTTAATGAAGTATTTAACATTAACCTCTTTATTTATTGCTTCAATATCCTTGCAAACTTTGATAAGAGGTTCATCTTTAATCCAACAATCTTTCCAAAATTTAACGGTATTACCATCTCCAACATTCCATCTAAACCTTGATTCAAATTCTGTTCTTAATTTCATAAGTTTCTTCCACTACCAAGACATGTTTCCTTTAGGCATATATTTTCAAAGTACATTTCCTTTAAGACATAGTAATTTCATTTGGAGTACTTTATTCATTTCCTCAGATTTACTGATACCAGTTCCTCCAAATTTCCTAGGTCTACAGATTTTATCCCAGCTAACAAGAGGATGAAACTTTGGACCTTTATTCCAGGAGAAATATCTATTAATTTTATATAGTTCATTATGGATACTAGTCAGAAGCATAGAATTTTGCACGATGAAGTTTGGTTTAGCATTTAAGTTAGCTTTTATAAGGGTGACTCTTCCTTCTTGAGAAAGAGTATAAGCCTTCCATTTCATTAGGTGTTGTTTCGATTTAGTGATAACATCTTCAAATACACTTTTATTCACTTTTTCATTAATATTCGGACAACCTAAGTACTTTTCCAAACAATTGGATCCTGAAATACCCAAGCAACTTTGGATTTGTCTTTTAGTTGAATTTTCTACATTATTTGAAGTTTGGAAAGCCGATTTCTGGAGGTTGATTTTTTGTCCAGAGATAAGACAATAACTATTTTGGATTTCTAAGATCTTTGAACTAGCACCTATCGAGGCTTTGGAGAAGATGATAATATCATCAGCAAAAGCTAAAAAAGGAATGTGCGTACCCTGTTTTGTAATAGGGAATCCAATATTCTTTTTATTTCGGTTACTTTCAAATTGAATGTTCCTCGCCAGAACCTCAGCTCCAAGATTAAAAATCATAGTAGAAATAGGGTCACCTTGACGTAATCCGCTGTCATACGCTTTCTCCATATCCAACTTAATTGCCATATACCCTTCTTTACCTTTTTTTTATCTAAATGTAACACCCCGAATCCGTAGGACTCGAGGCGCTACTAGGCTAGGATCTCACAATGGATCCTGACCCTAGCGTGACAACAAGTTCACTGGATCTTACTATAAGAGCCTTGATCTTTAGGAGCCTTTTGACCTTAGCCGCACCTGCGGCTGAGCCCATGATCCGCCCCCGTGGCCAAGGAATCCGCCCCCGCGGTTTCCTGCAGCTTCAGCCGACTTTGTTGACTCTTGACCCGTGCATTACTCTTCTTGCCTCTTAACCTTTCCTTACCTTAGGATGAAGGGTTTCTTCATTCTTCATCTCCTCAACTGCCTTCACGTCCTTCTTCCTCCTTCTTTCTCCTTTGATCTCTTCTTTAGTGTTTCTTTGAGTTTTGGCAAGGAAGTTGTGTGGTCTTGTTGTTGATGTTGTTGAGTGTTGTGGCTGAGCTTGGGAGCCAGCTGAAGGAGTTGTGTTGATCTTTCCTTGCTGCCTAGGACCACAACAGTGGTAAGTTTCTTCTTTCTTCTTCTTTGATTCCATTCCATCTTCCTTAGCTTAGGATTAGATGTTTTAGGTGTGTATTAATGTTGGAATGTGTATATATATGTATATGTATGGCTGATTGTTGATGAAGACGTGATTTGATCACGTGAAGAGTGAAAGAGAAGTCCGGACTCTACGTTCTGCAGAGTCGCCGCCCCCGCGCCTGGAAGCCACCGCCCCTGCGGGAACCTTGTCGCCGCACCCGCGCCCGGAAGCTGCCGCCCCCGCGGCCACGGTCCCAGCGCCTGCGCTTGCGTGCGGCCCCTGTCACCGCGCCTGCGGCCGAGTGTCGCCGCGCCTGCAGTTTGACTTGTTCCGCCCCTGCGTGTTTCCGTTCCGCAGGCGCATCTTGTACAGGATCTACCTAGAGTAGTATGATCCTTTCCTTTCCTAGTATGAGCGGGTTAGTAGCATGCTAGGTATGTGTATGAGGATAGAATGATGATGAGTATGATATAGAGATATGCCGATTAGGGCTTTGAGGTTATAAGTTGGATATCATCCTTATGGATCCCTTGGGTCTAGGTGTGACCCAAGGGAGTCTTCTTCCACTCTTCACGTGATCAAATCACGTCTCAATCATTCCATATTCATACACAAGCATAAAAATACACATTTCAACATCACCCTATGCTCACATCTAATCCTAAGCTAGGGAAGGAAGAAACAAAGGAAGAAGAAAGAGAAGAAGGAGAAGAAGACTTACCACTGCTGAAGATCTAGGCAAGCAAGAGCACAAGCACAACTCAGCTGGCTTCACAAGCTCAGCAACCACAACACTAGCATCAACATCAACCACAAAGCACACAACTCTCTTTAAACTCTAAGGAGAACAAGAGCAAGATCAAAGGAAGGTGAAGGAGAAGCAAGGAGGATGTGAAAGTTGGATTGGAAATGAAGAAGTAGTAACCCTTGATCAGCCAAGTGAAGGAAAGAAGTAAGGCAAAGGTAAAGCACGAGTCAAAAGAATCAACAAAACCGGCTGCAGCCGCCAAAAACCGCAGGGGCGGGTTTCCTGGCCGCAGGGGCGGAACAACAGGGTAGCCGCAGGGGCGGCCTCACGGACCCGCGGGGCGGCTAAGGCCAAAACTAGCTCCCAAAACTAAGGTTCTTACACCTCACCCCCCCTAAAAACAAGTTTCGTCCCGAAACTTGTAAAATCCTCAAACCACTCGGACTCACAAGCCGATGTACAACTCTCTCTATAACCTCAAGCATAAGCATGGAGGAAACCATCCACTCCAGCAGCAAACTATACTATCCGGGGCCTAGAGGAAAGCCATCTCTAGCCAACCATAACATATCACAATAGCATGGAGAAAGAACCATCTCCAGCTATAAACAAAAATCATACTAGCACAACAAGATCTAATAAGATCATAATCACAACAAAGCTAGCATGAAATAACATATCATAGCATATAAGCATGTAAGCACATAAGACTCACCAAGCTAGTACTAAGATCTACTCGGTGATCCTACTGGTGCACCTATCTCGGCATAGAACTCTGGAGAGTTCCTCTGGATACTATCCTCAGTCTCCCATGTAGCCTCCTCGGGTCCTCGTCTCGACCACTGGATCCTCAACATAGAAATGTCCTTCGAACGTAGGCGTCTCATACCTCGTTCTAGGACTGCAATCGGATGCTCAACAAAAGTGTGGTCTGGCTCAACCACCAAATCCTCATAACTCACGATGTGTCTCGGATCTGGTATATACTCCCTCAGCTGAGGCACGTGAAACACAGGGTGAACACCCTCTAATCTCGGAGGCAAGGCTAATTTGTAAGCTGCACTCCCAACCCGATCCAGAATCTCGAACGGTCCGACATACCGGGGGCTCAACTTCCCCTTAATGCAAAAACGCCTAACACCTCGTGTCGGGGATACTCTCAGCCACACATGGGCTCCAACTCTTAACTCTAGAGGCCTACGCCTCCTATCAGCATACGACTCCTGACGGCTCTGCGCAGTCAGCATACGCTCTCTGATCAATGCTACTCGAGCCATATCATCCTGAATCTGATCAGGTGCTAAACCACTGACACTGTTCTGCTCATCCCAGCATAACGGGGTACGACATCTCTGTCCATACAGTGCCTCATATGGGGCCATCCCAATAGATGCATGCCAACTGTTGTTGTATCAGCATACGACTTCTGACGGCTCTGCGCAGTCAGCATATGCTCTCTGATAATCGTGCTTGTCTTTCCAAGGTCTCAAAAGGCTAGTCCCTCCATGGAGACACGATCTGAGTCATCTGACTGGAAAGACAAGCACGATTATCAGTGCAGTACGAGAAGCTAGATTGATTGCATAGGGTTGTGATGCCTTCAGGTGTTATGCCATGAAGGAGGGGGAGAGTCCAGCTGTAGAGGACATCCCAGTGGTTTGTGAGTTCACAGATGTTTTTGTTGAGCCGTCCAGTTTGCCGCCTCAGAGGAGTGTGGATTTTGATATCGAGTTAGAGCCTGGTACGAGACCCATCTCGAAGGCCCCATACCGGATGGCGCCTTTTGAGATGCTGGAGCTGAAGAAGCAACTCGAGGAGTTGGCTGAGAAGGGCTTCATTCGCCCTAGCGTGTCCCCATGGGGAGCACCTGTCCTCTTCGTACGGAAGGACGGATCGTTGAGACTGTGTATTGATTACAGAGAGCTGAACAAGGTAACCATCAAGAACAAGTATCCACTGCCGCGCACTGATGACTTGTTAGATCAGCTTCAGGGAGCGACTGTGTTCTCCAGGACTGATCTGCGTTCCGGGTATCACCAGCTGAGGGTGAGAGAGCAGGATGTGCATAGGACAACATTCGGGACCAGATATGGACACTACGAGTTTGTAGGGATGCCATTTGGACTTACAAATACCCCAACAGTCTTTATGGAGTTGATGAACAATATCTTCATCGACTTCCTGGATCAGTTTGTGGTGGTTTTCATTGATAACATTCTAGTATACTCTCGCAGTGGAGAGGAGTATACAGGACATCTGAGGACTGTATTGCAGGTTTTGCGGGATAGAGAACTTTATGCAAAGTTCTCTAAGTGCGAGTTCTGGATGCCAGAGGTAGCATTCCTGGGTCACATTGTATCCGCCGAAGGGATCAAGGTTGATCCGGCGAAGATAGAGGCAATAGCTGCATGGACTACACCGACAAACGTCAAGGAAGTACGTAGCTTCCTTGGCCTAGCCGGTTATTACAGACACTTTGTGGAGGGATTTTCTGTGATTGCCCGTCCACTGACGAGTTTGCTGAGGAAGACTACCAGATTTGTGTGGTCTGATCAGTGTAAGTAGAGTTTTGAGGAGCTGAAGAGACGTCTGACTTCTGCTCCTGTTTTGGCACACCTAGAGGGTACAGAGGATTTTGTGGTATAGAGTGATGCATCCAAGCTATGCTTGGGATGTGTGTTGATGCAGCGGGGCAGAGTTATTGCATATGCGTCTAGACAGCTGAAGACGTATGAGGAGAACTACCCGACTCATGATCTGGAGTTGGCAGCGGTAGTTCATGCACTGAAGATCTAGAGACATTACTTGTATGGTGTTACATTTTAGATCGTCACAGACCATCAGAGTCTGAAGTACATTTTTACGCAGCGGGAATTGAATAACCACCAGCGTATGTGGCTTGAGCTGATCAAGGATTTTGATCTGGAGATTCTGTATCATCCGGGGAAGGCAAACGTTGTCGCCGACGCCCTGAGCAGGAAGACACCTCGAGAGCTGGCGATTGCGAGGCTGACAGTTCAGCATCAGTTGCAGAGGGATCTGATCTGGTTAGAGTTGGACATCAAGTTTCCTGATGAGGATGCCCGGCTGAGTACTTTAGAGGTTCTACTTGATCTGTTGGGTGAGATCCAACAAAAGCAAAAGACTTGCCCGACCTTTATGAGGATCAGAGAGCGGATGTCTCGGGATGAGGCACCACAGTTTCTTCTGGGAGCAGATGGAGTATTGAGACGCCGTGGTCGCGTCTGTGTACCTGCTGATACAGAGTTGAGGCAGAGGATATTACAGAAGGCTCACTGTACACCTTACTCGTTACATCCAGGTACGAGTAAGATGTATCAGGATCTGAGACGTTTATATTGGTGGGGAGGGCTGAAGCCCGATGTAGCCAGATTTGTAGCTCAGTGTGCGACCTGCCAGTAGGTCAAGATCGAGCATTTCAGGCCTGGAGGTGAGCTCCATCCACTTCCTGTTCCACAGAGGAAGTGGGAGGACGTCACCATGGACTTTGTGACTGGACTAAGGCTGAGCCGGAGTTTTGATGCCATTTGGGTCACCGTTGACAGATTCACGAAGACGGCACGTTTGATTCGTATCCGGGAGACATGGCCGGTGAGCAGATTAGCAGAGGAGTACACTAGGCAGATAGTGAGACTCCATGATGTACCGAGGACGATCGTCTCTGACAGAGATGGACGATTTACCTCGAGGTTCTGGCAGCAGATTCAGACTGCCCTAGGGACGAGTTTACACTTCACAACTGCGTTCCATCCTCAGACCGATGGTCAGTCAGAGAGGACTATTCAGACCCTAGAGGATATGCTGCGAGCTTGTGTGTTGGATTGGGGGCAAGTGTGGACGAATCATCTCCCACTTGTTGAGTTCTCATACAACAACAGCTAGCATGCATCTATTGGGATGGCCCCATATGAGGCACTGTATGGACAGAGATGTCGTACCCCGTTATGCTGGGATGAGCAGAACAGTGTCAGTGGTTTAGCACCTGATCAGATTCAGGATGATATGGCTCGAGTAGCATTGATCAGAGAGCGTATGCTGACTGCGCAGAGCCGTCAGGAGTCGTATGCTGATAGGAGGCGTAGACCTCTGGAGTTAAGGGTTGGAGCCCATGTGTGGCTGAGAGTATCCCCGACACGAGGTGTTAGGCGTTTTTGCATTAAGGGGAAGTTGAGCCCCCGGTATGTCGGACCGTTCGAGATTCTGGATCGGGTTGGGAGTGCAGCTTACAGATTAGCCTTGCCTCCGAGATTAGAGGGTGTTCACCCTGTGTTTCACGTGCCTCAGCTGAGGGAGTATATACCAGATCCGAGACACATCGTGAGTTATGAGGATTTGGTGGTTGAGCCAGACCACACTTTTGTTGAGCATCCGATTGCAGTCCTAGAATGAGGTATGAGACGCCTACGTTCGAAGGACATTTCTATGTTGAGGATCCAGTGGTCGAGACGAGGACCCGAGGAGGCTACATGGGAGACTGAGGATAGTATCCAGAGGAACTCTCCAGAGTTCTATGCCGAGATAGGTGCACCAGTAGGATCACCGAGTAGATCTTAGTACTAGCTTGGTGAGTCTTATGTTCTTACATGCTTATATGCTATGATATGTTATTTCATGCTAGCTTTGTTGTGATTATGATCTTATTAGATCTTGTTGTGCTAGTATGATTTTTGTTTATAGCTGGAGATGGTTCTTTCTCCATGCTATTGTGATATGTTATGGTTGGCTAGAGATGGCTTTCCTCTAGGCCCCGAATAGTATAGTTTGCTGCTGGAGTGGATGGTTTCCTCCATGCTTATGCTTGAGGTTATAGAGAGAGTTGTACCTCGGCTTGTGAGTCCGAGTGGTTTGAAGATTTTACAAGTTTCGGGACGAAACTTGTTTTTAGGGGGGGTGAGGTGTAAGAACCTTAGTTTTGGGAGCTAGTTTTGGCCTTAGCCGCCCCGCGGGTCCGTGAGGCCGCCCCTGCGGCTACCCTGTTGTTCCGCCCCTGCGGCCAGGAAACCCGCCCCTGCGGTTTCTGGCGGCTGCAGCCGGTTTTGTTGACTCTTTTGACTCGTGCTTTACCTTTGCCTTACTTCTTTCCTTCCCTTGGCTGATCAAGGGTTACTACTTCTTCATTTTCAATCCAACTTTCACATCCTCCTTGCTTCTCCTTCACCTTCCTTTGATCTTGCTCTTGTTCTCCTTAGAGTTTAAAGAGAGTTGTGTGCTTTGTGGTTGATGTTGATGCTAGTGTTGTGGTTGTTGAGCTTGTGAAGCCAGCTGAGTTGTGCTTGTGCTCTTGCTTGCCTAGATCTTCAGCAGTGGTAAGTCTTCTTCTCCTTCTTCTCTTTCTTCTTCCTTTGTTTCTTCCTTCCCTAACTTAGGATTAGATGTGAGCATAGGGTGATGTTGAAATGTGTATTTTTATGCTTGTGTATGAATATGGAATGATTGAGACGTGATTTGATCACGTGAAGAGTGGAAGAAGACTCGCGGGGCTACGTTCTACACTGTCGCCGCCCCCGCGCGAGGAAGCCGCCGCCCCTGGGGAAGCCGTGCCGCAGCGCCCGCGCCAGCGCCTGTGCCGTGCCTGCGTTTGCCTGCAGCCTTGTCACCGCGCCCGCGGCTGAGTTCCGCCGCGCCTGCGGGTTACTTGCTCCGCCCCTGCGTCCCTTGTTTTACGCAGGTGCGTCTTGTCCCGGATCTACCTAGAGTAAGGTAGATCCTTTCCTTTCCTAGTATGAGCGGTAGTAGCATGCTAGGTAGCGGATGTTGATGAGTATGATATAGTTATGCCGGTTACGGCTTTGAGGTTATGAGTTGGATATGATCCTTATGGATCTCTTGGGTCTAGATGTGACCCTTTGTGTGATAGGAGTTTGATATATATGTATGCCTTGTATAGGCCATGTTATCCTCCAGTTTGGAGTGGACTGAGTTGAGGGTTGATCCAGTTGAGACGACTACGAGGTTGAGGTAAGTCCGTGGGACTTACTTAGTTGTCATTCCTTTATAGGATGTTGTGCATGAGTGGTGTTTGTTATATGTTTATAGCATGCGTTATGTTGGTCACCGACCTATGATGTATTGATTGCCCATTGTAGGGTTGTGACAACTTTTCCATTCATCCCGTTGGGAGTTGGGGGTTCTCTGTGGTCAGGCCAGACCTGGTAAACGGTTCGGGCACTCTCCATTCCCTTAGGGTACACGGGGAGGTGTTCCAGGCACCACTCCAGCTGGTTATAATACCCAGAGGCGAGGGTTATATTCCTCGTGTCACATATGTTTATATGGATATTTATATATGAGTTGATTGTTGGACTTTATAAAGATAATGAACCGGGTAAATGTGTGAAAGCATGATGAGTTGTTAAGATTTCTGATGTGTGTTTGTGCTCTAGCATCTTCCTATATATGTGTATGGTTAGCTAACAGTTTTATACCGTGTTGTAGATACTTTGCAGGATAGGAGAGCTGCAGAGTGATTCAGAGTGGGTGATCCGCTAAGGGCTCCGTACACTGGGGCGTTATCGGGGATATGGGTTCTTTTGTTGTACAGTATGGTTTTGTTTGTACTCAGCTGTACATTGTATTACCTTTTTGATATATATATATATATATATATATATATATATATATATATATATATATATATATATATATATATATATATATATATATATCAGTTTCATGTTTTGTTTTAATCTATCGATGCTTTGTTGTAAGATCAGTGAAATTGTTGTCAGGCTAGGGTCAAGATCCATTGTGAGATCCTAGCCAAGTAGCACTCCGAGTCCTACGGATTTGGGGTGTTACAATAACCGTCTTATAGACAGCAGGCCCAACAATACTCCAATGACATTGGAAGAAGCCCGCTGACATTCCATTTAGCCCAAGTGATTTATCACACCCAATACTATATGCAGCATTTTTAATATCACCATTGGAGAAAGGTCTAGTCAAAAATTCGTTATCATTATCCGATACTTCTTTGGATATTACCTAGATAAATTGTTCGCAATATTCCGATTTCCTTCAGACGCTTTAAAACGTTTTTTATACTCATTTGTGAATTCCTGAAATATGTCATCTTCCGTATTAACCCAATGTCCATCATTTTTCTGGATATTATTAATCATTTTCCTGTTTCTTCTCCCAGTAGCTTCCCTATGAAAATATTTCGTATTTTTATCTCCATCTTCAACAGATTTAGCTTTAGCTCTCTACATCCAATATTTCTTTTCATATTCTATTAAACATTCTCTTTTTTTGTTTAGCCTCATTAATTTATCATTAATGTTTTGATTATAATTCCTATAATTCCCATTTTGAAGCTTTTCAATAGCGATATCCACATTTTTTACTTGCTTATTAATGTTTCCAAACTTTTCTTTACTCCGAATTTTAAGTTTAGTTTTCTCTAGATTCAGTTTCTTCACGAGTTTGAACAAATTAGTTCTCAGAACATGGATTCGCCAAGCTTGTTTGATTAAATTCTTACAATCTTCCCTATCATTCCACATAGATTCGTATCAAAAGGCTTATTTTTGAATTTCTGTTTTGAATAATTTAGATTAATGGAAATCATACAGTGATCTGATGAAGTAAACGCATGGTTCCAAACGTGAATTTGGTTATACTTATTAATTATTTCAAAGTGCACCAGGGCTCGGTCTAGTTTTTCAAAGGTATTATTATTACCTTTTTTTCTTTTCCTCCAAGTAAATTCATTCCCTCTCGATTTTTTTCCCATTAAATTACATTCTTGTATGATGTTATTAATTCTATGAAAACGATTATTAGTTGGATAAGCACCTCCAGCCTTATCCGCCGGACAAATAAGGTCATTAAAATCTCCCATTACAATGGAAGGAATATTAGATTTTCTAATACAATTTATGACTTTACTCCAAAACTCATTCTTGAATTTTTTCATCGACGGGGCATAGATTAATATAATATTACAAGTAAAATTATTCTCCAAATTGTGATGTTCTAGAATCACAAAACGTTCTTCCGAATTAGTAATTTTGATTCTTTCATTCACAATTTTATAATTTTTCCATAAAAGGCAAATGCCACCCGCTCGCCCTACCGATGGAATAAAAACACAAGAATCGAAACCAGCATTTCGCCAATAAGTTTCAACAGGTTCAATTTCAGTCTTAATTTCTACTAACATAATAATGTCGATATATTCGTTTTGCGTAGTGATTTTAAGATCAAGCCAAAAGTTCTTTTTCCGTATACCTCTACAATTCCAATACGCAATCTTCATTTGATAATTAAATTTAAGTTGGATCGTTCCATGCCTAGCAAATCGCAACGATTAACCAAGAAGATAACTAAATCAAATGTCATGTTAAATCGGTTATTAGTCCACATAAATCTTAAATTTGCCGAAGAATTTCTATTGGTAATAAACCATTCAGTCACATCCGACAAGGGAAAGTCCAAAGAAATGACATGAAAAAAACTAAAAAATTGTGAACTATATTCATGAGTAAGATTATGATATTCACCGACATAACGCATACAAGTGATACAACAATTACAACCATTCAACAAGGACAACCACCAGGAGCAACACCACACCTGGCCAAGATCAACTAATTGTTCAGATTGCCGCTTTGTTAAAAATGCTTCTTTATTTGCAAACTCTGCAGGGAGCAGAGGAATTCGGACCCAAAGGTTAAGTTCGGTGATTGATTCAACCCCAATGTTAAAAGGTTCAAGGGGGAGACGAACCCACATAATTTTCTATTGGTAATAAAAGATGAGTGTACAAAGCCAGGTAATATTTTACCATTAAAATCATTTCAAGATTAAAAGATGTGTGTATGAAGCCAGGTCTACGTGCAATCAAATAGTCATTTAATGGTAAAATATTTCTCAGAGATGTGTGTATGAAGCCAGGTAACATAAAATTATAAAATTGGTAATAAACCATTCAGTCACATCCGACAAGGGAAAGTCCAAAGAAATGACATGAAAAAAACTAAAAAATTGTGAACTATATTCATGAGTAAGATTATGATATTCACCGACATAACGCATACAAGTGATACAACAATTACAACCATTCAACAAGGACAACCACCAGGAGCAACACCACACCTGGCCAAGATCAACTAATTGTTCAGATTGCCGCTTTGTTAAAAATGCTTCTTTATTTGCAAACTCTGCAGGGAGCAGAGGAATTCGGACCCAAAGGTTAAGTTCGGTGATTGATTCAACCCCAATGTTAAAAGGTTCAAGGGGGAGACGAACCCACATAATTTTCACACCTAGAGAGAATGTGACATTGGCAACAACCAACATAACAATGTTGAGTTTGATATTTACCAAATTTTCAAGATCAACAAAAGGCTCACAAGAATCCGAGGAAGGGCCAAGATCCACCAGATCCTCACAGGTTTTATTAGGAGGGAAAGTAATCACAACTTCGAAGAAGGAATTTTTGTAGTTAGCTATTCTCAAGATCGATAGAGTATGAATCACAAAGAAACCACAAAAAAGAATGTTACAGAGCAAAAGGTCGCCAACATATGAAGTAGTAAAATATTTAGAGAGATACCAGGCGTTGGGATCGTCTGGATTTATATAGATGTTCAAATGCTTCTTGATTTGCAGCTGACAAAATGTTAAAAAATCATCAAACTTAGGCAAGACAAAGGAAGAGTACATACCAGTAGACGAAAGGCATGACGGCGAGAAGAACTCAAGGCTCGGGGAGTAGATCGAAAATCCAGAGGAACATGGAAAATCAGTACAGTTTACAAAGCAATACAAAGTTTAGCACAAACGTACTTAGATAACCAAAACCACCAAAAAAGTCAAAACAAGTGGGTCAGCAACTCGAAAACCAAAGACCGATTTAGCAATTTTCACATTCGGATCGAGATTCCGGAAGCACAACATTCACCACCCTCCAAGAACCAAGCAGGCCGAGAGGAAGAAGATTAAGATGAAGTCTAGAGACTTCAAGGCTAGCGATAAGGAGGGAGATCCAAAGCCAGTGGCGCGATGAAAAAGACATCAGGGAGAAACCTAGAGGTAAAGAAGAGGGGCGCGTGAGGGGTTTTGAGGGGCGCGTTCTTTTTCCAGAATCGGATTTTTGTTTTTATAATGGATATTATTGAATTTTATAATTTTATGTTACCTGGCTTCATACACACATCTCTGAGAAATATTTTACCATTAAATGACTATTTGATTGCACGTAGACCTGGCTTCATACACACATCTTTTAATCTTGAAATGATTTTAATGGTAAAATATTACCTGGCTTTGTACACTCATCTTTGATTATGGCAGGAAGGATGAAGGTCTACGTGTAATCATTTCAAGATTAAATCATTTAATGGTAAAATCATTGTTTCGCAATCTTTATAATCTTACACACGTCTTTTAATCTTGAAATGATTTAATGGTAAAATATTACCTGGCTTCATACACACATCTTTATAATCTTATTTGATTATGGCAGGAAGCAAGGATTATGGTTCCTTTTGTTTGAGTTGATGATTATTTGATTTGTTCCGGAAAATATTTACCATTAAATGATTCGAGACCGACACATAACTTTTTAGTCCTTTTACGGTCTATCTTAAACTGTTATGCAATATTTTCGTCAATAATTTGTATCTTGATTATATGAAAATATCATCTTTTAAATTAAACTCTTCAAAATCTCTTATTGATCAACACCTTGTTAGTATTATTGATCAATAGTGGTAACAATCGAGTCTTTATGCTCTTTTGTTCGTAAGTGGATACTTGCGCGCGAGCGCATATATATCGCATGAATTTGATACAAAATACAATATTTTTAGGAACAAAAATTTTAAAGATTTTTTTTAAAAAATTATACGTTAAAATATACATGCGATTTTAAAATTATACGTTAAAAATGCATGCGAAACTTGAACCTACCCCTGCTACCCAAAATTCTACCTCACAAAAAAATGCGTGCACCGCACGTGTTTGCAACGCATGCATCGCACGCGTATGCACCTAGTAATTTAATAAACCCTAATTCTTTCTAGGATTGATATTAACTTTGACATTCGAGTATCTCAAAAGATATTGTCCCGAAATTCTCTTTCCCGATTGTTATTGCAGGATTTGAATTCTTGCTTGATTTCCATTCATAATGTAAAAAAAATACAGTCTTACAACAATTATCACATAACAATTAAGACAATTTTCAACATAATGACATATCAAATATTTTTTTGACACACAATTATCGTCTAACCCGTGCAGGGCACGGATATTAAAACTAGTATAATACTAAAGTAGAAGGGAATATGATCACATGTCATTCTCATATTAATCCACATCAGATTTTGCCACATGAGATTTTCATATTAATTCACTTCCTATTTTGCCACCTGTCGTCTTCAGAACGTGCTACCTCATTTTGTCACATTTTTTTTGATTTGATATAAAATTATTATCATTTAAATTTTTTTTACCTTATAGAGTTAAAAAATCTCATATCCTTTTGTATGAGTTTATGACCATATAAAATTTAATGTTATGTTTGTAAATATTATATAACTAAGATATTGTGACTTTACTTTACGAAAAAGGTAAATTGATGATCTTATGATTTCTCAATTCAGTTTTACATAATTATTTGTATATCTTTACATATTTACCTTCCTTAATGAGTACATTGATTATATCCCGTAAAATGGGTTAAATTGAATTGATCAAACATATACATCTATTTATATAAATCAATCTATTATACATGAATAAAATTTTGATGAAATGATTTCATATTTAAATCATACGTGTAGAAATTAGAATATAATTTTTTTTTTGTGAGAAATTATATTTATCTTCGTCAATTAACTTCTATTGACATTACTTTTCTATAATATCTTATCTTAAAAGATATTTTATTTTTTATGTAATTTATTGCATAATTTATATATTTTTAGTTGTAATTTTTTATTTAAATTAATAATATAAAATTTAATCAAAGATTTAAGCAAGTTCCGTGCAAGGTACGGGTACTAAGCTAGTTTATACTCAAATTTGATTGTTTTTTGGACATGTTATATACACGACGGCATTTAAATTTACAAGTACCAACAAAAGTTGCATGGCGTCGTAGGTTGAGTGCTGGCGGAAGACGCGGCGCCAAACTATTTTTTTTTGCCATCCGGGCGCTAGCGTCATCAGTCGGCACCCAGTTTTTTTTGCTAATAAATAATAAATAAAATAAAAAATGGGTGCCGGCTTGTGGCTGTGGGAGTTGATTTGTAAATTTTGTAAAGGCCTCGATAAAACCACTTAATTAATTGAACCATTCTTTTTTTTTTTCTTGTACAAAATAATGCAAAACACTTTGAATTTATTCGGTAAAAGGGAGTTAATGGGTTGAAGAGTATTATTGGGGATGAGATTTACTAAAAAACAACCCTACAGAAAATTTTGGTCACATAAGCATTTTGAAATAGTTTAAATGAGTCTTTTTATAAATGTACAAAATGAAGGGGAAAAAAACTCAATCTAGGCGTTGGCGTCAAGATCCGGCCCTTTTTTAAAACAAACAATCCGAGAAAAAAAATAATTATTGAGCTCCGGCGCCCACTAAGCGCTAGCGGATTGCGCTATATTTTTATGTTAGTAAAACGAAAGTCGTGCATATAGTTTTTTCATTGCTATTTTACAAGTACCATACTCAACAATTTCAGCACTCATAGTAGGAAGTATGACATCATTAAAACACATAGATGGAGGTGAAATAATCTCAGCAATAACACTATCATCTAAGCACTCAAACATCTCCATATCATGACTAGAAATTTCAGTAGGTATATCTAGAACATGCTCAATAATAGAAACCTCGGGAGTAACAACATCTAAAGTACTTAAGACAAGACAAGAGTCGGGAACGATCTTACTAGTATGGAGACATAATCCCTCAACGAATAGGATTGCAAGGTCGTCTTCTACGTCTTCCCTTTCATCCATTACTGCCGACTTCTCCTCTTTTGTCTCTTCCTCGTCGGAATGTAACTCATAGTGTCCTTGTCATTGATGATCAATGTCCTCTTGTTAGGACACTCTCGGTCTATATGGCCCCTTCCTTGACATTTGAAACAGGTGATATCTCTAGCTCTAGTAGTAGAGTTAGAGTTATTTTCCTGAGGTGTCGAGGTAGAAGTCTTGCTCGGTGCAGGTGCAGTCACAAAACTTGTAGAGCCTCGGAAATCTCGGCTGCTGCTGGCTGGATCTCGGCCAATGTTGTTCTGATCTCGACCGAGATCTTTGCTGGAACGTAACTTCATCTCCAAGTTGTAGGAGCTCGTCAATCTTGGCTCCGTGCCTTAAGCTTCTTCTCAACTCTCACCGCGAGATGTAGTAGATCTGTCAGGTTTGAATAGGCAAAAAACACTATCTCGTGAGCTATATATGTAAGAGCCTTAGATCTTTGGAACTGAGCCAGGTAGCCGCCCCTACGGATCCAGAGGGCGCCCCTGCGGGTCCAGAGGGCGCCCCTGCGGCTACGGCTGTAATCCGCCCCTGCGGCTCAGGATTCCCGCCCCTGCGGTTGCAGCAGGTTTTGTTGACCGGTTGGACCATGTTTTACCTTCTCTTCCTTACCCTCTGCTTACCTTAGGATCAAGGGTTTTCTTCAGTTCTTCTCCAGCCATTTCACGTTGTTCTTCTTCTCTTCTCCTTCCCCTTGATCTTGTTCTTGCTTTCTCCTTGGTTTGGAAGAGTGGAGCTATGTTGATGTTGATGTGGTGTGTAGTTGCTGAACTTGGGAGCTAGTTGAGAGTATTGTGTTGAGTAGGGGTGGGCAAAACCAATCCGATCCGTTGATCCGGTCTGAAAAATCCGTTGACCCGATCCGGGAAAACCCAATTTTTTAGTCTCCGTTTTGATCCGGTCCGAATCCGATCCGATCCGGGAGATTTTCCCGGATCACCGGATCGGATACGGATCGGTGTTTTAGGCATTCGGATATCCGCGGGTATCCGGATAAAATACAGATATCCGCGGATATCCGGATATTTTCGGATATCCGCGGATCGTCGGATATCCGCGGATCATCGGATATCCGTGGATCAGTCGGATCATCGGATATCCGCGGGTCGTCGGATATCCGGAAATATCCGGTTAAAAACATTTAATTGTAAAAAAATATTTTATAAAATATTAATCAAATAAACAATAAATTTATACTTAAATAGCATAAAAATATATGTATGTATACAATATAGTAATTTTGTACTAATATTCATATTTGACAATATTTAATCAAATAAACAATAAATTTATGCTTTAAAAATTTGTATTTTATCATTTTGTACTATTATTTGTATTTAAAAATATATTGCGTTGTAAAAATATTTGAGTTAGACAAATTAATGTATCAAAATGTTCAAATCAACAAATGTTCATAAGAATCTTTTATAAACATGATTATATCTTTGTTATGATAATATTAGTTTCGATAATATATGTTATCATAAGTTGATCTTGTTTAAACTAACAAATGCTCATAAAAATCTTTTAATATAAGTTGATCTCGTTTTAACATATAGATGATTATAAATATGATTATGTCTTTGTTTACAACTTAATAACTTATATTTGTACAACTTAGTCTCGATAATGTATTTTATCATAAGTTGATCTCGTTTAAACTTTAAACTAACAAATGTTCATAATAATTTTTTAATATAAGTTGATGTCACTCTAGCATATAGACGTTTATAAATATGATTATGTCTTTGTTTACAACTTAATATCTTATATATGTACAAGTTAGTCTCAATAATGTATTTTATCATAAGTTGATCTCGTTTAAACTTTAAACTAACAAATGTTCATAATAATCTTTTAATACAAGTTAATGTCGTTCTAGCATTTATATGTTTGTAAATATGATAATGTCTTTGTTTACAACTTAATAACTTATATATGTACAAGTTAGTCTCGATAATGTATTTTATCATAAGTTGATCTCGTTTAAAATTAAACTAACAAATCTTCATAATAATCTTTTAACATAAGTTAATGTCGTTCTAACACATATATGTTTATAAATATGATTATGTGTTTGTTTATGGCTTAATAACTTATATATGTACAAGTTAGTCTTGACAATGTATTTTATCATAAATTGATCTTGTTTAAACTTTAAACTAACAAATGTTCATAATAATCTATTATTATAAGTTGATGTCGTTCTAACATATATATGTTTATAAATATGATTATGTCTTTGTTTACAACTTAATAAATTATATATGTACAAGTTAATCTCAATAATTTTATTAGAAATTGGTCTTATTTAAATGAATTAAATAAGTTACATGGTAAAAGTTAAATATTTAAGCAAAACAATGAATAGATCACGTTAATTTTATTTACAACATACATAAACATATTTTATAAGTGTGATCATAATCCGAATTGCTGTTTAATAAATATGCTCATATTTTCTCTTAAATATAAGTTTCTCGTTATATAAATAATGATGATTGTGTTAAAGTATTAAAAATAAGATATGTATTAATATAAGTTTCTTATTATATAATATAAGTTTGTATAATGATGTTTTAAAAGTCTAACTCTTTTAACAATGTTAGATATAAGATATGTGTTAAAGTCTTAAAAATAAGTTTTTCAATAATATAAGTAATGATGATTATGATAACTATAACTTTAGTCATTTGTTCTTAGCAAATCAACCTTTTATCACAAGATGTCTCATTTCATGAAACCGTCTATATATGTATGTATATATAAAATATTCTCGTTTTAAAGTATAAAAAAAGTTTCATATTATATTCATTTTGTATTAATATTGTTTTTTCTTATGCAATTCTTATTCATAATATTTTTAATGAAATTACAATCAACTAGATTTTATTACCTTAAAAATAAGTTAATTGACTTTGATAATATTAATGATAACATTTTCTATTTATTAATGTTTTCAACACTAAAAAAATTAAACATTTATCAAGATTAAAATTGTTTACGTTTACTTTAGCATGCTCAATCTTTTTTATTTTGTATTTTATGAAGTAGTTATAAAGGGTAAAATTAGATATATCAATATTTTAAAACCATAATTTTATTTTCTTATCACAATGTACTTTAATGTTCTTTTTATAATCATATCTATGAATTAGTATTTTTATTTTGATTTTGTTTTGTGTCTTTGAATTGTTTTCTTTTTATTACGTTTAGTGTAAACAAAGTAGATAATACATGTTCAAATCAACGGATATGCTGTAACACCCCAAATCCGTAGGACTAGGAGTGCTACTGAGCTAGGATCTCACAATGGATCCTGACCCTAGCCTGACAACAATTTTACCGATCTTACAACAAGGCACAGATAGATTAAAACAAAACGTGAAACTGATATATATAAATCTCAAAAGGTTATACAGAGTACTGCTGAGTACAATCAAAACATAACGAATATGTGCAAGAACAAAAGGTCCCAAACCCACAAGGACGACCTAGTGTACGAAGCCCTCAGCAGATCACCCTCTCTAGATCACTCTACAGTTCTCCTAACTGCGAGGGATCTACAACACGGTATAAAACCGTTAGCTAACCATACACATATATAAGATGAACATAAGCACAATCACATATCAAGAATATTAAACACCTCATCATGATATCACGCGTTTACCCATTTTATAATCTTTATAAATATAGTCCAACACTCAAATCGTATATATAAGGATATCAATATGAATATATGTGACACGAGGAATATAACTCTCGCCTCTCGGTGCTAGCCAGCTGGAGTGGTGATGCGGTCACCGTCCCCGTATACCCTATGGGAGTGGAGAAAGCCCGCCCCACAATCCAGAATTGACCTGCCCGCAGAGAACCTCCAGTCTCCCAGCGGGATGAAAGGATAACTGTCACGCCCTACAATGGGCAGTCACTAAACCATAGGTCGGTAATAACAATATCACATGCTAGCAAGCATAAACATGCACCACTCATGCAACATCCAATATAGAGATGACAACTAAGTAAGTCCTATGGACTTACTCAGTCTCGGAAGTAATCCCAACTATGATCAATTATCAGATACGTCCACTCCAATCTGGAGGGCAACACGGCCTATACAAAGCATACATATATACATATCAATCTACTATCACACAAAGGGTCACACCTAAACCCAAGGGATCCATAAGGATCATATCCAACTCATAAATCTCAAAGCCCTAATTGGCATATCTATATCATACTCATCAACATCCGACACCTAGCATGATACTAGTTCCCTCATACTAGGAAAGGAAAGGAGCTACCCAACTATGGGTAGTTCCGGGACAAGATGCACCTGCGTGATCAAGGAACGCAGGAGCGGAGTGGACAACCCGCATGCGTGGCAGGGATCAGCTGCAGGCGCGGTGACACGGGACGCAGGCAACGCAGGCAAGGCGCTGGCGCTGGCGCGGGCGCTGCGGCACGTCTTCCGCAGGGGCGGTGACTTCTGGCCGCGGGGGCGGCGACAATGCCGAATGAAATCTCGCGGCTTCTCTTTAGCTCTTCACGTGATCAAATCACGTCTACTCTCTTCCATAGTCACACACATACACATACATACACATTCCAACATCATCCTATGTCCAAACATTTAATCCTAAGCTAAGGAAAGAAGAACAAGGAAGAAGAAGAAATGAAGAAGCAGGGAGGACATACCACAGCTGTAGTCTAGGCACGAAACTGCTCCAAGATAACACCTCCACTAGCTCTTAAGCTCAACATAACACTCACAAGCATCAACATCAACCACAAGGTACAATTTCCAAGCCAAACTCCAAGGAGAACAAGAACAAGATCAAAGGAAGGTGAAGGAGAAGCAAGGAGGACGTGAAAGCTGAAGGAAGAAGTGTGAAAGGTAACCCTTGCTCAGCAAGGAAAGGAAAGAATAAGAGAAGGAAAGGTAAAGCACGGTCAAGGAAGTCAACAAAACCGGCTGCAGCCACCGGAAACCGCAGGGGCGGTTCCATGAGCCGTAGGGGCGGAGACCCGCAGGGGCGGCCAAAATGCCCGCCGGTGCGGACAAGTCTAAACTCGGCCATGGTCCGATCTCGGTCCGGAAGAGTAGGGGTCTCACATCTCACCCCCCTAAAAACAAGTTTCGTCCCGAAACTTGCAAAGATCCTGAAAACACTCGGACTCAAAAGTCGAGGTAACACTCTCTATAACCTCAAACATAAGCATGGAGGAAATCATCAACTCCAGCAGTAAACTATACTATCCAGGGCATAGAGGAAAACCATCTCTAGCCCACCATAAACATATCATAAGGCAAACTATACTATCCAGGGCATAGAGGAAAACCATCTCTAGCCCACCATAAACATATCATAAGGCATAGAGGAATCACATCTCTAGCCGTATCGTATCCATAACAGAAAGGCATGGAGGAAGTACATCTCCAGCACTACTATGTCCATCAAAATAGCATGTAGGAAAGAACCATCTCTAGCTAAACCTATTGTATCACAATAGCATGGAGGAAAGAACCATCTCCAGCTATAAACAAGAATCATACTAGCATAACAAGATCAAATAAGATCATAATCACATCAAAGTTAGCATGAAAATAAACACATCATAGCATATAAGCATGTAAGCATATAAGACTCACCAAGCTAGTACTAAGATCTACTCGGTGATCCTACTGGTGCACCTATCTCGGCATAGAACTCTGGATAGTTCCTCTGGATACTATCCTCAGTCTCCCATGTAGCCTCCTCGGGTCCTCATCTCGACCATTGTTTCCTCAACATAGGGATGTCCTTCGAACGCAGGTGTCTCATACCTCGCTCTAGGACTACAATAGGATGCTCAGCAATCGTGTGGTCCGGCTCAACCACTAAATCATCATAACTCACGATGTGTCTCGGATCTGGTATGCACTCCCTCAGCTAAGACACATGAAATACAGGGTGAACACCCTCTAATCTCGGAGGCAAGGCTAATCTGTAAGCTGCACTCCCAACCCGATCCAGAATCTCGAACGGTCCGACATATCGGGGCTCAATTTTCCCTTAATGCTAAAACGCCTAACACCTCGTGTCGGGGACACTCTCAGCCACACATGGGCTCCAATTCTGAACTCTAGAGGTCTACGCCTCCTATCAGCATAAGACTTCTAACGGCTCTGTGCAGTCAGCATACGCTCTCGAATCAGTGCTACTCGAGCCATATCATCCTGAATCTGGTCAGGGTCAAACCACTAACACTGCTCTGCTCATCCCAGCATAACGGAGTACGGCATCTCTGCCCATACAGTGCCTCATAGGGGCCATCCCAATAGATGTATACCAACACACAAACTCGCAGCATATCCTACAGCGGCTGAATGTTCCTCTCTGACTGACAATCTGTCTGAGGATCGTACGCAATAATTAAATTTAAACTCGTCTCCAGGGCAGTCTGAACCTGCTGCCAGAATCTCGAGGTAAATCGCCCATCTCTGTCTGAGACGATCGTCCTCGGTACACCAGGGAGTCTCACTATCTGCATAGTGTACTCCCCAGCTAATCTGCTCACCGGCCACGTTTCCCTAATAGGAATGAAACGTGCCGTCTTCGTCAATCTTTCCACTATGACCCAGATGGCATCAAAACTCCGGCTCAGCCTCAGTCCAATCACAAAATCCATGGTGACGTCCTCCCACTTCCTCTGTGGAACAGGAAGTGGATGGAGCTCACCTCCAGGTCTGAAATGCTCGATCTTGACCTACTGGTAGGTCGCACACTGAGCTACAAATCTGGCTACATCGGCTTCAGCCCTCCCCACCAGTATGAACGTCTCAAATCCTGATACATCTTACTCGTACTTGGATGTACAGAGTAAGGGGTGCAATAAGCCTCCTGTAAAATCCTCTGTCTCAGCAGGTACACAGACGCGACCCCAGCGTCTCGAAACTCCATCTGCTCCTAGCAGGAACTGGGGTGCCTCATCCCGAGACATCCTATCTCGTATCCTCAGCAATGTCGGGCAGGTCTCCTGCTTCTGTTGGATCTCGCCCAACAGATCAGGAAGGACCTCTAAAGTACGCAGCTGGGCATCCTCATCAGGAAACTGGATGTCCAACTCTAACAAGATCAGATCTCTCTGCAACTGATGCTGAATTGTCAATCTCGTACTCGTCTACTCTCGAGGCGTCTTCCTGCTCAGGGCGTCGACGACAACGTTCGCCTTCCCTGGATGATACAGGATCTCTAAATCAAAGTCCTTCATCAGCTCGATCCATCTACACTGACGATTATTCAATTCCCGCTACGTGAAAATGTACTTCAGACTCTTATGGTCTGTGAAGATCTGACACGTATCACCATACAGGTAATGTCTCCAGATCTTCAATGCATGAACTACCGCGGCCAACTCCAGATCATGAGTCGGGTAGTTCTCCTCATACGTCTTCAGCTTTCGAGACACATATGCAATCACCCTGCCTCTCTACATCAATACACATCCCAAGCCTAGCTTGGATGCATCACTGTATACCACGAAATCCTCAATACCCTCTGGTTGTGCCAAAATAGGAGCAGAAGTCAACCGCCTCTTCAACTCCTCAAAACTCTGCATGCATTGATCGGACCATAAAAATCTGGTAGTCTTCCTCAGCAAACTCGTCAGTGGACGGGCGATCACAGAAAATCCCTCCACAAAGCGTCTGTAATAACCGGCTAGGCCAAGGAAACTACGTACTTCCTTGACGTTTGTCGGTGTAGTCCATGCTATTACTGCCTCTATCTTCGCTGGATCCACCTTGATCCCCTCAGCTGAAACCACATAACCCAGGAATGCTACCTCTGGCATCCAGAACTCACACTTAGAGAACTTAGCATAAAGTTCTCTATCCCGCAAAACCTGTAATACATTCCTCAAATGTCCTGCATCCTCCTCTCTACTGCGAGAGTATACCAGAATGTCATCAATAAAAACCACCACAAATTGATCCAGGAAGTCGATGAAAATACTGTTCATCAACTCCATAAAGACGGCTGGGGCATTCGTAAGCCCAAATGGCATCACTACAAACTCGTAGTGGCCATATCTGGTCCGGAATGCTGTCATGTGCACATCCTACTCCCTCACCCTCAGCCGGTGATACCCGGAACGCAGGTCAATCCTGGAGAACACGGTCGCTCCCTGTAACTGATCTAACAAATCATTAATGCGCGGCAGTGGATACTTGTTCTTGATGGTCACCTTGTTCAGCTCTCTGTAATCTATGCATAACCTCAGTGATCCGTCCTTCTTCCGTATGAAGAGGACAGATGCTCCCCATGGGGACACGCTAGGGCGAATGAAGCCCTTCTCAGCCAATTCCTCGAGTTACTTCTTCAGCTCCAGCATCTCGACAGGCGCCATCCGGTATGGGGCCTTCGAGATGGGTGTGAGAGCCCTTTTCTTTCGGACCGAGATTGATCTTTGACCGAGCTTGTTTTGGCCGAGTTTGGCTCAGCCGCTCCCGCGGTCACTTCCTCCGCACCTGCGGGTCGCCGCTCCCGCGGCCATCTCCGCCGCCCCCGCTTGTTCTTGCGGCTGCAGCCGGTTTTGTTGACCTTGTTGACCCGTGCTTTACCCTTAGCTTTACTTCTTCCTTCTCCTTGCTGAGCAAGGGTTTCCTTATTCATTTCCATCCAGTCTTCACGTCCTTCTTGATTCTCCTTCATCTTCTTTGATCTTGTTCTTGGTTGGAAGAGTTTGGTTGGAGTTTATGTGAGTGGTGGCTTGTGTGCTGATGCTAGTGTGTGTATTGCTGTGCTTGGAAGCCAGCCTTGGTGTTTGATGATCCTCCCTGTAGCCTATAACCTTCAATAGTGGTGAGTGCTTGTTCTTCTCCTTCTCTTCTTCTTTGAGATTTAGATGTATATTGATCCTAGTTTGATGTTGGAACGTGTATGTATATGTTTGTATGTGGTTTGGATGATTGAAGACGTGATTTGATCACGTGAAGAGCCGAAGAGAAGCTGCGAAGTGTCGTTCTGCACTGTCGCCGCCCCCGCGGCCAAGAGTCACCGCCCCCGTGGCTACCGTGCCACAGCGCCTGCGTCGTGCCAGCGGCGTGCCTGCGCTTGCCTGCGTTCCGTGTCACCGCCCCTGCGGCTTCCACCTGCCGCGCCCGTGGGTGATCTTTTCCGCCCCTGCGTCTGTAGTTCACGCAGGTGCGTCTTGTCCCGGGACTACCTATAGTTAGGTAGTTCATTTCCTTTCTAGTACGAGGGAACTAGTATCATGCTAGGTACCGGTTTATGATGAGTATGATATAGATATGCCGGTTACGGCCTTGAGGTTATGAGTTGGATATGATCCCTTATGGATCTCTTGGGTCTAGGTGTGACCTTTGTGTGATAGGATTGTGATATATATATGTGTACCTTGTATAGGCTGTGTTGTCCTCCAGTTTGGAGTAGACGTTTCTGAGAGTGGTTTGTAGCGAGATACTCCTGAGATCGAGGTAAGTCCATAGGACTTACTTAGCTACTATCCTTATATTGGATGTATGCTTCAGTGGTGTGTGTTATGTGCTTTATAGCATGTGTTATTATTTGGTCACCGACCTATGTTATATTGACCGCTCATTGTAGTGGCTGTGATAACCTTTCCCTTTCATCCCGTCGTGGAGTCTGGGAGGTTCTCTATAGTCAGGCCAGATCTGGTATAAAGGAAGGCCCCTCACCATTCTCACAGGGTACACGGGAGGTGTGCTGATACTACTCCAGCTGGTTAGAGTACTCAGAGGCGAGGATTATATTCCTCGTGTCACCTATCTTCATATAGATCTATTTATATGATTGAATGATTCAACTTATTAAAGATAATAAACCGGGTAAATGTTTTGATATCATGCTGAAGTGTTTTATTACTTATGATATGTGTTTGTGCTTTAGCATCTTCTTATATATGTGTATAGTTAGCTAACGGTTTCATACTGTGTTGTAGATCCCTCGTAGGTTAGGAGAGCTGCGGAGTGATCCGGAGGGGTGATCTGCTGAGGGTTCCGTACACGGGGCATATTCGTGGGTTTTTGGAGATTATCTATTGTACGGATTTCTGTTTTGATTGTACTCAGCAGTACTGTATAAACCTTTTGATATTTATATATCAGTTTTTATGTTTTGTTTTAATCTGTTGGTGCCTTGTTGTAAGATTCAGTGAGGTTGTTGTCAGGCTGGGGCCAGGATCCATTGTGAGATCCTAGCCCAGTAGCACTCCGAGTCCTACGGATTTGGGGTGTTACAATGGGTCTCGTACCAGGCTCTAACTCGATACTGAAATCCACACTCCTCTGAGGCGGCAAACTAAGCGGCTCAGCAAAAACATCAGTAAACTCACAAACAACTGGAATGTCCTCTACAACTGGACTCTCCCCCTCCTTCATGGCATAACACCAGAAGGCCTCGCAACCCTGTGCAATCAATCTAGTTGCCCGTATGGCGCTGATAACTGTGCCTATCTTTCCCAGGTCCCAACCTCGGAAAACCTCTATCTGGCCTAACTCGGTAGAGAGGGTAACAGTCCTCCTACCTACATCTAAAACTGCAAAGTGTCTATCCTTCCAGTCCATACCTAGAATGACTTCTTCATGCTCTAATGGCATGACAAAGAAGTCAACTAGTAACACACGGGTCCCTACAGAAATGGAACACCCGTGAATCTCACGGGTACCTATGACCCTACCACCATCGGGTAACCCTATAATAAAGGGCATCCCCTCAACTGTATCTACCCCAAGACGCTCTACATAGGCATCAGAAATAAAAGAGTGCGTAGCACCAATATCAAATAAAACTCTAACAGGTAAACCATGAATCAGAATGGTACCTGTAGCAGTAGGTGCAGTTGGCTCCTCTGCACTCCTCAGCTCAAAAACACGACCCTGTGGGCCTCTGGTATCAGTGGTGCCCCCACCACGACCTCTGCCTCTACTCGGCCCAAGAGCAGATCCCTGAGTCGTAGGGCGATCTGGGGCCCTCTGCTGTCCCTGAGTCTGCTGTTGCTGAGGTGGCCTCTGCCTACCTCCCGCTATACTGGCAGGAGTAGAAACCTGCTGAGACGACGCTCCACCCTGTCTACAAAAGACAGCTCTGTGACCTCGTCCACCACAAGTGAAGCAAGTCACTATCTGCCTCGTGCACTCTGGTCTGATATGTCCATACTCTGCACAGTTAAAACATTGTTGTACCCTATTTGTAGCCGGTGCAGATGAGGGATGACTCTGGCGGCTCTGGTCTTGCCCTGAACCAGCAACTGCACCAGTACCCTGCTGAGATAAGGCTCTGTTCTGTCTACAGAAAACAGCCCTGTGACCCGGTCTGCCACAGGTGAAACAAGTCACTAACTTCTTCTTGCATGCTGGTCTCAAATGTCCAAGCTCCTCACAGTTATAACATTGCCGACTTGTAGCTGCAACTTGTGCAGATGCAGGGGAACTTGATTGTCCCTGGTTTCGTTCGGAACTAACAACTCCCCTAACAGCACTGGTCTCTCCAGTCCGCTGTCTCTTCTCAGATCTTCTATACTCTTCTGGAACTTGAGTGATCTCAGCAGCACATGCCGGTATAACTGGCAGCTGGGGCTCTCCATGGAATCTCTCAGAGGATCTCTCTTGTACGGGCAAATCAGGGGTAGGTCTACCCACTCTGACCGCCTCCACCACTTGTCTGATATACTCCCGGAAATCTGATCCCCTCATAGAGACACGATCCGAGTCATCTAACTGGACTCGCTGTAATGTACGTCTCCCAGCTATACCGTTTCCAGTCTCAGGAACAACATTTTTAGCAGCAACCTCACAAACCTCCTCCGCTGCAGGTGGATCAACAACGGGAATCTGAGTCTGTCCTACATCTACTAGAGGAAGAGGGGAGCTATCCCTACCTCGTCCAACTGCAGGTAAGGCTCTAGTCTGAACCATCTGCAGAGGACGTAAACCTAACTCAGAAGGCTATATATATGCCGTATGTATATATCAAATCAATCACAACAGAATATCTATATATATATTGTCGAGATCTTCAGAGGGGTGATGACTTCACGTACACACTAACCCAAAACATTTGTACTCATTTCAAACCAAAAATCTTTTGAAAAGTCAGACCCCTTTTGGGTTCTGTTTATTTATCCTTTCGAACTTTATCGCAGATTACTAGTGCCATTGTTGTCAACCTGGGCTCTGATACAACCTTTGTAACGCCCCAAATCCGTAGGACTAGGAGTGCTACTAGGCTAGGATCTCACAATGGATCCTAACCCTAGCCTGACAACAATTTCACCGATCTTACAACAAGGCACATATAGATTAAAACAAAACGTGAAACTGATATATATAAATCTCAAAAGGTTATACAGAGTACTGCTGAGTATAATCAAAACATAACGAATATGTGCAAGAGCAAAAGGTCCCAAACCCACGAGGACGACCTAGTCTACGAAGCCCTCAGCAGATCACCCTCTCTAGATCACTCTGCAGTTCTCCTAACCTGCGAGGGATCTACAACACGGTATAAAACCGTTAGCTAACCATACACATATATAAGATGAACATAAGCACAATCACATATCAAGAATCTTAAACACCTCATCATGATATCACGCGTTTACCCATTTTATAATCTTTATAAATATAGTCCAACACTCAAATCGTATATATAAGGATATCAATATGAATATATGTGACACGAGGAATATAACCCTCGCCTCCCAGTGCTAATGTCAGCTGGAGTGGTGATGCGGTCACCGTCCCCGTATACCCTATGGGAGTGGAGAAAGCCCGCCCCACAATCCAGAACTGACATGCCCGCAGAGAACCTTCAGTCTCCCAGCGGGATGAAAGGATAACTGTCACACCCTACAATGGGCAGTCACTAAACCGTAGGTCGGTAATAACAATATCACATGCTAGCAAGCATAAACATGCACCACTCATGCAACATCCAATATAGAGATGACAACTAAGTAAGTCCTATGGACTTACCTCAGTCTCGGAAGTAATCCCAACTATGATCAATTCTCATATACGTCCACTCCAATCTGGAGGGCAACACGGCCTATACAAGGCATACATATATACATATCAATATTCTATCACACAAAGGGTCACACCTAAACCCAAGGGATCCATAAGGATCATATCCAACTCATAAATCTCAAAGCCCTAATTGCGACTAGGAGATTCGTCCAGACTATCCAGCTACGATCCATCCCAACCATCGGATCATTCACCGTTATCCACGTTTTCTACTCCATCTCTACGTCTCCCATCATCTACTTCTCTCTTTGTTTTGGTGTTGAAAGATCGGGAAACCCTAGCGGCTTATCCCCGCATCACGTCTGAATCACTCTGCAGCTCTCCTAACCTGCAAAGGATCTACAACACGGTATAAAACCGTTAGTTAACCATACACATATATAAGATGAACATAAGCACAATCACATATCAAGAATCTTAAACACCTCATCATGATATCACGCATTTACCCATTTTATAATCTTTGTAAATAGTCCAACACTCAAATCGTATATATAAGGATATCAATATGAATATATGTGACACGAGGAATATAACCCTCGCCTCCCGGTGCTAATGCCAGCTGGAGTGGTGATGCGGTCACCGTCCCCGTATACCCTATGGGAGTGGAGAAAGCCCGCCCCACAATCCAGAACTGACCTGCCCGCAGAGAACCTCCAGTCTCCCAGCAGGATGAAAGAATAGATGTCACGCCCTACAATGGGCAGTCACTAAACCATAGGTCGGTAATAACAGTATCACGTGCTAGCAAGCATAAACATGCACCACTCATGCAACATCCAATATAGAGATGGCAGCTAAGTAAGTCCTATGGACTTACCTCAGTCTCGGAAGTAATCTCAACTATGATCAACTCTCAGATATGTCCACTCCAATCTGGAGGACAACACGGCCTTACAAGGCATACATATATACATATCAATCTACTATCACACACAAAGGGTCACACCTAGACCCAAGGGATCCATGAGGGATCATATCCAACTCGTAACCTCAAAGCCGTAACCGGCATATCTATATAATACTCATCACAAACCGATACCTAGCATGGTACTAGTTCCCTCATACTAGAAAGGAAAGGAACTACCTCACTATAGGTAGTCCCGGAACAAGACGCACCTGCGTGAACTAAGGACGCAGGGGCGGAACGCAGGCAACCGTGGGCGCGGCGGCACTCAGCCGCGGGGGCGGTGACACGGATTGCAGGTAACGCAGGCAAGGCGTTGGCGCTGGCGCGAGCGCTGTGGCACGTCTTCCGCAGGGGTGGTGACTTCTGGCCGCGGGGGCGGCGACAGTGCAAAATGAAATCTCGCGGCGTCTCTTTATCTCTTCACGTGATCAAATCACGTCTACTCTCTTCCATAGTCACACACATACACATACATACACATTCCAACATCATCCTATGTTCAAACATTTAATCCTAAGCTAAGGAAAGAAGAACAAGGAAGAAGAAGAAACGAAGAAGCAGGGAGGATATACCACAGCTGTGGTCTAGGCACGAAACTGCTCCAAGATAACACCTCCACTAGCTCTCAAGCTCAGCATAACACTCACAAGCATCAACATCAACCACAAGGTACAATTTTCAAGCCAAACTCCAAGGAGAACAAGAACAAGATCAAAGGAAGGTAAAGGAGAAGCAAGGAGGACGTGAAAGCTGAAGGAAGAAGTGTGAAAGGTAACCCTTGCTTAGCAAGGAAAGGAAAGAATAAGAGGAGGAAAGGTAAAGCACGGTCAAGGAAGTCAACAAAACTGGCTGCAGCCGGCGGAAACCGTAGGGGCGGTTCCATGAACCGCAGGGGCGGCCAAAATGCCCGCGGGTGCGGAAAAGTCTAAACTCGGCCAAAGCCAATCTCGGCCATGTTCCGATCTCGGTTCGGAAGAGTAGGGGTCTCACATATGCGGATCAAACGGATCAGTCGGCTATCCTGATCCGGATAAATTCATTTTCGGATCAAAAGGATCAACCGGGTCAAACAAAGTCATTCGGATAAAACGGATCATCCGGATATCCACGGATAATAATCCGATCCGATCCGGGTAAAAATCATTTTCGGATAGTATATTTTAAAATTCGGATCAAACGGATCGGCCGGATATCCGCGGATAATTATCCGATCCGATCCGGGAAAAAGTTCCGGATACCCGGCCAGATACGGATCGGATTCGGATCGGGGTTTTATGAAAATTTCTATTCGGATATCCGGCTATTCGGTCGGGTCGGATCGATCCGTTGCCCAGCCCTAGTGTTGAGCTTTTCCTGGGTTTGAGATCACAACCGTGGTTAGTATCTTTCTCTTCTTTCTTCCTTTCTTTCTTTCTTTCCTTTCTTTCTTTTAACTTAGGATTTCCACAAGTTCAACTTGTGTTAGTCTCCTAGGCATTTAGTGATGCTTATATGTGTATGTATGTGTATTAATGTGGTTGTGGATTGATGAAGACGTGATTGATCACGTGAAGAGTGAAAGAGGAAATCGGGGTTACGTTCTGCAGCGTCGCCGCCCCCGCGGGACCTTGTCACCACACCCGCGCCTGGAAGCCGCCGCCCCCGCGGCCACGGTCACCGCTCCTGCACCAGTGTACCGCCGCGCCTGCGGTTGCCTTTGCTTCGCCCCTGCGTCCCTCTTGTCACACAGGTGCGTCTTGTCCCGGATATACTAGAGTAGTATGGATCCTTTCCTTTCCTAGTATGAGGGTTAGTAGCATGCTAGGTACGTGTACGAGGATAGAATGATGAGGATTATGATATCGTTATATGTCGATTATGGCTTTGAGGCTTAGTTGATTATCGAGGTTATAAGTTGGATATGATCCTTATGGATCCCTTGGGTCTAGGTGTGACCCCTTTGATTGATAGGAGATTTGATATCTCGTTATGACTTGTTATTAGGCAGTGATGTCCTCCAGATTTGGACTTACTTAGCAGCTTCCATCTTTATATTGGATGTATGCATGAGCGGTGTGTGATATAGGCTTGATAGCATGAGATATTGATTACTACCTATCTATGGTTTATTGACCGCCCATTGTAGTGGTTGTGATAACCGGTCCCTTTCATCCCTTTGTGGAGTCTGGGAGGTTCTCTATAGTCATGCCAGATCTGGTATACGGGATGAACCCTTCACCACTCCCTTAGGGTACAAGGGAAGGTGTTTCGATACCACTTCAGCTGGCTATTGCACCAGAGGCGAGGATTATATATTCCTCGTGTCACATATATTCATATTTATATATATATATATATATATATATATATATATATATATATACGATTTGAGTGTTGGACTTTATAAAGATAATTAACCGGGTAAATGTGTGAAAACGTGTTTGTATGTTATGATTCCTAAAGTGTGCTTGTGCTATTGCATCTTCTATATATATATATGTATGGTTAGCTAACGGTTTTATACCGTGTTGTATATCCTTTGCAGGTTAGGAGAGGTGCAGAGTGATCCAGAGTGGGTGATCCGCTGAGGGCTCCGTACACTAGGATATTACGTGGGATATGGGACCTTGTGTTCTGTACAGTTATATGTTTTGATAGTACTAAGCGGTACCTTGTATAAACCTTTTGATTTATATATTACAGTTTTATGTTTTTGTTATAATCTATATGTGCCTTGTTGTATGATCTAGTGAACTTGTTGTCAGGCTACGGTCAGGATCCATTGTGAGATCCTAGCCTAGTAGCGCTCTGAGTCCTACGGATTCAGGGTGTTACAAAGTTGGTATCAGAGCCTTATGTTGACAACAATGACACTTGCAAATTGCGATAAAGGTCAAATAGATAAATAAACAGAACCCGAAAGGGGTCTGACTTTTTAAAAGGTTTTGGTTTTGAAATGAGTACAAATGTTTTGGGATAGTGTGTACGGGAAGCCATCACCCTTCTGAAGACCTCGACAGTATAGATATATATATATATATATATATATATATATATATATATATATATATATATATATATATATATATATATATATATATATATATATATATATTTTATGTTGTGATTGACTTTATATATATCTATACATATGGCATATATATAACCTTCTAAGTTAGGTTTATACCTTGCAGATGGTTCGGACTAGAGCCTTATCTGCAGTTGGACGAGGTAGGGGTAGACCCCCTCTTCCTCCAGTAGGTAGAGGATGGGGTAGGATTCCCGTTGTTGATCCATGTGCAGCGGAGGAGATTCATGAAGATGTTGCTGAGAGTATCGTTCCTGAGACTGGGAACGGTAAGGCTGAGAAACAGAGATCACAAAGAGCCCAGTCTAGATGACTCGGATCGTGTCTCCATGGGAGGATCAGAGTTTCGCGAGTTGAGGAGGCTGCTAGAGTAGATAGACATGCCCCTGATCTGCCGGCACAGGAGGGATCATCTGAGAGATCCCACGGAGTTACTCAGGTGCCAGTTGTACAAGCACATGCTGCTGAGACTGCTCGAGTTCAGAGGAGTATAGAGGGCATCGACCAGATACTTGGTTGAAGGCATTCCATAAAAATGGGTGTACCCCCTTTCTCTGGGAAGGTGGGGCTAGAGGTGGAGCTGTGGATAGGACATGTAGACTCAGCTCTGGAGTCTATTAGATGTCCAGCTGACAGACATATAGAGTTAGTGCAGACTCTATTAAGAGATTTGGCACAACACTGGTGGAGATCAGTACGAGGTCAGGTTACAAGCTATGATCAGATGAGGACTATGATCAGAGATCGTTTCTGCCGTGCCTCATTGAGGAGGGAGAAACTGCGGAATTTTGTTGAGGCTGGATTTGAGGATGTACCGGTCTCAGAGGCTATTAGGAGATTCCAGGAGGAGCTGGCATTGCTGGGTCCAACTGCACCTCTTGCAGATCAGTATGTGTATCTCTTTTCCCGACGACTGAGGGATGCTACCCGGACCTATATGGTGGGATTTCACTGTGAGTCCTTGATGGACTATCAGGACAGAGCTTTTGATTATGAGAGGGATCGGGCTGGACAACGGAGAGCTTCTCATACTGGAGGGTCAGAGAAGAGACAGCGTACTGGGCAGACCAGTGGTATTGGTGGAGCTGCTAGTGTTGGGCGAGGCCAGAGACGCTAGAGTTACCCCTCATCTGCACCGGTTGTAGATAAGGGACGACAGTGTTATAACTGTGGTGATCCTGGACATATACGACCAGAGTGTACGAGGCCGCCAGTGACTTGTTACATCTGTGGTAGATCGGGTCACAGAGTTGTCTTCTACCGACATGGCGGAGCTTCATCTGAACAGGGTTCTTCTCCTGCCAGTCTAGCGGGAGGTGGACAGAGGTCACCTCAACAACAGCAGACACAAGGACAATAGAGAGTCCCAGACCGCCCTACGACTCATGGATCTGCTCCTGGGCCGAGTAGAGGCAGAGGTCGTGGTGGGAGTACCACTGACACCATAGGAGCACAGGGTAGAGTGTTTGACTTGAGGAGAGCAGAGGAGCCAGCTGCACTGACTACTACAAGTACCATTCTGATTCATGGTTTACCTGTTAGAGTTTTGTCTGAGTCTAGATACGACTGAGGGGATACCCTTTAGTATAGGGTTACCTGATGGTAGTAGGGTCAGAGGTACCCGTGAGATCCGTGATTGTCCCATTTCTGTGGGGACCCGTGTATTACTTGTGGACTTCTTTGTCATGCCATTAGTGCAAGAAGAAGTCATTTTAGGTATGGATTGAATGGACAGACACCAGGCAATACTAGATGTGGGTAGGAGGACTGTAACTCTCTCTACCGAGTTAGGTCAGATAGAGGTTTTCCGAGGTTGGGACCTTGGAAAATCAGGCATGGTTATCAGTGCGATACGGGCAGCGAGATTGATTGCACAAGGTTGTGAGGCCTTCTAGTGTTATGCCATGAAGGAAGGGGAGAGTCCAGCATTAGAGGATATCCCAGTGGTCTACGGGTTTACAGATGTATTTGTTGAGCCGTCCAGTTTGCCGCCTCAGAGGAGCATGTACTTTGGTATTGATTTGGAGCCTGGTACGAGACCGATCTCGAAGGCCCCATACCGGATGACGCCTATCGAGATGCTGGAGCTGAAGAAACAACTGGAGGAGTTGGCTGAGAAGGGCTTCATCCGCCCTAGCGTATCCCCATGGGGAGCACCTGTCCTCTTCGTGCGGAAGAAGGACGGATCGTTAAGATTGTATATTGATTACAGATAGCTGAACAAGGTGACCATAAAGAACAAGTATCCATTGCCTCGTATAGATGACTTGTTAGATCAGCTTCAGGGAGCTACTGTATTCTCCAGGATTGACCTGCGCTCAAGATATCACCAGCTAAGGGTGAGAGAGCAGGACGTGCACAAGACAACTTTCCGGACCAGATATGGATACTACGAGTTTGTAGTGATGCCATTTGGACTTACGAATGCCCCAACAGTCTTTATGGAGTTGATGAACAGCATCTTCATCGACTTCCTGGATCAGTTTGTGGTAGTCTTCATAGATGACATTTTGGTATACTCTCGCAGCCGAGAGGAGCATGCAGGAAAGCTGAGGATTGTGTTACAGGTTCTACGAGATAGAGAACTTTATGCTAAGTTCTCTAAGTGTGAGCTCTGGATGCCAGAGGTAGCATTCCTGAGTCATGTTGTTTCCGCCGAGGGGATCAAGGTTGATCCGGCGAAGATCGAGTCAGTAGCAGCCTGGACGACACCGACGAACGTCAAGGAAGTACGTAGCTTTCTTGGCCTAGCCGGTTATTACCGACGCTTTGTGGAGGGATTTTTTGTGATTGCCCGTCCACTGACGAGTCTGTTGAGGAAGACTACCAGATTTGTATGGTCTGATCAGTATATGTAGAGTTTTGAGGAGCTGAAGAGACGTCTGACTTCCGCTCTTATTTTGGCACAGCCAGAGGGCACATCTGACTTTGTGGTATATAGTAATGCATCCAAGCTAGTCTTGGGATGTGTGTTGATGCAGAGGGGCAGAGTGATTGCATATGCGTCTAGACAGCTGAAGACGTATGAGGAGAACTACCCGACTCATGACCTGGAGTTGGCAACGGTAGTACTTGCACTGAAGATCTGGAGACATTTACCTGTATGGTGCTACATGTCAGATCTTCACAGACCATAAGAGTGTGAAGTATATTTTCACGCAGCGGGAATTGAATAACCACCAACGTAGATGGCTTGAGCTGATCAAGGACTTTGATCTGGAGATTCTGTACCATCCTGGGGAAGGCGAACGTTGTCGCCGACGCCTTGAGCAGGAAGACGCCTCGAGAGAAGGCGATTGCGAGGCTGACAGTTCAACATCAGTTACAAAGAGACATGGTCTGCTTAGAGTTGGACATCCAGTTTCCTAATGAGGATGCCCAGTTGAGTACTTTAGAGGTTCTTCCTGATCTGTTGAGTGAGATCCAACAAAAGCAGGAGATCTGCCCGACACTGATGAGGATTTGAGAGAATGTCCCGGGAAGAGGCACCACAGTTCCTTGTAGGAGCAGATGGAGTGATGAGACGCCGCGGTCCCGTCTGTGTACCCGCTGATGCGGATTTGCGCTAGAGGATATTATAGGAGGCTCACTGTACGCCTTATTCAGTGCACCCAGGTACGAGTAAGATGTACCAGGATTTGAGACGTTCATATTAGTGGGGAGGGTTGAAGCCCCATGTGGCCAGATTTGTGGCACAGTGTGCGACCTGTCAACAAGTCAAGATCGAGCATTGCAGACCTGGAGGTGAACTCCATCCACTGCCTGTATCACAGAGGAAGTGGGAGGACGTCACCATGGACTTTGTGACTAGGTTGAGACCGAGCAGGAGCTTTGATGCCATTTGGGTTATAGTGGACAGACTGACGAAGACGACACGTTTTATCCCTATTCGGGAAACGTGGCTAGTGAGCAGATTAGCTGAGGAGTACACTAGACAAATAGTGAGACTCCATGGTGTACCAAGGACGATCGTCTCAGACAGAGATGGACGATTTACCTCGAGGTTCTGGCAGCAGATTCAGACTGCCCTGGGGACGAGTTTGCACTTCGCTACTGCGTTCCATCCTCAGACAGATGGTCAGTCAGAGAGGACCATTCAGACATTGGAGGATATACTGCGAGCTTGTGTGTACGACTGGAGACAAGTGTGGACGGATCATCTCCCACTAGTTGAGTTCTCGTACAACAACAGCTGGCATGCATCTATTGAGATGGCCCCATATGAGGCAATGTATGGACAGAGATGTCATACTCCGTTATGTTGGGATGAGCCGAGCAGTGTTAGTGGTTTGACACCGGACCAGATTCAGGATGATGTGGCTCGTGTAGCACTGATTAGAGAGAGGATGCTAACTACACAGAGCCGTCAGAAGTCATATGCAGATAGGAGGCGTAGACCCCAAGAGTTCAGAGTAGGAGCCCATGTATGGCTGAGAGTGTCTCCGTCATGAGGTGTTAGACGTTTTGGCATTAAGGGGAAGTTGAGTCCCCGATATGTCGGACCATTCGAGATTTTGGACCGAGTTGGGAGTGCAGCATACAGATTAGCATTGCCTCCGAGATTAGAGGGTGTTCACCCTGTATTTCACGTGTCTCAGCTGAGGGAGTACATACCAGATCCGAGACACATTGTGAGTTATGATGATTTGGTGGTCGAGCCGGACCACACTTTTTTTGAGCATCCGATTGCAGTTCTAGAACGAGGTATGAGACGCCTGTGTTCAAATGACATTCCTATGCTGAGGATACAGTGGTCGAGACGAGGACCTGATGAGGTTACATGGGAGACTGGGGACAGTATTCAGAGAAACTATCCAGAGTTTTATGCCGAGATAGATGTACCAGTAGGATCGATGAGTAGATCTTAATACTATATTGGTGAGTGTTATGCTTATGTGCTATGATGTGTTTATTTTTGTACTAGCTATGATGTGTTATATGATCTTACTAGATCTTGTTGTGCTAGTGTGATTGCTATTTATAGCTGGAGATGGCTCTTTCCTCCATGCTATTGTGATACGATTAGGGTTCAGCTGGAGATGGTTATTCCTCCATGCTATTTTGATGGACATAGTCTTGCTGGAGATGTTTTTCCTCCATGCCCTTATGTTGTGATGATGATTTGGCTAGAGATGTTTTTCCTCTATGCCCTTGTGATGTGATGATGGTTTGGCTAGAGATGGTTTACCTCTATGCCTTAGATAGTATAGTGATTTTATTGCTGGAGATGATAATTTCCTACATGCTCGTGTTTGAGGTTATAGAGAGAGTTATACCTCGGTTTATGGGTCCGAGAGGTTTTGAGATTGTACAAGTTTCTGGACGAAACTTGTTTTTATGGGGGTGAGATGTAAGAGCCTTTGGATCTTTGGAGCTGAGCCAGGTAGCCGCCCCCGCGGGTCTAGAGGGCGCCCTGCGGCTACGGCTGTAATGCGCCCCTACGGCTCAGGATTCCCGCCCCTGCGGTTTCCTGCGGCTGCAGCCGCTTTTGTTGACCAGTTGGACCGTGCTTTACCTTCTCTTCCTTACCCTCTTCTTACCTTAGGATCAAGGGTTTTCTTCAGTTCTTCTCCAGCCATTTCACGTTGTTCTTCTTCTCTTCTCCTTCCCCTTGATCTTGTTCTTGCTTTCTTCTTGGTTTGGAAGAGTGGAGTTTTGTTGATGTTGATGTGATGTGTAGTTGCTGAACTTGGGAGCTAGTTGAGAGTATTGTGTTGAGCTTTTCCTGGGTTTGAGATCACAACCCTGGTGAGTATCCTTCTCTTCTTTCTTCCTTTCTTTCTTCCTTTCCTTTCTTTCTTTTAGCTTAGGATTTCCACAAGTTCAACTTGTGTTAGTCTCCTAGGCATTTAGTGATGCTTATATGTGTATGTATGTGTCTGAATGTGGTTGTGGATTGATGAAGACGTGATTGATCACGTAAAGAGTGAAAGAGGAAATCGGGGTTACGTTATGCAATGTCGTCGCCCCTGCGCCTCAACGTCGCCACCCCCGCGTGACCTTGTCACCGCACCCGCGCCTGGAAGCCGCCGCCCCCGCGGCCACGGTCACCGATCCTGCGCTAGTGTACCGCCGCGCCTGCGGTTGCCTTTGCTTCGCCCCTGCGTCCCTCTTGTCACGCAGGTGCGTCTTGTCCCGGATCTACTAGAGTAGTATGAATCCTTTCCTTTCCTAGTATGAGGGTTAGTAGCATGCTAGGTACGTGTATGAGGATAGAATGATGAGGATTATGATATCGTTATATGCCGATTATGGCTTTGAGGATTATTTGATTATCGAGGTTATAAGATTGGATATGATCCTTATGGATCCCTTGGGTCTAGGTGTGACCCCTTTGATTGATAGGAGATTTGATATCTCGTTATGACTTGTTATTTGGTAGTGTTGTCCTTCAGATTTGGAGTTGATCGTGGTTGAGATTACTCCGAGGTTGAGGTAAGTCCATAGGACTTACTTAGCTGCCATCTCTATATTGGATGTATGCATGAGTGGTGTGTGATATATGCTTGATAGAATGCGATATTGATTACTACCTATCTATGGTTCATTGACCGCCCATTGTAGTGGCTGTGATAAACGGTCCCTTTCATCCCTTTGTGAAGTCTGGGAGGTTCTCTGTAGTCATGTCAGATCTGGTATACGGGATGGACCCTTCACCACTCCCTTAGGGTACACGGGAAGGTGTTTCGATACCACTCCAGCTGGCTATTGCACTAGAGGCGAGGATTATATATTCCTCGTGTCACATATATTCATATTTATATATATATATATATATATATATATATATATATATATATATATATATATATATATATATATATATATATACGATTTGAGTGTTGGAGTTTATAAAGATAATTAACCGGGTAAATGTGTGACGGCATGTTTATATGTTATGATTCCTGAAGTGTGCTTGTGCTCTTGCATCTAATATATATATGTGTATGGTTAGATTACGGTTTTATACCGTGTTGTAGATCCTTTGCAGGTTAGGAGAGTTGTAGAGTGATCCAGAGTGGGTGATCCGCTGAGGGCTCCGTACACTAGGATATTAAGTGGGATATGGGACCTTGTGCTATGTACAGTTATATGTTTTGATTGTACTCAGCGGTACCTTGTATAAACCTTTTGATTTATATATTATAGTTTTATGTTTTAGTTTTAATCTATATGTGTCTTGTTGTAAGATTCAGTGAACTTGTTGTCAGGCTAGGGTCAGGATCCATTGTGAGATCCTAGCCCAGTAGCGCCCCGAGTCCTATGGATTCGGGGTGTTACAATATATAAGGGTGTAGAATCCTAAGATATCGGGCTATGGTAGCCTCTTCTTCTTCCTATATGTCAGCTCGAACGATGGTCATCTCCATTGATGCATAAGCTTCCTCTACAATCATAGAACCTTGCTTTAGGTTCTCTAGCCGTTGGCGTAGGTCTCTCCCATGATGGGGTTGGACAAAACGGGCTCTCATGATAGCCCTCATCTGATCCCAAGTTGTGATATCCGTGTCTAGAACTCTTCTCCTCTCCTTTAATAGGTTGTTCCACCACATGAATGCATAGTCAGTAAATTCAAGGGCGGCGTACTGTACCTTTTTAAGCTTTGGAACCTGATGACAACTCTAAATCTGTTCTACCTTTGCTTCCCAAATAAGGTACAAGTCATCTTCACACTTCCCTTCAAATGGTGGTATTTTCACCCTAGTCTTAGAGTAGACTTTAGTTTCTAGCACGGGGTATTCTTCATATCTTTCTTCCTCAAAATACAACTATCTTCTTATGAATCTTCTGGGTTGCATCAGTCCTGGATTAGCTCGAGGTGGTTGGTGTCTAGAAGGTGTCCTTTCGTCCATCCGTGTCTCCAAAGCGTCTATCTTATCCATGATCCGTGTTAGCATGGCTTCAACGTCCACAACTCTATGGGTGTCAGCTCCTCTGCTCTCCATTTCCCTACCTGAAGAAGGCATCACTCAAAACAAACAAACGTGTTAAGGTTAGTGAAAACAGAAAGCTACCCCACAAGTGTTTCTCTCTTAACCTCTATTCCCGTTTGCTTCACATCTCCTCTTAGCTGGTTTGAGAAGATCACTATAAACCTGCAAGTAGTACTTCAAGCAAAGACAGGTCAAATGCGTTCAGAATTACCATCAAATAAAGCGATGAACCTTAGATCTCAAAAAGGAAACGGTTTTTTAAGTGGTGCTTATGAGGAAAAAGAAAAACTAGACTCACGTGCAAATTCTCAACCAAAAACAATTATCTTAAATAAAGATAAATGTAGCCTGAAAATAATATGGGGAAGGGTGAAGGTCAACAAAGAGGATATATACAAGTCTGAAGAATATATGAACCAGACGGGAACTATAAAAAAAATATGAACAACCGTAGAAAATCAATAACTTAGTCAACAAGCAACATTTGTTTTTTTTTTTAACTTGTGGCACGAGAAAACATAATAACTGAAACACTACTAGGGTTTACACTCAAGACGGAGGTGGAAAACAACAACACGGTCCGGTGGCGGATCGGCGGTGGTCCTACAGGGGTGGACCGGTGGTGGTGGTGCAGTTCCGGTCTGGTGGAGGTAGAACGGGTTCGGTCCAAGGGAAGAACTAGTGGTGGAAAGACAGAAACCTTAGACCTCGGTTAGATTCGTTCGAATATCGGCAGGTCTGGGGCAAGGTTTCCTGTGGTGGCGGGGTGAGTTTCCAGCGAGGAACACCGGTGGGTGATGGTGGTGGTGGTGGGCGAAGGTGGTGGTAAATGGGGTTGATTCGAAGTGAGAACCGGGGTGAAAGTCAAAACCGGTCGACCTCGGTCTGAGGTGTTTTGATCTCAGGTGGTTAGGGTTGCCGCAAGACACGACGGTGGTGGTCGAGGGTGGTGGTGGTGACGGCTGAAGGTGGTGGTGGTGGTGGTGACGGTAATGGGTCGAGATTCACGTGAATCTTGATCCAATTGCACAAAAATTGGACTTTTGATGCAACCGATTTGTTGATAATTGGATCTTGAATCTTGTGAACGGGTTTCCCAATCAAGAACACGAAAAATAATGAATATTTGACTAAGGTATGGGGAGGTGAAAAACAGGCCACATATAATCTTTTTTCAAGAAATTGAATTTAGAATTGAAAAGTAGTAAAACAAGGAGAAGAGTAGACTAACCGTTGCGGTTCCTACCCCGGTGACTCTTTTAGAACTTTCTTGACGGATCTTGAAAGCTCTTATTATTTTTTGAAAAATAACGTGAATGATGAGGGGTCTTGATAAACGCAGCTCTGATACCTATTTGATACGGTGTTAGCCCTGTGGTTGCCTTGATCTTTCGACACCGAGACTCGAATGAAAAGAAAGGTGAAAAGACGTGAGAAATGGAAGAAAAGACGTAGGGATGGAGGAAGATCGTGATGATGGTGAAGGATCGGTAGATGGATAGATCCGGTCAAATCCTTTAAGCAACTTGGAGAATACTAGGGAAACTAAGGCCCTAACACACAACCAGGAATGATTGAAGAATCATCCCGCTATAATCTCACACAGAGGGGAAGATGATTGTCCCCAAAGCACGAGAAGTCGCATGAGATTGATTGAAAGCACCAAGCTTGCCAATTCAAGTGAGACAACTCAAAACAGTCCAAGCTTCTTGGCGAACGAGAATCCACTCGCTCTATTTGAATAGGAATCCACCTATTCATTCATGAATCCACGAGAGAGTAAAAACTAGAAGTAATTAAAATTTGTTTGTTTTATTGATGAGTTAAGGAAAAAAGTGTAGCCTCTATGCCTTATTATATAGGCAGGGAGACGTCCTTTAGGGTTTACAAAGATAAGAGCAAAACTATGGCTGATAAGCTAACCTCAAATCCCATACTAAATAAAAGATAAGATCGAACCTGTAAGAGATAAGATCAAACTAAGGGCTGAAATCTAACCTAAGAAGCCCAAGAATATAATAACTAAAACCTAGCCCATAATTAAGAGAAGTCCAATCATGGGTGGGAAATAAAAGATCTAGTTGGGCCTAGTTTAGCCACTTGAATTAGCCTAAAACCTTCCTTCTTTCCATGCTTCTTCACGTAAATCTCTTCCAGCTCATCGTTCCCATCTCGTTCATTTTTGAACCGATCTCATCCTCTCTTGCTCTCATCTCGATCTTCCCTACGTAGGTCGAGATGAGAGCAAGAGAGCATGTGATATTGCTCTCCATCCTCTCTTGCTCTCATCGTTCCAATCTCGTTAAAAGATATGATCAAATCGGATCTAGAGAAGGAATTTGATGAAGAGCACCAAGAACTTTCAGCTTCCTCTTCAAAACGTCTAACTTATAAAAGAGAGAATTTAGAACTAATCTAGAGAGAAATGTTTTGTGCCTTGGATGATATGAATTACAAGCAGTCATGCCCTCTGTATATAGGGCAAATTTGTGGTCCCCCACTCAAAGAAAACTAGGAAATCTTATACACAATGTGTGAATTCGTTACAAGTGGTCCATCTCCAGAAAGTGAAAGTTGAGCATCTGGTAGACTTTGGTCAAGTTTTCTGGACACTCGAACAAGTTTGTAAACCGCCTCAAATATTTACACCTTGCTCAAGTTTCTGATACTTCTTTAGTCGAGTTTTTGGTCACTCGACTACCACTGAATAAAGAGTTTCTTTGCCCAAGTAAAAATGTCTTCCTTGATTGAGTTTCTTGTCTTCTTTGCTCGAGTTTCCTTAGTAAACTCGACCAACGTTGACCCTTGTAACTTAAGATAGTCTTGGTTGGGGTTTCCATATCTTTTTTTCTCGAGTTTGCATCCTTCCTTCCTTAGCTCCTTGATGATGATAGGGTGTGTGAAGAGTACTCCTTGGATTTGGCATATATTTGATCTTTTATGCTCCATTTTGGACCTAAATCACATAACACAAGGGGATTAGACATTCTTTGATACTTTAAAGCATTAATAAAGATGTGAATGCTCTTTCCCATGCAAAACTAAGGAAAAACACTCAAAAACACATCTATAAAGATAACATAAAAACATGTTATCAATTTACGAGAAAGATTCGTCACTTTTCGATTTGATGAAGAGGCAATGCCGTTTTCTCTTCCTAACCTCCCAAAAGGCTCCATGTTTGATGATGATATATGTGATTTAATGATTTTATTGTCAATGATTATTGCATGATCATTGAGTATGCTCCCTCTTTAGATGTATTTTCCTTGCAAGAAACTCCACACGATAACCTTTCGGAATTGCTCTTGAGAGAAGTTTTAAGAGGTCAAATGGAGATGAGAACTACTATCCATAAACTTAATGCAACGGTGAAGGATCTTGTAGAGAGCAACACCAAATTGAATGAAGAACTCGACATTCTCCGTGATATCGATGCATTCATGGAATGTCGAGTGGAATCCTTGGAAATGAGCGTCATGAAATTATTTCTCACATGGATGCCTTTGATATCATGCTAGAAGATGTTGTAGCAAAGTTGGATGCTCCAACCTTTTAAGAAGAAAAAGTTAAAATTGGGATGAATTTTATTAATTCGGCTAACTTAAATGCAAAAGGTCAAGAGCATCAATGGCCATCAAAATACCACCAATGGCCAAGTATACGACCGTATGGCCCACCGTAGGAAGCCCGTTTCATTAATTCCCGAAAATTCAATTGGAATTAATTCAAAAATTCGTAGCCTCAGATTTAATTCAAACGGCCAATACATGACCACTCAATGGCCACCCAAACGGCCAAGTTGCCCCTTTCGTCGAGCGCATGAAGCGGTGATTCCGAAAAATCAAAGTTAGACGGCCACCACACGGCCATACTAGCCGTTTTACGACCGTAGGCCGCCCATTTCATGCCCCTAGAAGCCTCCGTCCGTGATTCCGTACATCACAATTGAATCTGATGATCAAAGTGAGATCTCCTCCAACCCTATTTCACCTTCACCTTCACCTCCTTCCTATTCCGATTAATGAGTCACATAAGAACTTTTCGCACTACCCAATCCTTCACTTCCCATTTTTCTTGACCTTCCATCACCTCAAAATGCCAACCTTCACCCATACCTTCCATCAATTCTAAATAGACCTGATCATATCCGGGCAGCCCGTCTGGCCCAACCCACTCGAAAAAACAGGCGGGTATGAACATAGGGGAAAAAGCCAGACCGGGCCGAAAAGCCCGACCCGTATAAAAATTTAAAAAAAATAAATTGTATATATTTAAAATATTAAGTATAATTATACAATATTTAGCATAATTATCATAAATTTAATGTATATTACATATAATATCTTAAATATATATTATTTTAAAATAAAATTTATATTTAAAATTATTTTTAAAAAAGCCAAAATAAAACGGGTACCCGGAGGCCCGCCCGCTCGGCCGGGCCGGGTATGACAGGGATTGTAGCTCCTACAGTCGGGTTTAGCCCGGTCCGAGTCCGACCCAAGCCCAGATATGAACAAGTTTAATTCTAAACAACCTTCTTCTCCCACACCTACCATTCCACCCTCACCTCCTACCCACCACCATCATCCCTCTCTCACAAACACCCAATTTCACCTTCACCTCCTAAGCATCGTTCTACCCGCCCTAGACGTCACAAGAGACTCTTGTTCTTCCCTGCTCACTTTTCTCACTTTGTTGATGCACACCTTGTATACACCTCCACTTGTCGTGGTGGTGAAGGATTCCTAAGGAGTAATCCACCTGGGTCGAGCTAATGACCTATAACAAGTGTTGAATGGGAGGCAACCCACGGGTTTGAAATTCCTTTTTCCATTTTTTGTCATTTGCTTATGTTAAAAAAGCCTCCACTACACTTCACCTTTCTACCACCTTTCTTCCCTTGTCACCATTTGCATTGCATTGCTTTCTAAGTACTTTCCTCTCTTTTCTTCTTTTGTATATCGAGGATGACGTGTAGTTTCAGTATGGAGTGGTTGACTCACATTCGCATATCATGTTTCCCTTTCATGTCACACATGTTAGATTTCACAAAAAAAATTTTATTGAATCTTTCCCTTTCCACATACATTCATAAACACAAAACCACAAAACTATTGCATTTAGCATAGACTTCTCATCATTGTTACTTCCAAAATTTGGAATATGTCATGCTATTGCTTTTGATATGTCAACGATGCTTCGGATTGCTACATCTTACTATTGTTTATGCACATGAGTTTTTGGATGATTATTGATTATTAGCTTGCCCAAACATAACCCTTGTGAGCATAAGCCTTTGAACATTCATTTTCATGTGTTCTTTCTTTCTTCTTATTTGAGAGATTTACAACATGTTTAGTTTCTTCTAGAATTTGTGATTGACTCTCTTTCAAAATTACATGTTCATTTGATTTTATATGCATTGATATTTAAATGATTAAGGCTTTTTGGATAAGTCTATGTGACATTTTCCACCCTTATATAGATTTCCCTTCTATTAGCCCTTCTTGCCTTTATTCTCCCTTCTTTGGTTCCCCTCAAAAAACTTCATAGTTGTATATAGCCTCATTTGACCTTATACAGGGTTGTGAAGTAGGAAGATAATGAAGAAATCAAGTATGGGATACTCCTTAAAGTGTGAAAGTGAATTAAAAAAGTAAATGCGTGTGTTCGGATGCATATTGACATTATTAAAGATCTTTCCATGTTTGGTGGAGAGGGCAAAAATTTCCCGCCAAATATGAAGCAACAAATAAATAGTGTTCTGCTTTAGAAGTGAAGAAAAGATTATCCTTGAAAGAGATATCAAATGTTACAAAGTTCAAAGTATTATGGTTCATGAAGAAGTATAATTTGTGAAGAATAGTGTGAAGTGGCAATGCCTTGGAGGAGTTTGGAGTTACAAGATTCGGTGTCCCGGATACAATTTGCCATTTTGACCTACTATTTTGCCTACCAACATCACTTTTCCATGTCTCATTTCCCCGTTACACTCTTATAAAAGACCTCATGATATTTATCTTGCATTTTAGTCTCTTCTAACAAGTGGGGGAGTGAGAAAACGCCTTCACAAGACTATGGTAAATTTATTCATGTTTGTTGATTTTGAGAGTTTATTGATATATCCCCAAACACATCTTGTGAGTCAGAGAGCATACACATTACCCTTGAGAGGTTTGGATGGCTATGATTCTCTATTTATCCTCTTACCGTGATTGATGTTATGATGACATGGTTTGAGTTGTTTGTTTTCCTTTTATTTGAGACACTCATTTGTATTACACATAACATGCATACGACATGATTTCGCTCGAGGACGAGAAAGGTTTAAATATGGGGTATTTTGATGAGTGTCAAATGTAACACTTTTTAGACCATAGTTTCGTGCATATCATACCTTCTTTTCCATCCCATATATGCCAATTTGTATGGAAAGCTTCCACTTTATGTATTTCGGTATCTATCTTGGCTTTCTAGGGTTTCAGTCATTTACGGCATCAAATGTGCCAAAAGTGCATCCTCCTTAAAGTCAGAGCTAGAGAGAATACCTTATATGACTAAGGAACTACAACACAAAGTCTGCAGAATCTTCCTTAAAGAGAAGATTCGAGATCAGAAGCATAAGGACATGTGAAATGGCCAAGAAGTACGGTCAGACGGCCGTAGGGTGGCCGTTTGGTTCAAGATCTCAATGTCAAAGCCAAACTTTGAAGCCTAGCCCATAAGATCTACAACAACCTAGTGAAACATCCACCAAATGATTGGTATATGGCCATAGGGTGGTCATGGTGATGCCGTTTGGCTGGCTGTTTCGGCGTCGTGGTATAGGGTTTGGTAGTCTTTGATGTTATCTTTGGAAGGAATATATTTTATGTAACCCTACACTACGATTATCTCCCCCCTAAATAAGCATACATTAGTTGTAGGGTTAGATACGTTGATTCCTCTTGAATTAAGTTGTACGAAGATTTCTCCCTATTCTAGCCGTCGTCACGTAGTTGTTAGGTTTGCTTTGAAGGTTCATCTTGTTGGAACCAAACAATTGTGAGTTTTTGTATTTCCTATTTCAATATATTGTCTTTGCCTTATATTTTATCATGTTTGGGTAATTATTCCCCTGATCTAAGGATTGGATAATTCCTATAATGGTTTGATTTATTGTTTGCATATATATATATATATATATATATATATATATATATATATATATATATATATATATAGAGAGAGAGAGAGAGAGAGAGAGAGAGAGAGAGAGATTGCTTCTTTTCAAAACGCTAGGAACATTTTCGAAGAAGTGATATTTATAATTGGTTTAGATAAAACAAGTGAAGGGCCAAAAGAAAAGTTTATTTATTTTTATTTAAAAGAGCTTGGTTTTGAGAGTATATTAGCTTATCAAAGCTTCGAGGATTTTAATTATCGTAGGAAGTTCCGGTATTTGTACTTTTTTTAAACTGAAGGGCCACAAGAGAAGGCTTTTCTTGGGCTTTTCCGAATTTATAAGTGTTTCATGGGTTTTTCTATACTCGTCAAACCGCTGGATTGATAAATACGTTAATTGAAAAGCATTGTCTTTGTTTGTCTATGTCAAAGACTATTTTAGATGGTTACTTGCAATTATCATATATCAATGTTCATGAGTCACATCAATATCTTAATTCATTATCATGGAGATTATTATTTCCTTAGATCTCCTCACTCCAAATTTGCTACAATCACTATTGTTCTTGCTTGTTACTCTAGTTGCCCTATTGCTTTCTTTCTACTTAAAATATATAATTATTATTATTATCCAAATCAGACACAATTCTTGTGAATTTATACCCGATTATACTACATCTGATCTCATACCTTGCGGGGAGGACATTTGTACTTTGATAAAACTTCCATGATTAGCCTGGTACCCGTCCCGACCCGAGCGGACTCCCGATTGGGTACTTTTAAAAAAAATTATAACATAATTTTTTTAAAATTAAAATATATTTAAGATATTTTATGTGATATATATTAAAGTTATTATATATATGTTAAGTATTTTATAAATATACTTAATATTATAATTATATGTAATAATATATATTATAGAATATATATATATATATATATATATATATATATATATATATATATATATTTAAAATTTTATTTTATTTAATCCAGACCGGACATTTAAGCCTGGACGGGCCTAGATTGATGCCCGGATCCAGGTCATATGAGATGGGCTTTTTGGTCCGGTCGGACTTCGTCCTATGTTCATACCCATCCGTTTTTCTTGACATGTTGTACAAAGATGATCAGATTACTTGTGAACATGATGTGTATACGGGTAAGGGTTTGAAATAACGCTTTTCTAGGAAATAACAATTTATTTCTAACAAAAGCAATAGTCGGGTTTCTATTATTAAGGGTCGATAGATAGAACCGCCAAGTAAACATATAGAATTCAGCAAGCCCTAGTGATATCCAAAAGCACGACCTAAATGTGGTATGATTATATACATATATATATATATATATATATATATATATATATATATATACACGTCGAGCTAGAAGGAAGACGGGTAAAAAGTTTTTCCGCAAAACCTTTCTGAATATCAAATCTGATTCTCCTAAAAACAACATCAAGAGACCTAGGAGACATAACGTTACCATGTAAGAATCATTGCCCCCTTTGAAAACCTCAACGGCATCGGGCGTAAGAAAACCAAAAATGTCAAAAGTTAAAGTAAGAAACACATGTTGGTTTTCAATACAAGTCCTCTCATGTTTAGCTATCTTAATAGATGTCGCATTAAGCGTCGTCTTACCCACCACAAAAAGGCCTGCTACCCAAACAAACCAGTGGGGAGACCCCATCAAATCAATACAAGCATGTTTTCCACCGACCATCCAAACACTAAGACATCCATCGACCTTAATTAACATAGATCTTCTCTCACGTGAATCATTCAGGAAGGTCACAGATACGCCTCCTTAACCGAAAGCCCCCTCTCTTAAACACATCATACAAAACATCACAGACCAAATCGTGGTTATATTTGAAGTCAAGGAGCTCTTTACAATGCACAACATGCTTCTCAAAGCATCCAAAATTCTTCAACAAAAAATCTCATCAACCGGGTATAGAGGAATCATAAGGCGATACTTAAGGACCGAGCGATACTCAACCAGGGATATACACTACCCAATCCCATCAATGGGTATGGCAAAAAGGAAATATTGGCTATGTGTTGATTATAGACACTTAAAAACCGCTTTGTGTCCAAAGGCTAAATCAAAAGCAACTTTCATATCCTACACAGTTTTCCGAAAAAAGCATTCGTCAAAGCGTGTTGGGCTTTAGGGGGACAATATGGTTTAGCATCGGTTCAAACCGACTTGAACCGGCCGAACCGGAAACCGAAAATGTATAAAACCTGAACTGAAAAACTAAACCAAAAACGGTACGGTTCGGTTGCGGTTTGAACCAAAAATTTCGGTTTAGGTTTATTATAAACCGAAAATGAAGAAACAAAAAACAAAGTGTAAATGACAAATCTAAATTCAAAACTTTACGCCAAAACAAAGTGTAGATGATAGATCTTGTAGATACAATGACATATTCAGATTCAAAATAAACAACACAACAAAGAACAAATTCCAAATAGATGATATTATGAAAATGAGAAAGAAAAGAGCAAGAAGCGAAGAACATACAGTCAACAGTCAGATATCGAGATCTTGATTCCGTCATCTCGCAGCCCTTGCCTCGCAGCCCTCGCCTCGCATCACTCGTGGGATAGAAGCCTGAAGATTGCTCAAAGCTCCATAAAAGGCATAACCCATATCTAGTACTCTATTGTCCCGCTAAATGTGGTCTTGAAAGGCCCAAAATTGGCCTTGGAGTTCACAAAAGTAAAGGAAAAAGCCTACATAGCAGTGTATAAACCAAGAACCCCAAACCAAATAGACAAAGAAGAAAGCCCATCAAAGATCCTAAAAAGACCCCACAAACCATAATATCTTCAACCGATCCACGGAACCTAACATCAAAATAAGTTGTTGCACCCTCTCAATGTTCCAGATGACTGGACCTCAATCGAATGTAAATCATGACAACCGTTGAGGCGGTTTTATGCCTCAAACGTATGCAATAAGAGCATTGGAGTTTAATTATAAAATCTAAGAACTTATGTCGATCTCTGATATCTTTATTCAAAATCCAACTATCTTTTGGAAGATTTTAGAATTCTTCAAGTTCTCCCGAAACATCATAGATCTTCTTTTTAATAGTTCAAACCCTCCCAATAAAAGTTTAGTAATTTGAAAATATGAATATTAATCTAATAATTTGTCCAATCAACCAAACTAGTACTATTCAAAATCTGGTCTGTGATTTTGGACTGAACGTGGACCAAAAATTTGTTATTAGATCGGACTGAACCAAAATTTTAAATTCGAACCAATTTCTCAATTTTTTAAAGGGTTCAATTTTAGGCCTACAAAGGCCAATTTGTCAATTTTTTGAAGACCTAAATATTAGGTGCAGCGAGAATTGTGAAAGCTGTTGGGTTGGACATGCTACATATAGCAGTAGAAAAAAGAAGTTGAAAGCAGAAGGTGCACACAATACAATTTAGCACATAAAAAGTGGGTATACAGGCATTCGAACATCACAGCTGAAATTTCAGAAAACAGAGATTATTACGAGCCCAGGAGCTTCTTCCATCGAGCATATCCAAAAATCAGAAAGAAAATCAGCACACACACAGCTGTAATGACCGCCACAAAATACTCGAAGATCCCATTCGTATTGTACATAAAACACGGGATGTTCATTCCAAACATCCCCGCTATCAGAGTCTCCAGTGCTATTGCAAATGACGCTATTGTTAGTGTCAACTGCAGCTGAATCAGCTCATTTCGTTGGTTGTCCAGTTGAATGTTGACGTAATCCTCTGTGTCGTCGATGTACTCCCTTACCTGATACATCATTCAATCAGCTGTGCGTATGTGTGGTATTTACACATACAACTAACAAAATTCTGTAAAGCCTACAGAAATTATATGAATTTTGATAGACCCGTATCAGCATGTTGTCATAAGAGATAGTCCACCATTCACAATAAATAAAGGCCTGTTTGGTATTGTATTCTTGGGAATTCATAGATTCTTTTCTATGGATTGTCGGGTGGGCTGTTTGGTATCAGATGGAGATACAAGATTGTATTCTTCAATGGATTCTTTTTGCAACATAATCCCAAAAAAAGCAATCTTGAAAAATGAAGATTCTAGGAGATTGAAGAATCCCATATGATAACAAACAGAGCCTAAAGACACCCATATTTTTATTTCTCCTTGAATGGTTTGCAACTCAAGTCCAAAGATTGTTCTCTAATTGAAAGTAATCTCTTCTTCAAGTAGTTTATCTGCTACAATTTTTCCAGGTATCATCACTATCTCAACTGGATTTTTTACATCTACAAAAACTAATATGTATTGGCCATCAGCACAACTGTTAAAAGAAGATTTAGAAAAAAAAACCCCATCAAATCTAGAGAATCTAAATAAACATGCCATTTATCAGATGAAATGCAAGTGCAATAATCCATCCATTGTAGAGTGTCTGGAAACAGGACACTTACAGACAATATTTTGTTGCGTGTCCCATCCAACTGCATGAAATAAGCCTCTAGCAACATTTCAATGTCCTCCACGTCATCATCCGAGTGGTTGCTGGTAAGCAAACTTCCACTCCTGTTTGAACTCAGTCGTGCAAGATGATTAGGTACAGGAACAAGTGCATTTGAAGTTGCTGTAGCCAACAGAGCCTCAGATTGCTGATTTTGGATCAATGTTCTTGTAAGATACAGCTGTGCCATGTCCTCGTCATCATCCAATAGATGCTCAACTTCATCCCTTACCTGCCAACCAACACACAATCACAAAGAATGAAAAACAGACATACAAAGCAGTTAAGAAATCACCAGCAGCTTCTTTGTTGACCATATCTTCGGGATCAGAAAAAATATAGCTATTTTGTGGCAAACAACTCATCGCGTCAGTGTAAGTATAATGCATAAATAAAAGAAAAGAATGTTAAATAGTGAAGCTGAATGGTACCAATCGATTTAAAATGTTCATTTTTACACACATCTCTTTCCTTAATAAAATGATTCACACTAAAAACTTACAAACCTCTAGTTTAATAGATTCAACTAAATGAATGATGAACACAGATTCTTATAATGCTACATCCTCACAACAACATGAACAATATCACTTTAAGTAGTTAGCACAAGTAAGCCTCGAAGCATATGATTTGACTCCACTGCATCCGAGAAGTCATCACATCACAGACTAAACTCCCTGGTTTTCACTACACAGGCCATGACATTTCATACACAGAAACTATGAATATACAAAAGAATCTTGTAATTCCAAATAAATATGTACAGGGTAGATACCCATGTCACTTTGTATTAACAAATCTCTATTGATCTACCGAAAGCCTTCACTATGAACATCATTCATTCAAAAGGAACATGAAAGATGCAATATTTTCCCCTTACACTCAAAGATTTCTATTCCTCATTGATCATTACTAACAAGTACAAATATGCCAAAATTGGATTTGACTTGGGTGAAGTTAGGATTAAAATTCATCTTAAAGTTAAAAATATGTTAATCATTAATGTACAAATCAATGCTCACATTTCATCTATTTTCTCCTTATCTTTATCATTTGTAATTTACATTTATAGGGATGTACCAGAAGTTTAGGGGGAAATGTAAATAAATTCATTTGTATACCTTCTGGACCCGTGCGAGCAAGCGGGTGAGGTTGCTTTTCAAACTTCTCACACGCTCTAGATTCTTGGTACTGACATTCCTAGCCAGTTCATCTAACACCGGATAGGCATCTCTCTCGAGCTCAGCCACATTCAAATCCAAATATGAACATACAACTTCAAGTGCAATTTCCAGCACATGAAACTCAAATGGTAGCTCGTGTTGCATTTCACTATCCTGAGCATCCGTAAGACCTGCTTCATTACTCTTCAAACTGCTTTTCAAAGGAAGTTGTCGCCTCAGCTGATCAATAAAAGGAAGAACTTCCTGCCGCAGAGGATCAAGAAGAAGTATCTCTTCAGCGGTGACTATGGCCTTTATAAACTCCAGATTGACAACTATGGCTTTATCCCTAGCTACAATTATGACAATCAAACTCAAGTCAATTAGTTCCCGAATACCAAATCAATCCAATTGGTTGTTCGTCAGCAATGTAAAGCAGCAGGAAAGATAAGGAAGATTACCAAGAATATTGGATGAGTGAGAAAACAGAGGACCCAGAATTCTCAAATCCCTAGCAGGAATAGAGACGCGCCTGATAATCGCACTCTTATCACACTCGATCGTCTCGGATTGGCCGTTCCGATCAAACTTCATCCACAACCTCGCTCCGCCGGTCTTCTTCTTCACTTTACTCGTTCCGGCAACATTGCCGGCGGCAGAACTCCCGCCAGCAACAGCAGCGATCTCGTTGGAATTTGACTCAGGAACCAACTCGATTGCAGGCGTAGATGCAGCAGTAGCCGACGGAGAGACTTCAGTCGCCTTTCTTGAACCGGGGCGGCGGCTGGTTGTCCGGCGAAAACAGAAGGGATTCTTTCCCATCTCCCTCCGCCTACGTTGACTGTCGCTTAGCCCTCTCTCTCACCCTATCAACATCCCCAGATTACGTCATGGAAGGGGAAGACCGGAGGTTCGAAGGACTCTTCGGGCCAGTTTATTGAGCTTCTCGGCGGCGTACGGCTGGCCGATCGGCGACTAAGCGGTGGATGGTGAGGATTTTGCGATTGGTCTCTCCTTCGAAACGGAGCATTAGAGTCAAACATAAATACAACCATTCCCTAACAGCTCATACGTCATTATTTACCCTAATTCGTTTTCTCTTCCCATCTCTCGCCTCCTCTTTTCCCGTCTCTCTTTCGGATCTCCTCCTTCGCGATATCTTACCGTCAAACCACCACCAAGCTGCTTCACTGACCGACGGCCGTCCTCACAACGCTTCTCACCGCCCTCTCCGGCACCTCCCTCAGACTATCGAACCAAGTCTGCTGCCTGCGTCGCTTCGATTTCCTGCGATATCTCTTCTCAGACGTTCTTCACCGTCTTCATCTTCTCCAATCTCAGCGACTCTAACCTTCGCCCTCTCAGATTCCCAGTGAGTTCAGATTCGCCTCTGAGAAGTGACCATCTCTCATACTTTTTCAGGTCTTCTACATATTATATATGATATTCGAGATAAAATCGAGTACATGACTGCATTGACTAGTTTGAAGAAGCGATAACCGATTATTGACTCTATGGATTACACCTAGGGTTTAATTCTCAAATGTAGTTGATTCATTTTAGCTTTTCATTTCATGTACTGCTATTGACTGTATGCTTTTGGAATTTTGTGATTTTAGGAGGCGTCTGAGTAGAATATTGATGAGTGCAGCTACAAGATCTACAAATGTTAAGTCAGCTTTCTCTTACTGCATTCAACAAGTAAGAAAGTATGACTATCAACACTACCTTTGTCTCCTTGAGCTTCCACCAGAGATGCGAAAGGCTGCGGTTGCAATCCGTGCCTTCAATGTGGAAACAGCTAAGGTAATGGATATTGCATCTGATCCAAGGATCGGCCTTATGCGGCTAGTTTGGTGGCGTGACACCATTGACAAAATCATCCAAAACAAGTTAGTTGAGCATCCTATTGCATCAGCTCTATCAGAGGTGATAGCAGAGCATAAACTAAGCAAGGCATGGTTGAAAAGATCTGTTGATGCACGAATCAAAGATGCTCAGAGAGAACCCGGTCAAATCATAGAAACATTAACAGAGGTTGAGAAATATGCTGAGGATACACAGTCTACTCTTCTATACTTAACTCTCCAAGCTGGAGGCATAAAGTCTACTGTAGCTGATCATGCAGCATCACACATTGGTAAAGCTTGTGGGATCCTCTTGCTCATCAGATCATTGCCTTATCATGTGAGTAAGCAGAGGGAATTTGCTTATATACCATTAGATATTGCAGAGAAAAGCGGGCTGTTGATCGAGCAAAGAGGCCGAAGAGAAATTAGCTTGGAATCACGAGAGGGACTTTGTAATGCTGTTTTTGAAATGGCTTCTGTTGCCAATGCTCATTTGCAAAAGGCTCGCGAGTTAGCTAACACTGTGCCTGCTGATGCTGTGCCAGTGCTTTTGCCTGCAGTTCCAGCTCAAGTTCTTCTGGATTCTCTGAATCGGGTCAATTTTGATGTGTATGATCCGAGGTTCAGTCGAGGTATTCTCGGTATTCCTCCTTTGTGGTTTCAGTTGAAACTCAAATGGAGTTCATGGAGGGGTAAGTATTGAAATTGATTCTGTTATCTGATTCTGTCATATTTTGTTGTTACATTACTGCATTTCAGATAGTTGTTATTTCTGCCATTCATGGAAGCTGTGAAATGACAGAAATGGTAGCCATTTTTGCTGCTGATGGTTAGAAAAATAATGTCTTGTTGAATATGATAGCTGTTTGATGGCTAAGAAATCGTTAAACAAGAATTTCCATGTAAACTGTTATCAAGGGAGAATTTGCTTAAACCACATTAAGAACAAATTCAAGTAATTCCAAAGTGAGTTATATGTTCTCTGTTTTGATGAAATTGTTCTCATGTTGTTTTCTGTTTTTTCATTGTTCAATTAATAACACATCACTAGCGGGCCCTTCTATCTTGATATTTTCTGATGGATTTGATCGATGTTGAGAAATTGTTCACTTTTAGTGCCCGCTTGTTTGGGTGATGGAATGGAAACGGAATGGAATCAGTTAAGGAGAATGAATAGAAATGGAAATGATTAGATTACTTTCATGTGTAAAAAGACCTCTAAACAAACGTAGTTTTTTATTGATTAGAAATCATTCCGTTACCGGAAATGATTCCTAGCGATACCAAACGAACCCTAGATATTGTTGGTTATGAATTTATATCCATGGCAAAATCATTTTTATAAAGCGTCCTGAAGCTTTCTAAAAAGTTGCTCAGTATGGATGTTTGATGGAGGTAAGAGGAGATGAGTTAGATGGAAATGGTTAATGGAGATGAACAAACAAATTCGACACCCATCTCCTTCAAAGAAACAAACCAACAAAAGTTATATTTTGGAATTTGTATAAATACGGACACAAACCGAAATAAAACATAATCATAAGGGCACCAAACGAAAAAATAAAACTTCGTGATCATCAAGCGGAAAAGAAAAAACTTCGAGGGCACCAAACGGAGTTCCCCTTATATATAATAGTTATTTAATTAAATATGAAATAATTATTAACATATAAATACTTTACATATTGATTAATTGAAGTTATATTTTTAAATAAATTTATATAAAGTTGTTTATTAAAAACTATTAAGTTAAATAACTAAATATATAATGAGGGTATATCGGTCAATATAGTGTAATATATCACCAAAAAGTATTTGCAACAATAATAAGTGGTTTAAATTGACAAAATATTTTTATTAATTGTGATTTTTGGCGACAATGTTATAACTGTGGTGATCCAGGACATATGAGGCCAGAGAAGGGACGACAATGTTATAACTGTGGTGATCCAGGACATATGAGGCCAGAGTGCACGAGGCCATTAGTGACGTGTTTTACCTGTGGTAGACAAGGTCATAGAGCCGTTTACTGTCGCCAGGGCGGAGCTGCATCTCAGCAGGGTTCTTCTCCTGCCAGTGTAGCGGGAGGTGGGCAGAGGCCACCTCAGCAGCAGCAGCAGATATAGGGACATTAGAGAGTCCCGAATCGCCCTACGACTCAGGGATCTGCTCTTGGGCCGAGTAGAGGCAGAGGTCGTGGTGGGGCACCACTGATATCAGAGGCCCACACGGTCGTGTTTTGAGTTGAGGAGTGCAAAGGAGCCAGCTGCACCTACTGCTACAGGTACCATTTTGATTCATGGTTTACCTGTTAGAGTTTATTTGATATTGGTGTTACGCAATCTTTTATTTCTGATGCTTGTGTAGAGCGTCTTGGTTTAGATACAATTGAGGGGATGCCCTTTATTATAGGGTTACCCGATGGTGGTAGGGTCAGAGGTACCCGTGAGATTCACGGTTGTTCCATTTCTGCAGGGACCCGTGTATTACTAGTTGACTTCTTTGTCATGCCATTAGAGCATGAAGAAGTCATTCTAGGTATGGACTGGATGGATAGACACTCTGCAGTTTTAGATGTAGGTAGGAGGGTTGTTACCCTCTCTACCGAGTTAGGCCAGATAGAGGTTTTCCGGGGTTGGGACCTTGAGAAGACAGGCACAGTTATCAGCGCTATACTGGCAGCTAGATTAATTGCACAGGGTTGTGATGCCTTCTGGTGTTATGCCATGAAGGAGGGGGAGAGTCCAGCTGTAGAGGACATCCCAGTTGTTTGTGAGTTTACAGATGTTTTTGTTGAGCCGTCCAGTTTGCCGCCTCAGAGGAGTGTGGATTTTGGGATTGAGTTAGAGTCTGGTATGAGACCGATCTCGAAGGCCCCATACAGGACGGCGCCTGTCGAGATGTTGGAGCTGAAGAAGCAACTCGAGGAGTTGGCTGAGAAGGGCTTCATTCGCTCTAGCGTGTCCCCATGGGAGCACTTGTCCTCTTCGTACGGAAGAAGGACGGATCATTGAGATTATGTATAGATTATAGAGAGCTGAACAAGGTGACCATCAAGAACAAATATCCATTACCTCGCATTGATGATTTGTTAGATCAGCTATAGGGAGCGACTGTGTTCTCCAGGATTGATCTGCGTTCTGGATATCACCAGCTGAGAGTGAGAGAGCAGGATGTGCACAGGACAGCATTCCAGACCAGATATGGCCACTACGAGTGATGCCATTTGGGCTTACGAATGCCCCAGCCGTCTTTATGGAGTTGATGAACAGTATCTTCATCGACTTCCTGGATCAGTTTGTGGTGGTTTTTATTGATGATATTCTGGTATACTCTCGTAGTAGAGAGGAGCATGCAGGACATCTGAGGATTGTATTGCAGGTTTTGCGGGATAGGAAATTTTATGCTAAGTTCTCTAAGTGCGAGTTCTGGATGTCAGAGGTAGCATTCCTGGGTCATGTGGTTTCAGCTGAGGGGATGAAGGTTGATCCGGCGAAGATTGAGGTAGTAGCAGCATGGACTACACCGACGAACGTCAAGGAAGTACGTAGCTTTCTTGGCCTAGCCGGTTATTACAGACGCTTTGTGGAAGGATTTTCTGTGATTGCCCGTCCACTGACGAGTTTGCTGAGGAAGACTACCAGATTTGTGTGGTCTGATCAGTGCATGCAGAGTTTGAGGAGTTGAAGAGGCGTTTGACTTCTGCTCCTATTTTGGCACAGTCAGAGGGTACTGAGGATTTTGTGGTATACAGTGATGCATCCAAGCTAGGCTTGGGATGTGTTTTGATGCAGAGAGGCAGGGTGATTGCTTATGCGTCTCGACAGCTGAAGACGTATGAGGAAAACTACCCGACTCATGATCTGTAGTTGGCAGCGGTAGTTCATGCACTGAGGATCTGGAGACATTACCTGTATGGTGTTACATGTCAGATCTTCACAGACCATAAGAGTCTGAAGTATATTTTCACGCAGCGGGAATTGAATAACCGCCAACGTAGGTGGCTCGAGCTGATCAAGGACTTTGATTTAGAGATCTTGTATCATCCGGGGAAGGCGAACGTTATCCAAGGAAGGCGAACGTTGTCGCCGACGCCTTGAGCAGGAAGACGCCTCGAGAGCAGGCGATTGCGAGATTGACAGTTCAACATCAGTTGCAAAGAGATCTGATCTGGTTAGAGTTGGACATCCAGTTTCTTGATGAGGATGCCCAACTACGTACCTTAGAGGTTCTTCATGATCTGTTGCGTGAGATCCAACAGAAGCAAGAAACCTGCCCGACACTAATGAGGATACGAGATAGGATGTCTCGGGATGAGGCACCTCAGTTTCTGCTGGGAGCAGATGGAGTTCTGAGACGCCGCGGTCGCGTCTTTGTACCTGCTGATGCAGATTTACATCAGAGGATTTTACAGGAGGCTCACTGTACACCTTACTCTTTACATCCAGGTACGAGTAAGATGTATCAGGACTTGAGACGTATATATTGGTGGGGAGGGTTGAAGCCTGAAGTGGCCAAATTTGTGGCACAGTGTGCGACTTGCCAGCAGGTCAAGATCGAGCATTTCAGACCTGGAGGTGAGCTCCATCCACTTCCTGTTCCACAGAGGAAGTGGGAGGACGTCACCATGGATTTTGTGACTGAACTGAGGCTGAGCCGGAGTTTTGATGCCATCTAGGTCATAGTGGATAAATTGACGAAGACGGCACGTTTCATTCCTATTAGGGAGACGTGGCCGGTGAGCAGATTAGTTGAGGAGTACCCTAGGAAGATAGTGAGACTCCATGGTGTACCGAGGACGATCGTCTTAGATAGAGATGGACGATTCACCTCGAGATTCTGGCAGCAGATTCAGACTGCCCTGGGGACGAGTTTGCACTTCACAATTGCGTTCCATCCTCAGACAGATGGTCAGTCAGAGAGGACCATTCAGACTCTGGAGGATATGTTGCGAGCTTTTGTGTTGGATTGGGGACAAGTGTGGACGGATCATCTCCCACTTGTTGAGTTCTCCTACAACAGCTAGCATGCATCTATTGGGATGGCCCCATATGAGGCACTGTATGGACATAGATGTCGTACCTCGTTATGCTGTGATGAGCAGAGCAGTGTTAGTGGTTTGACACCTGATCAGATTCAGGATGATATGGCTCGAGTAGCACTAATTAGAGAGCGGATGCTGACTGCGCAGAGCCGTCAGAAGTCATATGCTGATAGGAGGCGTAGACCTCTAGAGTTCAGAGTTGGAGCCCATGTGTGGCTGAGAGTGTCCCCGACACGAGGTGTTAGGCGTTTTGGCATTAAGGGGAAGTTGAACTCCCGATATGTCGGACCATTCGAGATTCTGGTCGGGTTGGGAGCGCAGCTTACAGATTAGCCTTGCCTCCGAGATTAGAGGATATTCATCATGTAGTTCACGTGTCTCAACTGAGGGAGTACATACCAGATCCGAGACACATCGTGAGTTATGAGGATTTAGTGGTTGAGCCGGACCACACCTTTGTTGAGCACCCTATTGCAGTCCTAGAACGAGGTATGAGACGCCTGCGTTCGAAGGACATTCCTATGTTGAGGATACAGTGGTCGAGACGAGAACCTGATGAGGCTACATGGGAGACTGAGGATAGTATCCAGAGGAACTATCCAGAGTTCTATGCTGAGTTAGATGCACCAGTAAGATCACCGAGTAGGTCTTAGTACTACCCTGGTGAGTGTGATGTGCTTATATGCTTATATGCTTATATGCTATGATGTGTTTATTTTCATACTAGTTTTGATGTGATTATGATCTTATTAGATCTTATTGTGCTAGTATGATAGTTGTTTATAGTTGGAAATGGTTCTTTCCTCCATGCTATTGTGATATGATAGGTTTAGCTGTAGATGGTTCAAACCGAGTTTTGGTCCTTAGCCGAGATCGGCTTTGACCGAGATTGGCCTTTCCGCACCCGCAGGCATGATTGCCGCCCCTGCGGGTTTCCGCCCCTGCGGCTCAGGGAACCGCCCCTGCGGTTTCCGGCGGTTACAGCCGGTTTTGTTGACTCCTTTGACCTGTGCTTTACTCTTTCGTTGCCTTCTTCTTTAAGTACTTTCCTTGGTCGATGAACAAGGGTTTCTCACTCCTTTCCAGCTTACCAAGTTTTCATTTCTTTCCCTTTGCTTCTTCTTGATCTTGTGTGATTTCTTCTTGGTTTTGGAAGAGTTTTGATGTGACTTTGATGAGAATGATGCTAGTGATGTGTGTTGTTGTGCTTGGAAGCTAGTAAGGATTGGTTGGTGATCAATTCTCTAGTTAACCACAACTGTGGTAAGCTTCCTTCTTCCTCTTCTCTTCTTTCTTCTTTGATTCCATCTCTTTAGCTTAGGATTAGATGAATTGAATGTAGAGTGATGTTGGAATGTGTATGTTGTTGCATGTGTGTGACTTTGGTTTGGAATAGACGTGATTTGATCACGTGAACAGCCGAAGAGAAGCCGCGGGATCACGTTTTGCACTGTCGCCGCCCCTGCGCCCGGAAGACGCCGCCCCTGCGGAAGCCGTGCCGCAGCGCCCGCGCCTTGCCTGCTTTGCTTGCGTCCCTTGTCACCGCGCCTGCGGCTGCTTCCTGCCGCGCCTGCGGGTTACCTGTTCCGCCTCTGCGTCCCTTGATCACACAGGTGCATCTTGTCCCGGGACTACCTATAGTTGGGTAGTTCCTTTCCTTCCTAGTATGAGGGACTTAGTACCATGCTAGGTATCGGTTGTTGATGAGTATGTTATAGATATGTCGGTTACAGCTTTGAGGTTTACGATTTGGATATGATCCTCTAGGATCCATTGGGTCTAAGTGTGACCCCTTTGTGTGATAGGAGTTTGATATATATATGTATGTCTTGTATAGGCCGTGTTGTCCTCCAGTTTGGAGTGGACTTGAGTGAAAGCTGATCGTAGTGATACGACTTCTGAGATTGAGGTAAGTCCATAGGACTTACTTAGCTGTCATCCTTATATTGGATGTGTGCATGAGTGGTGTTTGTTATATGCTTTATATCATGCGTTATGATGGTCACCGACCTATGTTATATTGACCGCCCATTGTAGTGGTTGTGACAACTTACCTTTCATCCCGTAGTGGAGTTTGGGAAGTTCTTTGTAAGCTAGTTAGTTCTGGTATACGGGAAGGGCACCTACCACTCCATATGGTATACGGGAAAGTGCGCTGATACCACTCCAGCTAGTTCTCTTGAGTGATTAACGTTATAAAGATAATAAACCGGGTAAATGTGTGATATCATGATGAGGTGTTAATATTATTGATATGTGCTTGTGCTCTAGCATTTTCTTATATATGTGTATGGTTAGCTAACGGTTTTATACCGTGTTGTAGATCATTTGCAGGTTAGGAGAGCTGCAGAGTGATCCAGAGGGGTGATCTGCTGAGGGTTCCGTATACTGGGCGTTATCCTGAGATTTTTGGGTTATTATTATTGTACGGATTTCTGTTTGACTTTGTACTCAACAGTACTCTGTATTATCCTTTTGATATGTATATATATATATATATATCAGTTTTATGTTTTGTTTTAATCTATTGGTGTCTTGTTGTAAGATTCAGTGAACTTGTTGTCAAGTTAGGGTCAGGATCTATTGTGAGATCCTAACCCAGTAGCACCTCGAGTCCTACGGATTTGGGGTGTTACGCCAAAGAAGGGTAAATAAAGGCAAGAAGTGACGATAGAGAAGGAATCATATAAAGGATATGAAAGGGGTCATAAACTTATCAAAGAGGGCCTCAACATCTTTATATCAAGCGCATATATATATATATATATATATATATATATATATATATATATATATATATATATATATATATATATATATATATATATATATATATATATATATGTATATGTGTATATATGTATATGTATATATGTATATATATATATATATATATATATATATATATGTATATATGTATATATGTATATGTATATGTATATGTATATGTGTATATATGTATATGTATATGTATATGTGTATATGTATGTATATGTATATATGTATATATGTATATGTATATGTATGTATATGTATGTATATGTATATATATGTATATATATATGTATATGTATGTATATGTATATATATATATATATATGTATATATATGTATATGTATATATATGTATATGTATGTATATGTATATATATATATACATACATATATGTATATACATATATATACACACATATATATATATATACATATATGTATATACATATGTATATATACATATATATATATATATATATATATATATATATATATATATATATATATATAAAATGAGCATTTAGTCTTGAAAGAGAGTTTATCACAAGTTATAATGGAGATCACACAATAAAGAGAAAGAAAAGATACATGAGATTGCATGTCTAAAAGGCAAGAGCGCTCACACGGTCATGTTTGACAAAGTTATTCATAACAAAATCATTCAAAAAATTCATGTGCATATACAATAGTAAAATGAAGTAACCCAAAGCATCGTCAACTGAACAAATGATAATAGCATTACATATCTCAGTCTCTCAAGGTCACATGATATCATGAGACTTAATCTACACTAAATACAATATTTTTAAATTTTATGTTTTTATATATGAAAAAAGAAAGAGAATACCCAAGAAAAAGCGAAAAGTTGCATGAAAGTAAAAGTGTAACCAAGAAGAGGAAACATGAATGTGAATGTGAGTACAATAACCCATACTTAAACTCTACAGTGTCCAATTGGTACAAAATCAAAGTAATGAAAAAGAATACTCATAATGTGATGCAATGCATGAAGGTGGATGGAACGCCACAACTTATATCTAGTGAATGTGGCATGTATCCTATATTTTCACAATGTTTTCAGAGTTAAAATTTATTCTAAAAAGAATAGGAAAAGGAGAAAGAACGATCAAACTCATGTGTTTGATAGGCTAAAACCTACTCGCGAGTATGACGGGATCAATTGTAATAATCGAGTGCCTGATTCACAGGGAAGACATATGTATTAGAGGTAACAATAGACAAGAACACTAAGCCAAAGGGGATTGGAAAAGAGTAAAAGAAGAAATATCACATTTTTGCAATTGAGGTTGTCAAATGACAAATCAACAAGCAAATAAGATGATTTAGAGTAATAAAAGAGTAAACGATCTACGGAATAGATATCACCACTATAATAAATCAAGATATAACTAGTTATATGAACATCATAAACATCAATAAAGCAGATATGTAGTTAGTTGTCAAAAGTAACCTTTACCACATCTTTGTGTATAAAGACCTTGCTCAACTCAACACAAATTAACACGCTCTCACAATTGCAAAAGGTAGAAGTCAAATCCTTTAGGTACGTAGAAAACTAGTGATAGCCTACAAGCCACCGCGCAATGGGGGGGGAGTAATGGAGAGAAAAAATCGGGGAGTTTGTTGGTAAATATTGAAAAGACAAAAGAAAACAATAATTGTGTTGTAAAATAGAAGGGAACCTATCTAAGGAAACATGAATCACTATTATAATGCATTAAAATAAAACTATGTATATAAATATTACGAACATCGATCAATGAATAGGTAACTATCTAACATCACCCTTGCTATAGACAAACAAAGTCTGTGTTAACTATCTTGAAGGTGCTTTTGTAATCACAACAAGTATGAAAACTCTTTAAACATCTAGAAATCCAAAAAAAACTAAGAAAACTCTCGCTTTTGGTGCAGATCTAGAAAAGGTACAAAGAACGGATCTTTTTACGATAATTAGGAAACCTCAAAGTATAAAGTAGATATAATTCTTTGAACCAAGTTCTTCTCAATCTTTCCAATAATCCTAGCACGCTTTTAGCATAAAACAGTTTCTATTTAAAACCTTTAAACACCACTTCTTTCGAAGGTACAAACTCAGCACAAAGAGAAGAAGCAATTTCATATGATCTTAATTCAACCATTCACACACACAATTATAAATCAAAGCATTTATCGGGATCAACAATCAATAGATCATGAGAGAAATTAGCTAGACATAATTGATGCAAAAACATAAATATATTAAATAAGAAATTTATATAAAACTCAAAAAATGTTCAGTTCAAAAGCAATGAGGTGAACCTTCAAAGACGACTACCTAAATCTACTCTATGAATTGAAAGCGAGAAGTGTGGGATTGATGGTTGATGGACAATGCAAAATCCTAGGGCTGACACGTGTTTATTTAGGAGTGGAAATACGATCTAAAAGGTTACTAAATATTATTGACCCAAATATATAAATAAATTATATGATCTTGAATAAACAACGAAGTCGACGGCCATGAGACTGCATATGGACGGTTTGCCAGACTACTTGTGCTTGTCTAGAAGTGGTATGGGCCATGATTAATGGTGTTGGACTGCACGAAGGTTGAAGTGGGCTCGATGTGGGTTGAAGACGGCGTGGAGACAGTGAAGTTGACCATCTAGAAGTCATCTCGAAGTCGTATGACTTGTGGTCTCGATTTAGTCTTTGCTACGGAATTGAATTATGTGTTTGGGTCTTTAGTAGGGAATTCAATTCTTCGATCCTCAACCATGTATGATGCCTCTATATTGCTCCTGGCTTAAGGGAGGATTGACTAATCATAGTTTGCTCCAAACGATGCCGAAATTGGCCTTAAATGCTTGAAATACAAAATAACCAAGATAGACACCGGAATATGGAAGAGAAAAGCTTTATATACTAAAGTGAAGTATACAAAGAGCAAATGGGGCATGAAAATGCATGTTTCTAAAGGCATATGATGTTACATTTGGAACTCGTCAACTCGTAGAAGACAAAACATGCCACGATTTCGCAAAAAAAAAAAACCAAAAAGGTATAATTACAGTAACTATGACATCCATGAATCATCAAGGTAAAGGTAAACGTATTTCTCCACAACAAGTTTAATCCTATAAGGTCCAATAGAATCAACACACTCTTGCCAAAAACTTATCTATTTCTATTTACAAGGCAAACATTGTTCCTCAACATATGCAACAAAGGGATCGAACTTGCCCTATGGTTAAGATTATTGTCGGAATAAGGTCACTAAGGCAAAACGTACACAACCAACTGACTTCCATGCAACAATTCATATAAAAAATTATAAATCAATTAATTATATGCATTGTTCCTACAACTGATTTGTGGCATGTGGGGTATATTGCACGGTCTTTAGATTGCTTGGGAGACTGGAGCTAGATTTGTGATAATGGAAACGGACTCACAACTTGTTGTTACTCTTATCCATAAGAGGATTTCTGGGTATCATCCTCTTGCCAGCCTGGTACAAAAGTGCTAAGGCTTCTTGCAAAGAGCATGGAATATGCAAGTTCGGCAAACCTACTGGGAGGCAAATTATGCCGCGGATATTTTAGCTAGCTTAGCTTTCAATTATAATATTGGTTTTATTGTATTGATTGACCCTCCTAAGGGTTTAGTAGTTATTGTTGATGTTAGGGGTTGGGCTATCTACCATTTGATTACTACTACTTAACCCTTTTTTCTTCTATAATAAGTGCGACAAGATGCCCCGGAGATCATTTACTCTCCTTCGAACAAAAAAACCTTAGATCTTAAGAAACTAGTCAAACATGTTAAAAATAGCAAAACAATGTAGAAAAAGGCAAATAAAAGACATAAATTCTAAAACAAATAAAATGAAGGGAAAAACTTGAATAAAACCCTCTAGAATCTCAAGCAAGATGAACAATGCAATAATCAATTAAAAAAACTGAAGAAATTCACCTCAAAAGCATTTCCGGTGAATCCAAGTAGGAAAGGAAAACTAGCGTTAAAAATAGGATTGCAAATAGTGGCGGAGCCGGAAAATTTTCGTAAGGGGGGCACTTTTTTTTTAAGTCATGTCGCATATGAAGTTAGAAATTCAACATTAAAATCGATATATTAAATATAAAAAAAAAATTTACTTAAATTTTGGTATTATAAATTAGAGATTTTGATGTTTTTTTTAATTAGATGAAGTTTAAATTTATTTTATATATTTAGTTTGTTTTATAAATATATATTGGTTGATAAATTATTGTATTGATATAATTAAGTAAGAGGGAATTTAATAATAAACTCAATTAATCTCCACCTAAAAAAGTATACAACAAGAAGGTTTGTTTTGTATATTAATTTTAAAGTTGTGTTTTATAAATAAATTGTCAAATAAAATTAATTGATGGTTGATAAATTAGTGTATTAAAAATTATATTAATTTGATTGTATTAGTTAAGAGTTAATGAAATAATAAACTTCACTTAATTTCTGCATCTAAATATATTCTATTTGCTTAAAATGAAATCCATAAAACAAAAATAACCCATTTTGCTACTCCTGTAACTCAAACCTATAACTCCCTGCACCCCTTCCCTCTATCTACCAAATGAGCTAGTAGAACAACATGAATCTATCTATTTTTAAGGATGGTTTCCTTTCCCTCTTTTTTTCCTCCTCCTAAGTCAAAACGACGTCGCAATCCGGGACACCGTCCCCTCCGTTACCCCCCAGACCCGCCACTAGTTGCAAATATCCAAAGTGCGAACAAGAGGGAATTGGCGGAACCCCTTCTAATGTAAGAGCCTTAGTCTTTTGGGCCGAGTTTTCCTTAGCCGAGATTGACCTTAGCCGCCACCGCGGGCTTTTATGCCGCCCCAGCGGGTTCCCGCTCCCGCGGCCCAGGGAACCGCCCCTGCGGTTTCCTGCGGCTGCAGCCGGTTTTGTTGACCGATTGACTCGTGCTTTACTCTTCTCTCCCTTATAACCTTCCTTTCCTTGCTGAGCAAGGGTTTCCTTCCTCACTCCATCTCCAGCTTTTCACGATCTTCTTCTCTTCCTTTCCCTTCTTGATCTTGCTTGAGAGTTCTTGGAATTTGATAGAGTTTTGGGTGGTTTTGTGTGGCTGAATGATGGTGTGCATGTTTGCTGAGTTTGGAAGTCAGTTGAGGCATTAGTGGTGATCAGTTCTTGGCTAGGCCACAACTGTGGTAAGCTCCATCCTTCTTCTTCTCTTCTTTCTTCCTTTGATTCATCCCCCTTAGCTTAGGATTAGATGTTTTGATCATAGATTAATGTTAGTATATGTATGTATATGCATGTGTATGATTTTGGAATGGAAGAGACGTGATTTGGTTTTGAAATGAGTACAAATGTTTTGGGATACCGTGTACGTGAGCCATCGCCCCTCTGAAGATCTCGACAATATAGATATATATAGATATTTTGTTGTGATTGATTTGATATATATCTATACATATGACATATATATAGCCTTCTAAGTTAGGTTTACGTCCTTTGCAGATGGTTCAAACAAGAGCCATACCTGCAACTGGACGAGGTAGAGGTAGACCCCCTCTAGGTAGAGGACGAGGTAGGATTCCCGCTGCTGATCCGTGTGCAGCGGAGGAGGTTCACGAGGACGTTGCTGAGAGTGTCGTTCCTGAGACTGGGAACGGTGCAGCTGAGAGACAGGTCACAGAGAGCCCAGTTTGGTGAGTCTGATCGTGTCTCCATGGGGGATCAAAGTTCCGTGCTTATATCAGACGAGTAGAGGAGGTTGTCAGAGCCGGTAGACGTGCCCCAGTTTTACAGGCACAGAAGGGACCATCTGAGAGATCCCACGGAGTGACTCAGGTGCCAGTTGTACAGGCACATGCTGCTGAGATTCCTCAGGTTCGAGAGGAGCATCGAGGGCCTAGACTAGATACCTGGTTGAAGGCATTCCACCAGATGGGTGTACCCCCTTTCATTGGGAAGGTGGGGTTAGAGGTTGAGCTCTGGATTGGACATGTGGACTCAGCTCTAGAGTCCATTAGATGTCCAGTGGACAGACAGATCGAGTTGGTGCAGACTTTATTCCAGGACTTGGCACAGTACTGGTGGAGATCAGTATGGGGTCAGGTTACCCAGTTATGAGCATATGAGGACGATGATCAGAGAGCGTTTCTGCCCTGCCTCATTGAGGAGGGAGAAACTGCGGGACTTTGTGGAGGCCGGCTTCGAGGATGTACCAGTCTCAGAGGCTATCAGGAGGTTCCAAGAGGAGCTGGCATTGTTGGGTCCAGCTGCACCTCCTGCAGATCAGCATATATATCTGTTTTCCCGACGACTGAGGGATACTACCCGGACCTACATGGCGGGATTTCACTGTGAGACCTTGGTTGATTATCAGGACCGGGCTTCTGATTATGAGAGAGAGAGAGAGAGCTTAACAGAGGAGAGCTTCCGAGACCGGAGGGTCTGAGAAGAGACAGCGCACTAGGCAGACCAGTGGTACTGCTAGTGGTTGGCGGGGTCAGAGACGCCAGAGTCACCCCTCATCTACACCGGTTGCAGATAAGGGACGTCAGTGTTTTAACTGTGGTGATCTAAGGAATATGAGGCCCGAGTGCACGAGGCCACTAGTGACTTGCTACACCTGTGGTAGGCAGGGTCACCGAGTTGTTTACTACCGCCAGGGCGGAGCTTCATCTCAGCAAGATTCTTCCTCTTCCAGTGTAGCGGGAGGTGGGCAGAGGCCACCTCAGCAGCAACAGACATAAAGACAGCAGAGAGTCCCAGATCGCCCTACGACTCAGGGATCTGCTCCTGGGCCGAGTAGAGGCAGAGGTCGTGTTGGGAGCACCACTGATACTAGAGGCCCACAAGGTCGAGTCTTTGAGCTTAGGAGTGCAAAGGAGCCAGCTGCACCGACTGCTACAGTTACCATTCTGATTCATGTTTTACTTGTTAGAGTCTTATTTGATACTGGTGTTACGCATTCTTTTATTTCTGATGTCTGTGTAGAGCGTCTGAGTCTAGATACGGTTGAGGGGATGCCCTTTATTATATAGGGTTATCCGATGGTGGTAGGGTCAGAGGTACCCGTGAGATTCATGGTTGTCCCATTTCTGTAGGGACTCGTGTGTTACTAGTTGACTTCTTTGTCATGCCATTAGAGCATGAAGAAGTCATTCTAGGTATGGATTGGATAGATAGACATTCTGCAGTCTTAGATGTAGGTAGGAGGATGGTTACCCTCTCTACCGAGTTAGGTCAGATAGAGGTTTTCCGAGGTTGGGACCTTGGAAAGACAGACACAATTATCAGTGCGATACGGGCAGCTAGACTGATTGCACAGGGTTGTGAGGCCTTCTGGTGTTATGCCATGAAGGAAGGGGAGATTCCAGCATTAGAGGATATCCCAGTGGTATGTGATTTTGCAGATGTATTTGCTGAGCCGTCCAGTTTGCCACCTCAGAGGAGTGTGGACTTCAGTATTGATTTAGAGCCTGGTACGAGACCGATCTCGAAGGCCCCATACCGGATGGCGCCTGTCGAGATGTTGGAGCTGAAGAAGCAACTTGAGGAGCGGGCTGAGAAGGGCTTCATTCGCCCTAGCGTGTCCCCATGGGGAGCACCTGTCCTCTTCGTACGGAAGAAGGACGGATCACTGAGATTATGCATTGATTACAGAGAGCTGAACAAGGTGACCATCAAGAACAAGTATCCATTGCCTCGTATTGATGACTTGTTGGATCAGCTTCAGGGAGCGACAGTATTCTCCAGGATTGATCTGCGTTCAGGATATCACCAGCTGAGGGTGAGAGAGCAGGATGTACACAGGACAACATTCCGGACCAGATATGGCCACTACGAGTTTGTAGTGATGCCATTTGGGCTTACGAATGCCGCAACAGTTTTTATGGAGTTGATGAACAGTATCTTCATCGACTTCTTGGATCAGTTTATGGTGGTCTTCATAGATGACATTCTGGTGTACTCTCGCAGCAGAGAGGAGCATGCAGGACAGCTGAGGACTGTGTTGCAAGTTTTACGAGATAGAAAACTTTATGCTAAGTTCTCTAAGTGCGAATTCTGGATGCCAGAGGTAGCATTCTTGGGTCATGTTGTATCAGTGGAAGGAATCAAGGTGGATCCGGCCAAGATTGAAGCAGTAGCAGCTTGGACGACACCGACGAACGTCAAGGAAGACGTGTCACCGCACCCACGGCCAAAGGCCACCGCCCCCGCGGCAACGGTCACAGCGCCAGCGCCTGCGTCATTCCGCGCCTGCGCTTTGCCTGATCCGCCCCTGCGTCTTTCCGTCACGCAGGTGCGTCTTGTCCCGGGTCTACCTAGAGTTAGGTAGATCCTTTCCTTTCCTAGTATGAGCGGTTTAGTAGCATGTTAGGTACGTGTATGAGGATAGAATGATGAGGATGTGATATATCTGTATGCCGGTTATGGCTTTGAGGTTTATGAGTTAGGATATGATCCTTATGGATCCCTTGAGTATAGGTGTGACCCCTTTGATGGATATGAGTTGATATATTGTTATGCCTTGTTATTAGGCAGTGTTGTCCTCCAGATTGGAGTGGACCGTGTTTGAGATCGTGGTTGAGACTACTACTGAGGTTGAGGTAAGTCCATAGGACTTACTTAGCTCCCATCCTTATATTGGATGTATGCATGAGTGGTGTTTGTTATATGCTTTATAGCATGCAATATGGTTCATTACCGACCTATGTTATATTGACCGCCTATTGTAGTGGCTGTGACAACTTACCTTTCATCCCCGTAGTGGAGTCTGGGAAGTTCTATGTAAGCTAGTTAGTTCTGGTATACGGGAAGGGCACTGACCACTCCTTATGGTACACGGGAAGGTGTGTTGATACCACTCCAGCTAGCTATTGCACGCAGAGGCAAGGTTTATATACATACCTCGTGTCACATATTTTCATATGCAGATCTATATACTATATGAGTGATTGACGTTATAAAGATAATAAACCGGATAAATGTGTGAAAGCATGATGATGTGTTATGATTCCTGATGTGTGTTTGTGCTCTAGCATCTTCTTATATATGTGTATGGTTAGCTAACGGTTTTATACCGTGTTGTAGATCCTTTGCAGGTTAGGAGAACTACAGAGTGATCCAGAAGGGTGATCTGTTGAGGGCTCCGTACACTGGGGCGATATCGTGGGATAGGATATGGGATATTTATGTTGTACGGATTTATATTTTGATTTTGTACTCAGTAATTACTTTGTATTACCTTTTGATATGTATATATATATATATATATATATATATATATATATATATATATATATATATATATATATATATATATATATATATATATATATATATATATATACATACATACATCAGTTTTATGTTTTGTTTTAATCTATTTGTGTCTTGCTGTAAGATTCAGTGAACTTGTTGTCAGGCTAGGGTCAAATCCATTGTGAGATCCTAACCCAGTAGTACCTCGAGTTCTACGGATTTGGGGTGTTACATCTAACATATGGAAACTAGCTACTAATAAAATACAAAGTCGGACCACAAAAGATATGGAAAAAGGCAAAAGAAATAATATGATCTAGAAACTTATTTTTGAAAATTGTTGCACAAGCGATACAACCAAGGCAAGGGTAGACACGGGCATGACACGGGTTAGCAAATTGTGCCCATGCCGTTTGAAGGCTGTCTCAAGTGCAAAATAATGGGAGAAGTGAATGTCACGGGCTAAGATGGGGAGAACACGGGCAAGACATGGCCAAGGAAGCCATCTCTCAAATAGTCTCCTTCTCGTCAGGGGCGGATTTAGGGTTGGGCAGTATTCGGCTGTCGCCCAGTGCGGGTTGTTATTTAGCAAGAAAAGGTGAGCCCATTTTTATTTTTAAAAGAAAAAGGGTAATGTATAAATTTCTTTCAGTGCAATTCATCCATATCTGACATCCGTTGTTTTTTTTATTTAAACATTTCACATTTGAGATGTGATTTTTTATATTTCACCGTCTAGTACAACGTCAAGTCGTCGACAGTGATTTTATAGGCCTTTTCATCTTCAATTTATGTTTTTTTATTTATAAATTCACAGATAAATTTAATTTAATAACTTTGCCTAAAATAATATAGATTTTTGTCATGACATTAGTAAACTAATTTAATCAACTTGTTTTATGTGTATTAGTGTATATTTTATTAATTTTATTTGAATTTTAATAAAATTTTATCTATACATTATTGCATGTTTTGTAAACAGTTTCTTGTAAATATACCTGTAGGATTTTATAGTGGTTGGTTGTTTAAAAAAAAAAGGTTTGTTGAATAAAGATTATTATTTTAAGCTAATAAATGATTTTGTTTTGTTTTCTGAATTCATAAGAAATATTTTTTTGTGCAATTTATTATTATTATTATACATATAATTTTACATAAACTATTTATTGCTTTTAGTTTCGCCCACCTCAAATAATTTTCTGGCTCCGCCCCTGCTTCTCATCATAGAAGTAAACTTAAATCTCTTACCAATACTCAGTTGGTCTAGTGGGGTATGGTGCTAGGCTCCTTAAGTGTTTAGCTTGGAGATTCGAGCTCGAATCCTCCTGACGACATGTATTGAAAAATTGATATTGGAAGGGTATCCCAGCAATGGGCCACGACTTTCTACCCGATCCGGACGTAGAGCGGCTAAGCCGATCGAACCGGATGGTCTACAAATTTACCATTTACCAAAAAAAAAAAACTTAAATCTCAAAGAGTCGGGTTTCATCTAGGTGTCCAAAGTTATGATATACTTACTTGATTCCTCGACATTTTGTCATGCATGATGCTCACATGTAGTTCTTGGCCTCAGGGAAGATCGAACATTCATGTTCTGGCGTGTCTTTTGATATTCTTGCAGAAATGCACCATAATTGGTCTCGAACGCCTAAAACACGAAATAAACCGAAGTAGACACTATAACATGCAATATGAATGATATTTATACTATAAGAATGCAAAACATATCAAATGAAACCTGAAATGCATAAATCTATTATCTAATATGATGCATGAATAGGTGACATAAATGCATAAACAACAACCAATCGGAAAAAATTGGAAAAGAATGAAAGCCTAAGATGCGATTTCTCTACTTGGTTCACACGAGCCCACTGTCAAGATCTCCTTCCTTTACCTTCGATTGCTAAGATGAAGATCAAAAAGTAATCAATAATATTGCTTCGAATAACGATGGTGATTGGCTCACACCAATACCAACCTTTTGATTTTCTACTTCCTTCTTCAAGTTAGAGAGCAAGTGAAAGATTTGTAAGAGATTAGAGATATTGAGAGAATATGAAAAATTATGTAGCTCCCTTAGAATACGCAACTCCCATAACCTTCTCAATTAACCTCCACCAATTAGATGTAAAAATTAATATTGAATAATATTCCTTATAACCCTCAACTCAAAGTGTGATCTCGTAACACTGGTTAATAATAATAATAACGAGAGTTATAAACTCCTAAACATGTAGATGGGTCAGGGATGTATCTTCCAGATGCCAATCCTGTAACCTACAGTCATCAGCACAATCTCCCAAAGCATGTTCGGAATGCTTAATAGGTTTACTTTCGATCCAGCGATCTCCGACCATGTCACCGATATCTCTTTTACTGGGATCCCCATTTGTTTGCATAGATACACCACTTCAACATCAAAACACCACCTGCATTTTTCATACTTTGTTCTCATGATAGTATAATTTCATAAGTTCAACTATCTATGTGGGACTTTGGACCTGTTTACTTGCAGATTGGTTTATTTTCGGCTTGGAGTTTATTTTTCTCAAAACTGACTTATGCCCCCAAGAAAATCAAAGAATTACGTGGAATACCAGGGATGAACAAAGAACATCGGGATGAAAAAACACAAGGCTAAAATAATCTGAGAAATTTATTTTTGAGTGGTTTATAAACCCAAATAAACCCGTATTGAAATAAACTCATCTTCAAGTAAACGCCCACAAAAATTGTCCTTTGTCAAGAACATAGCACTCCCACAGTAGCAGAGTGTACTATTAAACGACTGATTACCTTTCCAAACGCACGTTAGAGAAAATTTTCCGTGCAGCAGCTCTAGTAAACATCTTGAATCCACACTGTTAGGATACAAAAGGGCAAACTACATTAACCCTCCGTTTGGTTGTAACTCCGGAAACGGAAACGGAATGAAAACGAATCTAGTCCACATATGTACCTTGTTCATGGAATCATTCCGGTTGATTTCATGCAAAATACACATGCTTCTCCCTACTTTGTTACCCTATAGGGTATTAAAACTAATCAAATTCTACTACAATTAGTTCAAACCACAAGGAATGATTCCCAACAACTTCATGAACAAGGGTGTATGTATGAACTAGATTCGTTTCCATTCCGTTTCCGTTTCCGGAGTTTAAACCAAACGGGCCCTAAGATTGATACCTACAATATTATTTTGAAGTGCACAACGAATCATAACCAAGAGGTTACCAAAATATCATACAAATAATAAAAACAATACCTGTGTATCACGGATTCCTGGGCCAGCTGCAAGCACAACCACAAGGTGGAAACCCTTCATCAAAAAGTTTCGGTACCATTTCCTCTGAACAATATCAATATTACTGTTTAGTATTGAAACCCAGGCATGAAAAAGCCACATAACTTTTAAAACTCAACTGTAGCAAGGGCCTTTTCTTCGAGATGGGCACGAGAGCCGAAGGCAGCAACAGGGATGTCGGATATCCTTAAACTTGAATTGCTAACAGCTGAATTTCTAAAACCACATTCTTCCCGGGCAACTGCATGAATCTGGTAGCAGAAGATCAGTTTCTGGAATACACAACTTCCTTTTGCCTTGTACAAGTTGACACAAGATATGATAACGATTAAATCACGCAAACCTGATTTTCAAGCTTTTCAAGATCCTTAACCATGGTTGCTCCATCTGCATCCAGCATAAGTAGTAGTTCACCGCGTGAATGAAGCATCCCCTGTTGTCATTTTTTTTTTTTTTGCAAAGGTTATGCTCAAGAATCAGCTAATGATCTATTGGGGTACATGAAAACAAAAGACCATCTGATAAGGACTCACTTGTCTAATAGCGTTTCCTTTACCATAGTTTCTTCGAAGGAGGATGATCCTAACTTTTTCTATTGTGTGCTTCTTAATAAAATCAAACGCTACTCTTTTTGTCCCATCTGAACTTCCGTCATCAACAATCAAGACCTGAAAAATAATCCACATACACGTTCACAGGCGCATAAGCAGATGATGCAAATGCCTATCATGACAAGTCAAACACATAAACATATAACTAGCTCATGAGTATCCCTCTAAGGTTACTAATATTATATTTTACATGTTCATAAGGTAAGAAGCTAAAAACTAGAGGATTATGTTTTTCATGTTAATGTAGCGACGTAAGGAGCCAAATTCCAGAGGATTATGCGAACAAGTGTGATCATAAACCATTTCAGAATTCCTAGATACAGGTGGAATAAAGCATACTTGAATCAGCTTTGACAAAGCAATCCCATTCTTGAATGAAAAATAAAAGGGGAAGTCAGAGAGAAATTTATCTGATAACACAGAAAACCGTAGGACCAGTAAAAAAAGTCTCAAAGTATACACTGAAGGGATCATCAGTGTAGGGAACGATAATACATAGGTCAGGTTTCCAGATTAGTTGTCCAATAAAGTGACACCTAAAATTAGTCTAAGAAACTTATAAAGTGACAAAAAAATTAAATTAAAAGTGATTCAAGTGAGTGGTAAAACACTATCAGCAATCAGCTAAAAATTAACAGAAAACAAGGACTCTGACAATGTATTTTACAAGTTCATCCCAGTTAAACAGAGATACCTCATAAGAGAACGACTTATCCTTTTCAGCACGCTGTTGCAAATAACTAAGACCAAAATTTGAGATAACATTAGATATGGAAATACGCACTCAAATTGCACTTTTAAAGAACAAAAAAACGACCCGATGTAAATTAAGACAAATGAATCGATAGATTTTAAAAGATAATAGTAAAGACTAACAATAATAAGTTGAGGATGAAAATCAAATTATACATTGATTGTAAGGGTGTAATACCTAAGATACACATATAATGAAAACTATGTTGATAAGGTCCGATAACAAAGATGATAAGGCATGAGATAAAAAATAAGGTCATAGGATGCCGATAAGGAAGCCTAAATTTAGTATAGTCAATTTTACAAAACACAACATAAGCTCAGCAAATCTGTGTTTGGTTTAGTCAAAACTTAACTCAAGCTCCAATCAAATAGGTGTGACCCGAGTATGAAGATGAACTGAGCCGAGCCACTCAACTGAGCTCATACTAACTGTATATGGGCTAGAATTTTATGTCTTTCTTGCGTTCATAAAACACACGGATACACTGCTATAAAAAGATTGTTGAAGTACTTTTCAAATGCTAATCAGTATTGCTAATTTAAAGATACCTGATGTGCATCAAGTAATTGATTTTTTTTATCTGTGACATAGTGACATGATTCACCATATTCCAGAAGTGCAGACTTTTTTAAGACTCAAATTAGAGACTAAAGAAAATTCCTCACAATTTCAGAAGTTTAGAGTTTTCAAATTAGTTGATATATATCAGGAAGAAAGAATACTTAGAATAATACTAATTTCAGTGTCACACACTTGAGCAGCAGAATAAAATCATCATCAAAAACTGTTGGTTCCATCAAATCTATCTAGTTTAAATAAGTATTGATTCATTTGGTTCCATCAAATCTATCTAGTTTGAATAAGTCTTGAATGATTAATGTTAGGGTTGCTGCTTGTGATCCGGCCTCCATTAAAATTGTTGGAAATTAGGGTGTAGAAATCGATTTGAGGCGTGAAAAGGTCACTATCTTTAAAGTGATATTTGTCCCCTTTATAGTTTAGTTACTGTAGGGTTTCAGAAAAGTACACCTACTAGGATACAATAATGCTCTAAAGAAAACAGACAGAAAATCTGATTTGTTTCCTCTTTATATTCAGTGAAGAAACAGTTCTCTACTTATAGAGAGTTTTCTGAATTTGTCTACAACAGTTAAATTCAGAATTACACTTAGGAATTTGGTTGACAACAGTTAGGAAGTTATTTAACCGATTTAATCCATCCGGGGAAAGATCACAGTCATTGATCTATTAAATAGATCAACTTTTAATCTCATCACAGATCTTCAATAAATTTGTTTACTTCCTTTTAATTTCAGAATTATCATTTCTTAATATATAATCAATAAGTCTTATTAATAGACTTTTACCAACAGTACTTACTTCAAGGTTTCAGTAAGTGCTCCTGGAAGTCTATGTTCTTCATTGAATGCGGGAACAATCAGTGACAAATACTTCTCTGCAGGATCTGATAGAGAAGGGCAAGGAACCTGACACAAAATTGTTTTGTACATTACTAAAAATATAGTACAGCAATATAACAAGCGTCACCATGACTTGTGCACTATTTGAACATTGAAAAGAATAAAAATCAATCTACTGAAAAACTAGCTTCACAAATAGCAAAACGAATGCAGGGAAACAAAAGATCCAGAACTGGATTAGGAAACTAGATAGGAACGCGTTTGTAGGGTCCACATAAAACCTATGATCAGTTCGTACTTGGGAACAATAAACAAGATGAACCCTATGATTTCGAATTACATATAGGAATCCACCATTAACTAATTAAACATCTCGAAATTCACAAGCTAGCATAAGGAAAGACTTCGCAATCAAATTAAATGCAAAACCAGGGAAATTAGTAGTTTACCGGTTTAAGAGAATTTGGATCTTCAAACACTGGTTGACCTTCAACACGACTGTAACGAAATCAGCGAAGAGGTAAAAGGAAAGAGGAAAGTCAAGTGGTTTAGAGAAACATACACGTTATTGAAGCGGCGGCGGTAAGCTTCGAAGAAGATTATGGAGAGGAGAGAGGAACAAAGAATAAGAGCCGCTCCGGCGAGAAATACGATTAGAGTCCATAGCCACTCCATTCTTGCTGCGTTTGATAATGGGTTTCAGTTGAGGGTTTTATGGGTTAGCTCCAAGTAAGCGGAAATCGAGAGACGGAGAGGATGGCCATGGAAGATTGGGTTGTAAAAGTGAGAAATGGGTCAATCAGTTTGAAATGGGTTTCAATGGAGTTAGATGAATAATCGTTTTAGATCTTCTTCCTAGAACTAGAATAAGTTTTTTTATGTTACTTTTTCGTTACTTTTTACAAGGGATTTTAAGTATGGCTATGCATTTATGTCTACCGGAAACACAACGTGCAACCGTCACGATTATGTATTGCTAATGCGTGTTAGAACCGCCGCTTACGTATCGTGGAACCGTGACGGTTGCGCATTGCGGATGCGTGTAAGGTGTTGATTTGATTTTTAAAAAGTAGTTGTTTAAATGTAATAAATTTGAAACTTTGTTATGGCCGTGTGTTTTAAACGTTATGTATGTTCGGCTATCATGGCTGTCCAATGTATTTTGGTGGCCTTGTTCGATTTTCTCATCTATAATAAAAATTAGTTTAAAATTTTAGTTTTTTAAAAGGGGCGAACTTCATCATCAACATCAACCATAATTGCCACATCAAGAGGTAGAACCTTAAAAGCTTGTACATTACTAATAAAGGGACGAACTATAGTCAAATAACGGACAACCGAATTAAAACTACGATTAAAAAAACACTAGGAGAGACATAAACAACACCGTCAAAGTATTGAACTACTAGAGCACGGTCTTTTAACAATTACATGCCCTAACCATTCCCATTCCTTACTCAACACCCAACCTGATCACAAAAAGCTCTACTGTCAATGAATACATAGAACCCTCAACAATTTAGTTTTAATACATGTTGATTAACTTAAAATGCAGTTGATTAACTTAATCATGTTGATTAACATAAAATGCAGTTGACAACTTCAAATATTTAAAAGGAGGAGAAAATATTTAAAAGTTCTAGAGTCAATTTTTATTATTTACTAAGAAGTAAAATTTATTTAACATTTTAATGGATCGTGGAAATGAATAAGAAAAGTAATTTAGTTGGAACACAATTTTCAACCGATAAGGAGAAATAAGTAATTTCCATACTTAATGACTAATTAATTATAATTTTGGAAATGAAAATTAAAAAGCTAAGCAAGTGGTCTAATTTGTGGATAATCAAGTGCATTTATATCAAAATTATAAAACTAATAACAATATTCAGAATTATGGGGTCTTTTTAGAAGTGGGGGCCTGTGCCATTGGTAACTTTGCACTGGCCAATGGACGACTCTGTCGGCTATATATATTAAGAGCCAAAAAAAAATAGTGGATTATTATAAATATGCAAAGGCGCTAGTGCACCATACATATGATCCTTTGCACCGGTGATCTCGAGCCAAGTCAATCAACTTGAGACGAATTTTGTTCGCCGACTTATCGAAGAACAAAGAGGACCCCAAGAATAATAAAAGGAATACAAAAGCAATAGATTACGTTGGGATGGATGGGTCACAACGTAATGGGGTGAATGTCGTCCTCACCTCATCGACAAATAGTGCAGATTGGTGTGCCTTGCACCTCAGCCTCAATGATGCGAAAGGTCTCGCACAACCAAGATACGCAGTCATGTAAGGTGAGCGGTGTCAACAAAGCATCCCATCAATCCTTAAGCATGTGATAATAGCAACAGATGGAGAGTAATGGTCATCTCACCCCATGAGATGTGAAAATTGTTGGTCTCTGGATGACATCTCTCTAAAAATGTATGGATAAGTGCATGATAACACCGAGAACGAGACATTGAATAGATTAGTCAAACCACTATGTGATGCGAGCCCAAACCACAACGTGGGGCCCTCTTTATCCTCATCTGATAACCACCTAGTCAATAAACTCATATGGTCCAACTGCCTGAGTGTAGTAACCGGTTTCTTCAAATCCTTCTTCAGAAATAAATTTACATTCAATTAACCATTTCAGTAAGATATTTTTTACAAGTATGATCTAGTTATCTACCTCACCCATCCAAATACTGCGAGCCCGGTGATCGACATAGTCTCTCACCACGTTATTAATCAAGGGTCCCCCGTGTCAGCAACAACGCGTCCTCGATCCGCAACTAGATCTGCCGGGATAAAAGCATCCTCTACATGCTCATCAACTAGCATATTTGCATGCTTGTGAGTTGGGATGTTTGCATGCTAGTCAGCTGGATATATGTATGCTCGTCAGCTGGGATCTCTACATGCATCGTAACAAGAGCCACATCGTCAAGTGGGATCATAGGATGTCTGGTAGAAGTCTGACTCGAATCCTCAACCTCCTCCTCAAACTTAGTCTCATATAATGGGCCGGGTAACACATCTCATCGAGCAACTAAAGATGGTTCCGAAGATGACTGTCCAAGTGGGCGAGAAGACTGAACCGCTTTTTTTATAATTAAAGATTTTATTAAACTAAATTTAATTAATTAAGATTAATTAATGTCACGATTTTAATTTAATTTATTTTATTTTATTTATTAGATATAATTCAATGTAATTATTTAATTCAATTTAATTTAATTTAATTTAATTTAATTCAATTTAATTCAATTTAATTACATATAATTCAATATAATCCCAGATGCCCCGCATAGGGCTTGACACGCATCCGGAATGCGTGCCCGTGACTAACACGCATCTCAAATGCGTGTTAGTCATCGTGCATCTTCACCGATAGAATGCCATTGGAGGCATTCTTTCGAACTCTTTCAAGATCAACCTGATGTCGATCTAACCTAAACTATTCTAATCTACTCGATTCTAACCTAATCTACTCAATTCCAACCCAATCTAACCTAAACAAACTCATTTCAATCTAACCTAAACAAACTCATTTCAATTCCGGTTCCAACCTAAAATACCATAAAAACTAGTATACATTTACTTCCGTCGTAGTGTGTTTCCGCTTGTGGAAGGGTCGTCCATCGTCACCACTTTGATCCATTGTTGGGTTGACCGGATTAACGTTCTTTTTCTCTCGCTCTTTTGCCTTCATTCGTCGATGTTGAATGTGGGGTTGTTACGAATGCATGATTTTTAGGGTTTAAAACTGACACACATTCACAATGTGTAACCGCCATGGTTACGCATTGAAGATGCACGTCAATTCTGGCACGCATTCGCAATGTGTAACCTTCATGTTTACACATTACGCTTTATTAGGTTGGCGTTTGGTAAATCCATCGTTGTGCATTTATAACTTTCACTTTTTATCTATAATATTAGTTAAATAACTTTTCTCCTCCATACCAAAATTCACTAAAGTTTTTTTAATTACTTTTATTAATAAAACTTTGATAAAACACCTATTAATTCTCTACATTTGTGCAAAAGTTACAAAACAAATTTAATTTTACTCTTAATTCACGCGAGTTAGGCAAGAAGCTGTCAAAAATTCATTTCTTATTCCAGAAACTTTTTTTCTTTCCACTCATCACATCTATTTCCTCACCCATTATAACAATTATTTTGATTTTACAAATTTAAAAAAGGGAGGAAACTCACAGTATATTTGATGCAAATGGTCTTAGGTTGATTTACGGTTTGGTTTCTTATAGTTTTTTGGGGGATTGGTAAACCAAGGATTTGAATAAAGCAATTAACCGAATAGGGCCTTTGGTATGGCGGACATTGGTTACCTAGTATAAAGCGGAGGTGGAAGAAGACGAGGTTTTACATAAAAATAAGTATAGGCAAACACCAACTTCTGAAAAAGCAAAATAGAGCATAATCTTTAGGAGGTGGTTGCGTTTTTAACATGAGTATATTTACGAAAATCAAATCCGATCAACATTGGTGAGTTGGCACTAGATTGATGACGTAGTAACTTAAAATAACTATTTAGAAAATTAATATTATTTTATAGAAAAATAAAGGTTTAAATAATTATTTAGAACAAAATTAATAAATATTAAATTCAACCTCAGACCCAACCACTGACATTTTTGGTTGTAGAAAATAATTGAAAATTGAAATACCAAATCCACTCTTACAATTATTCCCAAAATTTTTCAACCTCAAAAATCCGTTCTTCTCGGTTGACCACTACACAACTCCATTCTACATTTTCTTTCATTTTTCTTCCATTTAAGAACCCCTTTCCTATATTCATTTACTAACCTTACAAATCTCTATACTGCTTAATTCAAACAACGACCTTAAACAAATTAAAACCATTACCGATATATCAATTAAGAAAGGAAATGAAGATGTGGCTGAAGCATTGTCAACTGTCATGGATAGTGGAAGGAGGATGGAAGATGGTCGTTTTTATGACCCGGTAGATAAATCAAATTTTTATACTTTCATTTTAGAAAAATATAAAATTTTATGCTTAATACATTGTATTGAGTATAATGCATCTTTTTAAGTTAATCAATTTTACAAATAATTTTTTTTATTATTTAAATTTTCCAGTCAACGCTACGGTGTCAACTCATAAAAAAATCATTGGAATTTATTGCTGAAAATATATCCATGCTAAAAAATGCAATCATGCTCTAAAGTTTGTACTTTATTTCGCTTTTTCAAAAGTAAACTTCAAGCTACAAATAACAATAAATACAATAAATCAAACAAAAATCAAAAGGGATAATTTAAAAATAAGAGTATACCGACCCTATGACGAAGTTGCTTTATTCATTGAACATGTACCAATATATAATACACAAAAGATTTAACACTAGGTCAACCCTATGACGAAGTAAGCAATAAAAGACTATTATAACCTTACCTCTAACATTCTCCTCAAGCCGGGGGTGGAGAAGTAACAACTCCAAGTTTGGACAGAAGAAACATGAAGTGAGAAGGGCTCGAGGTCTTGTTCATAACATGGATAGACATCTAAACAAGTATCACTATCAACGAATTACTTATGATCTCATCCTTGATAGCCGGCCATATAAGAACATAACATCATGCTTGAAACTAAACAATGTGCATAAGAGGACAATATAGGTAGAAATCTAGCATCCGACATTCATATTAGGATCAAACATGCATTAAACATTCAAAACGACTAAGTCTATCTTATATGCTAACTAACATGCATTGATACTCATTTTTTCCTAAGGCATAACATTAATTCAAGAGGACATACCTTGGATTTGGAGTTTTCACCCTAAACCCTAATATAGAACTACTCACACATGATTGTGAAACCAAATATCTTGAATCCAAAAATCAAATCCGTGATATAAAAGTAGAGAGGAAATAAGGAATGTAGCCGAAAGAATGGATTGATTTGGATTTACGAAACAACATTTATGAGGAAAATAATATTACAAATGGATCAAACTTCACTTCTTTCACCTTTTTACTCAAGAACACCAAGAACACTTCAATTTTGTGTAACTAGAAAAGGGAGAGAGATAATTTGTTGTGATCTACACCTAAAGTGTGTGAGATGTGTATTCTAAGGTAGACAAGCTCATTAAATAGGCCTTTACACGTTGACAACTCATCAAACTAACAAAAAGAACCAATACTCAGTTGGTCTAGTGGGATGTGGTGCTAGACTCCTTAATTGTTTAGCTTGGAGATTCGAGTTCGAATCCTTCTATCGGCATGTATGGAAAAATTGATATTGGGAGGGTATCCACTAGCAATGGGCCACGACTTTCTACCCGATCCGGACGTAGAGCGGCTAAGCCGATCGAACCGGATGGTCTACGAATTTACCATTTACCAAAAAAAAAAAAAAGGAATATTTTCTAACCTGCTCTTGCATGTGGCCGGCAGTTACACTTTCTTCTTTGTCCGAGTTTTTTTTTTACTTGATTGATGTTGATGGCTCACTCGATCGAGTAGAATGGAAAAGTTTTCCGTTTTCCACTTCATCCGATCTTTCCATTTCACTCGATTCATGTTGAAAATAGTTCGGCCGAGTGACTTTTCTTCTTCTATCGAGTGGAATGGAAATCTCAAAGGAATAGGTTAGCTTGAGCTTGGCTCACTTCATATCGATTGAGTGGTCGATTGAGTGGCACTTCTTCTTCTTCCGAGTGGATCTTCACCCGATCGGTTTGTTAGAATTCCAGCTTGCATGGAGAACCTAAGTCATCATGGATCGTGTGCTTCAATTCTTCTTCTTTGTGCGAGTGAGTGGTCTTCTTCAGTCGAGTGAGCACATTCACTCGATCCAGTGGACTTGCAAATATCCTTGATGAGTCTTCAACTTTCTTTCTTGAACTTGAAATTTATTCCTTGTTGCTCTGGGGCTTTCTTCTTGCTTTCCTTCCTTGCTTTCCATTGATGATGTTGCTGATGTGAGCTTCCTTATCCTTGATAGATTTCAATCCTTAAGCTCCAATCTGGACCTAAAACACATAAACACAAGAGATAAAGGGGAGTAAACATTATTTGATGTATTTAAGCACTAGAAAAGATGTAAATGTCTTATCACATGCAAAAATTTAGAAAAACACATGAAAACTACACTACTAAAGATAGCATAAAAACATGCTATCATTAATTTTTAAAACCACAAGATTAAATAAAACGATAGCATACAAATAATGATTAGCGAGACACAAATATAATGTGGTTAAACCCCTCACGAAAGACACTTGCAAACCACTTGTGTCAAACGTGTTTGCTACTAGAATTGAAACCCGAACCCGGAATTGTCGTTTCCTAGCGGTTTGGAAAAGACCGAACTACATAGATGATCAAGTTAAAGTAAAAATTTAGATTCAAAACAAACATTATAGTCAAAATAAACATTCATGAGATTAAAAGTCAAATTACAGAAACTTATAACCAAACTCTTGTTTGAGAGCTTCAACCGTTAAGCGCAACTTAGGATGATTAGCTCTCCATGAAGAGTTTTGAACAAAATAAACAAAGGGAAGAAGAGATGTTTTGGTGTGTGATGAGACGATCTAAACACAAGCCTAACACCTTTATTTATTCTACTCAAAACATTAAAAATGGGAAATTAAAAGGTCTCAAACCGTCACACAAGACCAATAAGATGATGTGTTGAAACCATTTGATTGATTTCATAAATAATGTGGTAAGTTTTACCGTAAAACTATATCCACCACAAGAATACGGGATCAGTTATAGAATATAGGTTATCGAATCAAAAGGTTTGTGTCTGATTTAGCAAACGATAATAATTATTTATTTCGGTTGAAAACAAGCAGCGAAGAAGAAGCAAGAAAGATAATGAAACAAGTAGTCATCTAAAGTAGCCTTGGGCATAGACAAACCAAGACTGTGATTTCCAACTCACGTAACTCTCAATCCAGCGGTTCAACGAGTATAGGAAAACCCATTCACATTTATAAACCCGGAAAAGACCTAAACCTCCTTCCGAGGTTCATCAGTTTAAAAAGGTACACAGACCGGTGAATTCTACGATGATTAGGAATCCCCGAGGCTTTGATAGGCATTCTCGCAACCACACTTTTCAAATCTTTCCAATAAAATAAAACTATTTGGCTCTAACTTTGTTTTATCTTAAATAATTTAAAAAGCTACTCCGGATTAACAAAGATAATTAAAAGATAGAATTAAGCTCTTTGAATTGAAGGATTATCAAAGATCTCAATTCACATTTATATATGCAACCAACATAATTCAAGCATTATAGGGTTCATCTCAATCCTTATATCAAGGAAGGAGAGTAGCTAGACATGTTGAGATATAAAGCGAAAACAATATATTCAAACATCGAAAGAGTAAACCCCACAAAGTATTGGTTCTAGGGAGAACCTTAAAGAGCAACTCTAACAACTGACAACCTACTGGACAAGAGAGAGAAGAGAAGAATAAGAGAGAACATTGGGTTGTTGGATCCGGGATGCTTCTAAACCTAATCCCAACACGTGCCTATATAGGGTAGTATAAGCATCTAGGGTTTACACAAAATAATAAAATTGCCTGGATAAAATCGGGAAATCGAAGCCTTGCACTGCGGGCAAAAGATCTCGTTGTTACGTTAAGCATTACGCCCCCTTACGGCCGTAACCGGGCGTAACAGGGTGTAATATTTAATATTTGAGTTGAGCCGGTGTTTCTGGACTTCTGGACGAGTACCTCAATCGTTACGTTTAGCCTTATACCCCTATGCTCGTAACTGGCGTAATAGTCCGTTAGGGTGGGCGTAATGGCTTTGCAACATCTTAGTAAAACCGACTTTTCCGTTTCTTTGGTTAGAGATACATGACCCATGAGTACGACATTCGAAGATCTTTCGACAATATACATTTTTTCAGTTGGCATAATTGTCCAATTCCAAGGGAAAGACAGTCAAAACCTTGAATATCTCCGAGGTCGTCATAAAATGGCAGCCAACATCAATGGTTTCCACGTGGTTTCTTCAATTCTTCATTCTTTACATGAATCTACTATAACACCCCGAATTCTAGGAACTCGGAGCGTTACTGGCTAGGACCTCACAGTGGGTCCCAACCTTAGTTTGACATTTATAACATCGAACCTTGAAACAAGGCACAATTATTATAAAACGAAATTGCTTTAAAAGTAAAACATGTATAGACATAAGAGACTCTATACACGTACGACAACCAACTGAAATGAAAGTAGTCTACTACATGATAATTAAATAAAGACGCCTACAGACTTCCTAGTACCGAAATCCCGGTTGGCCACTACACTCCCAATTTCTCGGTAGAAATCTAACTTGCCAATTTTATCAACACGGTAAAACCGTTAAGTACAGTTCTAATACTAAGGATACTAGGGAACAATCATATATAAGGGAAAACAATAAATTGCTCAACATGCAACAAACAATTTCCCGATTCTTATCTTTTTATTCGGTGAAATTTTTCATCATATTATTCAACTTTTGAAGGTAGCACGAGGGTCTTCCGACCCTCGCTCCCATCCATGTAAACCAGTAGGACTGGTTTCGATGCATATCCCCGTATACGCTACTGGACATATCGCGGGGAACCATCGGGCACCATCGGCCCGGACAATGATGCTATGACCTGTTATAATGCACTTGAACCTCTCTTTAAAAAATAACAACAATGATCTAGTTTGTTCGTTTTAATTATCATGCAATTAACACATTACCCTAGTACGCACTTAATATTATCACGGTAGCCAAGTGAGTCCAATGAACTTACCTCATCCGTACTGGTCTCCAACATATTCTCAATCTGCTAGTTAGTGATCTCGAATCCTAAATAAGATGTATCAACATGTTATAACTTCTCGATCCATAATTCTATCGCTCTCGAATCCTAAATAAGATGTATCATTGAGGATGTTCCCATCCAACTAGAGAAGTTTTTTTTTATCCCTATTGACTTTGTAGTTCTTGATATTTATGTTGATTGTCCTGTTCCTATTATTTTAGGGAGACCTTTTCTTGCCAGATCTGGATGTCTAGTTGATTGTAGGGGTGCCATCCTTACATTTAGAATTGATGAGGAAGTTGTATAATTTTTAAACTCCCCCTTTGATCAAGGGGCCAATGTTTGAAGAACATATGTACAACATCCTTGAAGATGATGGAGATGATTGGGAGACTATAGATTCAATTCTATGTTCTGACCCTCTTGAGCAGGTTTTGACCATGAGCATCATGACAGTAGAGCCAAAAGATGAACTATTTGAAGAAGTCCGATCTTTGGGTCTACTCCCCATCGACGAGGAATCAAGATTCGAAGAGCTGACGGAGACACAAGGCATCTCGGCCCGAGATTTTACAACAGAATGTTTCACCGTCCAGAGTTTGGAGCATCTCGGCCGAGACCCAAAAATCTCGGCCGAGATTCGAAAAATCTAGGCCGAGATCTCGACCGAGATGGGTGACCGAGGTTTTACAGCAGAATGTTTGGACTTCCGAAGATCAGATCATCTCGGCTGAGATCCAAAAATCTCGGCCGAGACTCATACCATCTCGGGCCGAGATCACCTATCTCGACCGAGATGAGCTGGCCGAGATCAATGAGGAGTTGTCGGAACCTCCCAAAGTTGAGATGAAACCTCTTCCAACATACCTAAGGTACGGTTTTCTTGGTTCTATCTCGTCTTATCCCGTCATTGTTAGTGCTAATTTGAATGAACTTGAACTTGAGAAGTTGTTGAACGAGCTTAGGTTGCATAGAAAAGCTTTAGGCTACACTATAGATGACCTAATAGGGTTTAAGCCTTCTATGTGCGTGCATAGGATAATGTTAGAAGATGGACATAGACCTTCTATTGAACCTCAAAGAAGATTAAATCCTAACATGAAAGAGGCAGTTAAGAAGGAGATCCTTAAGTTGCTTGATGCGGGAATAATATTCCCTATCTCGGATAGTAAGTGGGTTAGCCCAGTGAATGTTGTACCTAAGAAGGGTGGGATGATTGTCATAACCAATGAAAAGAATGAATTGATTCCCACTAGGATTGTGACAGGGTGGAGAATGTGCATTGACAATAGGAAGTTGAATCATGCCATCAGGAAAGATCACTTCCCTTTACCCTTTATTGACCAGATGTTGGAAAGACTAGCCCAACACTCTTACTTTTGCTACTTAGACGGGTATAGTGGTTTCTTTCAGATCCCCATCCATCCAGATGACCAAGAGAAGACCACTTTTACTTGTCCTTGGGGTACTTTTGCTTATAGGAGAATGCCTTTCGGTTTATGTAATGCTCCTGCTACTTTCCATAGATGCATGATGTCTATTTTTTCTGAATATATTGAAAACATCATGGAAGTCTTTATGGATGATTTTTTCAGTTTATGGATCCTCTTTTGATGATTGTTTGGCTAACTTGTCTTTAGTCTTACAAAGATGTGAGGATTGTATTCTAGTTCTCAATTGGGAGAAATGCCATTTCATGGTTAGGGAAGGTATTCTGTTAGGTCACTTGATATCTAACCGTGGAATTGAGGTTGATAAGGCCAAGATTGAGACTATTGAGAAGCTAGCTACCTTCACCATCATCAGTCAAGGGGTAAGGAGTTTTCTAGGACATGTTGGTTTTTACCGGAACTCTAAAATTGCTTTGACTAACCTACTAATCAAGGATGTTCAGTTTGTTTTCTCGAAGGAATGCCTTGATGCTTTTTACAGGTTGAAGGAAGCCCTCATCACTGCTCCAATCATGCAACCTCCCGATTGGTCTCTTCCATTCGAGGTGATGTGTGATGCAAGCAATTTTGCGGTAGGAGCAGTGCTAGGACAAAAGAAGGAATGACTTACTCATGCTATCTACTATGCAAGCAAGACGCTTGATGGAGCCCAACTTAGTTATGCAACTATTAAAAAGGAGCTCATAGCCGTCGTATACGCATTCGAGAAGTTCCGTTCCTATCTTGTAGGAGCTAAGGTGATTGTGTACACGGATCATGCTGCGATTCAGTACCTTCTCACCAAGAGGATGCAAAGCCACGTCTTATCCGATGGAACCCTCTCCTTCAGGAATTTGATTTAGAGATTAGAGACAAGAAAGGGTCGGAAAATTCTGTGGCTGATCATCTTAGCAGGTTACCTCTGGAACTTATGGAGGGGGATGACATCCCTATTGATGATGCATTTTCAAATGAGCAACTCCACATAATGCAGGAATATATCCTCCAAATTTCAAGTGATAAGGAACCTTGGTTTGCTGATATTGTTAATTATTTAGTTTGTGGTAAAGTTCCTGTAGGTTTATCTCCTTCCCAAAGGAAATAATTCTTCAAGGATGTGAGGCATTATTATTGGAATGAACCACTACTATTCAAGAGAGGACCCGAGGGAATCCTTAGGAGGTGCGTCCCAGACGACGACATTGAGAGTGTCATCCGGCATTGTCATTCATTGGAGGACATGCTAGCGCCCACAAGACTAGTGCCAAGGTATTACAATCTGGATTCTTTTGGCCTAATTTTTTCAAAGATGTGCATGTATTTGTCACTGCTTGTGATTCATGTCAAAGGACGGGGAACATATCTAGGAGGAATGAGTTGTATTTGAACAACATCCAAGAAGTTGAAAATTTTATGTATGGGTTGTTGATTTCATTGGACCTTTCCCATCCTCATAAGGAAACCTTTATATTCTTTTAGCAGTTGACTATGTATCTAGATGGGTTGAAGCCACCGCCTCTCCTACAAATGATGCTAAAGTTGTTATTAAAACTTTCAACCGAACTATCTTCCATAGATTTTGCACACCACGTGTTATTATTAGTGATGGAGGGAAGCATTTCACAACCAGAAACTTTGAGGCTCTTTTGTCCAAATATGGGGTAAATCACAAGGTTGCAACCCCATATCATCCCCAGACTAGCGGTCAAGTGGAAATCTTGAATAGAGAAATCAAGGGGATCCTAGAGAAGACAGTGTCTCGCTTTAGAAAGTATTGGGCAATGAAGCTTGATGATGCACTCTGGGCATATAGGAAACATGCAAGACTCCAATAGGTAATACTCCTTATCAACTTGTTTATAGGAAATCCTGTCATTTTCCTGTAGAGTTGGAGCATAGAGCATATTGGGACGTGAAATGGCTAAATTTTGATATAAAAGAAGCCGGAGAAAAGAGGTTGCTAGACATCAACGAGCTAGAAGAGATCTGGATGAACGCATATGAGAGTGCACGGATCTACAAAGAGAGAACAGAGAGGTGGCATGACAAGCACATATTGTCAAATAACTTCAAGGAAGGTGATCTTGTTCTTCTCTTTAACTCTAGGATCCGACTTTTTCCAGGAAAGTTAAAGTCAAGATGGGCAGGACCTTTTGTTGTGAAGAAGATTTTTCCCCATGGAGCTGTCGAAGTATGGGGTGAAAACTCCGGTATTTTTAAAGTGAATGGACATAGGTTGAAGAGGTATACACCGGAACCCCCGGTGGAACAAACTTCGCCTATATATCTCATTTGACGCATTCAAGGAGTTAGGTCCGGCTAGAGACCTTAAACCAAGCGCTTCTCGGGAGGCAACCGGAGGTAAGAGTCTTTTTGTCCTTTTTTTTCTTTGTTTTTGCTTTTGCGTTTTTGCGTGTTTTTGTTGTGTCTTTGCAGGACCTAGGTGTCACGGTGAAAAGAGATTCGGGAAGTGATGCTCGGAACGAGCCTAAGACAAAGGAATTGCTATAGAGAGAGGCCATTGAGGGTCTAGAGGATGAGAATTCTGATGAGGAGGTAGTAGGGCAGCCCGAGGATGAGGATGCTGCCCAGGATGATGAGGATATGGATCCTGCTGCTGAGGTAGATGACTTTGTTTCATACATGGGTGATGCAGGTACATCCCCTAGGATGCCTACAAGAGGAGCATCATCATCACGAGCTCCCAAACCCAGCCGCAAGAGGCCGTACACCATGTCCCAGCTGTCTGAGGATATGCATGAGATGCAGATGAGCCAGCGGAGGATTGAGAGTACACTGCCAGAGCAGGGTAGGCACTTGGAGCTGATTAAGCAGAGGTTTGAGGAGCACTATAGTTGCTACTCAGTATCCGAGGGGATGTACGGAGATCACTATCGCCATACGTTCGGGCATTGGTATGACCCGAACAACCCGCACTACCCACGTGATCCACCTCCTCCTTTCCAGTAGACACGCCAGCTACCATATTTCATTTTTACATTGTGAATATTGTTTTTACTTTTTATTTATTATACACATTGGGGACAATGTGAATTTTAAGTATGGGGTAGGATGCTTGCAATCACTTTTACCATGTTTCTTTTATGTATTGCATTGAACAATTTGAATTATTTGTCACACGTTTCCCTTATTTGTATGCATTTTATATGAAAATCCCAAAAAATCAGAAAATTTCAAAAAGTTGTGCTTCTAGGATTGATGTGACCTTAATGAGGAAATTGTGCATGTTTATTTGGCTATTGATATTTATTTTGATCTTTAACTGAATTAATGGCATTTATGGAATTTGAATACTTTGTTTGTAATCTATATGATTTATTTGAATTACCTTGTTTAATTGGATTGATCTTGGATGGTTGAAGCTATATCATGAGTTCTTTTACATTGCACAAGAATGATTTAGGCAATTCGAATCCTTCTTCTTCTCTATCTTTACCATATTCAGCACCTCAAACATTGAATATATTTGCCCCTTTTGACCAATCCGGGAATTAGGAAAGTGAAGTTTGAAGGTGTGTGCTTAATTGTGAAAGATGAATGATGTGCAATATGTGAAGAAGTTGAATGTTTTGTGAGATGTGATTTGAAAGATACGGCTTTTTAAGGGTTTGTTGGCTATGAGGATGAGTAATTCGGCACCATTCACATAATCGGGTGTTTGTGTCTTGCCAAAGTCGGATTGGTTGTAAAAACATTCCCTAGAGTTGATTTGGTATGTGCATTTTGGTGTTAGGTACGTGAAGGAAACTGAACACCAAGGTTTCGGCTATTGTGCACCTATGCCTTTCACTCAAAAGAAAAAGAAAAAGAAAAATATATATATGAAGAGAAAAGATGGATGTTGAGAAAGAAGAAAGAAAAAAAATGTTGTGTTGTCCTTTTTTCCGGATTTCCACCACATTACCTATACACATCCTACCTTGATCACATTTCTTTGGCCAATTCTTTTGTTAAGTCCTATTGATCTTTGTATTCATGTGATTGACTTCATGGCCTAAACTTGATTTTTTCATGAATTTAGACATTGTTAGTTTTAATGATGAATATGAATTTCTTGCAAGGTGTGATTATCCTATACATTGCCTATTTTACTTGACCTTAATTGAAATATGTCTTTAGCCTTGTAACTACACTCTGAAAGTGATCATGAATAGAAGCACTACCAAAAAGAGTTTTTCTTACTTGTTTAGCATAGATGATTCATGCTATCTTGCCTTGAATTTACTATTTGCTTGGGGACAAGCAAAAATAAGTATGGGGTATTTTGATAACATGAATTATTGACCTAGTTTAGTAGAGCATATAGGTAGTTTTCACTTTTCCGCATGCATGTTTTAGCCTTAGTTTGTGTCATTTGTACTTGTTTAGTGTTACTTTGGAAGTATAGATGTCTACACAAGCTTTTTGTGTCTTTGTAGGTACTTTGACGTGTTTTGGAACTAAAACGATGCATTTGAGGATCAAGCCTCGGAATGGACGCTTTGGAGCGATCATGCAGGCACGGGAAAGGAGGAAAAGACGAGCTGAGAGCAAACGAGACGAAGTACCCGAAGTACTGAGGCATCTCGGCCGAGATCCATATTATCTCGGCCGAGATCCATGCTATCTCGGCCAAGATCCCTTATCCCGGTCGAAGTTGGAACTTACTGTTGAAGAATATCGGTTGAGATCTCGGGTGTGATCTCGGTCGACTTGACCGAGATGCCTTGGACGCTGAATCCCGAAGACAAATCTCGGCCCGACATGTGAAGAATCTCGACCGAGATGGGCGACCGAGATGGATGACTGAGATTCCCTGAGCGCCGATTTTTTTTAATTTTTCTTGGATCCGTTTTGGCCCAGTCCGTTTTTTGGAAGGTTGTTGGGTATAAAAGGGAAGCTCCAAATTATTTCCAAGGTTCCGCATTCTATTCTTTTGAGGGTTACATAGAGAGATTCTCCCTGACGGCTCCCTTGCTTTTCTCCATTTTCATCATTGTTGGACCTTAGTGAGTTTTAGGGAAGATTCAATCTTTTTCATTTCTTTCAGTTCGTATACTCTTTGCGATACCGGGATTCCTTTGTTTTGCTGATTTGGGATTAATAAAGGTGAGTACTTATTTTATTCCCTCTTTTATTTCATTTCTTATGCATTTCTCAATCGAATTGATTATTGCTTTCATTATGTTGATTGTTGGCTAGAACCTTTGTGGTTCCAAGGTGAATAGGGATTTGTTTATACCTGGACTATGATGGAATAATGTGTTTATGCTTGGTTTGAATAGCTTGAAATCCTAGTGGTTAGTTTGGACTTGAACCTAGTTAGAATCCTTATACCTAGTAACCTAAGTTGGAGTTGAGACTTACCCGGTGCCCTTCTTAGATCTCTTAGAGAACTGATCATAGGTAATCGAGGTGAAAACCTCTACTGGGTTGTGTGTGCTTAGATTCCTTCTTGAGTAGGGTAATACCTGAGACTTACCCGGTAAAGGTTTACCCGAGCCTTAGTTTGTAGTCTGGTTTGTTTAGAATTTCCTACCTCTCTACCTTGAGACTTACCCGATAATAGGTGGTTGGGTTTGGAACTAGATGGTCTTGAGACTTACCCGTAATAGACCGTCAGCCTAGAAACGTTCTTCCCTTTGACTTGTCAACCATAGATCCCTTGAGAGTTGTCATGAGTCCATACGTATGTATAATGACCTTAAATCCTTGGAATCCGCTTTCTTTTATTGATTAATCTTTCGTTTATTTTCTTTGTTTGGTTTTCAATCAAATCTGATATTTGATTGCGAATTTTATAAAAATCTCCAAAAACATTTGCTCTTTCTTCCCTTCTTTTCCAACCTTATTCTTATTTCCAGATTTAATCTATTTTAGATCACAATCACAATTCATTCACTTGGTCACTGAGATCGACCTTGGAATACTTACTCATACTGTGAGTGATCCATACACTATGGGTTCGCTACAAATTGGGCATTTATTACGAGTTTTACAAATTTAAAGCATACCGTGATTTTTACTAACTTGTAGCTCTTTATAATTATTGATAAAGGTTTGTAGGGGTGTAAAAATAGCGAACAATAATGCATGAAAATTTTGACATAAAACACGTATGTTTTGGACTTATCAATAAATAATTACCCACGAGTGCGGGAAATGGTGACCGCGGATGCGAGAGTGAGAAGCATCGGAAACAGTCGGCAACAATTCATCTTTTGAAGGAATGTAGAACCCGCGGGTGCAGTGGTGAGTGGCCATGCGTACGTGATTGGGATTCTGTGGGGGCGGCCGAGCGACGCCGCGGGAGTGGGAAAGGTGGAGCGTCAAGGATCTTCAGCCGAACACGCGGGTGTGGACGGATGTGGCTACGAGTGCATAATGATGTCGTGGCCGTGGGTGCGGTGATGCAACATAAATAGTCCCACCTTGTTTTCTTGATCTTCTTGGACGGTGTCTTCTTTTTCTTGACTCAAGTCTTGTAATTAATCCTTCAAATTCTTCAATACTTGCTTCCTTATCTGGATTTACAGAAGTTGCAACAATAACAAGTGAAACAAAGACCAAAATGTGATAGAGAATCTATCACCTAACAAATTCCCCCATGCTAAGACCTTTACTCGTCGAGTAAACTAAGATTCCTCTTACTCTATCAATCAATCAACATGGTCTCAAGAATTATGGAGAGAAAGAAATAGCACTTATAACATTTGAACAAATCAACTTCTAATCAATGATGTGAACTTAACAAATATAAGCTTCAATCTAACACCTTATTGCTCCAAGAGTGGCCTACCCAAATCCTCCATATATCTCTTCTTTCCCTATGTCGCCAACACCAAAATGATAAAACCTGTCTCTCACAATTTTCTTTCACTCATTTTGTCAATTTGTCCTTTCGGGTTTTCACCTTGCCACTCTTCTTTTTACAAAGATGATATCTCAATTGCTCACGTTACTCAAGTCCATTTTTGCATCAACCTAATGTTTGTCAGGCTACCTGCTCTTTTCCTAAGCAACCCTTTTGGATTTTTGACTTATCCAAGGATTTTATTTGTATTTTTTTCAAAGTTTTTGCCTTTTTTTTTTATGAAAAATCATAATTGTACACAATGTCAAGCATAAACATATATCCCTTCTCCATGCTTAAAGTACACATTTAAGCGTCACAACACCAAGAGTCCCGAACTAGAACTCACTCATACTAATATAAACAACAAAAGGATAAAGATAAATGACAACACACCATATATAAGGCATAACTTGCAAATAAGAAGGGCAAGGGAAAACCAAAAGACGTCCCATGACGTCAACCACCAAGGGTTCCAAAATCCTTAATAATAAACAACCATAAATGATCAAACTCGAGGTCAACAATAATCAGAGTGTAGAAACGTGAACCAACCCACAAACAAGAAAGGGTAAATTAGGAACAAGTCCTTTAGAAACCCACAACCCAAGTTCAACCAATACGAGTCTCACTAGGTTTCATGACCTCCATGCTCTTGAACTATATATTGTACCTGATTATGTCAAAAACATAACCAGCCCCACCGTAATGGGGTTAATCTTCCACATAGACTAAGACGATTCATAAGCAGGGTATTATATATGAACGAGACATGTTTACAAGCATATATAATATCACATGATCACTTCAAAAATATTGAAAGTTTTAAATAACCTCATGCTTTAAAATCCTCAATACTTAAAAGAATCAAAATCATCATGGCTCAAATACTCAAGAGATATAAATACACAACATGCAGCATCTAAAACGGCATAAGTCTCAAAATATCATTTCAAACGTGTCCTGAAATCTCAAATCATCAAGAAAGTTTTCAAACCGATAATATCTCAAAAGAATACTCATAAACCATTTAAAAATAATTCAACTCAAATATAATTTCAATAACTCGTAATTCAAAGCAATAACTCATAAATCCATGCTAAATACTCATAACCCTAATCGAATACTCATATCTCAAATCACATAACTCATAATCAAATCAAACCTCATAATCAAATCTATCATCTCAAATAACTGGTATAAATTTGTAACTCGTAACCAATGATCAATTGACCGAAATGGGGTAACAAGGTAAATCCCTGCACCTTCCTCAAATCATCACAAGAATAATCCAAATCATAATACTAAAACATGCTCGAGAATTTTTACTTTAGAAATCATAGTCAAATCACAAAAGTTGTTTTTATTTTAAAACACGAAGGTACCTCCTAACCCTGACCAGAGGTTGATCACGGCAGTCACGGATCGTGTGCAGTCCAACGCCACCCCCAAAGATCAGGTCCAACCTCGGCCCGACTAACCCAAGACCTTCACTACCAAGTCATCCCAAATCCTCCATAACAGTAATCCGGTTCTTTTCAAAATGTGTCAAATTCAATCTCTTTAAAATATCACAAATCGAAATAAACACATCACCGCCTAATAATGTCAAGTCAACGCAATTCAAAATGTTCTCAAAGCTATCAAATCAATAACCACATAATCAAACTCAAGTCAAAATGTTATCAAAGCTTTCAAATTCATAACCACATAATAAAAGCATATCTCATAAATAAATTAAATATCTTGTAAATAATTAAATTAAATAACCCCAATGTCGAATCCATAAACATATATACATATCAACTCATTTCTTTTAAAACGTCTCGATTCTTTTGTCGTAAGTAAGTAATCAAATACGTCAAATCATGCATGTAATAATATAACGACTTAAACTTAGTTCATGCTCATACAAAAAGCTCACGAGTACTTGCCTCACTAATCTTACGAGCCTTAAGTCAAAATGATAACGTCAACCAAAAAGTCGTCAACCTAGCAATCAAGAAATCAAATAATCAACACACAAATACTATATATATAAACTTCAGCCAAAAACGGTAAATATATTATCCAGGACATTTTTTTTGTAAAAACAGTAACTTTCGGGCCATATACGTAAATAAAAACCTATGTTAAAAACAACATAATATTCAACAAAACTAACTATAAAAGTTGGAATTAAATTTGGGAGCCTTTTGTAATTATACCAAAATAAATGGGTCCCGATTGTAGTTAATGGGAAAGGTCGGCCTGCTTTTCTAGGGTGTTTCCTAGCGGTATCCGACTCCGGCAACGTGGGAGAAGACGTCAAGAAGCTTCCCCGGTGCATGGCGAGTCTGATTGTGGTGGTGGCTTTTCCGGTGGCGACAGATCTCCGGCAAGCTCGATGCAACAAAAAAACTGAGGAGGAAAGATCCGGTGGTGTGCGAGATCGACTGGAGAAAGAGGAAGAAGATGAGAAATAGAGGGAGGTAGGGAGGTTGTGTGCTGGTGGAGAAGGTGGTTGCAGTGAGATGTACTAGTGGGAGAGTGCTCGGGGAAGAAATGAGATGCAGAGGAAGTGAAGCTCCGATGAGTGAGGAAGGTGAGGGAGATGGTGGTGAACTGTTGCAGGGGAGAACTCCAAGAGAGGAGAGAAGCAGAGATGGTTTGGAGGTGGTTTCCGACATGAGAGGTGGGAGATGATGAGATGGTTATCGGTTCCAAAAGAGGAAGAAATAGAGGAGTAGAGGGTTGCGAGGCTGAGTGTTCTCTTGGGTGAGTGTACAGAAGAGAGACTGAGGAGGGAGAGGGAAGAGCGGAGCAGAACAGATGAGTGAAAGAGAGAAGTTTGAGGCTGTAGAAGCTCAAACCCATAAGGGAGTGGACGGGGAAGATAAATTACATATGGTCGTGAAAAGAGCTAGCACCAGAAGTAACGCTCTCCCTCGGTCTTCAACATCTTGCAACCCCTTAGTACAACAATTGCGAACATAGAGCCGGAATGGGTTCCTCCATGGCAGAGACGTCCATAACCTGTGCAACAATGAGGGTGATGAATCCCCATCAAACAATATCTCGAGTTTCACCCTTCCTAATCCGCTTGAGTGCGGTCAAGAATAGATGAACCCAATCCTAAACAACCTCACACTCAGGTATAACAACATACATCAGGTCTAAGTCTTTCAAGGCCACGTTGTTGTCTTATTTGTGACCACAAAATGTGCTCATCAGCACCTTACTAATCAATCTTATGCAGGGTGAGTGAGTTTATTGTTGTACTTACCACCTGGGCAGAAATCATACATCATTATTGCCTACCAAAACTCATACAAAGCTCCTATTGGAGCACCAGATTTACAATCTTTAATAGGGGGTTTAATGACCACAAACACATCCCTCAGTAGCTCAATGCTCACAAAATACTCCCTGTTCACATACCTGGAAGTCAGAGAGCGTAACACACGGTCCTCCAGTTTTCCTTGAAATGTAGCCGTACTATAAAAGTACTTGGAAGAAAGGGAACAAGGAGATATTGTTAGAGGCCAACTTTTTATTTTGGCTGATCATGTAAAGTATGATATACACCAAGATTTGCTTAATATTATGTGGTTTCCTAGGCCAACTTTTTTTTTTTTTTTTATGTATGGGTTATCGTGTTGTATTGATGTCGCTTGATTTCATTATGTAGGTAGTTGTTGTGAAACAACTTGATCGAAAATGGCCTTCAAGGAAACATGGAATTTTTGGTGGAGGTTCTCATGCTTAGTTTTCTACACCATTCAAATCTTGTCAATTTGATTGGTTATTGTGCCGATGGAGACAAGCGCCTTATTGCCTACGAATTCATTCCCCTCACATCAGTAGAAGATCATTTGCACGGTCACTAAAAACAGTTTTCTCGACTAACTACTTCTTTCCTTGTTCACAAACACTTGAAAAATGCCAGAAGAGTTTGGCAAGATGGTGCCAGTCAATTTTGATGTCATTTATTTTCGAGTTTGATAGAATGACTAAGTTTTTTCGTACGTCCCAAAATTCCATACGATACCAAATCACTTCTCTAATCCGAATGGAATTGGGGGTAATCAAATGGGTAACCAAAGTCGGGTAACTAAAATTGAGTATTTGAAATTGGGTAACCGAAATTGGATATGATAAATTGAGTAACCGGAATTGGGTATATGAGTGAATGTGTTACACTCATATGTGAAATTAGATATGTGAAATTGGCTAACCCAAACTCATACATAGCCATACTTGGGAGAATGTCTATGAGTTCATAAAATCCAGTATACCAAGTTTCTCTGGTGTAGGCTTATTATTGATGCGGGAGCATCTAGGAACCGAGCCTCAATACGAGAAGTGACGAGACCATCCAAGAAGAGACGTAGTACGAGAGATGAAACGCAGGAATGTGAAGTGAAAGAAGCACGCAGTTCAGAAGAGGAAGAACACAATCCAGACGTGAAAAAAGAGGAATCCGGGTTGAATCGAGTGGCTGAATTAAGCCCAACATACTATTTAATTTCAGCCCATTTTTGAGACATTTTAAATTGGGTTTTTGCATTTATTTTATTGACAATTATCTTTCTTCTAGAAGGTCAAAATCTCTTAAAGATTTGACCTTATCCTCTCGTTAGAAGATCTTATCTCGTAAAAATTTAATCTTATCGCTTTGCATTTTATTTTATTTCTTTATTCATTTCAGGCTCGATCTTGGATCAAGCCCGCAGCTCATGTAAGCACATTTAGACGTCCCACCTTGCCTATACAAGGCCAAGCTGGACGTCATTTTTATTAATTCAGATTAATATACAGAATGATACTTTTCAGTATTTCCTTTTCGAGGGATTCGAGTCTTGATTAGGTGCGAAGCCTCTTCAAAATCCTGGATGGGTGAGAAGCACGTCCAGTCTAGTCTGGTAGCTAGGAGAAACGTCCAACCACGGTGCGAAGCTTAGGTTGAGCGCTATTCGAACTCCATATAACTTCTTTGCGTTCCGGACCTCGTTCTACCGTCCGCCGAGATTAAAGGGAGAGTCACTATTGCGAAGGGAAGGCTCTTTCACTATCTAACACGATCTAATCCCAACCATCGGATCCTTCATCCATCTATCCACACGTCTATCTCATCCTCTCCACGCCTATTTCGCCTTCTCGATAGCCTAAGTCCTTGGTGTTGAAAGATCGGGCAACCCCTACGGCTAACCCCATATCAAATTGGCATCAAAGGAAAGGTTAATCAACACCAGCCGTCGTCAAAAACAAAAATCGAAGCTTTCAAGATTCATCAAGAAGGTTTCAACAAAAAAATGATTGGGGCAGAAGAAGTAACGGTTAGTCTTCTATTCTCGTTAACAACTGCTTTTTCACAATCTAATTGTCAATTACTTGAAAAAGATTGAATTGTGGCCTGATTTTTTTTCCACAAAAGAAATTTCCGCTTGAGATCCAATTACTTTCTTTTCTTGTAAACTGTAACGGATCAACTGGTGCAAACCTATCAGGGCTAATTAGTGGGAAACCTAGAACGTGCACTTTAGCCACGGGCCACCCTTGTTGTTCCTCCGCCATCTACCGCAACAACCGTTGCATTTAAAAAAAAAAAAAATCGGCCGATCTCGGCCAAATCTGACCGAGATCCACCACTGCGCCGCCGGCCTCACCCCAGAGCCGCCCTATCCACCGCCCAACGCCACCACCACGACCCCCACACCAAGTCCAGCCTGAACAGGCCCTTCGCCACCCCCTGCAACCTCACACATCCGGAAAAGCCTTCAGCTTTTGGCCTTTATCCGCCGGTTTCCGCCGCCGGACACCACTGCCGCCACCTGCCGCCCTTTTCCGCCACCAAACCGCCACCCACACCCCAGCCGGCCCTCTAGGGTTACGGCCTTACAAAAAAAAAGTGAGTCTTTGCGGCGCCGGAACCCTAGCTCCGCCGCCCGCCGCCGCCAACCACCGCTGCCACCCTCCTCCACCCAACACACTACCCGCCGCCTCTTCTGAGCCGGTTTTCACCACCAGCCACCCCGACAGCCGCCATACCCACGGCTTCCTGCCGCCAAGAGCCTCCAACACTTCCGCCACCGTCCGCCGGCCGTCAGCCAACCGCCTGCCGCCGTCCACCGCTGCAGCACAGCCCAACCGCCAATCCAGCGCTACTACTGCGGCCAGCCGGCGCCAGCCTTGCCATCCCTAGGGTTCGGCAAGCATAAAAAAAAAGAAAAGAAACGGGAACGGGATTGTGATCATCTTCGGCTTTCTTGAAAAATATTCATTTCGTTTTTCAAGAAAGGGAGCTTCTTTGTTTATAGTGTTCATATTGTTATATCCCTGTGAATATCCTTTGTTCTATTTTGGGTTTCCTGCAGGCACCACTCAAAACCTATTTTTTCTTTCTCAAGAATAATTGACTTTAGTTGAGAAAACTGCAAGCGAGTCTAGATTATTTGATATGTCTAACTCAGGGAGAGAGAACGAACAAATAGGCGAAGCACCTAGAGCTATGTATACCGAGGCTATTCTGACAAGGATCATGGAAAGGTTGGACGCTTTGGAGACACGAGATAACGAACGCCCAAACAACCCTCCGCCACATAGACAACCCCTGTTTTGGGCTAATCCTAGAGTCATGCAGCCGAGGAGGTATATCAGAAGGGAATTGGATTTTGAGGATAGAGAAGACGAGCATCCAACACTAGAAACCGAGGTCTACTCTAAAGCTAAGGTGAAGATACCACCATTTGAAGGAAAGTGCGATGCTGATCTATACCTTGTCTGGGAGGCAAAGGTGGAACAAATATGGAGCTGTCATAATGTTCCGGAACCTAAAAAGGTACAATACGCTGCACTTGAGTTTACTGGGTATGCACTGATGTGGTGGAATAACATGTTGAAAGAGAGAAGACGATGTCCAGACACCGAGATCGCTACGTGGGATCAGATGAAGGTGATCATGAGAGCCCGATTCGTCCCTCCATACCATGGGAGAGATCTCCGTCAACGACTAGAGAACCTAAAACAGGGTTCTATGAGTGCTGAAGAAGTCTACGCAGCCATGGAAATGGCTATAGTTAGAGCTGATGTTCAGTAAGATGAGGAAGCTACGATGGCAAGGTATCTCAGGATTTTGCACCCAACCCTAGCGCACGAGATATAGTTGTATGCATATACTAACTTGACAGATTTACTACATCTCGCTGTGAGAGTGGAAAAGAAACTGAAGTTGCGTAACCAGGACAGACGAACTCCTCAGTCATGGAGAGGAAGCTCGAGTCGCGATCACGCCAACAGCAGCCGAGACCCAAACAACAGTAGCAAAGACATCACATGCTTTAAGTGTCAAGGAAGAGGACATTACGCTAGGGATTGTCCCAACTTACGGACATTGTTTGTCAACGCCATGGGTCTCTATGAATCAGATTCCGACACCGAGGAATTAGGAGAAGAAAAATCGGCCCTCATAGCTGATAAAGAGACTAAGAGGGATGTGGACGAGCTACTGTTCGCTGAGGGATTATGTCTACATGCTAGTAAGGTCATTCCCAAATCTCAACTTGTTGAAGGTACGCCAAATGAGATGGATATTGATAAACCTGACCCTGAGTTAACGGTTGAAACTCTTAGTCACAAACCAGACGAGGAAGAATACCTAGTAGACAACATGAACATTGATGTTGTTGAGCATCCAGTTGGTGTCACCAAGGATGAAATGGCCGACTAAGTGAGAAGAAAAGTTTTACCTCATGAGTTGTTCGATTGTTTTGTTATTAGAAGGGCACTTAGCATCTTACCTTCTAAAAGCGAGGACAATCAAAGGGAAAACTTGTTCCATACAAGATGTTTGGTCAAAGGGAGAGTATGCAACATGATCATCGACAGTGGAAGCTGCTGCAACTTAGTGAGTAATGAAGTGATTGAGAAGTTGCAACTAGGAACTATTCAGCACCCCCGTCCTTACAAATTGGGTTGGATGATCGATTGTGGAGAAATCAGAATCGACAAGCAGGCCAACGTCACATTCAAAATCGGGACATATGAGGACACTGTGCTATGTGATATAGCCCCTATGCACGCCTGTCACATTCTACTTGGGCGACCTTGGGAGTATGACCGGGACGTCTCACATAAGGGAAAGACAAATCATTTTGGTTTTTCTTTTCGGGGAAAAGATTTCATACTCAAAGCCGATGCTGGAAAGAAGACACTGATGATCCAGACCATAGAGAGGACAGAACCACGACATACAAATCCATTTTTGTGTCATGTCTACAGTCATGTGTGCAAGGAGTTCTTATCCTCCATTTTCGAGATAGGTATGTTTGAGACTCTCCTTGAAAGTATCAAAGACATTAACAAGATGATCGTGGTAGACAACTGCAGACATCTAGCGACTAAATATCATTCGTTGAGTATTATTACTCTATTTGAGGATCTCCGCTTAAGGTTGATTGCACAAATTGACATCTTGAATATCAGTCCCACGTCCTACAGACATTGCAATTATAACAGGGAAATGTTTTCATCTCTTCAAGATAAAACATTGGAGGTAGTCAATGTCACTTTCACGCCTTATTCAAGTGGTAACTGTGAATTATCAATTCGTGTTTGTACTGTTGGAGGCAATGAATTCGGGGAGACAAGATCAAGTCTAAACTTCATGGATTCGAGGGCGAATCTTTCTCAAGAAAGGGAGGTTGATGCGGGAGCATCTAGGAACCGAGCCTCAATACGAGAAGTGACGAGACCATCCAAGAAGAGACGTAGTACGAGAGATGAAACGCAGGAATATGAAGTGGAAGAAGCACGCGGTTCAGAAGAGGAAGAACACAATCCAGACGTGGAAAGAAGAGGAATCCGGGCTGAATCGAGTGGATGAATTAAGCCCAACATACCATTTAATTTCAGCCCATTTTTGAGACATTTTTAAATTATGTTTTTGCATTTATTTTATTGACAATTATCTTTCTTCTAGAAGGTCAAAATCTCTTAAAGATTTGACCTTATCATCTCGTTAGAAGATCTTATCTCGTAAAGATTTGATCTTATCGCTTTGCATTTTATTTCATTTCTTTATTCATTTCGGGCTCGATCTTGGATCAAGGCCGCAGCTCATGTAAGCACATTTGGACGTCCCACCTTGCCTATATAAGGCCAAGCTGGACGTCATTTTTATTAATTCAGATTAATATACAGATTGATATTTTCAGTATTTCCTTCTCGAGGGATTCGAGTCTTGATTAGGTGCGAAGCCTCTTCAAAACCCTGGACGGGTGAGAAGCACGTCCAGTCTAGTATGGTAGCTAGGAGAAACATCCAGCCACGGTGCGAAGCTTAGGTTGAGCGCTATTCGAACTCCAGATAACTTCTTTGCGTTCCGGACCTCGTTCTACCGGTCGCCGAGATTAAAGGGAGAGTCACTACTGCGAAGGGAAGGCTCTTTCACTATCCAACACGATCCAATCCCAACCATTGGATCCTTCATCCATCTATCCACACGTCTATCTCATCCTCTCCACGCCTATTTCGCCTTCTCGATAGCCTAAGTCCTTGGTGTTGAAAGATCGGGCAACCCCTACGGCTAACCCGTAGCACTTATGTAGATATTTTTTTATAAAATATATTACGGTACTTAACGATCTCATATCGTTCTAAGTCTTGCAGAAACATTGAGCTATTCCTTCCTCTTTCCATTTTTAATTAATATACATTAAGGAATCAATTTCAAAAAGGGAACAAGGGTACTCACGAACAAAACAAAGAACATAACACTTCTTGTTGAGGAGCCGCATCCGAGTCGACTGGGAGCCCCGTGTGTGGACCAAAGGAGATGCCACGGGAGTAGGAGACTAAAGCTGAGGGCGCTTGATTGAGGCGCGGGAGTTGAGGGGCACATGTGTGGGTTTGATTGTCTTGTGCAACAACTCACAGACAACCGTGACGGGACGAACGAAGGTGATGAGGTTGTGGTGATGTTGAGGAGGAGGTACAAGGAGTAGTGTGAGGGTGCGGTGTTGGTGGCGCAAGTACGGAGGTGGTTACGGTGGAGGTGGCGCAAGTGTAGAGTGGTGGTAGCGAAAGAGAGAGAGAGCGGCAAAAGGTGCGGGAAGGTGAGAAAAAGAGATGGTAACAAGGGTTAGGGTTTTGGTTTAATTAATTAATTTTTTGTTTGACTCTCTCTTTTTTCGGACTTACTGCGGGTACAGGATGTAGGGGCCGCGAGTGCGGGATGGTGTGGCAGGTGCGACGTGATACGGCCATGGGTGCGAGATCATGCCGCGGGTGCGGGGCTTTGTCCTCGCGGGTGCGGGTCTTTGTTTTTGGATCCTTCGGGTTACCTTCCAAGCACCGCCTTTGATTTACGTCATTAGCTCGATGTAAGTCTTTGCCTATGCGGTATTGTGGCTCCTACACAACCATATCGTCAATTAGGTTACTGAAACCTTGCTCATGGTAGAGCTTTAGTCTTTGACCGTTCACCTTGAACAGTTTATAAGATTGTGGATCATATGGATCCACCGCGCCATGTGGGTGTACTTCAACAACGATGTAAGGACCTGTCCACCTTGACTAGAGTATACCTGTAAAAAGTTTAAGACGAGATTGGAATATAAGGACTTTATTTCCTGCTTGAAAATCCTTCCGAATGATGTTTTTATCATGCCATGCCTTAGTATTCTCCTTGTAAGTGATAGCATTTTCTTATGCATCAAGGTGTAACTCTTATAGTTCCTGCAATTGTAGATTCCAGAACTCTCCTACTTCATCAATGCGCATAATGCACTTCTTCACCACCCACCATGCTTTATGTTACAATTCTACCGGAAGATGGCAATCCTTGCCAAGCACAAGTCAGAAAGGGGACATGTCGATCGGTGTTTTATATGTCGTATAATAGGCCTATAATGCTTCATTATATCTCAAACTCCAATCCTTCCTCCCGGGTGTCACCGTTTTCTCAAGAATAGCCTTGATCCCTCTTTTTAACACTTCTGCTTGCCCATTGGTTTGAGGGTGGTATTCATTGGAAATCCTTTGGTTCATATGATACTTCTTAAATAGTGTTATGGTCTTGTTTCAAATATCCGGCCAATCTCTAATCAAAGCTTTAGAAATTCTGAACCTGAAGAATATATTTTCTTTCAAGAAACTAAAACTACTTTAGAATCATCAACTTTGGTGGCATTCACTTCCACTCACTTGGAAACGTAGTCCACCGTAAGAAAAATATAAGTATTTCCGAAAGAGTTGGGAAAATGTACCATAAAATCAATCCCCCATATATAAAAAAAATTCATAAAAAATCAATAAATATTATGGCATTTCATTTTTTTTACATATTACCTATACGTTGACATCGGTCACACATTTTATAAAAGACAAAAGCATCTCAAAATATATGTGACTAAAATAATCCCGCATCCAAAAGACAAAAGCATCTCAAAATATATGTGACCAAAATAATCCCGCATCCAAAAGACAAAAGCATCTCAATAAATATTATGGCATTTCATTTTTTTTACTTGATTTGTTACTTGTGAAGTGTTATGTTTTCACTCGATTCACGTTGATTTGTTATGTTCTGTCACTCGATCCACGTTGACCGATTCCTGTCAGAAATAAGGGTGATCACTTGATCCACTTTTTCTCTCTTTCTTTTTGTGCATTCTACATTTGACTAGGGATATTCTAGAATAAAGTGAAGATATACAAGATCTCTTGGGAAGTGATCTTAATGTGCAACATCATATTCTTAAATTGACATGGTCGTGCACTTGCAGTACTATATGGTCTCCCCAAAGTGTTCATTTTTATTTTTATTACTCATATCAGGGACACGTCACGTCACTTGTCAAGCATTTCTTCAACTGGTCAAACGCCTTTTTGCATCCTTCATCCACTATGAACGCGACACCCTTCTTCAAGAGTTTACACAAGGGTGAAGAAATCTTGGAGAAGTCTTTGATAAACTTGCGGCATAAACCTAAATGTCAAAGAAAAGAACGGACTTCGAGCACATTAGTAGGATAGGGCAATGATTGAATTACATCAATCTTTGCCTTATTGACCTTATTACCATTAACCGATATAATTTGACCCAACACTATTCCTTGTTCAACCATGAAATGAAACTTTTCAAAACTTAAAACCAAATTAGTTTCAACACATCTTTTTAGCACACATGTCAAGTAATTTAAACATGCAACAACCGTAAAATCATCGATGAAGACCGCAATAAAATATGCAATTTATTCAAAGAAGATACTTATCATGCAATGTTGAAAGATACCGGATGCGTTAAATAGTCCAAAAGGCATTATGCGATATGCAAAAGTGACAAATGGTCATGTAAAAGTTGTTTTCTCTCGGTCCGCCAGTGTTATAGCTACATGGAAATAACTTGAATATCCATTTAGAAAATAATAGTAAGGATTCCCTTAAGTCGTTCTAGCATTTGATCAATAAAGTTGGGGAAATGATCCTTTCGGGTCACCGCATTCAGCTAACGGTAGTCGATGCAAACCCTCCATCCCGAGTGTGTCTTGCTCGGGACCATCTCTCCTTGTTGGTTTTCAACCATTGTGATCTGATAGCATGTTTTTATGCTATCTTTGTAGTGTTGTTTTCATGTGTTTTTTGTGGGATAAGGCATTTACATCTTTTCTAGTGCTTAAATACATCAAAGGATGTCTACTCCCCTTGTGTTTTGTATCTTAGGCATTTTGTGTCCAATTTGGAGCTTAAGAAGACAATCCATCAACACTAAGGAGCCCTTAAGTCAGCAAGGGAGCAAGAAAGGAAGGAAGAAAGCAAGAAGCCTCGGAGCATGGAGCTAAAAGAGGCCAAGAGCCAACAAATTAAGAAGATGGAAATCCCACCAAAAGAGAAGCCAATTCATTGGATCGAGTAACACTTCACTCGACTGAATAAACAGTGGTCACTCTCAAGAAGAAGGATCCACTTGCAAGAAGTGAACTAGCTTTCCCGGTAAGACTGAAAATCTTCCAAGCTGATCGAGTGAAATCCACTAAGGAGAAGAAGAAGTTTCTACTCGATCAATCATTCGATCGGGTGAGATGACTTGAGCTCAAACGCCTCCAAATTTCCCTTTTACTCAATGGAAGAAGACTTAATTTTCAGATCCACTGGAGTGATTGAAGTTCAACATGGATCGAGTAAAACGTGGAATCGGATGAAGAAGAAAACTCCCAAAATTTCCATCCTACTCGATTGATTGAGATGGGCAACGTCGATCGAGTGAAATGACAAACTCATACGAAGGCAAAACCATAACCGCCAACCACTGTAAAATTTTTAGAGATTTCTTTTGCCAATTGGAGGGGGGACCGCATGTAATTAGGCATAAATAAAATAAATAAAGAGGCATAGGTGCCTTGTATTAGATATCATACATTTGGTGTTGATCGAGTTATAATGCTCTCTTTTTTTTCTCTCTTCTAAACGTGTTCTTGTGAAGCCGAAGGCTGTTCTTGAGATTTTCAATCCGAAAGTTGATTTTGATCCATTTTCAATCGTGTTTTTCTCATATCTTCGAGATGTTTGATTTTCGATGATCATGAGTGAGTAGTTCTTATATTAGGGTTTGGGGTCAAAACACCAAATCCAAGCTATGTCGTCTTGATATGATGTTGTGCCTTAAGAGTAAATGAGTATCAATGAATGTTTTGTGAGCATATAGGAGTGACTCTAAAGGTCCACTGTTCTGAATTGTGGAAAAGATAGTCTGTTTGGCATGTTTAATCCATGTTTGCTTGTAATATGAATGTTGGATCCTAGATCCATGATCTGGATTGTTCCTCTTATGCACATTGTTTAGTTTCAAGCATAATTTTACATTTCTTATGGCCGGCCATTGTGGATGAGACTCACAAGGTGATTCCATTGATGGGGATGATTGTTTAAGATGTCTATCATGCTAGAGTATGTACAGCTAGGGACGAAAGGATGGCTTGCATGCTTGCTTTGTGTTTATCCATGCCAAACAAGATGATTCATGCTTGAAAACAGCAAACACCATGTGATGCTTGTATTTTTCTCTAGAGCTTAGTAGTGACTTATAGTTGCCTATTAGCATTTGAATAGCAAACAACTTGTGATCGACACTTGTTGATAGAATGACTCATTCTTTGATTCTCACATGCCAATCATGCTACATTCATTTAGTAGCATACTTGTTATTTGAGTAATTAAGTTCTTATATCCTTACATGACACACCATTATACTAAATTCGCTTAGTGGTGGTTTAAAGGAATTAACCCCAACCCTAACAATTTTCTCATACTTGATACTTGTTTTAGTCTTTAGTTGATCACTGTTTCTCACTCGTTCTACGTGTACTTACTTTGTTCCCCACTCAATCGTAGTTGACCAAATCACTCGATTGAAGTGTATCAATCACTCATACAAGTGGAAATCACCTTGCATGCTTTGATCACTTAATCTTTCTTTTCTCTTTCATTTTACACCCTTTGTATTTGATTAGAGACTTACCTAGAGCAAAGTAGGATAACATGGTTTTTGGGAAACGACCCTAATGTGCTACATCATATACTTACATTGACACAGCCGTACACTTGTGGTACTATATGGTCTCCTCAATATGTTACTCTATACTTGTACCAAGGACACGTCATGATCCCTCCCTTCATAGAGACTACTTGAGTCGGACTGACATATTGACTATTTGATATATTAAAAATCATGTCAACTTGAAGTACTTTTTAGACTTCTTTCTTTACGACCTCGATCATGGGCGGATTAAGCCGTCTTTGTGGATGTCTTGATGGTTTGGCTTCATCCTCTAGTAGAATTTTGTGCATGCATGTGGAAGGGCATATTCCTTTGACGTCAGCTATGATCCATCCAAGCCGTCTTGTGCTTCTTTAAAGTGTCCACAAGCTTCTCCTCTTGCTCCCTTAATAGTTTGTTGGACACATTAAACGGCAAAGTTTCATTATCTCTAAGAAAGGCATACTTTAGGTGACAAGGGATTTTCTTGAGTTCGATTTTCAGGACCTGCACAATAGATGGAACAACAAGCTTCTCACTTGGTGTTAGTAGATTGGTTCCAATCCTCATCCTGGAGAAATGATGGATCCAACAAGGCACATTCTACCTCTTAGAGTTATGTTTGGCAACAATGTGCAACAAAACATTGAGCTTAAAGGTGTTATGATCCAAAAGGTTATGCAAAACCAATTTGGTGGTGGACTAACCGAAAATCCACACCTTCACTATAACACCCCAAATCCGTAGGACTCGAGGTGCTACTGGGCTAGGATCTCAATGGATCCTGACCCTAGCCTGACAACAAGTTCACTGGATCTTACAACAAGACACATATAGATTGAAACAAAACATCAAACTGTATATATACATATCAAAAGGTTTACATAAGAACCGCTGAGTACAACCAAAGTATATAATGTACATACAAAAACCCATAACCCTCGCATAACCCAGTGTACGGAGCCCTCAGCGGATCACTCACTCTGGATCACTCTGCAGCTCTCCTAACCTACAAAGGAGCTACAACACGGTATACAACCGTTAGCTAACCATACATATATAAGATAAGCATAAGCACATACACACATCATAAAATCATAAACATCTCATCATGGTATCACACATTTACCCAGTTCATTATCTTTATAAAAATAATCCAAACACTGAAATCATATATATATATATATATATGAACATATGTGACATGAGGAATATAATAATCCTCTCCTCTGGGTCCAATAGCCAGCTGGAGTGGTGCTTGGAACACCTCCCCGTGTACCCCAAGGGAATGGAGAGTGCCCGAACCATTTACCAGGTCTGGCCTGCCTATAGAGAACCTCCCAGACTCCCGGCGGGATGAAAGGGCAAGTTATCACGGCCCTACAATGGGCAATTACTAGACCATAGGTCGGTAATAATAATATCACATGCTATCAAGCATATAACACACACCACTCATGCATACATCCAATATAAGGATGGTAGCTAAGTAAGTCATATCGACTTACCTCAACCTCGGAGTAGTCTCAACCACGAATAACTCCAAACACGATCCACTCCACTCTGGAGGACAACACTGCCTAGTAACAAGGCATAACAGGATATCAAACTCCTATCACTCAAAGGGTCACACCTAGACCCAAGGGATCCATAAGGATCATATCCAACTTATAAACCTCAAGGCCATAACCGGCATATAACTCTATCATACTCATCATCACTCTATCCTCATATACATACCTAGCATGCTACTAACCTGCTCATACTAGGAAAGGAAAGGATCATACTACTATAGGTAGATCCTGTACAAGACGCACCTGCGGCATGGAAAGACGCAGGGGCGGAACAAGGCAAAGCGCAGGCGCGACGACGCTCGGCCGTAGACGCGGTGACAGTGGCCGCAGGTAAACGTAGGCACGGGCGCAGGCGCCGGGACCGTGGCCGCGGGGCGGCAGCTTCCGGTGCGGGTGCGGTGACAAGGATCCCACAGGGGCGGTAGCTTCCAGGCGCGGGGCGACGACAGTGTAGAACGCAAACCCCAATTCCCTCTTCGGTTCTTCACATGATGGATTCACGTCTTCACCAACAATCATCCATTCATATACATATATATACACATTCCAATCATCAAAACACATCCAATACATCTAATCCTAAGCTAAGGAAGAGGAAATGAATCAAAGAAGAAGAAAGGAGAAGAGAAGAAACTTACCACTGTTGTGGTCCTATCCAAGGAAAGATCACAACCAACCTCACTAGCTTCCAAGCTCAGCAACACACATCAAACTCATCATCAACCACCAAAAGCCACACACAAACTCTTCCAAACTCAAGGAAAATTCAAGCAAGATCAAGAAGGAGGAAGGGAGAAGCAAGAGGGACGTCAGAAGGCTGAAGAAAGAAGATTGAAGAAGAAACCCTTGCTCCCCAATGTAAGAAGAGAAGGTAATGCACGAGTCAACCGGTCTACAAAGCTGGCTGCAACCGCAAGAAACCGCAGGGGCGGTTCCCTGAGCCGCAGGGGCGGAAGACTACACGAGCCGCAGGGGCGGCTCCCTAAACCCGCGGGGGCGGCTAAGGCCAAAACGGCTCCAAAAACTAAGGCTCTTACACCTCACCCCCTTAAAAACAAGTTTCGTTCCGAAACTTGTAAAATCCTCAAACCACTCGGACTCAAAAGCCGAGGTATAACACTCCCTATATCCTCAAATACGAGCATGGAGGCAATCATCATCTCCAGTAACAAAATCACTATCCAAGGCATATAGGAAATCCATCTCTATCCAAACTATAATCATATCACAAGGGCATAGAGGAAATACATCTCTAGCCATATCATACTCATAACAGAAGGGCATGAAGGAAAAACATCTCCAGCAATACTATGTCCATCAAAATAGCATGGAGGAATAACCATCTCCAGCTGAACCCTACTCGTATCACAATAGCATGGAGGAAAGAGACATCTCCAGCTATATACAGTAATCGTACTAGCACACAAGATCTAATAAGATCACACATCATATCATAGCTAGTACGAAAATAAACACATCATAGCATATAAGCACATAAGCCTAACACTCACCAAGATAGTACTAAGATCAACTCGTCGATCCTACAAGTACATCTATCTCGGCATAGAACTCTGGATAGTTCCTCTGGATACTATCCTCAGTCTCCCATGTAGCCTCATCAGGTCCTCGTCTCGACCACTGTATCCTCAACATAGGAATGTCCTTCGAACGCAGGCGTCTCATACCTCGTTCTAGGATTGCAATCGGGTGCTCAATAAAGGTGTGGTCCGGCTCGACCACCAAATCATCATAACTCACGATGTGTCTCGGATCTGGTATGTACTCCCTCAGCTGAGACACGTGAAACACAAGGTGAACACCCTCTAATCTCGGAGGCAAGGCCAATCTGTATGCTGCGCTCCCAACCCGATCCAGAATCTCGAACGGTCCGACATATCGGGTGCTCAACTTCCCCTTAATGCCAAAACGTCTAACACCTCGTGTCAGCGACACTCTCAGCCACACATGGGCTCCCACTCTGAACTCTAGGGGTCTACGCCTCCTATCTGCATACGACTTCTGATGGCTCAGTGCAGTCAGCATCCGCTCTCTAATCAGTGCTACGCGAGCCACATCATCCTGAATCTGTTCAGGTGTCAAACTACTAACACTGCTCTGCTCATCCCAGCATAACGGGGTACGACATCTCTGTCCAAACAGTGCCTCATATGGGGCCATCCCAATAGATGCATGCCAGTTGTTGTTGTATGAGAACTCAACTAGCGGGAGATGATCAGTCCACACTTGTCCTCAATCCAACACACAAGCTCGCAACATATCCTCCAAGGTCTGAATGGTCCTCTCTGACTGACCATTTGTCTGAGGATGGAATGCAGTCGTGAAGTACAAACTCGTCCCCAGGGCAGTCTGAATCTGCTGCCAAAATCTCGAGGTGAATCGCCCATCTCTGTTTGAGACGATCGTCCTCGGTACTCCATGGAGTCTCACTATCTGCCTAGTGTACTCCTTTGCTAATCTGCTCACTGGCCACGTTTCCCGGATAAGGATAAAACGTACCGTCTTCGTCAATCTTTCTACTATAACCCAGATAGCATCAAAACTCCTGCTCGGTCTCAGCCCAGTCACAAAGTCCATGGTGACGTCCTCCCACTTCCTCTGTAGAACAGGTAGTGGATGGAGCTCACCTTCAAGTCTGCAATGCTCTATCTTGACCTGCTGACAGGTCGCACACTGTGCCACAAATCTGGCTACATCGGGCTTCAACCCTCCCCACCAATAGGAACGTCTCAAATCTTGGTACATCTTACTCGTACCTGGGTGCACTGAATAAGGCGTACAGTGAGCCTCATGTAAAATCCTCTGGCGTAAATCCGCATTTGCGGGTACACAGACGCGACTGCGGCGCCTCAACACTCCATGTGCTCCTAAAAGGAACTGTGGTGCCTCATCCCGAGACATCCTATCTCATATCCTCGTCAGTGTCGGGCAGGTCTCCTGCTTCTGTTGGATTTCACCCAACAGATCAGGAAGAACCTCTATAGTACTCAGCTGGGCATCCTCATCAGGAAACTGGATGTCCAACTCTAACCAGATCAGATCCCTCTGTAACTGATGTTGAACTGTCAATCTCGCAATCGCCTGCTCTCGAGGCGTCTTCCTGCTCAGGGCGTCGGCGACCACGTTCGCCTTCCCCAGATGGTACAGAATCTCCAGATCAAAATCCTTGATCAACTCAAGCCATCTACGCTGGCGGTTATTCAATTCCCGATGCGTGAAAATATACTTCAGACTCTTATGGTCTGTGAAAATCTGACATGTAGCGCCATACAGGTAATGTCTCCAAATCTTCAGTGCATGAACTACTGTTGCCAACTCCAGATCATGAGTCGGGTAGTTCTCCTCATATGTGTTCAGCTGTCTAGACGCATATGCAATCACTCGGCCCCGCTGCATCAATACACATCCCAAGCCTAGCTTGGACGCATCACTGTAAACCACAAAATCCTCTGTACCCTCTGGCTGTGCCAAAATAGGAGCAGAAGTCAGACGTCTCTTCAGCTCCTCAAAACTCTGCATACACTGCTCAGACCATACAAATCTGGTAGTCTTCCTCAGCAGACTCGTAAGTGGACAAGCAATCACAAAAAATCCCTCCACAAAGCGTCGGTAATAACCGGCTAGGCCAAGAAAGCTACGTACTTCCTTGACGTTCGTCGGTGTAGTCCAAGCTGCTCATGCCTCAATCTTGGCCGGATCCACCTTGATCCCTTCAGCTGATACAACATGACCCAGGAATGCTACCTTTGGCATCCATAACTCGCACTTAGAGAACTTAGCATATAGTTCTCTATCCCGTAGAACCTGTAACACAGTCCTCAGGTGCCCTGCATGCTTTTCTCGGCTGCGAGAGTACACCAAAATATCATCAATGAAGACTACCACAAACTGATCCATGAAGTCGGTGAAGATGTTGTTCATCAAATCCATAAAGACTGTTGGGGCATTCGTAAGCCCAAATGGCATCACTACAAACTCGTAGTGTCCATATCTGGTCCGAAAAGCTGTCCTGTGCACATCCTGCTCTCTCACCCTCAGCTGGTGATACCCTGAACGCAGGTCAATCCTGGAGAATATTGTCGCTCCTTGAAGCTGATCTAACAAGTCATCAATACGAGGCAATGGATACTTGTTCTTGATGGTCACCTTGTTCAGCTCTCTGTAATCAATACAAAATCTCAGTGATCCATCCTTCTTCCATACGAAGAGGAAAGGTGCTCCCCATGGGGACACGCTAGGGCGGATAAAACCCTTCTCAACCAACTCCTCAAGTTGCTTCTTCAGCTCCAGCATCTCGACAAGCGCCATCCGGTATGGGGCCTTCGAGATCGGTCTCGTACCAGGCTCTAAATCAATACCAAAATCCACACTCCTTTGAGGCGGCAAACTGGACGGCTCAGCAAATACATCTGCAAAATCACAGACAACTGAGATATCCTCTAATGTTGGACTCTCCCCCTCCTTCATGGCATAACACCAGAAGGCCTTACAACCCTGTGCAATCAGTCTCGCTGCCCGTATCGCACTGATAACCATGTCTGACTTTCCAAGGTCCCAACCTCGGAAAACCTCTATCTGACCTAGCTCGGTAGAGAGGGTAACAGTCCTCCTACCTACATCTAAAACTGCTTGATGCCTATCCATCCAATCCATACGTAAAATGACTTCTTCATGCACTAATGGCGTGACAAAGAAGTCCACAAGCAATACACGGGTCCCTACAGAAATGGGACAATCACGAATCTCACGGGTATCTCTGACCCTACTACCATCAAGTAACCCTATACTAAAGGGTATCCCCTCAGTCGTATCTAGACTCAGACGCTCAACACATGCATCAGAAATAAAAGAATGCGTAGCACCCGTATCAAACAAGACTCTAACAGGTAAACCATGAATCAAGATGGTACCTGTAGCAGTCGGTGCAACTGGCTCCTCTGCACTCCTCAGCTAAAAAACTCGAACCTGTGGTCCTCTGGTGTCCGTGGTACTCCCACCACGACCTCTGCCTCTACTCGGCCCAGGAGCAGATCCCGGAGTCGTAGGATGGTCTGGGACTCTCTACTGTCCCTGCATCTGCTGCTGCTGAGGTGGTCTCTGCCCACCTTCCGCTACACTAGCAAGAGAAGAACCCTGCTGGGATGAAGCTCTACCCCGTCTATAGAAGGTAGCTCTATGACTAGGTCTGCCACAAGTGAAGCAAGTCACCTGCGGCCTCGTACACTCTGACCTCATATGCCCATACTCACTACATTTGAAACACTGTACTCCCTTGTCTGTAACCGGTGCAGATGAAGGATAACTCTGGCATCTCTGGCTTCGCCCAACACTAGCAGCTCCACCAGTACCACTGGTCTGCCCAGTACGCTGTCTCTTCTCAGACCCTCCGGTCTGAGAAGCTCTCCTCTGTCCAGCTCTCTCTCTCTCTCATAATGAGAAGCCCGGTCTTGATAATCCACCAAGGTCTCACAATGAAACCCTGCCATGTAAGTCCGGGTAGTATCCCTCAGTCGTCGGGAGAAAAGATATGCATGCTGATCTACAGGAGGTGCAGCTGGACCTAGCAAAGCTAGCTCCTCCTGGAACCTCCTGATAGCCTCTAAGACTGGTACATCCTCAAATCCAGCCTCAACAAAATCTCGCAGTTTCTCCCTCCTCAGTGAGGCAGGGCAGAAACGCCCTCTGATCATGGTCCTCATCTGGTCATAATTGGTGACTTGACCCCGTACAGACCTCCACCAGTGCTGTGCCAAATCCCTGAACAGAGTCTGCACCAACGTTATCTGTCTGTCTGCTGGACATCTAATAGACTCCAAAGCGGAGTCTACATGCCCAATCCATAACTCAACCTCCAGCCCCACCTTCCCAGTGAAACGGGGTACACCCATCTGGTGGAATGCCTTCAACCAAGTGTTTGCTCTAGGCCCTCTATACTCCTCCTAAACCTGAGGAATCTCAACAGCATGTGCTTGTGCAGCTGGCACTTGAGTCACTCCATGAGATCTCCTAGATGATCCCTCTTGTGCTGGCAGATCAGGGGCACGCCTACCTGCCTAGCAGCCTCTTCCACACGTCTGATATACTCGCGGAAGGCTGGTCCCTCCATGGAGACACGATCCGAGTCCTTTGACTGAACTCTCTGTGATCCCTGTCTCTCAGCTGCACCGTTCCCAGTCTTAGGAACGACACTCTCAGCAACATCCTTGTGAGTCTCCTCCGCTGCACGTGTATCACCAGCGGGAATCCTACCCCGTCCTCTACCTAGAGGGGGTCTACCTGATACGGAGTTAGCCGTCAGTTGGCCCGATCTTTCAACACCAAGACTCGCGATGAAGAAAATGGATAAAAGGTGGAAACTTGAAAATAAAAAGATGGAGGAATAATCCAATGATTGTGAAGGATCGGTAGATGGATAGATCTGGTCGAACCCTTAAGGCAACCAAGAGCACGATAGGGAAACTAAGGCCCTAACACACAACTTGGAATGACTTGAAGAAGCCCTTCCGCTATAATCTCACACAGAGGGGAAAACGATTGTCCCAAAAGCACGAGAAGTCACCCGGAGATGATTGAGAGCACCAACTTGCCAATCCAAGTGACACAACTCAAAACAGCGCCAAAGTTGCTGGGCAAATGGATTCCGCTCACACAGTAAGTTGTCTCGATTCCACGAGAAGAATATGGGATAGAAGAGAAAAATACTCGAAAGTACTTGTGTTTAATTTCAATCAAAGGTGATTAAAAGAGACGTCCACCCTAGGCCTTATAGGCTAGAGGTGCATCATCTAGGGTTTCCTACGGGCTATGGGCTTGATCCAAGATCGAGCCCATTCTAGCTAAAAAGATATGATCAAATCTCCAAGAGATAAGATCAAAATAAAAGAGAAATAAAATAAACTAATGGGCTGAACTAACAAATCTTAAGAGCCCAAAACGAATAATTAAAAGAAGCCCATCTTTTATTTAAAAGATGTCCAAGAATGGGCTTTAAAATAAGAAGCAAGTTGGGCCTAATTTAGCCACTTAAATTAGCCCGAATTCTCCTTTCTTCCAATGCAGCCCGACATGATTTGTCTTCATACGGATCAAGTGGATCTCGGCCTTCTCTCTCCCCATCTCGGTCGAGCTCTCTCTCCACATCTCGGTCGAGCTCTCTCTCCACATCTCGGTCGAGCTCTCTCTCCACATCTCGGTCGAGATCGTCTCCATGGGTAACTCGTCTCCTCTTGCTACTAGGACCGTCAGTGTAAGGGAATGAGGTCGAGCTAAGGGATGCTCCTGCATCATTCTCCCCTTCTTGAAAAGGATTCGACCACGAATCCGTAGAGTGTAGTCTTGAGGGAACTCCGTAAGAATCTCCGGTCGGAGGGCTGGGATAGGACGTTTCAGTTGGGTCATCTTCTGACTCCTCGTCCTTCATTTCTACATTCTCAGCGTGTGCCTCCTGTGCTTCCTCTCCAGCTATTTCTTCCAACTCTTGTTGGGACGTGCTATTCTCCTGCTCCGACTGTTCCTCGTCGTCCGTACCTACATAAATGGCCAGAGTACAACATTTATTAGTGCGAGGTATAAATTTAACATCAATAAGTCTCAAGGTTTTATCTCTAAGAGGATAGAAATACTCCCTGAGCGTAGCATTACACAGATGTCGCGTGAGCTCCTGAGTAGATAAATCGACTTCCACCGTCACCTTTAACATAAAGTTTTTCAGCTTGAATCCCTCAAAGTTAATGACAATGTCCAAGTGAGGGTATTCATTAGCCAGATGAGCCCAATGATATATAGCCAAAGGTTTGCGAAGGTCGTCGAGGACGTCGTCAAAACTCTGCAATAGACCGATGTTTTGTATGGACAGCCAGATTTCCTTGTATACATAGCTATAGGTGGCACATGTATAAGGGTTAGCATCTGAATTCCTAGGAGGGCCGTCATTGATGATGATCAACGTCTTCTTTCTCGCATCCTCCTCCTTACTCTTCTTTTTCTCGTATAACTCAGTAACCTCAGTGGGAGTCATGGGCTTCAATATGAATTCCTTGCCCTGAAAAGTAAAACAATAGCGGTTTGTTTTTCCTTTATGTGTTACATCTCGGTCATACTCCCATGGTCTTCCGAGTAAGATGTGACATGCATGCATGGGTGCAATGTCACATAGAATTGAATCCTCGTATGCTCCAATCTTGAATGCGATATTGACCTTCCGATTGATTTTGACTTCTCCACAATCATTCATCCATCCGAGCTTATAAGGTCATGGGTGTTGAATAGACGTCAACTGCAGCTTGCTAACAACTTCCGTATTTACTAGGTTACTGCAACTCCCACTGTCAATGATCATGTTACATACCTTTCCTTGAACCAGACAGCGTGTGTGGAACAAGTTCTCTCTTTGATTATCTTCGTCGAGAGAAGGTATGATACTCAAAGCTCTCCTAATCACAAAGCAGTCAACAAAATCAACATTAACAACAGGGTGAGGGGCACATATATAACATGTCAATTCTTTGCCCTGTGAGCCGTGGGAAATGGCCTCCTGTTCCGACTCAGTCGTTTTCTTCCCTGCATCATACTCAACTGGATGCTCAATGAGAGTAGTTATGGAATCAATCGCAGCAACAGGGGATATCATAGGTAAAGGTGTGACCAACTCAGCAGTGGTCTCATCATCTAAGCATTCAACAATTTTATTGGAATGAAGGCATAATCCAGTTTCAAATTCTTCTTCCAGTTTACTCTTTTCTGCTTCATCCCTTTCAGCTAGCAAAACCGGTCTCTCTTCTTCCTCTTCCTCAGCATCCGAATCCGACTTGTAATACACTTTGTCATTGAAGAACAATGTCCTTTTGTTGGGGCGTTCCCGCACCATGTGACCTCGTCCTTGACACTTGAAACAAGTGATGTCTCTAGCTCTCGTAGAGGAGCTAGAACCACTTCCCTGTGGTGTCGATGTAGTAGCGTTGCCCGATGTAGAAGCGGTTGTGGGCTGAACCGGGGTCTTGACGTCTCAGATGGGTGTATCTCGGCCGGCATTTCCTCTCCACGTGGTATTCGGAGATAGCCTGTCATGACTTCGTAATTTCAGCTTCTTCTCTACTTGTACAGCAAGGTGCAACAAATCTGTCAAGTTAGAGTAAGCATACAATTCTATTTCGTGAGCCAAGTAAGGGTGTAAGATCCTAAGATATCGAGCCATGGTAGCTTCCTCTTCTTCCTGCACATCGGCTCGAACTATAGCCATTTCCATGGCTGCATACACCTCTTCCGCGCTCATAGAACCTTGCTTAAGGTTCTCCAGTCGCTGGCGCAGATCTCGTCCAAGGTAAGGTGGCACGAACCGGGCTCTCATGATAGCCTTCATCTGTTCCCACGTGGTGATGTCTTCATCTAACATTTTCCTCCTCTCTTTTAGCAAGTTATTCCACCACATTAAGGCATAACCGGTGAATTCAAGGGCAGCGTATTGTACCTTCTTAGTGTCTGAAACGTTATGACAACTCCAGATATGTTCTACCTTCACCTCCCAGATAAGGTACACATCAGCATCACACTTCCCTTCAAATGGGGGTATCTTCACCTTAGCCTTAGAATATACTTCAGTCTCCAATACTGGATGTTCATCGTCGAAGTCCAGCTCTCTCCGTAAGGCTCGTCTCGGTTGCATGATTCCTGGATTGGCCCGGAATATGGGTGGACGAGGTGGTGGAGGCTCCACCCGTGGGGGTACCCTTGCGTTTTGTGCCTCGATGGCATCTAATCTTTCCATGACACGGGCCATCATAGTCTCGAGATCCGTACCCCGTGGAACTTCAGGTATCTGGTTCTCGTTTTCCCTTCCTGCAGACATAACTCAAAACAAGCAAACACGTCAAGGTTAGTTAAAGATAACTCCTTAGACTACCCTCTTCAAGTGTCTCGCTCAGAACCTATCTCGTAAGCCTCGCAACTTCCTCTTAGCCGGTTTGCGTGGATCACTGTGAATCTACAAGAAAGATGTCTCAAGCAATCAACAAGTTAATGCGTTCAGGCAAGAAACAAGGTGAACAAACCAGATCTCAAAGGGAAAAGGTCTTTTTGTGTGGTGCTAGCAAGAAAAGCTAAACTAAACTCGCCTGCAATATTCTCAACCAACAAATCAATAATCTCAAAATAGAAAAGATAATTTGCGGCTTTTTGAAAATTAAAATACAAAAAGGAAAAGGGAAATAAAATAGAAAAAGGTAGTAAGGTAAAAAGGAAACAAAATAGTAAGGAAAGGGAAAGCAAAAAGGAAACAAGGGAAAAGATAAAAGGGAAAATAGAGAGGGAAAAAGGGAAGGAATGCAATTTATGGTTGCCCTGCAGCGATGTAGGGAGCTCGCTGGGAAACAAATATATATAAATGATGCTCAAAAGGGACGCTTGGCAAAACAAAACTCGCACAAGATGCACAACCGCGGAAACTGAATAACTTAGCTCGCAAGTAACGTTTTTTTTTTTTTTTGTACGGCCTTTGGCCTTCTCTTTTTTAACTAGACACTTGCGAGACTACCCAAGGCGGCGGCGGACGGCGGCGGCGGACGGCGGCTGCGGCGGAGCTGCGGCGGTGCAGTGATGGCTGGACCGGCTGAACCGGTTCAGTTTTTTTTTTTTGGATCTCAGTTGATGGGCCGAGATGGGTCGGGTTGGGCCGGTTTGACGAGGCCCGACGGCTAGGGTTAGGGTTAGGGTTTAGCGACGCCGGAGGCGACGGCTAGGGTTTTGGGTAGGGTTTCGAGGGGCGACAGCTGCGGCGCAAAGATATAAATCTCGGCCGGGATAGGTTCGGGTTTCGGCTGAGGCCGAAAGGGCTGGGCGGCGGCTGAGGTTTCGGGCGGCGGCGCAAAGGATGGCGCCTGTAGGAGCGGCGGGAAAGGGCGGCGGTTGAGGGTGGCGGGCAAGGGCTGAGGCCGTAGCCTCGGGTGAAGGCTGCGCAAGGGCGGAGCCTTGGATGGCCTTCCATCTCGAACGGGGACAGGGAAGGTTACGCGCCTAAAAGGCCCATAAGGAGAGAGTTGCGGTTTGAGAGTGATAGAAATTATGCAGCACCACCACATGCAGATCCGTTTTCATTTCCTCTCTATAGTTTTGTGTGTTAGGAATTTATAATTTCCATGTTTCAGATTGGGATGTTGGAGAGTCTTGGAGGAGCTCTAAGGTGCATACAGGAGGCAATATCCGTTTATAATTGGGGATACCTGACTACTATGTATCCTCGAATGAGTATCGTTACTTATTTTTTTTACACCTTATTCCTACACCTTATACGCATAATATTCAGAAGGGAAACTTTTCTCGAATATTTGTAATAATACGTTGAGATTATACGGTGCTAGTTTTTCCTCTAGCCCGGATAATAGATGTGTTCTATTACTTCATGTTGGTATTGCAGGAGTAGAAAGACCAAGACAACATGAGATGCCAATCCGGAGAGAAATAAGGACTCGACTACGTCCACAACTGGTTCCAGAACAAGACGTGATGCAGAGGGAGAAAGCACGTGAACCGGCAGTTCCCATGAATTCCCCGAAGTCAATGACACCTGTGCAAAAGAGAGCACGTGGACAAGCTGATCCCGTAAATGCCACAAAGTCAGTGACACCCCTGCAACAGAAAGCACCAATTTTTGAGGATTCGAGGTCGAATCCTTCTCAAGAAAGGGAGGATGATGCAGGAGCATCTGGAAGCTTCAACTGAACAGGAAGAATGAAGAGGTCTGCAAAGAAGAGACGTGTGGAGAATGAGGAAGGAACAGAGTTAGAAGAAGAGACGAAGAGAAGTGAAGATTTAAGTGTCACATTGGGCAGTCAAGATACTAGCCAGGATACTAGCTGTGAGAGAGATAGTAATTCTACTAGATATGAAAGTGAGACACGGGGAAATGAAGTTCAAGCTTGGCTGGATCAATATCAAGGAAATGGTCTTCGAAATGAAGATGGACTGGACCGAGAGTCGGCCAACCCATATGAGCCACGTGTAGTTGAAGGAAATGAACGAAATGGAATAGACAAAGGGACTGAAGAGCTAAATGAAGAAGACCGAATTTACATTAGAAATCTCGGGCTAATTTAAGTAATTAAATTAGGTCCAATTTCTATTTTATTTTCAGCCCATTTCTGAGACAATTTTAATTTGGGTTTTGCTTTTTTTATTTATTTATTTATTATTTTTAGAAGGTCTTATCTCCTAAAGATTTGACCTTACCGCTTGTTAGGAGATCTTGTTTCTTAAAGATTCGAACTTATCTTTTCGCATTTTATTTCATTACTTTTATTCTTTCCGGGCTCGATCTTGGATCAAGCCCGCAACCCATGTAAGCCAGATTGGACGTCCTCCTCATGCCTATATAAGGCATCTGGACGTGCACTTTGGAACTCACCTTTGATACAATAAACATTTGATACTTTTCAGTATTTCTCTCTCGTGGATTGGAGAAACCCTGAATAGGTGGATTCCTATTCAACCGGACGTGTGGATTCACGTCCAACCCTCGCTTAGCAACATAGGAGAGCCGTCCACCTTGGTGGATTCCAAGACTGGTCTCTCTTCGATCTCTAGGCGACTTCTTGCGTTCTTGAGATCCATCTGTCTTTCTCTCGTAATTCAAGATTATAGCGGAAGAATTCCTTCTCGGAATTCAACCAGTCTATCCTTCTACGATCCATCCCAATCACTGGATTCCTCATCCATCCATACCCCACGTTTCTCTACATCATCTCACGTTTCATCCATCACTCTCTCTATCTAGTTCGTGGTGTTGAAAGATCGGGAAACCATCGCGGCATAACCCCGCATCACAAAGTCCCTTAATGAGATTAAGGTTGACCAATATGACATCCATGAGGAGCTTGAGGCTTTGAAGAGCCAATGGGAAAATCGAACAATGACTCGGAACCAGAGTTCTAGGCTTCACCTAAACCCCGGAAGACACCAATGAATTTTGTAAATCTCCTTAACTCTATTTCTTTTTATTTTGCATTGGGACAATGCAAAGTTTAAATATGGGGTATGAGAATGTTGACATTCATTTGTATATACGTGTTGCATGTTTTTCTTTCTTAATTTTTTTTTCTAGTTTAATTTTTCATCTTTGTGTTAGTCAAAGTTTTTATAAAATGCAAACAAAATTGAAAATTTCAAAATGGGATGCTTCTTACATGTGAAAATAACTTTAATGATGAGATTATATTCTAAACCATGGCAATATTTTTTTACTTGTTGATTGTAAAGTGTGTAAACTTGGGCATATTAGAAGCATGTTACATGATTCATTCATAAAATGTGTATGTAAGATGAATTTAGTTGAACACTTATGATTCCTATTGGTTGATGTATGACTTAGTGGATCCTATGATAAGAAAATTTAAGCTAAAGTAAAAAATGCTTAGGTTCATGATAGTGTATTGGTTATGAACTCTTAATTGCTCGGCCTAGGGAAGCTTACATTGGTTGACACTCACATGAATGAAAAATACTAACCCGTAAGGAAAAAGACATATATCATGAACAAAGTAAAGAAAAAGCCATAGAAAAGCACATCAAACTTCAATAATGTCACTTGTCGAACGAGCCAAGTTGTGAATGGATCGAGTCGATCGATCAAGTACTTTTCTGATCTCAACACTCGAACGACAACAGGTCGACGACTCGATCGATCCAAAACCCACTCGATCGATTCAAGCCCCAACACACTCAAACGGCTATGCCCGGGGTTTCGTAAGTTGTTATTTATTGCCTTTAACTTGACCCAACGGCTATATTTGCTAGATTCCTTCCTTTATACTTTTCTTCTACCTATATATATCATTCAAAGGTTAAAAACACTCTCTTTTATTCTCTACTCCACAATTACTTTCAAGTTATCTCTTTTTCTTCATCCCTTGAGCATTGTTTATGAGTTTTATGTTGAAAGTTTTCAAGGTTTGTTGAAAATCAACTGAATTTTTCAACAAGGTATGTTTTTCTTGTTTCATATCTTTAGCTTTTTAATTAAGAGCTATGATTAAAACCCTTAAGGTAGATTCTTAAAATTATGGCTTATTTTCAATGTTGATGATGTTGGACGATTGATTGAGAATTGGAATTAGTTTGGGGATAGTGCCATGAGTAGTTCGAGTGATTGACTCGGTTATTATGACTCGATTGATGCATATTGTTGATGACCATGTTTGATTCTTTAATATCTCATGAATGACGAGTTGAATAGTTATTCTTGATGCATTGATGACTGGAATTAGCATGTAATTTTGGATTTTTTTTGAGAATAATGATGCATGTTATGATACTTATTGATTATCATGATTGATCCTTGAGATTTGAAACATGAAAGTGTGTTGGATGATGAAGCATCTGATAGATGATTGTGATTGTGCATTGTTGATTATATTTTTGTGTTTTTAATGGACTTGATCATGTTAATTCATCAACATAACTTCTCCTTTTAGAGGTAGAATAAATTACATGTATTTCTCTTGTATTCCATGAGAATAATACTTTTCTTTTGTCATTATAGGTACCAATTCATTATTCTCACTTTCAAGAAGATAGGTAGAAAAGGCAAGCGTACCGTTACAGCCGGAGACTTCACTACTCCTAGGAAGGAGAATGAAGATGAAGTTGTCCATGACGATTCGAGGATTACGAAGATCAAGATCACAATTACCAAGAAGTTCATGGCCAACTATGCAAAGCTAATGAGCATGAGTTGAGGCCAACTCGGTACGTCAATTTGGAGCACATGGAAAAACTTGGCATAGGGGAGGACCTCTTTGCCACGATTTCAAGAGCAGGGCTTTAATATTTCTTCACCTGGAAGGTATATACTTATGAGGATCTCACACTTGAGTTCCTATCAACTCTTGAACTCACCCATCCTAAACACAACCCACATGAGCTTACCATGACCTTTCAGTTAGGCAATGCCACTAGAGGGTTGGATGTGAGTGACTTCAAAGTCATTTTGGTTATGCCCGACACCGAGGAGGAGTATTACAAGCTAGTTCCAAAATTATGGGGAAATATAGCTCACTTAAACTTCAAGGACGGAAAGAGAAAAAGTAGAACCATTTATCACCAAACCTTTTGGGTATTCTTCCGAATCTTAGAGGAAAGCCTACTTAGCCGAGTGGATAGTATTGCCACCCCTACCCTAGATGAGATTTACATTGCTTCATGTATCTTTAGAGGTGTTCTGTGATCGCAGAAGTTTTACCGTAGTAAAACAACCTCCCCTACAAGTGATATAGGATCGGATGTATTACAAACGGATTATCGAACACAATGACCACGTCTGTTTGGATATAAATGATAGTAATTATGCTAAGTAAAGAGAGAAGAGAAAGAGAAAAGGGAAGGAGAAAGTATGTCTTTTAAAAGGTTTGAAAAACGAGAGAGCAATGATTATTTGTTGGTAACAAGAACTAGAGGGAAAACGATCTAAGGAAAGAAGAATCCCCCACTATAATGATAAGACTTGTTGATGCATATATAGTTATGTGAACATTTACAAAAAGATAAGACATGTGATCATCTAAAATAACCTTGAGCATAGACAAAACAAGACCGTGCTAACCAACTCACGTAGCTCTCAAATCGAGCGGTTCGGCGAGTACGGGAAAGCCCATTAAGAATTCAGAAACTCGAAAAAGACCAAGAAAACCTTCACTAGAAGTCCTTCAGTTTAAAAGGTACAAAGACCGATAAATTATTCGATGATTAAGAATCCCCGAAACATTGTTACACCGGTATTTTCAAAGTCAAGCTCTTTTCAAATATTTCCAATAAAACAAAATTGTTTGGTTCTTCACTTTGGTTTCAATAAACCAATTAAAAAAGCCATTCCGGATTAACAAAGGTAATTAAAAGTTAGAATTAAGCCCTTTGAAAAGAAGGATTATCAAATAACTCAATTCATCAACATATATGCAATCAGAAAATCAAACCATTATAGGGGTCATCGAATCCTTAGATCGAGAAGAATCAACTAGACATAATAAAAGAATGAGGCCTTTCATAAACATCAAAGTTGAATTGAACTTACAAGTGAGAGGGAAATCTAACTCTTCACCGCCGTGGCTACGACCTTGGAACTCCAAAAACCCTTCCAGCTTTGTCTCGCTGCACCCGTGAGGCTGCGGCTCTTGAGAAACCCTAATCTAAAATTATTGAAGAAGAGAGAAGTGGTGGATTTGGATTGGGATGTCTCAAACCCTAAGGAGGTCGGTTGTATTTACAGGAAAAGTTCGGGCCGAAACCCTAGGTCGAAAAGCCTGTCGGAAAGATATAGAAGAGTTGAGGAGCTTCGATCTTATCTTCAGTTTGGTCTTATCCTCAACCAGTCGGACAAAAACCTAGAAGGAACTTCGTTCTTATCTTCAGCAGCATCAGGATTCTCACTGTACGGATCCTTACGCTCCCTTACGGGAGTAAGGGGGCGTCACATAGGCGGAAGGGTTGTACCAACTTTGCGACAACTTAATAAAATTGACCTTCCCTCTGATCTGGTTGAAACCACAAGACTCATGAGTACTACTTTCGAAGCTCTTTCGAAGATATACAACTTTGCAGCTGACATAAATGTCCAAATACAAAAGGAAGATGGTAGAAATCTGGGATCTCTCAGAGGTCGTCTTGGAATGGCATCCAATCTCAATGACTTCACATGGCTCTTCAATTCTTCATTATTTAGCATGAATATACCTCGGACTTCGATACTCAATCAATATAGATGTTTTCAATGGTATGCTTGAACTCGGGGAGGATGAAAATTCGTATTCTGACATTATATCGTTTCTTGATCATTTCTGGCATATAATGCCTGAAATACGAAATAATTCAAGTAGACACCACATTTTGCAATAGATAACATTTATGGCTTAAATGAAAACAAAACAAACCAAATGAGGTGTGATAATGTATGTAAAAGAGGGCATAAAACACGTATATATTAGACCGATTAAAATACCTCATACTTTAACATTGCTCGTCCTAGAGTAAGATGATGACATACAGAATAATATTGCAAATAAGAGCATACCTCAACTAGGAAGAAGAATAACTTTTCAAACCATGTCATAGAATCAATCACTATTAAGGAGAGAAGATGAATAACTTTTCAGACCGCTCAAAGGATAAAGTGTTTCACTCAATCTCACATTATGTGTTTAGGCATATATCAATAATCACTCAAACTCAACAATCATGCAAAGATCTTACCATAATACTTTCAAGGTGTTCTTAATCCCCACCACCTGTCAAATGAAACTAAAATATAAGTTGTGAATCATGAGGTCTTTTCATAGTGTGTAACGGAGATATAGGACATGAAAAGTGATGTTGGTAGGCTAAAAAGTAGGTCGAAGTGGCTAATAATGTTCAGGGTATTGAATCGTGTACGAAACAAATACTTCACCAACTTGCGCTATTTTTCAGAAATGATGCTTTTTCACGGATCATAGCACTTTGACTTTTCCGCTCTTGACTACTCTTTCAGGGATATGCTTTTGCTTCACTTTTGAATCAATTCACTATTTATTTATTGTTTCAAATTTGGCGGGAACTTTTTGTCCTCTCCACAAAACATGAAAAAATCTTTAATAATGGCAACTATGCTTCCAGACTTGCGCATTTACTTCTTGGAATACTTTCACTCTTCAAAGATACCCCATACTTGATTTCTTCATTCTCTGATTGCAACACAACTAACCCAGGATATGACCAAATTAGGCTCTCACGGCTGTGAGGCACTTTGAGGAGGACCAAAGAAGGGATAATAATAAAAGCAAGAATTGGCTAGTACAAAGGAATCATACATAACGGTAGAAAGGGTCACATAGGCTAAACAAGGAGGGCATTGATCATCTTCACAAACAAGTATATATAATCAATTGAGCGTGTAGTCCCGAAAAAGAGTCAATCACAAGTTCTAGAAGAAACTAAGCATGTTGGAGATCTCATAAAAATATGAAAGAAAGGACACATGAAAGTGCATGTCCATAAGTCAAGAGTGCTCACAAGGTAATGTCTCGCTAAGTTAATCATCAAAATCCATCCAAAATATCATGTGCATAAAAAATAGCAAAAACATATTTATCTAAAGCGTCGTAAGCACTTCAATTATCAAATAGAAAATTTTCAATAAATCAATTTTCAAAAGGTAATGCAGACTCATCCGACTCAACTACACTAACTGCATGCAAGAAAAAGGAAAGGACTCAAAAAAAACAAAAAAAGGAAAGGGGAGTATGACAACTTTATTGAGTACAAACACCCCATACTTAAATTCCACATTGTCCCCAATGTGGAAGACAACCAAGTATAGAAAGAGAATACTCCAAAAAGCATGACGTGAAACATGTGGTGCTGGTGAAGAATGAAGAAGAAAGAAGATCACATATCGAGATTATCGAACTCAAAATTATCATCTCTACCCTCGGGGGCAGGGGAAGTAGTTGATCCGCCAAAGCCTTGATCAGGACGTCTTGATACGGAGTTAGCCGTCAGTTGGCCCGATCTTTCAACACCAAGACTCGCGATGAAGAAAATGGATAAAAGGTGGAAACTTGAAAATAAAAAGATGGAGGAGTGATCCAATGATTGTGAAGGATCGGTAGATGGATAGATCTGGTCGAACCCTTAAGGCAACCAAGAGCACGATAGGGAAACTAAGGCCCTAACACACAACTTGGAATGAGTTGAAGAAGCCCTTCCGCTATAATCTCACACAGAGGGGAAAGCGATTGTCCCCAAAGCACAAGAAGTCACCCGGAGATGATTGAGAGCACCAACTTGTCAATCCAAGTGACACAACTCAAAACAACGCCAAAGTTGCTGGGCAAACGGATTCCGCTCACACAGTAAGTTGTCTCGATTCCACGAGAAGAATATGGGATAGAAGAGAAAAATACTCGAAAGAACTTGTGTTTAATTTCAATCAAAGGTGAGTAAAAGAGACGTCCACCCTAGGCCTTATAGGCTAGAGGTGCATCATCTAGGGTTTCCTACGGGCTATGGGCTTGATCCAAGATCGAGCCCATTCTAGCTTAAAAGATATGATCAAATCTCCAAGAGATAAGATCAAATTAAAGAGAAATAAAATAAACTAATGGGCTGAACTACAAATCTTAAGAGCCCAAAACGAATAATTAAAAGAAGCCCATCTTTTATTTAAAAGATGTCAAAAAATGGGCTTTAAAATAAGAAGCAAGCTGGGCCTAATTTAGCCACTTAAATTAGCCCGAATTCTCCTTTCTTCCAATGCAGCCCAACATGCTTTGTCTTCATACGGATCAAGTGGATCTCGGCCTTCTCTCTCCCCATCTCGGTCGAGATCGTCTCCATGGGTAACTCGTCTCCTCTTGCTACTAGGACCGTCAATGTAAGGGAATGAGGTCGAGCTAAGGGATGCTCCTGCATCATTCTCCCCTTCTTGAAAAGGATTCGACCACGAATCCGTAGAGTGTAGTCTTGAGGGAACTCCGTAAGAATCTCCGGTCGGAGGGCTGGGATAGGACGTTTCAGTTGGGTCATCGTCTGACTCCTCGTCCTTCATTTCTACATTCTCAGCGTGTGCCTCATGTGCTTCCTCTCCAGCTATTTCTTCCAACTCTTGTTGGGATGTGCTATTCTCCTGCTCCGACTGTTCCTCGTCGTCCGTACCTACATAAATGGCCAGAGTACAACATTTATTAGTGCGAGGTATAAATTTAACATCAATAAGTCTCAAAGTCTTATCTCTAAGAGGATATAAATACTCCTTGAGCGTAGCATTACACAGATGTCGCGTGAGCTCCTGTGTAAATAAATCGACTTCCACCGTCACCTTTAACTTAAATTTTTTCAGCTTGAATCCCTCAAAGTTAATGACAATGTCCAAGTGAGGGTATTCATTAGCCAGATGAGCCTAATGATATATAGCCAAAGGTTTGCGAAGGTCGTCGAGGACGTTGTCAAAACTCTGCAATAGACCGATGTTTTGTATGGACAACCAGATTTCCTTGTATACATAGCTATAGGTGGCACATGTATAAGGGTTAGCATCTGAATTCCTAGTAGGGCCGTCATTGATGATGATCAATGTCTTCTTTCTCGCATCCTCCTCCTTACTCTTCTTTTTCTCGTAATACTCAATAACCTCAGTGGGAGTCATGGGCTTCAATATGAATTCCTTGCCCTGAAAAGTAAAACAATAGCGGTTTGTTTTTCCTTTATGTGTTACATCTCGGTCATACTCCCATGGTCTTCTGAGTAAGATGTGACATGCATGCATGGGTGCAATGTCACATAGAACTAAATCCTTGTATGCTCCAATCTTGAATGCGATATTGACCTTCCGATTGATTTTGACTTCTCCACAGTCATTCATCCATCCGAGCTTATAAGGTCGTGGGTGTTGAATAGACGTCAACTGCAGCTTGCTAACAACTTCCGTACTTACTAGGTTACTGCAACTCCCACTGTCAATGATCATGTTACATACCTTTCCTTGAACCAGACAGCGTGTGTGGAACAAGTTCTCTCTTTGATTATCTTCGTCGAGAGAAGGTATGATACTCAAAGCTCTCCTAATCACAAAGTAGTCAACAAAATCAGCATTAACACCAGGGTGAGGGGCACATATATAAGATGTCAATTCTTTGCCTTGTGAGCCGTGGGAAATGGCCTCCTGTTCCGACTCAGTCGTTTTCTTCCCTACATCATACTCAACTGGATGCTCAATGAGAGTAGTTATGGAATCAATCGCAGCAACAGGGGATATCATAGGTAAAGGTGTGACCAACTCAGCAGTGGTCTCATCATCTAAGCATTCAGCAATTTTATTGGAATGAAGGCATAATCCAGTTTCAAATTCTTCTTCCAGTTTACTCTTTTCTGCTTCATCCCTTTCAGCTAGCAAAACCGGTCTCTCTTCTTCCTCTTCCTCAGTGTAAGAGCCTTAGTTTTGGGAGCTAGATTTGGCCTTAGCCGCCCCCGCAGGTCTGTTAGGCCGCCCCTGCGGCTCCCCTGTTGTTCCGCCCCTGCGGCCAGGAAACCCGCCCCTGCGGTTTCCGGCGGCTGCAGCCGGTTTTGTTGACTCTTTGACCTACGCTTTACTCTTCTTTACCTTCTTCGTTTCACCTTGTTGAGCAAGGGTTTCCTCATACTTCCCAATCCAGTTCACGTCCTTCTTGCTTCTCCCTTGTTCCCTCTTGATCTTGTTTTGGTTTGGAAGAGTTTGGATTGTGTTGTGGCTTTTGTGGTTGATGATGGTGAGTACTGCTGTGCTTGGAAGCCAGTAAGTTGTTGGTGATCAGTACCTGAGCTAACCACAGCCGTGGTGAGCATCTTCCTCCTTGCTTCTTCATTCTTTCCTCTTCCTTTCTTGTTCTTCTTCTTCCTTAGCTTAGGATTAGATGATTGAACATAGGGTGATGTTGATATGTGTATGTTTATGCTTGTGTATGAATCTGGAAGAGAGTGGAAGTGATTGATCAAGGGAAGAGATAAAGAGAAGCCGTGAGGTTTCATCCTGCGTTGTCGCCGCCCCCGCGGCCAGAGTCACCGACCCCGCGGTTACCGTGTCACAGCGCCTGCGTCGTGCCAGCGGCGTGCCTGCGCTTGCCAGCGTTCCTTGTCACCGCCCCTGCGGATTGTACTTGCCGCGCCTGCCGGTGATCTCCTCCGCCCCTGCGTCCTTATTTCACGCAGGTGCGTCTTGTCCCGGGACTACCTATAGTTAGGTAGTTCCTTTCCTTTCTAGTATGAGGAACTTAGTACCATGCTAGGATTCGGATGTTGACGAGTATGATATGAAATTGCCGGTTAGGGCTTTGAGGTTTACGAGTTGGATATGATCCCTTATGGATCCCTTGGGTTTGGGTGTGACCCTTTGTGTGATAGGAGTTTGATATATATGCCTTGTATAGGCCGTGTTATCCTCCAGTTTGGAGTGGACTGAGTTGAGGTTGATCCAGTGAGACGACTACGAGGTTGAGGTAAGTCCGTGGGACTTACTTAGTTGCCATTCCTTTATAGGATGTTGTGCATGAGTGGTGTGTGTTATATGTTTATAGCATGTGTTATGATGGTCACTGACCTGTGATATATTGATTGCCCATTGTAGGTTGTGATAACTTTTTCATTCTTCCCACTGGGAGTTGGGGGTTCTCTGTGGTCAGGCCAGACTTGGTAAACGGTTCGGACACTCTCCATTCCCTTAGGGTACACGGGGAGGTGTTTCAGGCACCATTCCAGCTGGTTATAGTACCCAGAGGCGAGGGTTATATTCCTCGTGTCACTTATGTTTATATGGATATTTATATATGAGATGATTACTGGACTTTATAAAGATAATGAACCGGTAAGATTTCTAATGTGTGTTTGTGGTCTAGCATATTCCTATATTTGTGTATGGTTAGCTAACGGTTTCATACCGTGTTATAGACACTTTGCAGGATAGGAGAGCTGCAGAGTGATCTAGAGTAGGTGATCCGCTGAGGGCTCCGTACACTGGGGCGGTATCGGGGATATGGGTTATTTTGATGTACAGTTTGGTTTTGATTGTACTCAACGGTACATTGTATTACCTTTTGATATATATATATATATATATATATATATATATATATATATATATATATCAGTTTCATGTTTTGTTTTAATCTATCGGTGCCTTGTTGTAAGATCAGTGAAATTGTTGTCAGGCTAGGGTCGGGATCCATTGTGAGATCCTAGTCCAGTAGCACTCCGAGTCCTATGGATTTGGGATGTTACACTCAGCATCCGAATCCGACTCATAATACCCTTTGTCATTGATGAACAATGTCCTTTTGTTGGGGCATTCCCGCACCATGTGACCTCGTCCTTGACACTTGAAACAAGTGATGTCTCTAGCTCTCGTAGAGGAGCTAGAACCACTTCCCTGTGGTGTCGAGGTAGTAGCGTTGCCCGATGTAGAAGCGGTTGTGGGCTGAACCGAGGTCTTGACGTCTCGGATGGGTGTATCTCGGCCGGAGTCTCGGCCATTGTGTCGGCCGGCATTTCCTCTCCACGTGGTATTCGGAGATCGCCTGTCATGACTTCATAATTTCAGCTTCTTCTCTACTCGTACAACAAGGTGCAGCAAATTTGTCAAGTTAGAGTAAGCATACAATTCTATTTCGTGAGCCAAGTAAGGGTGTAAGATCCTAAGATATCGATCCATGGTAGCTTCCTCTTCTTCCTGCACATCGGCTCGAACTATAGCCATTTCCATGGCTGCATACACCTCTTCCGCGCTCATAGAACCTTGCTTAAGGTTCTCCAGTCGCTGGCGCAGATCTCGTCCATGGTAAGGTGGCACAAACCGGGCTCTCATGATAGCCTTCATCTGTTCCCACGTGGTGATGTCTTCATCTAACATTCTCCTTCTCTCTTTTAGCAAGTTATTCCACCACATTAAGGCATAACCGGTGAATTCAAGGGCAGCGTATTGTACCTTCTTAGTGTCTGAAACGTTATAACAGCTCTAGATCTGTTCTACCTTCACCTCCCAGATAAGGTACACATCATCATCACACTTCCCTTCAAATGGGGGTATCTTCACCTTAGCCTTAGAATATACTTCAGTCTCCAATACTGGATGTTCATTGTCGAAGTCCAGCTCTCTCCGTAAAGCTCGTCTCGGTTGCATGATTCCTGGATTGGCCCGGAATATGGGCGGACGAGGTGGTGGAGGCTCCACCCGTGGGGGTACCCTTGCATTTTGTGCCTCGATGGCATCTAATCTTTCCATGACACGGGCCATCATAGTCTCGAGATCCGTACCCCGTGGAACTTCGGGTATCTGGTTCTCGTTTTCCCTTCTTGCAGACATAACTCAAAACAAGCAAACACGTCAAGGTTAGTTAAAGATAACTCCTTAGACTACCCTCTTCAAGTGTCTCGCTCAGAACATATCTCGTAAGCTTCGCAACTTCCTCTAGCCGGTTTGCGAGGATTACTGTGAATCTACAAGAAAGATGTCTCAAGCAATCAACAAGTTAATGCGTTCAGGCAAGAAACAAGGTGAACAAACCAGATCTCAAAGGGAAAAAGGTCTTTTTGTGTGGTGCTAGCAAGAAAAGCTAAACTAAACTCGCCTGCAATATTCTCAACCAACAAATCAATAATCTCAAAATAGAAAAGATAATTTGTGGCTTTTTGAAAATTAAAATACAAAAAGAAAAAGGGAAATAAAATAGAAAAAGGTAATAAGGTAAAAAGGAAACAAAATAGTAAGAAATATGAAAGCAAAAAGGAAACAAGAGAAAAGATAAAAGGGAAAATAGAGAGGGAAAAAGGGAAGGAGTGCAATTTATGGTTGTTTTGCAGCGATGTAGGGAGCTCCCGGGGAAACAAATATATATCAATGATGCTCAAAAGGGACGCCTGCCAAAACATAACTCGCACAAGATGCACAACCGCGGAAACTGAATAACTTAGCTCGCAAGTAACGTTTCTTTTTTTTTTCTTTTTTTTTTGTACGGCCTTTGGCCTTCTCTCATTTTTTTTATTTTTTTTTAACTAGACACTTGCGTGACTACCCAAGATGGCGGCGGACGGTGGCGGCGGCAGAGCTGCGGCGGCGGTGGCGGAGCTGCGGCGGTGCAGTGATGGCTGGACCGGCTGAACCGGTTCAGTTTTGTTTTTTTGGATCTCGGTTGATGGGCCGAGATGGGTCGGGTTGGGCCGGTTTGACGAGGCCCGACGGCTAGGGTTAGGGTTAGGGTTTAGCGACGCCGGAGGCGACGGCTAGGGTTAGGGTTTAGCGATGCCGGAGGCGACGACTAGGGTTTCGGGTAGGGTTTCGAGGGGGCGACGGCTGCGGCGCAGAGATATAAATCTCGGCCGGGATAGGTTCGGGTTTCGGCTGAGGCCGAAAGGGCTGGGCGGCGGCTGAGGTTTCGGGCGGTGGCGCAAAGGATGGCGCTTGTAGGAGCGGCGGGAAAGGGCGGCGGCTGAGGGTGGCGGGAAAGGGCTGAGGCCTTAGCCTCGGGTGAAGGCTGCGCAAGGGCGGAGCCTTGGATGGGCGGCGCCGGTGGTGCCAAGCGGCGGGTATTTGGGCGGCGGGACGTTTTGTGGTGGTGGATGGGTGAGATTCCGATTAAAACGAGAAAAGATCGAATCTTAGGCAAAAATATGTATTCAAATTAACAATAGGCCACAAAAATCCTTCTTTTCAAGAAATTGAATGCGGAATTTAAAATCGCAGAAAAATAACGAGAATAGTAGGAACTAACCGTTACGGATTCTGCTCCGGTGACTCTTTTTGTGTAGAACTTCCTTGACGGACCTTGAAAGCTCGATTTTTTTTGTGTTTTATATGGGACGTGTGAAGGTGTTGATGAACCTGAAGCTCTGGTACCAATTTGATACGGAGTTAGCCGTCAGTTGGCCCGATCTTTCAACACCAAGACTCGCGATGAGAAAATGGATAAAAGGTGGAAACCTTAAAATAAAAAGATGGAGGAATGATCCAATGATTGTGAAGGATCGGTAGATGGATAGATCTGGTCGAACCCTTAAGGCAACCAAGAGCACGTTAGGGAAACTAAGGCCCTAACACACAACTTGGAATGACTTGAAGAAGCCCTTCCGCTATAATCTCACACAGAGGGGAAAGCGATTGTCCCCAAAGCACGAGAAGTCATCCGGAGATGATTGAGAGCACCAACTTGCCAATCCAAGTGACACAACTCAAAACAGCGCCAAAGTTGTTGGGCAAACGGATTTCACTCACACAGTAAGTTGTCTCGATTCCACGAGAAGAATATGGGATATAAGAGAAAAATGCTCGAAAGTACTTGTGTTTAATTTCAATCAAAGGTGAGTAAAAGAGACGTCCATCCTAGGCCTTATAGGCTAGAGGTGCATCATCTAGGGTTTCCTACGGGCTTGATCCAAGATTGAGCCCATTCTAGCTTAAAAGATATGATCAAATCTCCAAGAGATAAGATCAAAATAAAAGAGAAATAAAATAAACTAATGGGCTGAACTAACAAATCTTAAGAGCCCAAAACGAACAATTAAAAGAAGCCCATCTTTTATTTAAAAGATGTCCAAGAATGGGCTTTAAAATAAGAAGCAAGCTGGGCCTAATTTAGCCACTTAAATTAGCCCGAATTCTCCTTTCTTCCAATGCAGCCCGACATGCTTTGTCTTCATACGGATCAAGTGGATCTCGGCCTTCTCTCTCCCCATCTCGGTCGAGCTCTCTCTCCACATCTCGGGCGAGATCGTCTCCATGGGTAACTCGTCTCCTCTTGCTACTAGGACTGTCAGTGTAAGGGAATGAGGTCGAGCTAAGGGATGCTCCTGCATCACGTCTCAACTCAGCCAAAAGGTTAGTGATACAGGAAAGACTTCGTTCACAAGAAAGAATGGAAAAAGACATGAAAAGGAGTAAGAAAATGTGGATGATGATCTGAATGGTTATGAAGGATCGATAGATGGATAGGGAAACGATGACCCTAACACACAACTTGGAATGAATTAAAAAGCCGTTCCACTATAATCTCACACAAAGGAAGTGATAGTTCCTAGAGCACGAGAACTCGCTTGAAGGTGATTGAGAGCACCAACTTGCCAATTCAAGTGACACAACTCAAAACAGTCCAAGCTGTTTTGCGAACGAGAATCCACTCGCTCAGTTGAATAGGATTCCACTTATTTGTTCTCGATTCCACAAGAGGGAAGCAAATACTAGAAGTATTCAATGTGTTTGTGTTTATTTAGAAGTTTAGTATAATAAAAAGGGCCAACCTATGCCTTATATAGGCAGGGAGACGTCTTTAGGGTTACACAAGATAAGATGGGCTTGAGAATCTAATTAATGCCCAAACAAGGAAAATATAAGATCAAATCTTTAAAAGATAAGATCATATCTAGGGCTGGAAAAATCTAACCTAAAAGCCCAAAACAACAAATAACAAGGCAGGCCCATAATAATAAAAAGAAGTTCAAATATGGGTTGAAAAATAATAGATCTAATTAAGACATATTTAACAATAAAATAGGCCCAACTAGAAAGGATAAAAACGTCCAACTCTCACGCAGCCCATGTAGGCTAATAAACGTCCAACTCTCACGCAACCCATGTAAGCTACTCGAGATCTCCTCCTTGCCCATGCATACGTGCTCATGCATGTACGTATATGGTTGCGTCTCTCCCAAGTGAATATCGGCCCTCTCACTATGAATCTAGGCCATTTCATATGATGATCTCTATAGCCGTGTGATGATCTTTGCAGCCTTGTCATCTCCCACCTCTCATCAGTGATCTCCACATCATTTCTAAGAATGATCTTCTTATCTCTTCTAGAAATAAAGTTCATTCCATTTCTATACGTGGCTTTCATTCCTCTCCTAGAAATGTGCTTAATCCGTCCTCTCCTTCTCCTTAGAGTGATCAACTCTTCATGCTCCCTAGCTTTCATGCTTATGATCTCAACTCAAGCTAGGTCCTGAGATGCTCCTACATCATCCTCCCTTGCTTGAAAAGGATTCATCCACAAATTCTTGAAAAGGATTCGTCCACGAATTTTGGAAAATGATTCGTCCACGAATCCTTGATGTCCATCCAGGGTAGCATCCATGCGTGTATAACACCTATAAGATCAATAAAGAATACATAAGAGGTGTACATACTCATAAGAGAAATATGAACAACTACACGTAGGGTTACATTATTCCTACACGTAAATATGGTACATATAGGGTCATAAAAAAATGTATAACCGTGCATACCAACTTTATAGAACAAGGAATTAGTCATCCCATAGTGTCATCATATGCATTTCACGCATTACCCCAAAATCCTTAATTATGGCAAAAGCAATATATAAGGCATATAAGAATTCTAGTAAGATTGTAAGATGAAATCTCAAGACGGGGTAAGCACATTCATCATAGAGGGTTTCATATCCTATAATCTTCCAAATGATATGAAAGATATAATCATGAAGCCTTACTAATAAGAAAGGACACAATGAAAGAAAAGGACGAAATATCTTAAGAAATAAGGAAAAGCACTGAATTACAAAACCATTGTTCTTAATAGTCTCAATTTTCTCTTTAACATGACTTCTAGTATGAAGTAAGGTTCTTCCCATCATAAGATAAATAAGGTATTTAGTCATGGAGCAATTAAATTCAGAATTGAATCTATGCGGTACAACTAGAGCATTATTTACACGTGAAGGTATATGACATTCAACACACTCTTCTTCATACTTAAGCAAATCATCATACTCAATCAAATCTGAAGTTTCAACATTATCCTCAATAAACTCAGTATGTAACACAAGAGGTAAATGATGATCAACATAATTATCAAGAGATAAAGTAAAATCAGCACAAATAGGATTAAGATGGTCATCTATCATCCTAGACTCGGTATCTCTATCGATATGATCAATAGATTCCGAAAAATCAGCAACACATCCAAGAAAATCAGCATGTAAAACAAAGGATGTGTAAATAAAATCAGCATACTCATAAACATATGACATGAAGATAGCATGCTTAGATGAAATCACATTCACAATATTAAACCTCTAAAAAAGTTAGTATATACAACAAGAAGTTTCACACCATTAATGCATTCATCAATAGGGGCATTTCCTGCATAATAGACAATATAATCAACATGCTCCCTAAAAGGCTCCATAAAGTCAAAAAAGGCATAATATGATCACAATAGGGTCTAATAAACTTTTTAGCAATTAAATCATCACGAATCATATGCTTTCCATTAACTCTATCCTTGAGCTCATGTGGTTCATCAACAACTAACTCCTTATCATTATGATCAAGCTCATCTAATCTAGAGCAGGAAGGTCTAGAATCACTCCCTGTTGGGGCTGTGGTAACCCAAATTACCGTTTCCGGTGAGGATGATGAAGATAGACTACAAAAAAGCGTTGGAAGAGGTGAAGTAAGGGGTTGCAACACTTAATTTGATTGCTCCTCCTTCCTGCTGGTTATTTCCTCTTCCACAACCCTAAATTGTCTCTCCTCTTCGCCCTGTGACGATGGACTATCAGGAGGTGTTGTAGGAGGTGAAATAAGGGGTTGAGGTGCTTGACTGGCTCTCTCCATTCTTTATTCCGTGCTTCCTCTTCCTGCACCTGACGTCGTTTCTGCTCTTCCACCTTTGCAATATCACCTGCAATAATGGGTCTAAAAACAAAGCGCTTTCCGCTAAAAGTAAGAGAAAATTTGTTAGTGATCTCAATATGTTCCACTTGTCTCTCATTACTCCGAGGAGAACCAAATAACATAAGACATTGAAGCATAGGAACAATATCACATGAAATAATATCCTTATAAGCTCCTATCTCAAAGTGGACCTTGACTTGCTGGTCTACTTTGACTAAATCCCGATTATTGAGGCCAGATAACCTATATGGATTGGGATGGTTTAAAGTATAAAGTTGTAGTTTCTCAACCATCTCAATGCTAGAAAGATTATGATGACTTTCCTTATCTATAATCGTCTTAACAGTCTTGTCTTTAACTCGAAATATAGTTTGAAACAAGTTGCTAATTTGATCATGGCTAGATAAAGTCAATGGCACACATTCAATCCTCATAGCATTTAAAAATCATGGTCCTGTTTGAAAGAAGAAGTTTTAGGATTACTCCCTTGAAGTACTTGCTCGACATTCTTTTTTCTCTTCCGCGTTGGGACCCGTCTTTCAAGAGTAGTGACATCCGATCCGATCGATTGTAGTCATCCGTCAAGTACACACGGCCCTTGTCAAGGTCAGTGGGTTTAGGAATCCTGTAGTTAACTCCTTTCCCTAAAGCACGTACAAATCCAAGTGATCTGTTGGGTTGATTCCTCTCATTCCTACTTGGTTGGGCTATCGGTGTAGTGATGCTCCGAGGTGGCGTCTGAGTAGCTAGCCGGGCCTCCAAGGAATCCAGCCTATCTATGACACGCTTTACTATGTCACAAAAATCCTTGGCATTCATGGGACCTATGTCTTAAAGTCCTCTCCTTGTAATAGACATCACTCAAAGCAAGCTAACATGTGAAGGTTAGTGAAAGAAAAGGCCTAAATCTACCCTCTTCAAGTGTTTCTCTATGTAACCTTTCCCGTTGGCTTCGCAAATCCTCTTAGCCGGTTTGAGAAGATCAATGTGAATCTTCAAGTAATATCTCAAAAAAAAAAGACAGATCAATGCGCTCAGGAACATCAATAAAAAAGATGATCGACTCAGATCTCAAAAGAAAAATGGTTGTTTAAGTGGTGCTTGTAGGAAAAAAGCAAAACTAGACTCGCGTGTCAATCTCAACCAAAAACAATAGCATATAAAAGACAAATATACAACCTTAAATTAAGGTAAGGAAATGGTAGAGGTTAGGTAGAAGGCGGGTGAAATCTCATCTCTGGAGTAAAACTAGGAACAACAATCAGCAACAGTAATATGTATAAATGATGATGAAATGGACTTCCGGAAAAGTATGTGTAGGTCTTATCTTCTGAACCGTCCGGACAATATATAAAAAACGAGCAAAACGACTGTAAATGACAAACTGAAACTTTTATACTTTTTTTTTTATAGATCTGACTCAGATCTAATTTCTTTTTTTACTGAAATTAAAAATAGAATTTAAAAATTAAGGAGCAAACCCTACTTAGGGTTTTCGAACCAATCTTGGCGGCGGCAAGTGAAACACCCTAAATCCGTAGGACTCGAGGCGCTACTGGGCTAGGATCTCACAATGGATCTTGACCCTAGTCTGACAACAAGTTCACTGGATCTTACAACAAGGCACATATAGATTAAACCAAAATATCAAACTGCATATATATATATATATATATATATATATATATATATATATATATATATATATATATATATATATATATATATATAAATCAAAAGGTTTACAAAAGAACCTTTGAGTACAAAATAAACATGTATTTGTACATACAAAAACTCCATAACCCTCGCATGAACCTAGTGTACGGAGCCCTCAACGGATCACCTCCTCTGGATCACTTTGCAGTTCTCCTAACCTGCAAAGGATCTACAACACGGTATAAAACCGTTAGCTAACCATACACATATGTATAAAAGATGCAAGGCACAAGTACACTTCAGGAATTATAACATATAAACATGCTGTCACACATTTACCCGGTTAATTATCTTTATAAAGTCCAACACTCAAATCGTATATATATATACATATATAAATATATGTGACACGAGGAATATATAATCCTCGCCTCTGGTGCAATAGCCAGCTGGAGTGGTATCGAAACACCTTCCCGTGTACCCTAAGAAAGTGGTAAAGGGTCCGGCCCGTATACCAGATCTGGCATGACTACAGAGAACCTCCCAGACTCCACAAAGGGATGAAAGGGACCGGTTATCACAACCACTACAATGGGCGATCAATAAACCATAGATAGGTAGTAATCAATATCGCATGCTATCAAGCATATATCACACACCACTCATGCATACATCCAATATAGAGATGACACCTAAGCAAGTCCTATGGACTTACCTCAATCTCGGAGTAATCTCAACCACGATCAACTCCAAATCCGAGGACAACACTACCTAATAACAAGGCATAACGAGATATCAACTCTCCTATCAATCAAAGGGGTCACACCTAGACCCAAGGGATCCATAAGGATCATATCCAACTTATAACCCTCGAAGCCATAACCGGCACCTATCGATATCATACTCACCGTCATCCTATCCTCATACACGTACCTAGCATGCTACTAACCCGCTCATACTAGGAAAGGAAAAGATCTACACTACTCTAGGTAGATCCGGGACAAGACGCACCTGCGTGACAAGAGGGACGCAGGGGCGAAGCAAAGGCAACCGCAGGCGTGGCGGCACACTGACGCAGGAGTGGTGACAGTGGCCGCGGGGGCGGCGGCGCTGAGGCACGGGTGCGGTGACAGGGTCCCGCTGGGGCGGCGTCTCGCTAGCGCAGAGGCGGCGACTCTACAGAACGTAGACTCCCGACTTCTCTTCCACTCTTCTCGTGAACAAATCACGTCTTCACCATTCCGCAACCACATTCATACATACATATACATACACATTCCACTATCAATACAACCTAAGAGATCCAATCCTAAGCTAAAGGGAGATGGAAATCAAATGAAGAAAGAAAGAAGAAGAAACAAGGAGCTTACCTACTGTTATAGCCTAACCAACTGGAAATGATCACAACCACCACTCAACTAGCTCACAGGCTCAGTATTACACATACCATCATCATCAACAACAAAGCCACACAACTTCCTTGTCAAAACTCAAGGAAACACTCAAGAAGATATCAAAGGAGAAAGAAGGAGGAAGAAGAACATGAGAAAGCTGAAGAAATGAGATGAAACCCTTGGTCAACAAACCAAGGGAAAGGCTAAGAAAGAAGGAAAGGAAAGAGAGTAAAGCACGGGTCAAGAGTCAACAAAGTCGGTTGCAGCCGCAGGAAACCGCAAGGGCGGAATCCTGAGCCGCAGGGGCGGTAACCCGCTGGGGCGGCGCAAAGCACCCGTAGGGGCGGCTAAGCTCCTAAAGGTCAAGGCTCTTACAACAAGGCTCATGCATTGGCGCCGGCGCGCGAAGTGATCCATTTGGGCTGGGAGCGTGGGACTGACATGACTGAAGTTGAAGGAGGGTGGTCCGGCTCCAAGGTGTGGTTCCTTGGTTCAAACAAGACCAAGAACCGGCTAAGCAATTTGCGCATGGAACCGAATGGTTCGGGTTCTGCAATGGGTTTCGTTTCCGGTTTGGTGTGGGTCGACCGGTCCAAGAATTTTGGTCTGGGTTCAAATCGAACCAGGTCGGGTGGGTTAGGCTTGTGTTCAGCGGAGTTAGGGTTCACATCGAGGGATATGGCGGTTTAGGGTTTGTGAACAAACGGGGAGGCGGTATTAGGGTTTCGGCGGCGCGATTTTGGAGGGTTGGGGCTCCGACGAATTTTCGGGCTGGCGGTTTTGTGGAGGTTTCACGGCAATCTTGATCCAATTGCACGATTTGTTGGCAATTCAATCTTGAATCTTTTGGGATAGGTTTTCCGATCAAGAACAGGAAAAGAATGAATCTTGGTTGAGGGTATGGATTAAAAATCGGTTGCAATTTAATCTTTTACATGAAATTGAATACGGAATTAAAAGACATAAAAGAAACAAGAATAGTAGGACTCACCGTTGCGGTAATCTGTTCCGGTGACTCTTTTTGTGTAAAACTTTCTTGATGGATCTTGAAAGCTCCAATTTTTTTTCGAAAGATGACGTGAAAGTGAATGGTGATACAAGGTGTTGAACAACGTTGGCTCTGCTACAAATTTGATACGGGATTAGCCGTGAGGTTACTCGATCTTTCAACACCAAGACTTCGTTCACAAGAAATAATGGAAAAGATGTGAAAAGGGGTAAGAAAACATGGATGATGATCCAAATGGTTATGAAGGATCGATAGATGGATATATCTGGTCGAACACTTAAAGCAACGAAGAGCACACTAGGGAAACGATGGCCCTAACAGACAACTTGGAATGAATTAAAAAGCCTTTCAACTATAATCTCACACAAAAGGAAGCTATAATTCTTAGAGCACGAGAAGTCGCCTGAAGGTGATTGAGAGCACGAAATTGCCAAATCAAGTGACACAACTCAAAACAGTCCAAGCTGTTTGGCGAACGAGAATCTACTCGCTCAGTTGAATAGGATTCCACCTATTTGTTCTCGATTCCACGAGATAGAAGCAAATACTAAAAGTATTCAATGTGTTTGTGTTTATCGATAGGTTGAGTATAAAAAAACGCTCAACCTATGCCTTATATAGGCAAGGAGGCGTCTCTAGGGTTACTCAAGATAAGATGGGCTTGAGAATCCAATTTTGAGCCCAAAAAAGGGAAAGATAAGCTCAAATATTTAAAAGATAAGATCATATCTAGGGCAGGAAAAATCTAACCTGAAAGCACAAAACAACAAGTAAAAAGGCAAGCCCATAATAATGAAAAGAAATCCAAATACGGGATGAAAATTATAGATCTAATTAATGTCTTATTTAACAATAAAATAAATCCAACTAGATAGGATAAAAACAACTAACTCTTACGCAACCCATGTAGGCTACTAAACGTGCAACTCTCACGCAGCCCGTGTAAGCTACTCAAGCTCTCCTCCTTGCCCATGTATACGTGCTCATGCAAGCACGTATAGTGCGACATCTCTCCCAAGTGTATCTCGGCCCTCTCACTATGAATCTCGGCCATTTCATATGATGATCTCTGCAGCCGTGTTATGATCTCTGCATCCATATCATCTCCCATCTCTCATCAATGATCTTTTCTTTAACTAGAAATCTAGTTTGAAACATGGTTCTAATTTGATCATGGCTAGATAAAGTCGGTGGCACACATTCAATCCTCATGACATTTAAACAATCATGGTCCTATTTCAAAGAAGAAGGTTTATGATTACTCCCTTGACGTACTTGCTCGACATTCTCTTTTCTCTTTTGTGCTAGTAGCCGTCTTTCAAGAGTAGTGAGCATCCGATCCGATTGATTGTAGTCATCCTTGGAGTAAACATGGCCCTTGTCAAGATAAGAGGGTTTAGGAATCCTGTAGCTAACTCCTTTCCCTAAATCACGTACAGATCCAATTGATATGTTGGGCTGATTTCTCTCATTCCTGCTTGGCTGAGCTATCGGTGTAGTGACGCTCCGAGGTGACGTTTGAGTAGCTAGCCGGGCCTCCAAGGAATCCAGCCTATCTACGACACGCTTTACTATGTCACTAAAATTCTTGGCATTCATGGGACCTCTGTCTTCAAGTCCTCTCCCTATATTAGACATCACTCAAAGCAAGCAAACATGTAAAGGTTAGTGAAAGAAAAGGCCTAAAGCTACCCTCTTCAAGAGTTCTTGTCTGTAACCTTTCCCGTTGGCTTCGCAACTCCTCTTAGCCGGTTTGAGAAGATCAATGTGAATCTACATGTAATATCTCAAAACAAAGACAGGTCAATGCGCTCAGGAACTTCAATAAAAAAGATGATCGACTCAGATCTCAAAAGGGATATGGTTGTTTAGGTGGTCCTTGTAGGAAAAAAGCCAAACTAGACTGGCGTGTCAATCTCAACCAAAAACAATAGCTTATAAAAGACAAATATAGAACATTAAAATAAGGTAAGGAAATGGTAGAGGTAAGGTAGAAGGCGGGTCTAATCTCAGCTCTGGAGTAAAACTGGGAACGGAAGTCAATATGTATAAATGATGATGAAATGGACTTCTTGAAAACTATGTGTGTAGCTCTGATCTTCGGAACTGTCCGGACGATATATACAAAACGAGCAAAACAATTGTAACGAAAAACTAAAACTTTTGTACTTTTTTTTTTAGATCGGACTCAAATATGATTTATTTTTTTTTACTGAAATTAAAAACGGAATTTAAAAAATAAGGAGCAAAACCCTACTTAGGGTTTTCGAACCAATCTTGGCGGTGGCAAGGCTCCTGTAGTGGTGCCTGCGGCGTGAAGTGATCCAACTGGGCTGGGACCGATGTGGCTCGTGTTGAAAGAGGGTGGTCCGGTTCCAAGGTGTGGATCCTTGGTTCGAACAAGACCAATAACCAGTTGGGCAATATACGCAGGGAAACGAATGGTTCGGGTTCTGCAGGAGGTTTCGTTTCCGGTTTTTAGCGTGGGTCGACCGACCGGTCCAAGAATGTGGGTTTGGGTTCAGATCGAACTAGGTTGGGTGGGTTAGGCTTGGGTTCAGGGAAGTCAAGGTTCGTAGTGAGGGATATGGCGGTTTAGGGTTTGTGAACAAACGGGGAGGCGGTATTAAGGTTTCAGCGGCGCGATTTTGGAGGGTTGGGGTTCCGGAGAATTTCCGGTGGGGTTGGTGGCGGTTTTGTGGAGGTTTCACGGGAATCTTGATCCAATTTCACGATTTATTGACAATTCGATAGTTAATCTTGTGGGATAGGTTTTCCGATCAAGAACAAGAAAATAATGAATCTTGGTTGAAGGTATGGATGAAAAATAGGCTGCAATTTAATCTTTTACAAGAAATTGAATTTGGAATCAAAAGACAGAAAAGAAACAAGAATGGTAGGACTAACCGTTGCGATAATCTGCTCGGGTGACTCTTTTTGTGTAGAACTTTATTGATGGATCTTGAAAGTTCCAATTTTTTTTTCAAAAGATGACATGAAAGTCAATGGTGATACAAGGTGTTGAACAACTTTGGCTTTGCTACAAATTTGATACGGGGTTAGCCGTGAGGTTGCCCGATCTTTGAACACCAAGACTTCGTTCACAAGATATAATGGAAAAAGATGTAAAAGGGGTAAGAAAACATGGATGATGATACGAATGGTTATGAAGGATCGATAGATGGATAGATCTGGTCGAACCTTAAAGAAACCAAGAGCACACTAGGAAAACGATGCCCTAACACACAACTTGGAATGAAATAAAAAGCCTTTCCGCTATAATCTCACACAAAAGGAAACTATAAGTCCTAGAGCACGAGAGGTCGCCTGAAGGTGATTGAGAGCACCAACTTGCCAAATCTAGTGACACAACTCAAAATAGTCCAAGCTGTTTGGCGAGCGAGAATCCACTCGCTCAGTTGAATAGTATTCCACCTATTCATTCTCGATTCCAAAGAGAGAAACAAATACTGAAAGTATTCAATGTGTTTGTGTTTAATGATAAGTTGAGTATATAAAAGTTGTAACACCCCAAATCCGCGGGACTCGGGGTCCTACGGGCGAGACCTCACATTGGGTCCCGACCCTTAGCCTGACAACAATTTCACCGAACCTTCCAACAAGGCACAAATAAAGGCAAAAATCAAAAACGTTTATAATGTATGCGAGACACTGAAAGGTAAGAATACAATGTGAAAACTCAGCCGAGTCCTCAAAACAACATAACTCCAAGAAGAAACCACAACCGTACAACATAAACCCACAACGAAACACAACCCAAAAACGTCCCCATCCTATAATGTACGGAGACCCCGGCTGTCTACTCCTCCACCTCACTCGGCGGCATCCCTAACCTGCATGTCATCTACAACCACGATTTAAAACCGTTAGCTTATATTCGAAGCATTAGAAAAGAGGCGAATGCACAAATACATACATATCACATAACGTAAAGCACACAAGTCCGGTTTATTATCTTTTTATTATTAAGTCATATCCCGTTCTAATTCAACTTAGGTTTGTGACACGAGAACCACCGTGGTCTCGCCTCGGTCCCCACTTACCGGCAAGAATGGTACGGATGCATCCAACCATCGAACCTGCCGGGCTAGTCGCCGAGATCCTCCTAAACTTCACGCAGAGCTAGGCAGGATGTCACCGCCCGTTATCATACACTTGGGCCACAATATATATATATAAGGTCGGTGGTCCTATTTACCGGTTTAATTGTTATAACAAGAACATAAACACACACCACCAAACACACATCAATGCTAATACGTAAAATACGAGCTAAGTAAGTCCGGAGACTTACCTCGTCACCAAACCCAAGTCACCACACTCTTGCTTCCTTAAGGAGGAAGCTCACAACCTGCTCACAAGAGATATGCATATCAATACATACTCACTCTCAAGAAGTCTTAGACTTCACTCTTAGTGATCTATGCAAGATCACCTAACCCTCAAACTAGGAATGCATCCTAGGTCCCAAGTACTCACCACACACTCTCCACACATGAAACAGCCCACAACAGTTCATAACCACTAAGTGACATTCTCAAGCTACTCTAGGCCATCCTAAGCATGCTACTAACATGATTCAACAACAAAGCTAAGGAATGAACGCAGCCGCGGAGTCAAGCTGGTGCCCCGGCGGAGCAGACGCCGCCCCTGCGGCGGTCTGGGCCGCCCATGCGACTGTGGTCAGCCGCACCTGCGGCGTCCGGCGTCCTGAAGCCCGGAGCTGCCCCTGCGGCGTGCCGAGCCGCCCCTGCGGTTGTGCTGGCCGCCCATGCGGCCGTGCTTGCCGCACCTGCGGCGGGCCGTTCCCGCGGTCGTGATGATCCTCCCCCGCGGTTACGCTGCAAAATCTCGTCTTCTTCGTCTCGATCGTGGATCCTTGGCTCTAATGTCCTCCTTTCCTTGTTGGGTCTTCTCCAAACGCTAACCAATGGTCTTAGACTCCTCTCCACGACCTAATCGAGCTAAGAACACATGCATGCAAGGATTTGAGCAAAAACTTCTCAAGATCTTCATCCATGGCCATGGATGAAGGAGGGAAGAAGAAAAGGATGATCAGCTAAAGAAGAGAGGGGGAGGGAGAGGAAGGAGCTTACCAACCCATATCTGGAACCTCTCCACTGCAGTCCACAGTCCAAGCTTCAATCAAAATTGAAGAAGAGAAGAGAAGAGAAGAGAAGAAGAGAAAAGAGAAGAGAAGTGAGGAAAAGTGAATGACGTGAAAGAGGGAGAGGAGAGAGAGAGAGAGAGAGATGGGACACAAGGCTGAAAAGGGGTGTGGGGATCAAGGGGTCACCTGACCTCTTGTCCCTCACCACGGACCGAGGGGTCGGAAATGACCCCTTGTCACTTTAATCCGGAACGAAGGGTCGGAACGCGGAAAAAAAAGGGAAAAACGACGAGTCGGCTCGGGATTTTCTTAGGATTAAATCCAGGCACTCGGCATCTCGGGCCTACGGGAAGATCTACAAGGGGCTCTAAGCCCGGAATAAAATTTCGGGCGTTACAAAAGTGGCCAACCTATGCCTTATATAGGCAAGGAGGCGTCTCTAGGGTTACACAAGATAAGATGGGCTTGAGAATCTAATCTAGAACCCAAGAAAGGAAAAGATAAGCTCAAATATTTAAAAGTTAAGATCATATCTAGGGTTGGAAAAATCTAACCTGAAAGCCAAAAACAACAAGTAAAAAGGCAAGCCCATAATAATAAAAAGAAATCCAAATATGGGCTGAAAATTATAGATCTAATTAATGCCTTATTTAACGATAAAATAAGTCCAACTAGATAGGATAAAAACAACCAACTCTTACGCAACCCATGTAGGCTACTAAACGTGCAACTCTCACGCAGCCCATGTAAGCTACTCGAGCTCTCCTCCTTGCCCATGTATACTTGCTCATGCAAGCACGTATAGTGTTGCGTCTCTCCCAAGTGTATCTCGGCCTTCTCACTGAATCTCGGCCATTTCATATGATGATCTCTGCAGCCGTGTGATGATCTTTGCATCCATATCATCTCCCATTTCTCATCAATGATCTTCACATCACTTCTAGGAATGATCTTCTTATATGTTCTAGAAATGGAGTTCATTCCATATCTAGACGTGGGTTTCATTCCTCTCCTAGAAATGTGTTTAATTCGTCCGCACCTTCTCTTTAGAGTGATCAACACTCCATGCTCCATAGCTTCCATGGATCTCAACTCGAACAAGGTCCTAAGATGCTCCTGCATCAGTTAGTGTCATGGCTTTGAGGGAGATGAAGTTGATTTGGAAGCGGGATCTGAAACCAATCAAGGGGGATTGTCGCAACGAATTAAAGAGCAGTGCAGAGAAGCAAGTGCTACGGTCTAGTGACGGGCGTAAGGGGCGTAATGGGCTTTTCTTCTTTGTAGAAATATCTGAAAATCACCATCTATGATAGTGACCTTACACTCCCTTACCGCCGTCACGTTGAGCATAATGAGGGGTAAGGGGAGCGTAATGGTATTGTAACTAAATTTTCCTTGCTCTTGACATTTGACAACTAATTTTGCTGAATTTCTAGAATCTAACGTAATGCTCTCCGTTACGGCCATTTGACGCTCCCTTACGGACGTACCAGGTGACATATGTTGTGTAACACCCCAAATCCGCGTGACTCGGTTTGCTACGGGCGAGACCTCACAATGGGTCCCGACCCTTAGCCTGACAACAATTTCACCGGACCTTCCAACAAGGCACAAATAAAGGCAAAAATCGAAAACGTTTATAATGTATGCGAGACACTGAAAGGTACGAATACAACGTGGAAACTCAGCCGAGTCCTCAAAACAACATAACCTGATACGAAGTATAAACGTACGACAACATCCATGAACAACAATATGAAACATGAATCAAAAACATCCCCGTCCTATAATGTACGGAGACCCCAGCTGTCCACTCCTCCGCCTCACTCGGCGGCATCCCTAACCTGCAAGTCATCTACACAAACGGTTTAAAACCGTTAGCTAATATTTTAAGCATTAGAAAAGCAGTGAAGGCACAAACATATACATAGCACATAACATAAAACACACAAGTCCGGTTTATTATCTTTATATTAGTAAGTTGTAGCCCGTTCTAATTCAACTTCGGTTTGTGACACGAGACACCGTGGTCTCGCCTCGGTCCCTACTTACCGGCAAAGAATGGTACGGATGCACCCGACCATCTGACCTGCCGGGCTAGTCGCCGAGAACCTCCTAGACTCACTCGGTCGTAGGCAGTGATGTCACCGCCCATTATCATACACTTGGGCCAACATATACATATAAGGTCGGTGGTCCTAATTACCAGTTTATTGTTATAACATAACATAAACACACACCACCAAACACACATCAATGCTAATACATAAAATACGAGCTAAGTAAGTCCGGAGACTTACCTCGTCACCAAACCCAATGCACCACACTCTTGCTTCCCTTAAGGAGGAAGCCCAAAACCTGCTCACAAGAGATAAGCATATCAATACATACTCACCCTCAAGAAGTCTTACACTTCACTCTTAGTGATCTATGCAAGATCACCTAACCCTCAAACTAGGAATGCATCCTAGGTCCCAAGTACTCACCACACATGAAATAGCCCACAACAGTTCATAATTCCACAACATATTAATCCTCAACGAAGGAGGCACAAGCTAGCCTAGAAGATCCATCATGCTCACATGCCCATATCCAACAATTCCATCGAGCCTTAAGGGATCCTAGATTCACAATCACTAAGTGGCATTCTCAAACTACTCTAGGCCATCCTAAGCATGCTACTACATGATTCAACACTAAACTAAGGAAGGAACGAAGAGTAGGAACCTACTGTCGAAGAAACGCAGTTGCGGAGTCAAGCTGGCGCCCCGGCGGAGCAGGAGCCGCCCCTGCGGAACCAAAGGCCGCCCCCTGCGGCGCTGCCGGCCGCACTCGCGGCGGAAGGGAGCCGCCCCCGCGGCCGTCATGTCCTGGAGCCCCGGAGCCGCCCCCGCGGCCGTGCCGAGCCGCGCCCGCGGCTGTGCTGGGCCGTGAGCCTGCCGCCGCCCACGCGGCCATGCCGAGCCGCACCCGCGGCGGTACTGTGCCGCTCCCGCGGCCGTGCTGAGCAGCCCTGCGGCCGTCCGCACCCGCGGCCGTGATGATCCGCCCCCGCGGTCGTGCTACAAAGCGTCGTCTTCGATCGTGGATCCTTGGCTCCAAAGTCCTTCTCTCGCTGGATCTTCTCCAAACACCCATCACTGGTCTAAGGCACCTCTCCTTGACCTAATATAGCTAAGAACCTATGCATGCAAAGAGTTGGGCAAAAACTCCTCAAGATCTTCCTCCATAGCCATGGATGAAGGAGGGAAGAAGAAGAAGGGAAAAACAGCAAGGAAGAGAGGTGAGGGAGAGGAAGGAGCTTACCAACAGATCTGGAATGCCTCTCCAAGCTGTCCACAGCAAGATCTCCACACAAAATGGAAGAAGAGAAGAGAAAGGAGCAAAGGAAACCATGAGAGGAAGGTCGGAAAGGAAATGAACGTGAAAGAGAAAGAGAGGAGAGAGAGAGGGGACAAGGGCTGTCAATGGAGGGGACAGCAGCTGTCTTGTCAGTTTGCTCGGAACGAGGGGTCGGAATTGACCCCTTGTCACTTCTACTCGGAACGAAGGGTCGGAACGCGGGAAATAGGGAAAGGCGACGAGTCGGCTCGGGATTTTGGAAATAAACTCCGGCACTCGGCACCTCGTGCCTGCGAAAAGATCTATAAAACGCTCTAAGTCCGGAATAAAATTCCGGGCGTTACAACTAACCCCCCTAAAAACAAGTTTCGTCCCGAAACTTGCTAAACACAGCACTCTCACTCAAACCCGTCCCGTAACGTCGTGGAACTCATAAAACGTACACTACCGGCTCTAATCCAAGTCTACGTATAGCATCACATCAAGACCTCGCAAGGTACTCATAACTCAAACAAAATCACATAACATATAAAGCAAACAAGGAAGATCTCGGAACTAACCCGACGGTCCTATCGACGTCACATTGTCTGCATAAAACTCGGGATAGTTCCTCCGGATACTATCCTCCGTCTCCCATGTTGCCTCATCGGCTCCTCGCCTCGACCACTGAATCCTCAGCATCGGTATCTCCTTCGATCGAAGGTGTCTCGCACTCCTCTCTAAGACTACTATCGGGTGCTCTGCAAAAGTGTGGTCCGGCTCGACCACTAAGTCCTCGTGGCTGATGATGTGCCTCGGGTCGAGAATGTACTCTCTCAGCTGAGAGACATGAAATACCGGATGTATACCCTCCAACCGCGGTGGTAGTGCTAACTGGTATGCCACCTCACCGACTCTCTCTAAGATCTCGAACGGACCGACATATCGGGGGGTTAACTTCCCCTTAATGCCGAATCGCCTGACGCCCCACGTCGGTGATACCCTCAACCACACCTGAGCTCCTACCCTGAACTCGAGAGGTCTACGCCTCTTATCCGCATGCGACCTCTGACGGCTTTGCGCGGCCAACATCCTCTCTCGGATCAACGCAACTCTAGCCATGTCGTCCTGTACCTGATTTGGAGCTATAACGCTATAACTCCCCGGCTCGTCCCAACATAAGGGAGTACGGCATCTCCGTCCATACAATGCCTCATACAGTGCCATCCCAATCGACGCGTGCCAGCACCTCGAGGTAAAACGCCCATCCCTGTCCGAGATGACGGTCCTCGGTACTCCATGTAATCTCACAATCTGACGGTAAACTCCTCGGCTAAACGAACCACCGGCCACGTTTCCCGTATAGGGATGAAACGCGCGGTCTTCGTCAATCAATCTACTACTACCCATATGGCGTCGAAGCTCTTACTCGGTCTCAGACCGGTAACGAAATCCATGGATACGTCCTCCCACTTCCACTGCGGCTCGGGCAGTGGGTTAACCTTTCCTCCGTGTCTCTTGTGCTCGATCTTGACCTGTTGGCAGGTCGCGCATCGGGCCACATATCTAGCTACATCAGGCTTGAGCCCGCCCCACCAATAAATTCTCCAAATCTCCTGGTACATCTTACTCGTGCCTGGGTGCACCGCGTAAGGGGTGGAATGCGCCTCATGCAAAAACTGCTCTCTCAAATCCTGATCCAACGATACACAGATACGTACCTGGCGTCTCAATAGCCCGTCTGCTCCCATGATAAATTGCGGTGCCTCTCCTCGGGACATCCTGTCCCGGATCCTCATCAAAATGGGACATCTCTCTTGCTTCTGCAGGATCTCTCCGGACAGGTCAAGTAGTACCTCCAACTCGGACAAACAACCGTCCGTACCCGGGAACCGGATATCCAACTCCAAACCCATCAAATCCCTTTGCAGCTGAGGCCGAACAGTAAGCCGAGCTATAGCCTCCTCTCGAGGTGTCCTCCTACTCAAAGCATCGGCGACTACGTTCGCCTTCCCGGGATAGTATAAAATCTCCAAGTCAAATTCCTTTAATCAGCTCCAACCATCTCCTCTGGCGGTTATTCAACTCCCGCTGAGTGAATATATACTTCAGCTGCCGAAAAGCGTACGCAATAACCCTATCTCTCTACATCAAAACGCACCCCAAGCCTAGCTTGGAGGCGTCACTATATACCACAAAATCTTCTATGCCCTAAGGCTGGGCTAAAACAGGAGCGGAGGTCAACCTCCTCTTCAGCTCCTCGAAACTGTGTTGACAAGGCTCGGATCATACGAACCTAGTGGACTTCCTCAACAAGGAAGTGAGCGGTCGTGCAATCACTGAGAAACCCTCAACAAAACGGCAGTAGTATCCCGTCAAGCCCAAGGAACTGCGCACCTACTTGACCGTCTGACAAGGCTTATTTCCTAAGGTCGTTATTATAAGCTTATCAAGTTAAATCCGAACTTAATACTAACCAATGTATAGTGATTAAGTAAGGGTCGAACCCAAGGGAGTTGAACAAGTTTCTATTCAATTTTAGTTATTGATTTGGTAACAAAGGGGGGGAATTTGGATTGTTTAAAACAAGACAAAGACAATTATAATGTTGGTGAAAACAAGATTGATTTAAGAACTACACTAGGTAGGATCTTAGCATACATATAAATTGGTTGGTTCTTTTTAGAAGTATTCAATATTTGTTCTCATCTTGATCGTATTTATGCATTAAGCCAACCGGCATTAACACAACTTAACTAGTTTATTAATCCGTAAACCTACAAGATTAAACCACTAATTAGCATTCTACCAAAGATAAAGAGATACATAAAAGATAAACAACCTGTTAATCTTATTATGTAGTTAAATTCCTTTCCCTTAAATAATCACAACCAGCTTTTACCTAAGGGTTTGCTACTAGATTAAGGACCCGAACCCGGAATTAATTAATCCTAGCCTTTTGCATGCAATTATACAACTTAGGTGATCAAACTAAGTAGAAAATAAACATGCAAACTAAGTTAAATACAAGGAATATAACACAAAATATATTGAATAAAACTTCTATTTAAAAAGAACTTACAACCACTTTATAATGCAGCTTCAATCCACCCAATGTAGCCAAGGGAGTTTAGAAACTCATTACAAAGAACACTATGAATATAGAGGTTTTTGTGTGGAAAATGAGATGAAAATACCTATAGCCAAGGGCTCTATTTATACTACAAAATGCATTAAAAAGGAGTAAAGAGGTTGTGCTAACAGCCACCATTAAGGGTGAATTAAAGTGGTTGCAAACAGCCACAATAATGTCCTTAAAGTCGTCGAAAACAGCCGAGTAAAAGCCTCTGAAGCTAACCCGCACCCGCGGCTAAGGGAGCCGCGGGGGCGGTTTAGGCAAAAACGTTCCAACTTCTTCTTGGCCGCGGGGGCGGCTCGTCATACCCGCGGGGGCGGGTCCTTGAATGCTCTTGAAACGTCTGACTCTTTAACTTCGTAACGCTTCTGGTGAGAATCCGCAGGGGCTGCCCAGAGTTACCGCGGGGGCGGTGACACTGGATCTTCGGCTTCACAAGGCCGCTGGCATGGCCGCAGGCAAGGGCGCTGGGGCGCCGTCTTCGCTTCGTCAGGCTGGGTCACCGCAGGGGCGGACAGGGTTGGCCGCGGGGGCGGTGACATGTCTCTTCAAGGCCGCGGGCGAAGACGCGGCTGCGGCTCTTGGTGGTGGTCTTCATGGTTGACACCGCAGAGGCGGACTGGAGAGTCCGCGGGGGCGGTGACAGGCTTATCTTGGCCGCGGGCGTTGACGCAGGCAGCGGCACTCATCTGTGTTGTCACCGCGGGGGCGGACAGAGGATGCCGCGGGGGCGGTGTGCACCAGAATCTGAACTTCGATGATTTTCTTCAACTCCTAAGTATTGCTAATACCTTCTTTTGCTTCAATTTGAATCTTTTATCTGGATCACAGTATTAGCAATATAAACTAACTCAAAAACATAAAAACGACTCTAAAAGCTACCTAAAATGATAGTGATTCCATCACCTATCAAACTCCCCCATACTTAGACTCTTTACTCGTCCCGAGTAAACAACACATCAAACAATTCAGCTTACAAGCCTCAGGAAGTATGGCGTAGTATAAAAGATGAGGAACAAAAGAGAAAAAAAAAATAAGCAAAGAAAATGAGAGAAAAGAAAAAGAAAAGAGAAGGAAATATGAGAAAATGTGAGAAAAACTACCATCCTTATTGCTCCAAGAGTGACCTACCCGGACATCCTCTTTATGACTCCCCTTCTTATGTCGCCAACGCCGGAAGGAGAACCTACACTCGATATCGCTCATTTTGCCAAGGAGCCCTTTCGGGTTTTCACCTTGCCACTCTTTTTTTTTTTTTTTTTTTTTTTTTTTTCATTGATGATCTCACCAAAAGTCTCACCTCCCTCAAGTCCAATTTTGCACCAACCTAGAGTTGGTCGGACTACCTTCTTTTTACCTAAACCGCCCTTTCGGGTTTTCGGTTTATCCAAGGATTTCCTTGCCTTTTTCTCAATTCTTTTGGCTTTTTCTCTCTTTTTTTTTTTTTTTTTTTTGAAATGAATTACAAAGCTGAATTTAAATCAAATTCAAATGACTAGAAAAATTAAACAAACTCAAAAAAACATACATGATAAATACCCTCCCCCATACTTGAAGAACGCTTTGCCCTCAAAGTGTGAAAATGAAAGCAAAGATAATAAATGGAGAAGGGCAAGAGATGTGGCTCACTAGTGGGATGGTCCGGCTGGACCATCCGGACCGTGCTCCGGAGGATACGGGAAGTGGCTGAAAAAGTGCTCCTGACGCTGGTACAAGCCGTCAAGGCGGGCCTGCTGTGCGTCCATCCTCGCCGCGTAAGAGGTCTCAAAGTTGGCTTGCCAAGCCAACTGCTGAGCCTCCATCCTCCTCTCAAAATCTGCCTGCCACGCCTGCTGTTGCTCGAGCATAGTCGTCTGGTAGCCGGTCTGCCACTGCTGATGCTGCGTGGTCAGAGCCGCCATCTGAGCGAGCAGGCTGGCGTGAGCGGGGTCATCCTCTGCCGCCGCGGTGGGCATCTCCTCATCGACGGACATGTGGTCCTCCTGTGGGACCCTACTGGAGCTCGCCGCGTGCCGCTCAATAATAGCGACCTGTGATCGCCTCGGGATGGTGGGGTCAGCGGCGATGTAGAGATCGGAGAGCTCATCTCCTAATGGTAGCGGCCGGGGGAGGTAGATGATGTGACTCCCATCTGAAAAAGATGACCAGAAGAGGTTTTCACCATCTCTCCTCAGGAGCTTGCACCGCCGAAGAAGGGCCTCGTCATAAAATGGGATCGCCATCCCATCCTCTAGCTCGGACAAATCCATGACTTGCTCCGCAATAAGGGAGATGATCCCACCTCCTACAATGTCTCGCGGCTCATCCTTCCTAATCCGCCTCAAAGCGGAGAAGAAGAGACTCATCCAATCTGGCACGATGTCACATGTCGCAACACAGGAGTAAAGCAAGTAAAGGTCCTTGAGGGCGACCTTGTTCTCCTCTTTGTGTCCACAGAAGACACACATGAGGATCTTGGACAGGAGCCTCAAAGAGGGGTGAGTGAGTTTGTTGTTGTACTCACCCCCCGTTCGAAAGTTAGAGCCGGTAGCCGCTTGCCAAAAGTCCACTAAATCTTGTGTAGGAGGTCCCTCCCACCATTGATCCGAAGGGTTCTTAGACACCCCAAAGGCCTCCTGTAACTGAGAGAGGTTGACTGTGTACTTCCTCTTGTTGAATTTAAAAGTGAGGCCGACACAGGCGTGGTCCTCTAACTCCGTGGTAAATGTAGCCACGAACTGTCTGGTCAGTTCGGGGTACGTTTTGGCACTCCTTTCAAGTAAATCCCCGATCCCAGCATGGTCGAGGAAAGATTTCATGCTTTCCAACATGCCCAATTGTTCCAAAGTCGGAATGTGCAAAAACCGAGTGGCAAAGACTTGCCGGTTTTGCACAATCTCATATCGAGCTTTCTCCCTATCAGTCATCTTATATTTTCGTGTGGCATCCATTCTAATCACAATTCCAATTAAAAGAATTAGAATTTCACAAAGAAAAGGGAGTAGACGACCTTCTGTTTTTATCCGCAGGGGCGGTGGAGCTGAGCCGCGGGGGCGGAGCGAGGGTGGCGCAGGAGCGGCGAGAACGAGGCGGCGCAGGGAAGGTGTGGCTGGGTGGCGCTAGGGCGTGAGAGTGAGGGAGAGTGAGGGTGTTGAGAGAGGGAAATGTGAGGAGGAGTGAGAAAAGTGAGTGGGTTAGGGATTTAAAATCCCGATCCTATTTTTTTTTCTTTTCTGGGTTTTACCGCAGGGGCGGTGACTTGTCACCGCGGGGGCGGTGACAAGGGAAGTGGAGACGCAGGCCCAGCGCTGGGTGCGGCGCTGGGAGCGCTCGTTCAAGGAAAAACCGCGGGAGCGGGGGTCTGTCACCGCGGGGGCGGTGACAAGCGTGGTGCTTCCGCTGGCAAGGCCGCTGGAGGCGGGCTTGGAGCGCTGGTTCACCGCGGGGGCGGTGACTTTGGGCCGCGGGTGCGGTTTCCTTGACAGAACGTTAAAACCTCCTTTTCTCTTATTTTCTCGGGTTGCCTCCCGAGCAGCGCCTTTGTTTTACGTCGTTCGGCTCGACGTAAGGGCTTCAATTCTCTGCTTAGGCTTCCTCCAAGACCATCTCATCGATCGGATCATTTTTGATTCCTTCGTGGTATGGCTTGAGCCTTTGTCCATTGACTTTGAAGATTTTGTGTGTTTGTGGATCGTAGAGATCCACCGCACCATGTGGATGGACTTCGGCTATGACGTACGGACCTGTCCATCTTGAGCGAAGCTTTCCTGCAAAAAGTTTTAAACGTGATTGAAATAAAAGGACTTTACTACCCGCTTGGAAGTCCTTTCGGAGGATATTCCGGTCATGCCACGCCCTGGTTTTTTCCTTGTATGTTGTGGCATGGTCATATGCATCGAGCCATCAATTCTTCAAGCTCTTGCAATTGGAGTTTCCGGAATTCTCCAACTTCATTCATGTTCATGTTGCACTTTTTGACCGCCCACCAAGCCTTGTGTTCTAGCTCCACCGGTAGGTGACACGCCTTTCCAAACACAAGCCGGAATGGTGACATCCCAATTGGGGTCTTGTACGCCGTGCGGTATGCCCACAAGGCATCGTTGAGCCTTAAGCTCCAATCCTTCCTTCCGGGGGTAACCGTCTTTTCAAGGATCGTCTTGATCTCTCGATTTGACACTTCCGCTTGCCCATTGGTTTGTGGGTGGTACGCCGTGGAAACCCGTTGGTGAACATGATACTTCTTGAGGAGGGCGGTGATCGTCTTGTTGCAAAAGTGCGTTCCTCTATCGCTTATCAAAGCTTTAGGGATGCCGAATCTTGCAAAGATGGTATCCTTAAGAAAATCTGCCACAACTTTAGAGTCATCAGTTTTGGTGGCCTTTGCTTCCACCCACTTGGAAACATAGTCCACCGCAAGTAATATATAAATATTCCCAAAGGAGTTAGGAAAGGGGCCCATAAAATCTATTCCCCAAACGTCAAAAATTTCACAAAAAATAAGCGACGATTGAGGCATTTCATTTCTCCTAGAGATATTACCTATCCTTTGACACCTATCACACACTTTACAAAACGCATAAGCATCTCGAAAAATGTGTGGCCAAAAGAAACCAGCTTCTAGTACCTTCCTAGCCGTTTTGTTAGCCCCAAAATGACCTCCACATGCTTCGGAATGACAAAATGATAGGACAGATTGTACCTCGTTGTCCGGAATGCAACGTCGAATTACTTGATCACTACAATGTTTCCACAAGTAGGGATCGTCCCAAACATAGTGCCTAGCCTCGGCTTTCACCTTTTCCCTCTGAGCTTTGGTGAAATCTGGTGGATACTCGCCTCTCACAAGAAAGTTCACGAGGTCAGCAAACCACGGCTTAAAGGAATGGAGCTTACACAACACGTCTGCAGGGTATTCCGCTGGGGCGGCCAGATCACGCCGCAGGGGCGGGTTGCCGCGGGGGCGGTCCTCTTCGGCCGCGGGTGCGGTTACACAACAGAGAGTTGTGTAGAAGGTATCGTCCGGGAAACTTCCTAGACTGGCCTTTCCTTCTGCTGGATCTTCCTCCTCTAATATCAACCGACTTAGGTGATCAGCCACAAGGTTCTCCGCTCCTTTCTTGTCCCGGATTTCTAAGTTAAACTCACTTAGAAGTAGGACCCAACGAATCAACCTTGGCTTGGTCTCCTTCTTAGTCATGAGATAGCGTAACGCTGGCATGGTCAGTGTACACTATTACCTTGACACCTAGCAAGTACTGCCTGAATTTTTCCAGGGCAAAGACCACGGCCAACATTTCCTTTTCGGTGGTAGAGTAGTTCCTTTGAGCTCCGTTCAAGGTCATTGATGCGTAGTGGATTACATGTGAGGCTTTCCCGTCCTTTTGTCCCAAAACCGCCCCTACAGCGTAATCACTAGCGTCACACATTATCTCAAATGGCTTCTCCCAATTCGGTGATTGGATTATTGGAGCACGTGTGAGGCATTCTTTCAATGTGTCAAAGGCCTTCTTGCATTCCTCATCTACTATGAAAGTGGCATCCTTCTTCAAAAGTTCACACAACGGTGCGGAGATCTTTGAGAAATCCTTGATGAACCGCCGGTAAAACCCTGCATTACCTAAAAAGGATCGGATTTCACGCACATTAGTAGGATAAGGTAAAGTTTGGATAACATCAATTTTAGCTTTGTCTACTTCTATTCCTTTAGATGAGATTATGTGGCCTAGTACAATTCCTTGCTCCACCATAAAATGACATTTTTCAGAATTGAGAACTAAGTTGGTTTCTACACATCTTTTAAGAACAAGGTTTAAGTGTCCTAGACATGCATCAAAACTATTTCCATGAACGGTGAAATCATCCATAAAAATTTCAATAAAGTTTTCAATGTATTCAGAAAAAATACTTATCATGCACCGTTGGAAGGTGCCGGGAGCATTACATAGTCCAAATGGCATTCTACGGTACGCAAAAGTGCCAAAAGGACATGTAAAGGTTGTTTTCTCTTGATCCTCCGGGGCTATGGCTATTTGAAAATAACCTGAATACCCATCTAAGAAACAGTAGTAAGGGTGTCCCGCAAGACGTTCAAGCATTTGATCGATAAATGGGAGAGGGAAGTGGTCCTTTCTAGTTACCGTGTTCAACTTACGGTAGTCGATACAAACCCTCCATCCGGTTTGAGTCTTACTTGGCACCATTTCTCCATGTTGGTTCTCCACCATGGTGATTCCTCCCTTTTTCGGAACAACTTGTGTTGGACTAACCCATTTGCTATCCGAGATTGGAAAAATCATGTCCGCTTGAAGGAGCTTCAAAACTTCCTTTTTCACAACATCCATCATGGGCGGGTTGAGCCGCCTTTGAGGTTGCCTTGAGGGTTTTGCATCTTCCTCAAGGAGGATCCGGTGCATGCAAGTGGAGGGACTAATCCCTTTTATGTCCGCTATAGTCCACCCAAGAGCCGTCTTGTGCTCTTTAAGCATTTCCACCAACTTCTCTTCTTGTTGAGGAGACAACTTGCTAGAAACAATTACGGGCAATGTGTCATTGTCTCCAAGGAATGCATATTTGAGATGTTGGGGAAGTTCCTTTAGTTCTATCTCCGGGGCCTGCACAATTGAAGGAACAAGCTTCTCGCTTGAGGTTAGTAGAGTGGGCCCAATGGCCAAAGGTGTGATGGGGAGCGTTGTGTGGCTATCCACTTGGGCTAGAACATCTTGCATAGTAGAGGTCAAAACATATTCCGATTTATGAGCATCAATGTCATTTTCAATTATACTTTTTAGTTCATCAAAATCGGAAATGTTAAACACATCTTGCACAATTGGTTCAATTATGTCAATAGAGTATAAAGAATGGTCATCAATGGGGTGTTTCATGGCATCATATATGTTAAATTCAATAATCTCACCATCAAATTCCATGCTCAATTTTCCACTTACATAATCTATTTTTGTTCTAGCCGTTTTCAAGAAAAGTCTTCCTAACAAAATGGGTGCAGCATGCGTATCATGTTCCATGTCTAAAACAAAGAAATCTGCCGGAAAAATCAAGTTGTCAACCATTACAAAAACATCTTCAATTATTCCTTTAGGATACACATTAGACCTATCGGCTAATTGGACGACAATTCGAGTTTCATTCAGTGGTCCAAGACCAAGTGATTGATAGATAGAATAAGGAAGCACGTTTATCGATGCACCTAAGTCTAGCATGGCTTTATCGAAACGAGTTTCACCTATGACACAAGGGATACTTACCATGCCGGGATCACTACATTTCTTGGGCATCCGTCGTTGGAAAATTGCAGAGACATGCTCACTTACTTGGACCTTTTGTTTCCCCTTCAGTTTTTGGTTTCTCTTGACCGTGCATAGCTCCTTCAAGAACCGAGCATACTTAGGAATGCTTTTCACAAGTTTTAGAAGAGGGATATTTACCTCGCATTTTGAGAAAGTATCAAAAAGATCCTTATCCTCAATCACCCTTCGCTCCCTGAGTGCTTCCGGAAAGGGGGCCGGTGGTTTCTCAGCATATAATGGTGGGAAATTTGGACGGATGTAAGAATCCTCCTCCAAAGAACTCTCTGACGTCTTAACCGCAGGGGCGGGTCATCCAGCCGCAGGGGCGGGTTCTCCATCCGCGGGGGCGGGTTATCCAGCCGCAGGGGCGGATTAGCGTCAGAGGACGCTTCCTTTGGAACCAAAGCTGTCTTTGGTTGTACTTGCCTTCCGCTTCTTAATGTTAGAGCACTAACATTCTCCTTGGGGTTCACGACGGTCTGGGAAGGCAGGTTCCCCGAGGATCGAGCTTCGATCCTTGTGATGGCTTCCGCCATTTGTCTAACCTGTTTCTCAAGATTCTTGATGCTAGATTCTGTGGTTTGGACATGAGTAGCAAAGTGTTTAGTCAAAACATGTAACATATCATCAGTGGATTGGGACTTACCTTGGCGAGGCTGTTGTTGTTGTTGGTTTTGTTGGTCCCTCCACCGATAGTTTTGTTGATCACGCCAACCCGGCATGTAATTTTGAGCATATGGGTTGTCCCGTTGTCGTTGCTGCTGTTGTCCATACCCGATAGCATTCACCTCGGTTGCTTCATCTTGAACTTGTGGGCACAAGTCCGTGGGATGGAAGGGATCGGCACATACTCCACAAGCCTTGAGTTGTTGTGGGGTTCCCATCAAGGTGAGCCTCTTCACCATTTCTTTTAGCTCGGCAATCTCCGTGGATATCTCAGGTTGGCCGGGGTGTATAGCATGTACCCCTTTTTTGGTAGAAGTCCTACCAAAGTTTCTTGTTCCCTCCGCCAATTCCTGAATTTTGTCCAAAGCTAGCTCGGGGGTGGAGTTTAGAATGTTTCCTCCACAAGCGGCGTCCACGATCCTCCTCTCATTGTCTAGTAAGCCATTGTACAAGTACAAGACTAGATCTTGGGTAGAATACCCATGGAAAGGACAGCTGGATCTCAATCTCGCGAAGCGTTCGAAGTACTCATAAAGAGTTTCGTCCGCCTCTTGCTCGATGTTGCTAATCGATACTACCGGATGGAAGGTGATAGTACCAATCCTCCGCCGCATCCTTGAGGGTAAAGCCGAAAGCACGCATCTTGATTTGCTCTTCGGTCACGTTTGCCGGCTTCATGCTCATGCAAACGGTGTGGAATTTGCCAAGATGCTTTATTGGGTCTTCCCCACTTAGTCCATGGAAGGATGGGAGTAAGTGGATCAAGCCCGGCTTGAGCTCGAAGTTGACCCCTTCTCCAATTGCCGGTATGGTTACCGCAAGAGGGTGTTGAGTCAAATCTGGCTGCGTGAGTTGTCGGAGTGTTCGGTTCGCCATTTCTTCTTCGTTCCGACGTTGCCTTCTTTGCCGATTGTAGGTTCTCTCAATTTCTGGATCAAAAGAGGCAAATTCAAAGTTAGTAGCACGGGTTTGAACCATAAAAATGGTCCAAACCAAAAATCAATAATCAAAAGTACAATAAAAACTTAAATAAAACTCCCCGGCAACGGCGCCAAATTTGACAAGGCTTATTTCCTAAGGTCGTTATTATAAGCTTATCAAGTTAAATCCGAACTTAATACTAACCAATGTATAGTGATTAAGTAAGGGTCGAACCCAAGGGAGTTGAACAAGTTTCTATTCAATTTTAGTTATTGATTTGGTAACAAAGGGGGGGAATTTGGATTGTTTAAAACAAGACAAAGACAATTATAATGTTGGTGAAAACAAGATTGATTTAAGAACTACACTAGGTAGGATCTTAGCATACATATAAATTGGTTGGTTCTTTTTAGAAGTATTCAATATTTGTTCTCATCTTGATCGTATTTATGCATTAAGCCAACCGGCATTAACACAACTTAACTAGTTTATTAATCCGTAAACCTACAAGATTAAACCACTAATTAGCATTCTACCAAAGATAAAGAGATACATAAAAGATAAACAACCCGTTAATCTTATTATGTAGTTAAATTCCTTTCCCTTAAATAATCACAACCAGCTTTTACCTAAGGGTTTGCTACTAGATTAAGGACCCGAACCCGGAATCAATTAATCCTAGCCTTTTGCATGCAATTATACAACTTAGGTGATCAAACTAAGTAGAAAATAAACATGCAAAATAAGTTAAATACAAGGAATATAACACAAAATATATTGAATAAAACTTCTATTTAAAAAGAACTTACAACCACTTTATAATGCAGCTTCAATTCACCCAATGTAGCCAAGGGAGTTTAGAAACTCATTACAAAGAACACTATGAATATAGAGGTTTTTGTGTGGAAAATGAGATGAAAATACCTATAGCCAAGGGCTCTATTTATACTACAAAATGCATTAAAAAGGAGTAAAGAGGTTGTGCTAACAGCCACCATTAAGGGTGAATTAAAGTGGTTGCAAACAGCCACAATAATGTCCTTAAAGTCGTCGAAAACAGCCGAGTAAAAGCCTCTGAAGCTAACCCGCACCCGCGGCTAAGGGAGCCGCGGGGGCGGTTTAGGCAAAAACGTTCCAACTTCTTCTTGGCCGCGGGGGCGGCTCGTCATACCCGCGGGGGCGGGTCCTTGAATGCTCTTGAAACGTCTGACTCTTTAACTTCGTAATGCTTCTGGTGAGAATCCGCAGGGGCGGCCCAGAGTTACCGCGGGGGCGGTGACATGTCTCTTCATGGCCGCGGGCGAAGACGCGGCTGCGGCTCTTGGTGGTGGTCTTCATGGTTGACACCGCAGAGGCGGACTGGAGAGTCCGCGGGGGCGGTGACAGGCTTATCTTGGCCGCGGGCGTTGACGCAGGCAGCGGCACTCATCTGTGTTGTCACCGCGGGGGCGGACAGAGGATGCCGCGGGGGCGGTGTGCACCAGAATCTGAACTTCGATGATTTTCTTCAACTCCTAAGTATTGCTAATACCTTCTTTTGCTTCAATTTGAATCTTTTATCTGGATCACAGTATTAGCAATATAAACTGACTCAAAAACATAAAAACGACTCTAAAAGCTACCTAAAATGATAGTGATTCCATCACCTATCACCGTCCCTAGGAGGCGGTCATGATGAAAAAAACTCTATCTTCGCCGGGTCAACCATGACACCCTCGGCGGAAACTATATGACCCAAAAATGCCACCTCGGACATCCAAAACTCACACTTAGAGAGCTTAGCGTAAAGCTCTCTATCCTGGAGGACTCGTAGCACCGTCCTCAGGTGTCCCTCATGCTCCTCCCTACTCCGGGAGTAGACTAAGATTTCGTCTATAACCACTACCACAAACTGGTCCAAGAAGTCGATGAAGATGCCGTTCATCAACTCCATGAAGACGGCGGGTGCATTCGTGAGCCCGAATGGCATCACGACAAACTCATAACGGCCGTATCTCGTCCTAAATACCGTCTTCGGTACGTCCTCCTTTCTCGATTGATACACTTGAAACGCCAGATGAACACCCTCTACTCTCGGCGGCCATGCCAGCTGGTAAAACACTTTCCCCAACTTGCGCTAAGATCTCAAAAGGGTCCGATGTATCGAAAACTCAACTTCCTTCTCGGGTCTTTCTTACTACGACATTTCCATTATGTTTCTCCTTTGCCTGTCTCTAACAAAGAAGCCCGAACTTTCAATTTACACCGTTGGCTTTGGTTCTTGATAAACCAAACTTTGATGTTACGTTTCCTCAATTCTTGTGGCAAATTCTAAGTAACGATGGAAATGCTTTGCTTTACACTGCTCCTACTAACGAGACATGTATGCTATAACTTTTGCATCGTCTCTCCATACTCAATCAAGACCATTCTTGAAGAATCACTTGTACACTTCAAACCGATCACACTTCAAGGAAATTTCCGAAACAGTTGCACCAATGAATCTCTCTTAACTCGCACAAATCCATTGTCCATTTTCGTCCCACTCGATACTTCATCGTCATCCGGAGTAGATTAGTCATAGATGGTGTTACTTGGAGAATCTCTCCACAAATCCGGTAATGATAAGTCCATCAAAGAAAACTTGTAACTTCTTTCACATCCTTCGGGGGTTGTCATCCCGAGACAACTGGTCATACAACTTCTCCCTTCTTCGAGAGTAGACCAGAATGTCTTATTCGGGCATTAGTAAGCCCATATGGAATCACTACAACTCGTCTTGACCATGGTTTGTCCGGAATGCAATGTTTGCACTATCCTAGTCTCGACTTCTCAATTGGTGACAATCAAACCTTAACTCGATCTTAGAAGAGACCACCGACCCTTGCAACCGGTCGAGTAGATCCTCTATACGTGGTAAGGTGGTACTTGTTCTTCCTTGTAATCTTGTTCTGCTCATTGTAATCGATGTACAAATGGAGATAACCGCTTCTCTTTTCGCAAACTGGTGTTCTCCATAATCACTTCAAATATATTTTTACTCTCTTGTTACCGTTCCTTTATGATCCCTCAACCTGGTTACTCTCCCCTACACTCATCCATAGACCACCCGCACATGCGCGTTCTCGGTTGTCACTAATTAGCTGATAACTGACCTTCTCCCATGTCAATGACTTACCATTCTTCTATGCTTCCATGTTACCATTCTCATGAAGGCTACCTCTCTGGGTACTCTACCTTAAACTCCGTTAGTTCATCCTTCATTCCACGCTTCCTTTTCCTTCAGGGAGATAAATATACCCTTCTTGGCGTTGTTGAGTCACATGACTCGCCTTCATAGGCTTAGATATCTTGTAAGTGCGTCTTCTCAAAAACTCTAACGTTAGTTAACATCCAAGCGTTACTCCCATCTTCTTAGGATCATCATTTATACACACTTCCTCCTTTTTGGCGTTTCTTCCCCTTATCGTCATAGCGGAAACCGGTCAACTCCGCGTGAATCCCCACCTTACCATTCTTTCCATAACTCTCGTAATGTTTACTCTTCACTTAATGGTACCTCGTAAGCTTAACTTACGGTATCTTACATCTTTCACACTTGGTTCGATCACGTTTCTAATCTTGACTCCAAAGCTTAGGAGCGTCTAAGGAAAGCTTCACTTCTCGTGATGGAACACCGGCTTTAACCTTGTTAGAATGCACCCATCTTTTCCTCAATTCGTATCTTTAGTTGTCCACGCGTCTTCTCGAAGAACTTAATTTTGTTTTCTCCATTGCTCTTGTCGTACGTAGTCCTCAAACACGGTAGCTCCAACGGACGCTCCTTGTCTTGGCAGATGGAGAACTCTGTGCCCCGGACCTCACAACGGTCCTATCCCAGCCTCGGGAACGCTCTCAGCGATATCCTCTACGGGAACCTCAACTGCTGGTGGATCCACAACTGGCGGGTCCGCAATGGGGATACGTCCCCGTCTCGGGACGGTAGGAGAAAGAGGGGGTCAACCCTAGCGGGTCCTACGTAAGCGGTAGCTCTCGTACGTGCAATCTAATAACGTATGGCGTTTACTTATGTATAAATACATAGGTGCTATTTACGATCTCGGTATGATAAAACTAAAGAAAACGTAAGGTAAGCATAATCACACAATAGATCCAAGGCATACAAGCCCAAACGCCCTAAGGCCACATAGATAGCTAAGTACATACAAATCCACAAACATCCTAAGGTCATATATATATATATATAACTATGTAATAATCTATACATACTTCTATTCCAGAGAACTATGTCGCCGAGGTTTGCGGAAGGAGTGGTGGTCCCGTACATTCTAACCCAAACCCGACTCATGCACATGATTTTGAAAACGAAAAGTCAGAACCCGTGGGGTTCTGTTTATTCCTCATTCGGCCTTTAAAAAGATTGCGAGTGTCATTGTTGTCAACCTAGGGCTCTGATACCACTTTTGTAACACCCCAAATCCGCGGGACTCAGGGTGCTACGGGCGAGACCTCACAATGGGTCCCGACCCTTAGCCTGTCAACAATTTCACCGGACCTTCCAACAAGGCACAAATAAAGGCAAAACTCGAAAACGTTTATAATGTATGCGAGACACTGAAAGGTAAGAATACAACGTGGAAACTCAGCTGAGTCCTCAAAACAACATAACCTGATACGAAGTCCAAACATACGACAACATCCATGAACAACAATATGAAACATGACTCAAAAACATCCCCGTCCTATAATGTACGGGTTTATGTTTTGACTTTTGTACTCAACAGTACCGTGTATCACCTTTTGATATGTATATATTTATATATCAGTTTTATGTTTTGTTTTAATCTATTGGTGCCTTGTTGTAAGATTCAGTGAAGTTGTTGTCAAGCTAGGGTCAGGATCCATTGTGAAATCCTAGCCCAGTAGCACTCCAAGTCCTACGGATTTGGGGTGTTACAAAGTTGGTATCAAAGCCCAGGTTGACAACAATGGCACTAGTAATCTGCAATAAAGTTCGAATAGATAAATAAACAGAACCCAAACGGGGTCTGACTTTTCAAAAGGTTTGGTTTTGAAATGAGTACAAATGTTTTGGGTTATCGTGTACTTGAACCATCACCCCTCTGAAGATCTCGACAGTATAGGTATATATAGATATTCTGTTGTGATTGATCAGTGATATATCTATACGTATGGCATATATATAGCCTTCTAAGATAGGTTTACGTCTTCTGCAAATGGTTTAGACTAGAGCCTTACCTGCAGCAAGACGAGGTAGAGGTAGACCCCCTCTAGGTAAAGGACGGGGTAGGACTCCTGCTGACGGTTCACATGCGGGAGAGCTACATGAGGAAGTTGCTGAGAGCGCCGTTCCTGAGACTGGGACCGGGGCAGCTGAGAGACAGGGGGCGCAGAGAGCCCAGTCTGGTGATTCTGATCGCGTCTCTATGGGTACGTCAAAGTTTCATGCTTATATTAGACGAGTAGAGGAGGCTGCCAGAGCCGGTAGACGTGCCCCAGATTTACAGGCACAGGAGGGACCATTTGAGAGGTCCCACAACGTTATTTAGGTACCAGTTGTACAGGTACTTGCTGCTGAGATGGCCAGAGCACCAGAGGAGCATAGAGGGCCTAGACCAAATACCTGGTTGAAGACATTCCATCAGATGAGTGTACCCCCTTTCACTAGGAAGGTGGGGTTGGAGGTTGAACTCTGGATCGGGCATGTAGACTCAGCTCTGGAGTATATTCGATGTCTAGCTGACAGACATATCGAGCTGGTTCAGACTTTATTTCGGGACTTGGCACATCACTGGTGGAGATCAGTACGGGGTCAGGTTACTAGTTATGATCAGATGAAGACGATGATTAGAGAGCGTTTCTGCCCTCCCTCTTTGAGGAGAGAGATATTGCGAGATTTTGTGGAAGCTGGATTTGAGGATGTACCAGTCTCTGAGGAAATCAGGAGGTTTCAGGAGGAGCTGGCATTACTGGGACCATCTGCACCTGCTGTAGACCAGCACGTTTATCTCTTTTCCCGACGACTGAGGGATACTACCCGGACCTACGTGGCGGGATTTCATTGTGAGACTCTCCCAGATTATCAGGACAGAGCTTCCGATTATGAGAGGGAGCGAGCTGGACAGAGGAGAGCTTCTCAGACCGGAGGTTCTGAGAAGAGACAGCGTACAAGACAAACCAACGATACTGGTGGCTCTGCTCGTGGTTGGCGTGGTCAGAGGCGCCAGAGTCAGCCTTGATCTGCACCGGTTGCAGAGAAGGGACGTCAGTTCTTTAACTGTGGAGATCCAGGGCATATGAGGCCAGAGTGCACGAGGCCATTAGTGACTTGCTACACCAGTGGTAGGCAAGGTCACAGGGCTGTTTACTGCCACCAGGGCGGAGCTTCTTTTCAGCAGGGTTCTTCTCCTGCCAGTGCAGCGGGAGGTGGGCAGAGGCCACCTCAGCAGCAGCAGACTCAGGGACAACAGAGAGTCCCAGATCGCCCTACGACCTAGGGATCTACTCCTGGACCGAGTAGAGGCAGAGGTCGTGGTGGGGGCACCACTGATACCAGAGGCCCACAAGGTCGTGTTTTTGAGCTGAGGAGTGCAGAGGAGCTAGCTGCACCTACTGCTACAGGTACCATTCTGATTCATGGTTTACCTATTAGAGTTTTATTTGATACTGATGCTACGCACTCTTTTATTTTTGATGCCTGTGTAGAGCGTCTTGGGTTAGATAGAGGGGATGCCCTTTATTATAGGGTTACCCGATGGTGGTAGGGTCAGAGGTACCCGTGAGATTCACGGTTGTTCCATTTCTGTAGGGACCCGTGTGTTACTAGTTGACTTCTTTGTCATGCCATTAGAGCATGAAGAAGTCATTCTAGGTATGGACTGGATAGATAGACACTCTGCAGTCTTAGATGTAGGTAGGAGGATTGTTACCCTCTCTACCGAGTTAGGCCAATAGAGGTTTTCCGAGGTTGGGACCTTGGAAAGACAGGTACAGTTATCAGCGCCATACGGGCAGCTAGATTGATTGCACAGGGTTGCGAGGCCTTCTGGTGTTATGCCATGAAGGAGGGGGAGACTACCAGATTTGTGTGGTCTGATCAGTGCAGGCAGAGTTTTGAGGAGTTGAAGAGGCGTTTGACTTTTGCTCCTATTTTGGCCCAACCAGAAAGTACTGAGGATTTTGTGGTTTACAGTGATGCATCCAAGCTAGGCTTGGGATGTGTTTTGATAAAGAGAGGCAGGGTGATTGCATATGCGTCTCGTCAGCTGAAGACGTATGAGGAGAACTACCCGACTCATGATCTGGAGTTGGCCGCGGTAGTTCATGCACTGAAGATCTGGAGACATTACATGTACGGTGTTACGTGTCAGATCTTCACAGACCATAAGAGTCTGAAGTACATTTTCACGCAGCGAGAATTGAATAACCGTCAGCGTAGGTGGCTCGAGCTGATCAAGGACTTTGATTTAGAGATCCTGTATCATCCGGGGAAGGCGAACGTTGTCGCTGACGCCCTGAGCAGGAAGACGCCTCGAGAACAGGCGATTGCGAGGCTCACAGTTCAGCATCAGTTGCAGAGAGATCTAATCTGGTTAGAGTTGGACATCTAGTTTCTTGATGAGGATGCCCAGCTACGTACTTTAGAGGTTCTTCCCGATCTGTTGGATGAGATCCAACAAAAACAGGAGACCTGCCTGACTTTACAGAGGATTAGCGATAGGATGTCTCGAGATGAGGCACCACAATTTCTACTTGGAGCAGATAGAGTTTTGAGGCGCCGCGGTCGCGTCTGTGTACCTGTTGATACAGAGCTGAGGCAGAGGATTTTACAGGAGGCTCACTGTACACCTTACTCTGTACATCCAGGTACGAGTAAGATGTATCAGGACTTGAGATGTATATACTGGTGGGGAGGGCTGATGCCCTATGTAGCCAGATTTGTAGCTTAGTGTGCTACCTGCCAGCAGGTCAAGATCGAGCATTTCAGACCTGGAGGTGAGCTCCATCCCCTTCCTGTTCCACAGAGGAAGTGGGAGGACGTCACCATGGATTTTGTGACCGGACTAAGGTTGAGCCGGAGTTTTGATGCCATCTAGGTCATAGTAGACAGATTGACAAAGACGGCACGTTTCATTCCTATCAGGGAGAGGTGGCCGGTGAGCAGATTAGCTGAGGAGTACACTAGGCAGATAGTGAGACTCCATGGTGTACCGAGGACGATCGTCTAAGACAGAGATGGGCGATTTACCTCGAGATTCTGGCAGCAGATCCAGACTGCCCTGGGGACGAGTTTGCACTTCACGACTGCGTTCCATCCTCAGACAGATGGTCAGTCAGAGAGGACCATTCAGACGTTGGAGGATATGTTGCGAGCTTGTGTGTTGGATTGGGGGCAAGTGTGGACGGATCATCTCCCACTTGTTGAGTTCTCCTACAACAACAGTTGGCATGCATCTATTGGGATGGCCCCATATGAGGCACTGTATGGACAGAGATGTCGTACCCCGCTATGCTGGGATGAGCAGAGTAGTGTCAGTGGTTTAGCACCTGATCAGACTCAGGATGATATGGCTCGGGTAGCATTGATCAGAGAGCGTATGCTGACTGCACATATCCGTCAGAAGTCTTATGCTGACAGGAGGCGTAAACCTCTAGAGTTCAGGCTTGGAGCCCATGTGTGGCTGAGAGTGACCCCGACACGAGGTGTTAGACGTTTTGGCATTAAGGGGAAGTTGAGTCTCTGATATGTCGGACCGTTCGAGATTTTGGATCGGGTTGGGAGCGCAGCTTACAGATTAGCTTTGCCTCCGAAATTAGAGGGTGTTCACCCTGTATTTCATGTGTCTCAGTTGAGGGAGTACATACCAGATCCGAGGCACATTGTGAGTTATGAGGATTTGGTGGTTGAGCCGGACCACACATTTGTAGAGCATCCTATTGCAGTCCTAGAGCGAGGTATGAGACGCCTGCGTTCGAAGGACATCCCTATGTTGAGGATACAGTGGTCGAGACGAGGACCCGAGGAGGCTACATTGGAGACTGAGGATAGTATCCAGAGGAACTATCCAGAGTTCTATGCCGAGATAGGTGCACCAGTAGGATCACCGAGTAGATCTTAGTACTAGCTTGGTAAGTCTTATTTGCTTATATGCTATGATGTGTTAGTTCATGCTAGCTTTGATGTGATTATGATCTTATTAGATCTTGTTATGCTAGTATGATTTCCTGTTTATAGTTGGAGATGGTTCTTTCCTCCATGCTATTGTGATACGTTTAGGATTTAGCTGGATATGGTTCTTTCCTCCATGCTATTTTGATGGACCTAGTAGTGTTGGAGACGTACTTCCTCCATGCCTTTCTGTTATGGTTATGATAGGCTAGAGATGTGCTTCCTCTATGCCTTGTGATATGTTTATGGTTTGGCCAGAGATGGTTATCCTCTAGGCCTTGGATAGTATAGTTACTGCTGGAGTTGATGTTTTTCTCCATGCTTACGTTTGAGGTTATAGAGAGTGTTACCTCGGCTTTTGAGTCTGAGTGTTTCAGGATCTTGCAAGTTTCGGGACGAAACTTGTTTTTAGGGGGGTGAGATGTGAAACCCCTACTCTTCCGGACCGAGATCGGACCATGGCCGAGATTGGCTTTGGCCGAGTTTAGACTTTTCCGCACCCGCGGGCATTTTGGCCACCCCTGCGGGTATCCGCCCTTGCGGCTCATGGAACCGCCCCTGCGGTTTTCGGCGGCTGCAGCCGGTTTTGTTGACTCTTTTGACCATGCTTACCCTTTACCTTACCTCTTCGTTTTACCTTGCTGAGCAAGGGTTCCATCTTCATTCCTTTCTTCAGCTTCCCACGTCCTTCTTGCTTCTCCTTCATCTTCTTTGATCTTGTTCTTGGTTTGGAAGAGTTTGGTTTGAGTTTATGTGTGTGGGGTAGCTTTTGTGGTTGATGACTGTGAGTTTGTTGTGCTTGGAAGCCAGCCTTGGTGTGTGTTAAGCTTTCCTGCAGCCTAGGATCTTTAGTAGTAGTGAGTCTTGCTTCTTCTCCTTCTCTTCTTCTTTGTTTCAATCTTTCTAGCTTAGGATTAGATGTATGCTAAGGGTGTTGATGGTTGGTATGTGTATGTGCATGTTGTGTGTGTTTGTGATGGAGAGAAGACGTGATTTGATCACGTGAAGAGCGAAAGAGAAGCCGCGAGGTTTCACTCTGCACTGTCGCCGCCCCTGCGGAAGACGTGCCGCAGCGCCCAGGCCGTGCCTGCGTTGCCAGCGATCCTTGTCACCGCCCCCGCGGTTGAGTGCCACCACGCCTATAGTTAGGTAGTTCCCTTTCCTTTCTAGTATGAGGAACTTAGTACCATGCTAGGATTCGGATGTTGATGAGTATGATATAGTTATGCCGGTTACGGCTTTGAGGTTTATGAGTTGGACTTGATCCTTATGGATCCCTTGGGTCTAGGTGTGACCCCTTTGTGTGATAGGATTGTAATATATATGTATGTGTGCCTTGTATAGGTTGTGTTGTCCTCCAGTTGGAGTGGACATTTCTGAGAGTTGTTCGTAGCGAGATACTTTTGAGATCGAGGTAAGTCCATAGGAATTACTTAGCTACTATCCTTATATTGGATGTATGCTTGAGTGGTGTGTGTTATGTGCTTTATAGCATGTGTTATTATGGTCACCGACCTATGTTATATTGACCACCCAATGTAGTGGCTGTGACAACTTACCTTTCATCTCGTAGTGGAGTCTGGGAAGTTCTCTGTAAGCTAGTTAGTTCTGGTATACGGGAAGGGCACCTACCACTCCATATGGTATACGGGAAAGTGCGTTGATACCACTCCAGCTAGCTATTGCACGCAGAGGCGAGGGTTATATATACATACCTCGTGTCACGTATATTCATATACATTTATTATACGATTTAGTGATTCAACTTATTAAAGATAATAAACCGGGTAAATGTTTGATATCATGTGTAAGTGTTTATTATTTCTAATATGTGATTGTGCTCTAACATCTTCTTATATATGTGTATAGTTAGCTAACGGTTTTATACCGTGTTGTAGATCCTTTGCAGGTTAGGAGAACTACAGAGTGATCCGGAGGGGTGATCTGTTGAGGGTTCCGTACACGGGGACGATATCGTGGTTGGGATATTTATGTTGTACGGGTTTATGTTTTGACTTTTGTACTCAACAGTACCGTGTATCACCTTTTGATATGTATATATTTATATATCAGTTTTATGTTTTGTTTTAATCTATTGGTGTCTTGTTGTAAGATTCAGTGAAGTTGTTGTCAGGCTAGGGTCAGGATCCATTGTGAGATCCTAGCCCAGTAGCACTCCGAGTCCTACGGATTTGGGGTGTTACAGTTAATTTATTTTTTTTGGTTGATAAAATTTGATCGTTAAATTTTATTTTGGTCGTTATTTTTTTTTTGTCGTTAAAATTGGTCGTTAAATTTGGTGGCTAAATTTTGGTCGTTAAATTTTATGCTGGTTAAATTTGTTAGGATTGGTTGTTAATTGTTTTTTTTTTTGTAATTTGATCGTTAAATTTGGTGATTAAATTTTGGTTGCTAAAATTTGGTCTTTAAATTTTGTTTTGGTCATTAAAATATGTAATATGGAAAGAATGCTGGTTACAATTGGTCGTTAAAATTTTATGAACATTAATTCCGTATATTTTAGTCAGAAAGTTGATGAACGTATATTTCTATTAAGAAATGAACATTGATTATTGAATATTTTAGTCAGATATTTAAAAAAAACTAAAATTCTATTAGGGGAAATATATGTAACTATTATTTTACTACCATATAAAACTTTCAATCTTTTACGTTAATCAACTTTAATCTAATGGTTAATATTACTCCCTACTCCCTACTCTAAGAGAGGTTCCTACATGATCCTCTCTCTCTCTCTCTCTCTCTCTCTCTCTCTCTCTATATATATATATATATATATATTTTTTTTTTTTTTTTTTTTTTTTTTTTTTTTTTTTTTTTTTTTATATATATATATATATATATATATATATATATATATATTACCCTTGTGTTTTGTGTCTTATGTGTTTTAGGTCCAAAAAGGAACTAAGAGGATCAATTCCACATCAAGTCTAAGTATCTCTCACATCATCAAGGAAGCAAAGAAAAAGCGAAAAAACCTTGGATCATGGAGCAGAGCAAGGAACCCACAAAGAAGATGAAAACCTCACCAAAGAAAAGCCAGGCCACCAAGGCTGAGTGACATACTCGGACAAAGAAGAAAGTTTCACTCGAACGAAAAAGACCAACTAATCGGCTCAAGTGCTCTGCCGTGCATATTAGATTTTGATCAACTACATTCGAGTGACAAATCAACCGGAAGAAGAAGAAGAAAAGTGGCACTTGATCGAGTGAAACAAATCTACCATGAAGACATCCAAGCTTGATCTTGTACTTGGAAGAAGAAGACTTTTTCACAAGGTTAGTGGGTCACTTAATCAAGTAAGTGGGACACAAAGATCGAGTGAAATGAAAAACTCGGACAAAGGCAAAATCGTTACTAAATCCCACTTGCACAAGTTGGTTGAAGATTCCATTTTCAAATTGGAGGGGCACATTTGTAGGCCTATATAAAGAGGCATTGCTGCCTTGTAATGTATCACACCCACTTTAGAAATGATATACTCCAAAAAACAATACAAATTTCCCTATCATTTAGTAGTTAGCCAATTTGCATGTGTTCTTGAGCTGTTCTTGAAGAAACTCATCCAAAAGTTTTTGATCCATTTGAAATATTATTTTGATCATGACTTTGAATTGTTTAGTCCAATTATGTCAAATATTTTCCCTGTATTCCTTATTTGATCTCCAGTTTCATATTATGCAATATGTTTCTAGAATTATGATGTTGGATTTTACGATCATGAGTGAGTAGTCTTATATTAGGATTTGGTGTGAAAACTCCAAATCCAAGCTACATCTATGTGAATTGATGTTGTGCTTATTGAATTAATGAGTATGAATGCATTTTAGTGAGAATATAGGATAGACTTAATCCATTTGGAATGTTTGATTGATGCTTGAATCTAGTTTGATTGTCGGATGCTAGATTCATTATCTTGATTGTTCCTCTTATGCACATTATATGTTTTCAAGCATTATGAATAGGCCATTGTAGATGAGACTTACAAGTAATTCTACTAATGGTGATGATTGTTTAGATGCCTATCATCCTAGAATATGTCTTATTAGGGCCTTATTGGATGGCTTACATATTTGTGTTGTGTTTATCCATGCTAAACTAGGTTAAACTGTGTAAGCAAATAGCAAACACCATGTGATGCTGATATGATTTGATATAGAGCTTAGTAGTGACTTAAAGTTGTTAATTAACATTTGAATTTGAAACATTACATGGCATTTGTAATTGATGACTCGTGCTTAAATATTCACATGCTTTCTCATGTTACATAATTTTAGTATCAAATTGGTACTTGAGCAATTAATTTCCGATTTGCATAATAAGCACAACATACTTCTCATATGATTTAGTGAGGATTAGGAGGAGATATCCCAAAAATCCTAATATTTTCACATCCTTGATACTAAGTTTGTTACTTGTAAAGTGTATGTTAGTTACTCGTTCTACGTTGTTCTTCTATTTTAGTCACTCGATCCACATAGACCCAACCACTCGATCTATGTTGATCACTCACACAGTCTTTAGTTTACCAAAAAAATCAAAAACTTGTGATCACTTGATCCACTTCTTTTCTCTTTCTTTTATGCATTCTACATTTGACTTGAGATATTCTAGAGCAAAATAAGATATACATGATCTCTTGGGAAACAACCTTGATGTGCACATCATATACTTACATTGACACGGCCGTACACTTGTGGTACTATATGGTCTCCCCAAAGTGTTCACTTTCTTTACTAATACTTGGAACATGTCACCTAACAAACAGAATAACCACCACATCCACATGAGCAACTACCAAGGCAACTTGAGACTAATCCAAAGGGACAAACCAATTGAGCGAACTAGGTCAAGCTAAAAGACCTACAACAAGCATTGAAGGGAGGCAACCCTTCACCGTATTGTGAGTTTCTCTTTACTTTTATTTTATATTGAGGAAAATGCAAGATGTAAGTATGAAATGTTGAACAAAATGGTTTTCTAGCAGATTTCCCCCACTTTTTCATAATTTCTTTTTTTGTTTTCGAAAAGTATTTTCCTTGTCTTTTTTACCTTTAGTCGACCGACATACGCCAGTAGGGTCGACTGATCAAGCATCCAAAAATCTCATGTATTCACATTTTACTTTTGCATCTTCACTTATGTTTGTAAACGGATTGCTCAATTGAAGGTCAGTTGGTCGACAAACCTTACTGAGCAACATCGATCGATTTGCTCCTATCTTGTCAACATGATATTTTGTTTTTGTGCTATCTTATTTTTTTAGAAATATGATTTCTCTCTTTTTGATTATGTACCGATTGATTATGTTCAGGGTCTCGCTCTTCAACCTTGTATATGCCATTGAGTATTGGATTTAATGATAAGTGACATTGTCTTGTGAGGTTTCTTTTATCCTTATACACACATTATTTTTGCATTTTCTTTTTTATGAGTGTTCTTATATATACTTTGATTATCTAGAACTTACAATTGACCCTTTTTTGAGTTTTCATGCTTGTTCCTGCTTTTACACTTATGAAAATGATTAGACATGTCTTTGATAAGCCTATTATCTCTTACTACCCCGAGCATTGTTTTATCTCGTTGGCAAATTCTAGCATGTATCAACTTTTCTTTGTACCTCCACAAAATTTTCTATAACCATGGGTAGCCTTGTCTGACTCATCCGGGTATTAGGAGGTGACACCATGCATTGGAAAAGAAAGTACGAAACAAGTATGGGTTGTGTGTGGTGAAGAACATCAACGTATAAAGGTCCCTTGTGGTGTGCATAAATTGAAGAAGGGTAAAGTTATATCAAAAGACACAATTGTGCATCACTTGGACGTAGCTGAAAAAGAAAAGAAAGAATTGAGTTTCACAAAGTACAAAAACATTGAAAAGAAAAGAGTAATGTTTATTGAATAAGAGTGAAGAAATCCGGCTTGTTTGAATATGATCAGCAATGAGCTTCAAGACATCTTTGTTCCCAGATCTTATTGTAAAACAAAGCTAAATATAATCCTTACCCCTACTCATTACATACCCGAGTTACAACCTATAAAAGACCTCTTGATTCATAATTGTACTTGCAAGAAAAGCAATGCGATGGAGATTTAAAACACATTAGTAAGCTTATGGTTAATGATCATTGCATATGTATTAAGATTGAAAAAGCACGATCATGCGATGTTAGTCCTCTTCCAAAAGCACGTCCGTGCACTTTTAATTTTCTATTTGCAAAAGAACTTTGTACATTTGAAAGAACGTTCGTGCACTTATAATTTCTATTTGCAAAATCACTTTGTACATATGAGAGCACATTCTTGTACTTGTATTTGTATGTTGTTCCAATTTACAAGGCATATTGTAATGCGTCTTGTACTTGATTGTGCACCTTTGACTCATGTATGCAGTCTTATTCATTTGGTCGTTCATTCGTTCACAACCGTAAACAATAAAGCGCAATGAACAATTATATTCAAAGGTTCTTATTTGTTACAGTAAGGTTCTCACATCATCCTAACCCTATATATATACATACTTTTAACATGTAAAGAAGAACCGGGTAGAATTTTATTATTCTGGAAATGAATCGATACAGAGATACTATTACATTGGGATTTATATAAGTTATCCCTAACAACCTGTAATAGAATGTGTATTTGCCTATATGTCCTCTTTATTCTCATATTTACATCGAGTAACCTATCTCTAGATATTATGCATATTCTGTCCATAGACCCCCCTCAAGTTGGACGGGTGGAGACAAGTCCAAGCTTGACTGAAAGAAACTGATGCTGATGCTCGCCAAGAGCCTAGGTGAAGATATCAGCTAACTGAAGAGATAAGTTAACATGTACAGTTTGAATGAAACCCTTCTGAACTTCATCACGTACATAGTGGCAGTCAAGACGAAGGTGTTTAGTCCTCTCATGGAAGACATGGTTGGAGGCTAAGTGCTGAGCCGCTTTGTTATCGCAATGCATAGGGATAGGTAAAGGTATATGAACATGAAGATCAGAGAGAAGACCTTCTAACCACACGATTTCACTGGCAGTAGTTGACATAGCTCTATATTCACTCTCATTTGAGGATTTAGAGACTGTCTTTTGTTTTTTACTCTTCCATGAAACCAAAGAATTGGCAAAGAATAAGCAATAGCCAGTAATCGATCGACATGGAAAAGCACAAGATCCCCAATCAGCATCACTGTAGGTTGTGATGGTATGTGGAGATTCTGTAGGATAAAACAAGGCGTTATTAACACTGCCTTTGAGATATCTGAGAAGATATAAGGCAACATGCCAATGAGATAATCTGGGAGATGCAAGAAATTGACTCAACTGCTGCACTGCATAAGAGATGCCTGGCCTTGTAAGAGAAAGGTAAAGCAGTTTACCTACCAATCTTCTGCATGATTCAGGATCAGAAAAAATATCCCCATCTTCAGGAGTGAGCTTTAAGTTTCTCTGGGAGATGCAAGAAATTGACTCAACCGCTGCACTGCATAAGAGATGCCTGGCCTTGTAAGAGAAAGGTAAAACGGTTTACCTACCAATCTTCTGCATGATTCAGGATCAGAAAAAATATCCCTATCTTCAGGAGTGAGCTTTAAGTTTCTCTGCATTGGAAAAGAAGTTGCCTTGCAATTTTCCAAGTGAGCATCAAGTAGAATATCAACAATATATTTTCTCTAGTTAAGTAAAATTCCAGAGGAAGATCTATATATCTCCATGTCCAGAAAAAAAAAGGAGCCAAATCCAAGTCCTTAATCGTGAAAGCAACATGAAGAGCTTTCTTAATAGATTGGATTTCAGATGGAATATTATCAGTAATAAGCATGTCATCAACATAAATTAGGGCAATGGTAATTCTAGATGAGCTATGCTTAACAAAGAGGGAGTAGTCATGTTTGGATTGACTGAATCCAAGCCGAAGTAATTCCTTGGTGAGTTCCAGATTCCACTGCCTACTGGCTTGTTTCAGGCCATATAAACTCACTTTTAAACGACAAACTTGATCAGGTCTGGACTGAGTATGACCCTGAGGAGGCAGCATGTACACTTCTTCGTCTAGAAATCCATGCAAAAGGCATTATTAATGTCTAGTTGATGTAAAGGCCATGACTGAGCAGCAGGTAAGGCTAATAGAACCCTCACTGTTGTAAACTTTGCCACAGGAGAAGGTATGCTTATAATATTTATCTTTAATCTTATTATAACCTTTGGCCATGAGTCTTGCTTTGCATCTTTCAACATAACCATCCTGTTTATATTTAACTTTATACACCCACTTAGAACCTATGGCTTTATGTCCAAGAGGAAGTGTAGTAAGCTCCCATGTATGATTAGCTTCAAGAGATGATAATTCTTTCTACATAGCCTCTATCCAGACTGGATGATCTTTTGCTTGTGCAAAATGAGAAGGTTCGAAAGTGGATAGCATGTTACAGTAAGACTGCACAAAATCAGAATCACAATTGACATTGTGAAGAGAAGATAGATCGAATGTTTGAAGTAAGTGGAGATGGTAATGACACAGAGGCACAAAGATAGTCATCAAGTTTAGAAGGTCTGTGGGAAACTCGAGTGGTTCTTCTGGGCTCCAAAGATGAAGAAATAGGAGCTTCAGGAATAGGTGAAGAAAAGGAAGGTGAAATATTAGGAGATGGTGTAGGTGAAAAAGATGTGGGAAGGGTGGAATTATTTGGAACATGGTAGGAGCAAGAGATACTAGTGCAAAAGAATGATCAAGAGTAGAGTTTGTAGGGGTAAGTGAGGTTTTGAAAGGAAATTGATCTTCCTTGAAAATAAAATGTCTGCTAACGAAAATCTTCTGAGATTGTAAATTCAGAAGTTTATAACCTTTTTGGCCAGGAGGATAACCTAACAAGACACATGGTTGAGAAACAAATTGAAATTTGTCCTTAAAAGGAAGTAGTGGATAGCATAAACACCCTATGACTCGAAGGTGATCATAGGAGGCTTTTTTATTGTGCAAGACTTCATATGGAATCTTCCACTCAAGAACAGAAAAAGTGATGCTGGAGCATCTAAAAGCCTATCCTCAACACTCCAGATGACGAGACCAGCCAAGAAGAGACGGACTACTAGAAAGAGAAGCAGGAGCATGAGGAGAAGGGAACGTGCAGCCCAAACGTGGAGAGACCAATCAGCCCACAAGATTCGAGTGAAGAAAGGGTGCGTCGGGCTGCCTTAGAAGGAAGGAGACTCCGGGCTAATTTAAGTGATTAAATTAGGCCCAGTTTCTTATTTTATTTTAGCCCATATTAGACTATTTTATATATTGGGTTTTGTTTTATTTAATTGTTATTTTATTTCTTCTAGAAGGTCATATCTCTTAAAGATTTGATCTTATCTATTTGTTAGAAGATCTTATCTCTTAAAGATTTGATCTTATCCGTTTGTTAGAAGATCTTATCTCTTAAAAATTTGATCTTTATCTTTTTGTATTTTATTTCTTTTCTTTTAATCAGTTCGGGCTCGATCTTGGATCAAGCCCAAGGCCCGTTGTGGCACAGACTGGACGTTCCCCTTGCCTATATAAGGCCAAGCTGGACGTATGTTTTGTCATTCAATTCAGTTCAATTCAATAAACACGTTTTGTTTCATTCTTGCTCGTGGAATCGAGTGTCTTCCTGCGGGAAGGAATAGGTGGAATCCTATTCAAGCTATTATTCATTGGCTTGTGGAATCGAGTGGCTTGTGGAATCAAGCGTCTTTCTGAGAAGGAGAGAATCGAATAGGTGGATTCCTATTCAAAACCTGAACGGGTGGAATCGCGTTCAAACCTTAGTTTGAATAGTTGAGGAGTTATCCTTTCTTGGTGGATTTCCAAGATTGATATCACTTCTCTATTCAATCGACTCCTTTTGCTCTGGGAACAATCGTCTTTCCCTTGGTGAAGGGTTATAGCAGAAGAATTCCTTTAGGGATTCAACCAGTCTATCCAACTACGATCCCGTCCCCATCATTGGATCATTTGGCCGTTCCCCTCACTTTCTACCTTCATCTTCACTTCTTGTCATCACTTTTGCATCCAAGGCTTTGGTGTTGAAAGATCGGGCAATCTCACGGCTAATCCCGTATCAATTTGGTATCAGAGCAAAGGTTTATCAACACCATCCCGCGCCATCTACAAAAAAAAAAAACAAAAATTTCGTCCGATCTCGGCCATATTTGACCGAGATCAACCCCTGCGCCGCCGGCCTCACGCCAGCGCCGCCCTATCCACCGCCCAGTGCCACCACCTCGACCCCCACCCCACGACCGGCCTCAGCAGGCCCTCTGCCACCCCTGCAGCCTCACCCAGCCGGAAAGCCTTCAGCTTTCGGCCTCTACCCGCCGGTTTCCGCCGACGGACACCACTGCCTCCGCTTGCCGCCCTTTTCCGCCACCCAGTCGCCACCCACACCCCCAGCCGGCCCTCTAGGGTTACGGCCTTACAAAAAAAAAAATTTAATTCTTTGCGGCGCCGGAACCCTAGCTCCGCCGCTCGCCGCTGCCTGCCACCCTCCGCCACTCAACACACTACCCGCCGCCTCCCCTGAGCCGGTTTTCACCACCAGCCACCCCTGCGGCTGCCATACCCACGGCTTCCTGCCGCCAGGAGCCGCCAACACCTCCGCCACAGTCCGTCGCCCGTCAGCCAACCGTTTGCCGCCCGTCCGCCGCTGCAGCACAGCCCATCCGCCACTCCAGCACCACTGTTGTGCCCAGCCGGCGCAAACCCTGGGGTTTCGGCAAGCATAAAAAATAATTAAAAAAAGAAGAAGAAGAAACGGGAACGGGTTTGTTTTCATTTTTCGGCTTTCTTGAAAAATACCCATCCCGTTTTCAAGAAAGGTAGCCTCTCTTTGTCCATATTGTTTTTAGTTGAGAATTAGCAGGCGAGTCTAGTTTGCTTGATATGTCTGCTTCAGGAAGGGAGAGTGAGGACCGGATATCCGACGCCCCACAAGCTATGGACGTCGAGACTATGCTAGCCCGCATTATGGAGAGGCTAGATACCATAGAGGCACGTGGTGAGAGGACGCCCCTGGGGAACGATCCACCACCCCCACCACAACCCCATCACCCACTGCCACTTCGAGTCAACCCCAGAGTTATGCCACGTAGGCGATTTTTACGAGGAGAGCTGGACTTTAATGATGAGAATCCCATACTAGAGACTGAGGTGTATTCTAAGGCTAAAGTGAAAATACCACCATTTGAAGGGAAGTGTGATGCTGATGTGTACATTAGTTGGGAGGCAAAAGTAGAGCAAATTTGGAGTTGCCATAACGTTTCAGAACTTAAGTAGGCACAATACGCTGCACTTGAGTTTAATGGTTATGCCTTAATGTGGTGGAATAACTTGTTAAAAAAGAGAAGACGAGTTCTGGACACAGACATTACCACGTGGGATCAGATGAAGGCTATCATGAGAGCCCGATTCGTTCCACCTTATCATGGAAGAGATCTGCGTCAACGATTAGAGAACCTGAAACAAGGTTCTATGAGTGCAGAGGAGGTTTATGCAGCCATGGAAATGGCTATAATTCGAGCTAATGTGCAAGAAGATGAAGAAGCAACTATGGCTAGATACCTCAGGGTCTTGCACCCGCACTTAGCACACGAGATAGAATTGTATGCATATTCTAACTTGACAGATCTACTACATCTTGTTGTGAGAGTTGAGAAGAAGCTAAAGATACGCAGCCAAAACAGACGAGCCCCTCAAGCGTGGAGAGGAGGTTCCAATCGAGATTTCAGCCGAGATCAGAACAGAAGTGGCCGAGATTTGGGGAGCAGCAGCCGAGACACCACTGGTTCTACGAGTTCTGGAGCTACACCTACACAGAGCAAGACTCCCACCTCGACATCTCACGGAAATGATCCAAACTCTACTAGAGCTAGAGATATTACCTGCTTCAAATGTCAAGGAAGAGGACATAAGGCTCGGGAATGTCCTAACAAAAGAACATTGATCAGCAAAAACAAGGGCTAATAAGAGTCAGATTCCGACCCAAAGGAGAGATCGACTCTTATAACTGAGAGAGAGGTAGAAGAGAACGCTAATGAGCTCCCATTTACTGAGGGATTATGTCTCCATATTAGTAAGATCGTCCCTGACTCTCACCTTGTTTTAAGTACTTCAGAGGAGATTGTTGTTGCTAAGCATGATCTAGATATACCTACTGAAATTTCTAGTCATGATCTAGAGATATCTGAGTACTTAGGTGATCGTATTACTGCTGATATTTCACCTCCATCTATGAATTCTAAGGATGCCATACTTTCCATTATGAGTACTGAATTGATTAAGCATCCGGCTGAATACTTAGTCACAGATGAGACGGTTATGGAAGTTACAGGGAGGGCTGAGATTCCTGCTACACCTCTTGGCCTGCAAGGAGCTGAAAATGCAAGTTATATTTGTTCTCCTCACCCCATAACTGCTAAGTACTACGAGAATAAGAAGATCAAAGAGGATAATGCTAAAAAGAAAACCCTCATGATCCGAAACGTAGAAAATACAGGACCGCCACGTAATTATCCATTCTCATGTCCCGTATTCAGTTTTATTTGCAAGAAATTCGTATCAAGTTCAAACTTCGTGGATTCGAGGTCGAATCCTTTCCAAGAAAGGGAGGTTGATGCGGGAGCATCTAGAAGCCTATATCCTCAGCACTCCAGATGACGAGACCAGCCAAGAAGAGACGGACTACTAGAAAGAGAGGCAGGAGCATGAGGAGAAGGAAACGTGGGAGCATGAGGACAAGGGAACGTGGGAGCATGAAGAGAAGGGAACGTGCAGCCCAAACGTGGAGAGAACAATCAGCCCACAAGATTCGAGTGAAGAAAAAGGGTGCGTCGGGCTGCCTTAGAAGGAAGGAGACTCCGGGCTAATTTAAGTGATTAAATTAGGCCCAGTTTCTTATTTTATTTTAGCCCATATTAGACTATTTTAAATATTGGGTTTTGTTTTATTTAATTGTTATTTTATTTCTTCTAGAAGGTCAGATCTCTTAAAGATTTGATCTTATCTATTTGTTAGATAATCTTATCTCTTAAAGATTTGATCTTATCTGTTTGTTAGAAGATCGTATCTCTTAAAGATTTGATCTTATCTTTTTGTATTTTATTTCTTTTCTTTTAATCAGTTTGGGCTCGATCTTGGATCAAGCCCAAGGCCCGTTGTGGCACAGACTGGACGTTCTCCTTGCCTATATAAGGCCAAGCTGGACGTATGTTTTGTCATTCAATTCAGTTCCATTCAATAAACACGTTTTGTTTCATTCTTGCTCGTGGAATCGAGTGTCTTCCTTCGGGAAGGAATAGGTCGAATCCTATTCAAGCTATTATTCATTGGCTTGTGGAATCAAGCGTCTTTCTGAGAAGGAGAGAATCGAATAGGTGGATTCCTATTCAAAACCTGAACGGGTGGAATCGCGTTCAAACCTTAGTTTGAATAGTTGAGGAGTTATCCTTTCTTGGTGGATTTCCAAGATTGATATCACTTCGCTATTCAATCGACTCCTTTTGCCCTGGGAACAATCGTTTTTCCCTTGGTGAAGGGTTATAGCGGAAGAATTCCTTTAGGGATTCAACTAGTCTATCCAACTACGATCCCGTCCCCATCATTGGATCATTCGGCCGTTCCCCTCACTTTCTACCTTCATCTTCACTTCTTGTCATCACTTTTGCATCCAAGGCTTTGGTGTTGAAAGATCGGGCAATCTCACGGCTAACCCCGTATCAAGAAGGCATTAGATTAATGAGATATGTTGCTGCCAAGATACATTCCCCAATATTTGATAGGTAGTTTTCCATGAAGTCTAATGGCTTGAGTAGTTTCTAACAAGTGTCTGGATTTTCTCTCCACTCTAGCATTTTGATAAGGCACATAAGCCACTGATTTTTGGTGAAGGATGCCATTTTGTCGAAATAAATCCTGTAATTTGTGTTGGATAAATTCTGCACCATTGTCTGATCTAAAACATTGAATAGAGTGTTGGCACTGATTGTGTACATACATTAAGAATTTTTACACAATTCGATGGATCTGCATTTTATCAGACATAAGAAAAGTCCAAGTGCATCTAGTATGATCATCTAGAATAGTCAAGAAATACTTTGCACCACATACAGATTGAGTATGATAGGGGCCCCAAATGTTAATGTGAACAAGAGCAAATGGAATAACAGCATAGGAAACACTACGAGGAAAAGGCAGTTTGTGTTGTTTAGCCAACGCACATGTGGAACAATCAATTGTCGTATTACTAGGGACATTACAAATGTCTAAATGTTGCAATTTGCATATAGATGAATGGCCTAGTCTAGCATGTAGTAATGGCACATTCTTATTATCAAATGATAATGCTCCAAGAGTTAGAGTTGTAGTAGACTGTGGAAGAAGACATTCAAAGGACAACTTGTATACGCCTCCTTCTTTATATCCCATAGCAAGAACATTCTTACTAGTAAGGTCCTGAAATATGCAAGTAGAGGAATTAAAAGAAGCTTCATAAGCAGGATCTTCAACTAATTTAGGCACATATAGTAAATTGTGCCTAAATTCTGGCATGAATAATACATCTCGAAGTATGAGAGAAGGAGTCAAGAAAACAGTTTCTGCTTGTAGAACTTCCTTGACAGTTCCATCTTGCCAGCCAATGAGGATTGGCCTTGCTAAGAAATGTAGATCAGAAAATAATTCTTTGCCGAAGGAGATATGATCAGAAGCTCCTGAGTCAATTATCCAAGAAATTGACACAGAAGACTTATGAGCAAGAAATGCAGTCAAGTTACCTACGAAGTTGCTAGAAGTAGAAGGAGTTAGAGATAAAGAATTGTTCCTATTCTGCATCATCTTGACCACTTCTTGGAACACATTTGAGACCAGAGTATGATCCAAGCCTTTACTGAGTTCATCATTGCCTTCCAGAGGTGAATTTGAGACTGGAACTTCAGTAATATTAGCCACAAAGGATCCAGTTTCCTTAGAAGTATTTGCAATTTCTCTGCCTTCAGTTTTAGGTTTTTACCAGTCAAGATAACCAATCAATTTGAAGCAACTCTCCTTAAGATGCCCCTTCTCATGACAATGGTCACATAACCTGTTGGTTTTATCCTTCGTGTAATCATTTCTACTACCTCCAGCTTGTCTATAAGATGCATTTCGATCAAATGTCAGGGCTTCATGTTAGATAGGAGGTATAACATTAATAGATGTTATTTCTTTATGTTTTTCAACCTGAACTACCATATGAAAAGCTGGATTGATAGATGGCAGGGGTTCAGAGGACAAGATAGTAATCCGGATATGATCAAATTGATCATTCAATCCCATTAGAAACTGTATACGTCTCCCTTTTGTCTCCCTTTCAGTCAGTTTCTTTAGAATTTTGCATTGACAGTGTGAAATTCCTTGACAAATGCAAGAAGGTAAAGTTTCAAGACTCTATAGAGCTTATCCCAAAGTTTCTTGAGCTTACTGTAATACACAACAACATTAGTGTTTTCTTGCTTTACGTTCGCCAAATCCTTGTGTATCTGATACACAAGTGGTGCATTCGAGATCTCGAATTGCTCAGCAATTCCATCCCACAGTTCTTTGAAAGAATCGACATAAGAAAAGTTCAGTGCTAGATCTTTCTTCATAGAGTGAAGTATCCAACATCTAACCATGTAATCGGCTCTTGTCCATCTAGCGATTTGGTCATCATCATCCTTAGGCTTCGAGCAAGATCCATCGATGAAACCTAGTTTCAACTTAGCTCCCAATGCCATTCGAATGTTCCTCTTGCATGAAAGGAAATTCAATCCATCGAACAGTGTGGATACAAGCTGCATACCTGGATTATCCGAGGTAGCCAAATAGAGCGGATCATTCGAGTTTCCTGGCATTGATTTATCGGTTATATGATTTTGTGAACTCATGATCTCAGAGATCGGGAGAGAAAGGAAAAAAAACGATCTGTGATTGTAAACCTAATCACATAAGATGAAGATCTAATTTGTGATTGCAAACTGAATCACAAAGGAAAAACAATCCGCCGAATTGTGTAGATTGTTTGAAAACAAGCAACGAAAGAAGGCGATTAACTATCGCTCTGATATCATTTTAACATGTAAAAAAGAACTGAGTAGAGTTTTATTATTCTGGAAATGAATCGATACAAGAGATACTGTTACATTGGGATTTATATAAGCTATTCCTAACAACGTGTAACAGAATGTGTATTTGTCTAGAGTAACCTATCTCTAGATATTATGCATATCCTGTACATACATACATTGTAACGTAATCCAATCTTTATTTCAATATCCATAAAAGATACGGGTATTTCACTACTATATATCTAAAATTGAGGGTTATTTCACTACTATATATCTAAAATTGAAGTAATTTACGTTCAAAGTTCTTTTGGAAGTAGTCAAAGTTTATGTGATAGTGTCTTCAACTAATGCCATAAAATTGTTTTTAATTTAAAGATTTATTTTCTAATATATTTATTTTATCGTTAAATTTTAAAAGAAAAGTACATGTATATAATGGGGTAGGAAACTAAATTCTAGATAGAACGATAATGGTTTGCCGGAGAAAGACAAAAGCTCAAATAATTATTTGCGGATGTTTAAGCAACTGTAGCCTGAAATGAAGGAAGAATGTCCAAAGCCGACTTGTTCTTTCAAGGACTCCAAGAAACAAAAGGAGATATGCATATAAAATTTTCTATTCTTTCAATTATTAACATGAATATGTGCATCTTAGATCCCATTATATTTGTTATTTACTGAAATATTGACATTCAAACATTAGAAATTTAATGATGAATTATACTATATTAGATAACATTTGTTTTAAAATAAATCGTGGTTTTCAACCATTGGTAACATTTTCAATAAAATGAAACAAGCAGTATCATCTGACCCGTAACTAATTTGTTTTGAAACTGATATTCAATGGTAACATTGATTTCTATGGGTGAGCACAAATTCTATCAATATCGGTTCTATATTGGCCCCGTTCCGATTTCGGCAAAATTTCATTTAAAATTAGAAATTTCGTTTTGAATTGGTCCCGCCAAAACTATCCGTGACGGAATATGGGTCTTAACTTTTTATCTCGCTAGACCCAACTTGTCCCATATGTAATTAAGTTTTAATGTAAAATAATAAATATACATAAAATTACTAAGCATTAGTGATATACTTATATATTCTTCTTATATATTTAAAAAATATTTTTTTGATACATTAATCAATTAAAAATCAGGTGAATTCAAAATTAAAACCAGTAAATAAACGAAAATGATAGAAAAACTAATTGTAAAGGTGGTTGCTCCCATTGATTTTTTTTGTGTAGATCTTTTAAAAGATCCGATTATTTTTTATTTTGAATAGAAAAATAAAGATCTTAATGTCGATTAACCTAAAGCTTTGGTACCACTTCGATATTAGGGTTAGCCGTAATTGGATGACTCAATCTTTCGACACCAAAAGATTCAATAGAAACGCTAAACAAAAGAGATACTCGAAGGGAAAGATTTGATGGTTGGAAAGATAGATCAAGGTCGGACCCTAAGAAATTACTCGAAGTAGGTTAAGCGTGTACTAGCCTTCTCACACATCCAAATATCGTTTTGTAGAACTGTAACCCCCGAATCCGTAGGACTCGAGGTGCTACTGGGCTAGGATCTCACATTGGATCTTGACCCTAGCCTGACAACAAGTTCACTGGATCTTACAACAAGGCACAAATAGATTAAAACCAAAACATAAAACTGATATATATGAATCGAAAGGTTTATACAAGGTACCGCCGAGTACAATCAAAACATATATTGTACATAACAAAAGATCCCATATCCCACGATAACGCCCCAGTGTACGGAGCCCTCAGCGGATCACCCCTCTAGATCACCCTACAGCTCTCCTAACCTGCAAAGGATCTACAACACGGTATAAAACCGTTAGCTAACCATACACATATATAGAGATGCATAAGCACAATCACACATCAGGAATAATAAACACATCATCATGCTATCACACATTTACCCGGTTTATTATCTTTATAACGTCCATTACTCAAATCGTATAAATAGATGTATATGAATATATGTGACACGAGGAATATATAATCCTCGCCTATGAGGAATGGTGCCAGCTGGAATGGTAATCCGGTCACACCTCCCCGTATACCCTATGGGAGTGGTGAAGGTGCCCGTCCCACTGAGCCAAACTGGCATGCCTGTAGAGAACCTCCAGACTCCCAGGGGATGAAAGGACAAGTTGTCACGGCCCTACAATGGGCAATCACTAGACCATAGGTCGGTAATAATAATCTCACATGCTATCAAGTATATAACACACACCACTCACGCATACATCCAATATAAGGATGATAGCTAAGTAAGTCCTATGGACTTACCTCAACCTCGTAGTAGTCTCAAACCCGATCAGCTCCAACAGTGGAGATCAACACTGCCTAATAACAAGGCATAACAAGATATCAACTCCTATTCATCAAGGGGTCACACCTAGACCCAAGGGATCCATAAGGATCATATCCAACTCATAAACCTCAAAGCCATAACCGGCATAAACGATATATCACAATCCTCATCACTCTATCCTCATACACATACCTAGCATGCTACTAACCCGCTCATACTAGGAATGGAAAGGATCATACTACTCTAAGTAGATCATGTACAAGACGCACCTGCAGACCAAAAAGACGCAGCGGCGGAACAAAGCAAACCGCGGGCGCGGCAAGGCTCGGCCGTAGGCGCGGTGACAGTGGCCGCAGGCAAACGCTGGCGCTGTGACAAGGCTCCCGCATGGGCGGCAACTTCCAGACACGGGGGCGGCGACAGTGCATAAAGTGTTCCCGCGATTCCTCTTCGGCTCTTCACGTGATCAAATCACGTCTTCTCCATTCCAAAGTCACACACATACATATACATACACATTCCAACATCAATCTACATTCAATTCATCTAATCCTAAGCTAAGGAAGATGGAATCAAGGAAGAAAGAAGAGAAGAAGAAGATGACTTACCACAACTGCGATCCTAAGCAGCAGGGAAGGATCAACCACATACTCTCAGCTGGCTCTCAAGCTCAGCAACCTTGCACAACATCAACCTCAACAAGGCCACACTACAAACTCTCTTGCAAACTCAAGAAAACTCACATACAAGATCAAGGAGAGGAATGGAAGCAAGAAGGACGTGAGAAGGCTGAAATAGAGTGAGGATGAAACCCTTGATCCATCCAAAGAAGAAGCTTATCGAGGAAGGAAGGAGAAGGTAAAGCACGGTCAAAGAGTCAACAAAGACGGCTGCAGCCGTAGGAAACCGCAGGGGCGGAATTTCCTGGCCGCAGGGGCGGCTCCCTGAACCCGCGGGGGTGGCTAAGGCCAAACTAGCTCCAAAGACTAAGGCTCTTACACCTCTTCCCCATAAAAACAAATTTCCTCCCGAAACTTGTAAAATCCTCAAACCACTCGGACTCAAAAGCCAAGGTATAGCACTCCCTATAACCTCAAACACAAGCATGGAGGAAATCATCAACTCCAGCAACAAAACTATACTTTCCAAGGCATAGAGAAAATCCGTCTCTATCCAATACTATAATCATATCAGAAAGGTATGGAGGAAAAACATCTCCAACAAAACTATGTCTATCAAAATAGCATGGAGGAATAACCATTTCCAGCTAAATCCTAATCGTATCACCATAACATGGAGGAAAGAGCCATCTCCAGCTATAAACAGTAATCATACTAGCACAACAAGATCTAATAAGATCATATATCATATCACAACTGGTACGAAATAAACACATCATAGCATATAAGCACATAACCACAACACTCACCAAGATAGTACTAAGATCTACTCGTAGATCCTACAGGTGCATCTATCTCGGCATAGAACTCTTGATAGTTCCTCTAGATACTATCCTCAGTTTCCCATGTAGCCTCATTAGGTCCTCGTCTCGACCACTGTATCCTCAGCATAGGAATGTCCTTTGAATGCAGGTGTCTCATACCTCGTTCTAGGACTGCAATCGGGTGCTCAACAAAAGTGTGGTCCGGCTCAACCACCAAATCATCATAACTCACAATGTGTCTCGCATCTGGTATGTACTCCCTCAGCTGAGACACATGAAACACAGGGTGTACACCCTCTAATCTCGGAGGCAAGGCTAATCTGTACGCTATGCTCCCAACCCGATCTAGAATCTCGAACGGTCCAACATATCGGGGGCTCAACTTCCCCTTAATGCCAAAACGTCTAACACCTCGTGTCGGAGACACTCTCAGCCACACATGGGTGCCTACTCTGAACTCTAGAGGTCTACGCCTCCTATCTGCATAACACTTCTGACGGCTCTGTGCAGTCAGCATCCGCTCTCTAATCAGTGCTACTCGAGCCACATCATCCTGAATCTGATCAGGTGTCAAACCACTAACATTGCTCTGCTCATCCTAGCATAACGGGGTACGACATCTCTATCCATACAGTGCCTCATATGGGGCCATCCCAATAGATGCATGCCAGCTGTTGTTGTATGAGAACTCAACTAGTGGGAGATGATATGTCCACACTTGTCCCCAATCCAACACACAAGCTCGCAGCATATCCTCTACTGTCTGAATGGTCCTCTCTGACTGACCATCTGCCTGAGGATGGAACGCAGTAGTAAAGTGTAAACTCGTCCCCAGGGCAGTCTGAATCTGTTGCCAAAACCTCGAGGTGAATCGTCCATCTATGTCTGAGACGATCGTCCTCGGCACACCATGGAGTCTCACTATCTGCCTAGTGTACTCCTCTGCTAATCTGCTCACCGGCCACGTCTCCCGGATAGGGATAAAACGTGTTGTCTTCGTCAATCTGTCCACTATAACCCAGATAGCATCAAAACTCCGGCTCAGTCTCAACCCAGTCACAAAGTCCGTGGTGACGTCCTCCCACTTCCTCTGTGGAACAAGTAGTGGATGGAGCTCACCTCCAGGTCTGCAATGCTCTATCTTGACCTGCTGACAGGTCGCACACTGTGCAACAAATCTAGCTACATCGGGCTTCAACCATCCCCACCAATATAAACGTCTCAAGTCCTGGTACATCTTACTCGTACTTGGGTGTACTGAATAAGGCGTACAGTGAGCCTCCTGTAAAATCCTCTGGCGCAGATCCGCATCAGCGCGTACACAGACGCAACCGCGGCGCCTCAATACTACATCTGCTCCTAGCAGGAACTGTGGTGCCTCATCCCGAGACATCCTCTCTCGGATCCTCATCAGCGTCGGGCAAGTCTCCTGCTTCTGTTGGATCTCACCCAACAGATCAGGAAGAACCTCTAAAGTACGCAGCTGGGCATCCTCATCAGGAAACTGGATGTCCAACTCTAACCAGATCAGGTCTCTCTGTAACTGATGCTGAACTGTCAACCTCGCAATCGCCTGCTCTCGAGACGTCTTCCTGCTCAGGGCGTCGGCGACAACGTTTGCCTTCCCTAGATGGTACATAATCTCCAGATCAAAATCCTTGATCAGCTCGAGCAACCTACGCTAGAGGTTATTCAATTCCCGCTGCGTGAAAATAAACTTCAGACTCTTATGGTCTGTGAAGATCTGACATGTAGCACCATACAGGTAATGTCTCCAGATCTTCAATGCATGAACTACCGCTGCCAACTCCATATTGTGAGTCGGGTAGTTCTCCTCATACGTCTTCAGCTGTCTAGACGCATATGCAATCACCCTGCCTCACTGCATTAATACACATCCCAAGCCTAGCTTGGATGCATCACTGTAAACCACAAAATTCTTTGTACCCTCTGGTTGTGCCAAAATAGGAACAGAAGTCAGACGTCTCTTCAGTTCCTCAAAACTCTGCATACACTGCTCAGACTATACAAATCTGGTAGTCTTCCTCAGCAGACTCGTTAGTGGAAGAGCAATCACAGAGAATCCCTCCACAAAACGTCTGTAATAACCGGCTAGGCCAAGGAAGCTACGTACTTCCTTGACGTTCGTCGGTGTAGTCCAAGTTGCTATTGCCTCAATCTTGGCCGGATCCACCTTGATCCCTTCAGTTGATACAACATGACCCAGGAATGCTACCTCTGGCATCCAGAACTCGCACTTAAAGAACTTAGCATAGAGTTCTCTATCTCGTAAAACCTGCAACATAGTCCTCAGTTGTCCTGCATGATCCTCTCTGCTGCGAGAGTACACCAAAATATCATCTATGAATACCACCACAAACTGATCCAAGAAGTCGATGAAGATGTTGCTCATCAACTCCATGAAGACGGTTGGGGCATTCGTAAGCCCAAATGGCATCACTACAAACTAGTAGTGTCCATATCTAGTCCGGAATGTTGTCCTGTGCACATCCTGCTCTCTCACCCTCAGCTGGTGATACCCTGAACGCAGGTCAATCCTGGAGAATACTGTCGTTCCCTGAAGCTGATCTAACAAGTCATCAATACGAGGCAGTGGATACTTGTTCTTGATGGTCACCTTTGTTCAGCTCTCTGTAATCTATGCACAATCTCAACGATCCGTCCTTCTTCCGTACGAAGAGGACAGGTGCTCCCTATGGGGACACGCTAGGGCGAATGAAACCCTTCTCAACCAACTCCTTGAGTTGCTTCTTCAGCTCCAGCATCTCGACAGGCGTCATCCGGTATGGGGCCTTCGAGATCGGTCTCGTACCAGGCTCTAAATATATGCCAAAATCCACACTCCTCTGAGGCAGCAAACTGGACGGCTCAGCAAATACATATGCAAAATCACAAACAACTGGATATCCTCTAATGCTGGACTCTCCCCCTCCTTCATGGCATAACACCAGAAGGCCTCACAATCTTGTGCAATCAGTCTCGCTGCCCAAATCGCGCAGATAACCATGCCTGATTTTCCAAGGTTCCAACCTCGGAAAAACCTTTATCTGTCCTAACTCGGTAGAGAGGGTAACAATCCTCCTACCTACATCTAAGACTGCAGAATGTCTATCCATCTAATCCATACCTAAAAATGACTTCTTCATGCACTAATGGCATGACAAAGAAGTCCACAAGCAATACACGGGTCCCTACAGAAATGGGACAATCACGAATCTCACGGGTACCTATGACCCTACTACCATCGGGTAACCCTATACTAAAGGGTATCCCCTCAGTTGTATCTAGACTCAAACGATCCACACAGGCATCAGAAATAAAAGAATGCGTAGCTCCAGTATCAAAAAAGACTCTAACAGGTAAACTATGAATCAAAATGATATGTCCATACCCACCACAGTTGAAACACTTTCGTACCCTATCTGTAACTGGTGCAGATGAGGGATAACTCTAGTGACTTTGACCTCGCCCGACACTAGCAACACCACCAGCCCCACTGGTCTGCCCAGTCCGCTGTCTCTTCTCAGACCCTCCGCTTTGAGAAGCTCTCCTCTGTCCAGCTCTCTCTCTCTCATAATCAGAAGCCCGGTCCTGATAATCCACCAAGCTCTCACAGTGAAACCCTGCCATGTAAGTCCGGGTAGTATCCCTCAGTCGTCGGGAGAAAAGATATACATGCTGATATGCAGGAGGTGCAGCTGGACCCAGTAAAGTCAGCTCCTCCTGGAACCTCTTAATAGCCTCTGAGACTGGTACATCCTCAAAGCCAGCATCCACAAAGTCCCGCAGTTTCTTCCCTCCTCAGTGAGGCAGGGCAAAAACACTCTCTGATCAAGGTCCTCATCTGGTCATAACTAGTGACCTGACCCCGTACAGACCTCCACCAGTGCTGTGCCAAGTCTTTGAACAAAGTCTACGCCAACTCTATCTGCCTATCTGTTGGACATCTAATAGACTCTAAATCTGAGTCCACATGTCCTATCCACAACTCAACCTCTAGCCCCACCTTCCTAGAGAAAGGGGGTGCACCCATCTGGTGGAATGCCTTCAACCAAGTGTCTGATCTAGGCCCTCTATACCCCTCTGTAACTCTAGCAATCTCAGCAGCAGGTGCCGGTACAGCTAGCACCTGAGTAACTGTGTGGGATCTCTCAGATGGTCCCTATTGTGCTGGCAGATCAAGAGCACGTCTACCTGCCCTGGCAGCCTCTTCCACACGTCTGATATACTCGCGGAAGGTTGGTCCCTCCATGGAGACACGATCAGGGTCATCTGACTGGACTCTCTGGGATCCCTGTCTCTCAGCTGCACCGTTCCCAGTCTCAGGAACGACACTCTCAGCAACGTCCTCATGAGTCTCCTCCGCTGCACGTGTACCACCAGCGGGAATTCTACCCCGTCCTCTACCTAGAGGGGGTCTACCTCTACCTCGTCCAGCTGTAGGTGAGGCTCTAGTCTGAACCATCTACAAAGGACGTAAACCTAACTTAGAAGGCTATATATATGCCATATGTATAGATATATATCAAATCAATCACATCATAATATCTATATATATCTATATTGTCGAGATCTTCAGAGGGGTGATGGCTTCACGTACACGCTATCCCAAAACATTTGTACTCATTTCAAAACCAAAACCTTTTGAAAAGTCAGACCCCTTTCGGGTTCTATTTATTTATATATTCGACTTTTATCGCAGATTACAAGTGCCATTGTTGTCAACCTAAGGCTTTGATACCAACTTTGTAACACCCCGAATCCGTAGGACTCGAGGTGCTACTTGGCTAGGATCTCACAATAGATCTTGACCCTAGCCTTACAACAAGTTTACTGGATCTTACAACAGGGCACAAATAGATTAAAACCAAAACATAAAACTGATATATATGAATCAAAAGGTTTATACAAGGTACCGCTGAGTACAATCAAAACATATATTGTACATAACAAAAGATCCCATATCCCACGATAACGCCCCAGTGTACGGAGCCCTCAGCGGATCACCCCTCTGGATCACTCTGCAGCTCTCCTAACCTGCAAAGGATCTACAACACGGTATAAAACCGTTAGCTAACCATACACATATATAAAGATGCATAAGCACAGTCACACATTAGGAATAATAAACACATCATCATGCTATCATATATTTACCCGGTTTATTATCTTTATAATTTCCATCACTCAAATCGTATAAATAGATGTATATGAATATATGTGACACGAGGAATATATAATCCTCGCCTCTGGGGAATGGTGCCAGCTGGAATGGTAATCCGGTCACACCTCCCCGTATACCCTATGAGAGTGGTGAAGGTGCCCGTCCCACTGAGCCAAACTGGCTTGCCCAGAGAGAACCTCCAGACTCCCCGCGGGATGAAAGGACAAGTTGTCACGGCCCTACAATGGGCAATCACTAGACCATAGGTCGGTAATAATAATCTCACATGCTATCAAGCATATAACACACACCACTCATGCATACATCCAATATAAGGATGGTAGCTAAGTAAGTCCTATGGACTTACCTCAACCTCGTAGTAGTCTCAAACCCGATCAGCTCCAACACTGGAGATCAACACTGCCTAATAACAAGGCATAACAAGATATCAACTCCTATTCATCAAGGGGTCACACATAGACCCAAGGGATCCATAAGGATCATATCCAACTCATAAACCTCAAAGCCATAACCGGCATAAACGATATATCACAATCCTCATCACTCTATCTTCATACACATACCTAGCATGCTACTAACCCGCTCATACTAGGAAAGGAAAGGATCATACTACTCTAAGTAGATCCTGTACAAGACGCACCTGCGGAACGGAAAGACGTAGGGGCGTAACAAAGCAAACCGCGGGCGCGGCAAGGCTCGGTCACAGGCGCGGTGACAATGACCACAGGCAAATGCAGGCGCTGTGACAAGGCTCCCGCATGGGCGGCAGCTTCCAGACACGGGGGCGGCGACAGTGCAAAAAGTGATCCCGCGATTCCTCTTCGGCTCTTCACTTGATCAAATCACGTCTTCTCCATTCCAAAGTCACACACATACATATACATACACATTCCAACATCAATCTACATTCAATTCATCTAATCCTAAGCTAAGGAAGATGGAATCAAGGAAGAAAGAAGAGAAGAAGAAGATGACTTACCACAACTGTGGTCCTAGACAGCAGGGAAGGATCAACCACATACTCTCAGCTGGCTCTCAAGCTCATCAACCTGGCACAACATCAATCTCAGCAAGGCCACACTACAAACTCTCTTGCAAACTCAAGAAAACTCACATACAAGATCAAGGAGAGGAAAGGAAGCAAGAAGGACGTGAGAAGGCTAGAATAGAGTGAGGATGAAACCCTTGATCCATCCAAAGAAGAAGCTTAAGGAGGAAGGAAAGGAGAAGGTAAAGCACGGTCAAAGAGTCAACAAAGACGACTGCAGCCGCAGGAAACCGCAAGGGCAGAATTTCCTGGCCGCAGGGGTGGATCACTACTCGAGCCGTTGGGGCGGCTCCCTGAACCCGCGGGGGCGGCTAAGGCCAAACTGGCTCCAAAGACTAAGGCTCTTACGAGAACCCTTCTGTACAACTAGACACAAATGGGAGCGACAGTCACTAGAACACCAAGAGGTATGCGTGTGAAAAGTTGAAGCACCCTACTTGACGAGCGCATGCAGAACACACTCAAACAAGTCCAAGATAAAAGGTCAAACAAGACGTCTCTCGCTCTCAACTTCCCACGTGGAAGGCCGAAAATTGGTTGCACTTGCAAATGCCAAAAGTAATGTGTTTATTCAATTTCAAGTTAAGAAAACAAGAGGTTGGAGTTCCCTATATATAGGGTGTGGCTCGAGTGGGTCGCAAGTAATCTAGCCCGAAAGAAACAATAAAATAAAATCCAATCTTCTAAGAAGATAGGATCTTCTAAGAATTGGGTGTCAAGTATATCTAGAAGATATGATTCAAGTCTATCTTTTAAACTTCTTTATTAGAAGACTTAATTTATTTGCAAGAAGTAAAAAAAAAAGTCATGGGCTGGAAAATAACATTTCAAAGGCTGTAAAATTAACCCATATTTAAAAGATATATTTATAGGCTAAAAATAAAATAACATAGGGGCCGAAATTCATAGCACTTAGACATTTGGACCGAAATTCCCTCTTGGATTTACGTCCAAGATTACTTAGATGCATGCTTGGTCTAAGCGTGCATGTCTGGCCCGAAAGTGGTTCGTGCATGGATGATCCGGGGGCTTCCTACGTGGCCTTGCATGGATAAACTCTTCCACACTTACTCATCCTTCTCTTTAGTGCATGTGTATGGTTACATGAACTTCTAGCAAACGGGAATCTATAATGTTTTTGTTTAGAATTGATTCATCCTATTTTTCTTCCACAGATATACTTCCATAAGAAAGTTGGTTTCCATGCATATATGGATCTCGCTATCTTCTATCTCCAAGAAATGGTCTTCACTTCATCATTAGAGATGGTCTTCATTTCTTACTCAAGGATAATCATCATCTTCTTCCGAGGGGTGGTTCGAGGAGTGGTCTTCATCTGCCTCTTAGGAATGGTCTTCATCTGCCTCTTAGGAATGGTCTTTATTTCTCTGTTGGAGATGTTTTTCATTTCTCTCCTAGAAATGATTATGATTCTTCCTTTTCTTCTCCTGAGAGTACGTGCTCTTCATTCCTTGCCTCCTAGTTTTCATAGTCATGGTCTTGAAGCAAGCTAGGTCCAAAGATGCTCCTGCTTGACATAGTATATCTTGTTCTCTAAAAAACCTTTACAGACATATTTCTCTTATCCCTTTCACTTTCTCATTTCCCTTAACTTAAGCGTAATTTCTATTATTTATACCCAAACAACCGTTGTCTCGTGATTCGATGCCTGATATACTACATCCGATTGCGTTATCCTTGCGGGTAATCTTGTTAAGAACTATTTGGTTTAAAACTTCCACATCAGTATTCTCACCGAAATCCGACCACTATAGAAGTATCTAATACTACCATAACTCGTTGTCATACAAACAATACTAAAAAGAGTTTAACATCATTGATCAGTGCAAGTTGGGCTCACCAGACCTTATAATAGAGTAGAAGTAGACACACATACCTTAAACATAATGCGGAGCTTTTTAATGATTGAACATGAGGTAGAGCGACCTAGTGCTCGTCGAGCAACCTCTGGAAACTAAAGTAAGAGAGAGTTGAATTAGAATGTGGAAGAGGAGATGATCTAACCTAATGGTCAAAAATCCTCATTTATAAGGTCAGTGGATAACCTAAAAATCCTAGATCTCCTCGATCTTAATTTCTAACAAGATAAGATCAAATCTAGAAGATAAAGATAATAAACAGACGTGTCAACATGTCATTCCAACAAAACTAGGAAAAAGAAACGAAATAGGACATCGGAGCAAGAAGGTCGAGCGGGCCGTCGACCGACCTCCTGGGCCAAATCTTGGGCTTGGTCCAAAATTATTCTTGGATCTTCCTTGCAACAACGGGTGCAAAAGTAGGAAGGTCAAGTCGGGTGAACTAGGTGCTAGTCGAGCAATTTTTGCACGTTCCCTGATGTTTTTACTTCAGTTTCGGACTTCAATCATATTCGTTTTGACATTGACTTCTTTGATCATAGGGAAATCCTTAGTGTAAATTAGGTCATTCAACTATAGATGTGTCATTTGTGTTTCGTAAATGTTAGAATTCCCACAATTACATAAACCAACTAATAAATCTCCAAAACACGAAAATAAAGGAGACGTACAAAAAGGATATGTTATATAGCCTAAAGAACCAAAGAATGAAATAGAATGATAATGAAAAAAGATGCTAATATGAGTTTATCACAACTACACGACATAAAAACCTATCAAAGGGGTCTGTTGCTCGTAATACGCACTTTCATGATGTCGTTTGGGTGGTCGTGGGTCCACTGGGGTGGCTGACCCCCAACGAGATTCTCTCAATGGAGACGAGGACAATTTTGGTACGCATGCACAATCAACACTAACATCTTTCACCTTCTCCCTCGCCCAAACATTCCTTTCGATGCTCTGTAACATGTGGGTGTTGCTCTTCGTCTTCTTCTCTACTTGTATCATAGTCATGGGAGTCTTTGTCGTCTACCTCTTGTCCAATATATTATCATTTTTTTGCAAAAAAAAAAGATTTATCCCCTAATTTATAGATGTACGATATAAGATAACAATATCATATTGAATTAATAAAATCGATAAAAAAAAATTAAGAAAAAACATTTAACAAAATTGATAAGTGTAATGGAACTATGTTAAACCTTGAGATTATCGATTAATATTTTTTAAATTTATACACATAGTGCCATATATTTTATCAACCAATTAGTTTGATGTATATCAATATATAGGTGTAACGAATATGTGCAAACGTTTTAAAATCTAACAGGATACACTAAAGTTGATGTGTCGTTCACATAATTTTTTCACAATATTTTTTGGTTAAATACATCTATTAAGCCGTAAGGATTTTAAACTAAAATTTTCCAAGAATAGAAAGTATATCCGTACAATGAACTAGTTATCAAGAAAATTATAGTTTATAATTGATCCGAAATATTTTTGAAACACCCAAATTATATTTTGTAACAAAAGGTATAATGAACTATCTATTTTGTAATTTATCCGAAGCATAATTGATATCAATATAGTATATGATTAATTTATAACATAAATGTATTGTAAAATCGTAAACAATTTATCTTTACTTACACACAATAAGTCAAAAAATAGTTAAAATTTCTGAACTCTTTATTGTCTTATTGAGATATTACCTGATTTGTTCTAAAAATCCATTCAACCATAAATTCTATAATTTCGGGTACATTTTATATTCGGATATTAAAACATTTTTTCCTAAGTTATAATCTCCTAGACATAATATGCTTTATATTAGGTCCAAGTAGATATTGAAAGTGTGCTCAATGATCTTAGAATGGTTACAAGATTCTTTTAAAAGATATTTCAAGGATAAAATGTCGTAACAACTTATGTAAAATGGTTACAAGATTCTTTTAAAATATATTTCAAGGATGTGCCGTCACAAACTTATGTAAAATCTGTAACTCTGACTGTTAGCAAACATCTATTCTGTCAGCTGGTAAATGTAAAAATAGTGCAATAGCTGTCAAGAGAACCTTAGAGTGACAAACAACACTTAAGGCAATTACGATTCATAGCCACCTTAACCTGTTCGCTTCCCTCCGTTATCGTGAGGGATAGGTGTTTTTCCACCGCGGTGTGGTAGGGTACTACAGTTGTGTAGGGCGTCTGATCGGTAGGGCGTATGTTCGCTTCCCTCCGGCTACTTGCAACTGTGTAGGGCGTCTGATCGGTAGTGATGGAGAAAGAAAAACTGCAGATTCATCTCACGGGAGAGACGGAGGGTCTCTCTTCCCCAAAGCAATGAATGATATAAGTTATAACTTCCGGGGATTGGAAAAAGGCCCGCAGTTACCAAACTACTCCAACTAGTTAGAGAGAAAAAGCATGACCTATTGTTCTTAAGCAAGACTAAGAGTGATATGAAGAAGATGGAAAGTATTTGGGTACGGATGGGTTTGAGGGTTGCTTCGTGGTGGATAGTGTTAAGTCCTCAAGAGGATTGTGTTATATGTGGTCATCAAATTTGGATGTTACAATGCAATCATATACCCTTCGTCATATTGATGCAAAAAGTTGATGATTGGAGATTCACAATAACGTATGGATGACCTAGAAGTTAGGACAAGGTGCATAATATTGATCTCCTTAAACGGATACAGGAAGATATCAACGAGGCTTGGATCGTAATGGGATATTTTAATCTTATCTTATCTTCAGATGACAAGGAAGAGGGTGCTCTTCCGTGACTTTTCTTTAATGATGAGTTTTCGCCTAGCTCTACAACGTTGTAGCCTCAAGGATGTTCCTTTTTCTGGTTGAAGGTTCACCTGGGACAATGGCCAAACCGAGCACAACTTTATTCAAGAGAGGCTTGATATGGGTTTTGCTGCGAAAGAGTGGTTTACTAGATTTCCTCATACATCTATCGAACATCTCCTTCATGTAGTGTTTGACCATATTCCAATATTAATGAGATCTAATGGCTTGGATGAGGAGAACAACCGGGGCTGAGGTAGTAAGCCCTTCCAGTTTGAGGCCTTTTGGTTACAAGATGAAGGATGTGGGGAGGTTGTTAAGAATGCATGGCTTATACCAGGTAGTAGAGGATCGATCAATGGTATTGATGGAAAGATCGCACGATGTTGTAAAGATTTATGTGACTAGAGTAAATCTCATTTTGATCATATCGGGAGGGATTTATTTCGTATCCGTAGGAGTCTTCGTCAACTACAAAATTCGGGCAGTAAAGGCTCCACTATACTAAGGCATCGTGAGCTTGAGGATCAGGAGAGGTTATTGAGGAAGCAAGAAGAAATATTGGGGTTTCAACGGATTAAAGCAACGAGTTTGGATGAGGGGACTATAATATGTCTTTTTTCCACAAAAAGGCTACTGGAAGACAAAAGCTTAACAAAATCTCTAGACTTGTTGATGATGAGGGACTGCCTTGGAGATCTTGGACGGGAAAATCATAAGTTCTTGTTGCCTACTTCGAATGTTATTTACTTCAGGAGTTAGTTGTGATGACATTCTGTCGGTGAATAATATGGAACGTATTAGTAGGGAGGATAATATTGGACTGAAGCCTTGCACTTTTGAAGAAGCAAAAGACGCTCTCTTCGATATGCATCCGGGAAAATCTCACGGTTCGGATGGTCTCCCTGCTATCTATTACCAACGTCATTGAGACATCATTGGTCCGAACATTGCAAAGTTTATAATCGGTCTTTTTCAAGGTGACAATTTCCCTCCCTCTCTTAATAACAGTTTCATCTCCCTTATTCCCAAAGTCAACAATCCCACTTGCATGAAAGACCTTAGGCCTATTAGTTTATGTAATGTAAGTTACAAAATTCTTGTTAAGTTGATTGCAAATAGACTAAAAAGATGTCATGGGAAATCATTAATCCTTCTCAAAGTGTGTTTGTGTAAGAGCCTTAGCCTTTGGAGCCACTTTTGGCCTTAGCCGTCCCTGCATGTCAGTGGAGCCGCCCCTACGGCTAGTACAGAGACCCGCCCCTGCGGCTCAGGGAACCGCCCCTGCGGTTTCCGGCGGCTGCAGCCGGTTTTGTTGACCCCTTTGACCCGTGCTTTACCCTTTACCTTACTTCTTTATTTTCCTTGCTGAGCAAGGGTTTCCTTCTTCACTTTCCAATCCAACCTTTCACGTCCTCCTTGCTTCTCCTTCATCCTTCTTGATCTTGTTCTTGATCTCTCTTGAGTTGTAAGAGTTTTGGTGTGGATTTGTGTGTGGATGATGATGATGATGTTGTATGATGTTGTTGCTAAGCTTGAGAGCTAGTGGAGGTACTGTCTTGGATCAGTTTTGTGCTTAGGCCACAGCTGTGGGTAAGCTCCTTGCTTCTTCTTTCTTTCTTCTTCCTCGTTCTTCCTTCCTTAGCCTAGGATTAGTTGTATTGATCATAGGATGATGTTGGTTTGTGTATGTATATGTATATGTGTGAATCTGGAATGATAAAGACGTGATTTGATCACGAGAAGAGCCGAAGAGGAATTGCGGGTTCACGTTCTGCACAGACGCCGCCCCCGCGCCTGGAAGTCGCCGCCCCTGCGGAAGCCGTGCCGCAGCGCCCGCGCCAGCGCCAGCGCCGTGCCTGCGTTGCCTGCAGCCTTGTCACCGCGCCCGCGGCTGAGTTCCGCCGCGCCTGCGGGTTACTTGCTCCGCCCCTGCGTCTCTTGTGTCACGCAGGTGCGTCTGGTCCGGATCTACCTAGAGTTAGGTAGATCCTTTCCTTTGCTAGTATGAGCGGTAGTAGCATGCTAGGTATGTGTTGAGGATAGATGGTTGATGAGTATGTTTCGTTATGCCTTGTTGCTCGGCAGTATTATCCTCCAGATTGGAGTGGAGTGAGTTTGAGGGTTGATCGAGTTGAGACGACTACGAGGTTGAGGTAAGTCCGTGGGACTTACTTAGTTGCCATCTCTATATTGGATGTGTGCATGAGTGGTGTGTGTGGTATATGCTTGATAGCATGCGTTATGATGGTCACCGACCTATGGTATATTGCTTGCCCATTGTAGGGCCGTGATAACTTGCCCTTTCATCCCGCCGGGAGTCTGGGAGGTTCTCTATAGGCAGGCCAGAACTGGTAAACGGTTCGGGCACTCCCCATTCCCTTAGGGTACACGGGGAGGTGTTCCAGGCACCATCCCAGCTGGCTATTGGACCCAGAGGCGAGGGTTATATATTCCTCGTGTCACATATGTTTATATGGATATATATACGAGTTGATTGCTGGACTTTATAAAGATAATGAACCGGGTAAATGTGTGATATCATGTTGACGTGTTTAGTATTATTTGATGTGTGTTTGTGCTCTACACCTCTTATATATGTGTTTGGTTAGCTAACGGTTTTATACCGTGTTGTAGATCCTTTGCAGGTTAGGAGAACTGCAGAGTGATCCAAAGGGGTGATCTGCTGAGGGCTCCGTACACTGGGTCGTCCTCGTGGGATGGGATCTTTTGACATTTATGGTTATGTTTTGTTGTACTCAACAGTACTTGTATAACCGTTTTGATATTTATATATATCAGTTTCATGTTTTGTTTTAATCTATCTGTGCCTTGTTGTAAGATCAGTGAAATTGTTGTCAGGCTAGGGTCAGGATCCATTGTGAGATCCTAGCCCAGTAGCACCTCGAGTCCTACGGATTTGGGGTGTTACAAAGTTGGTATCAGAGCCTAAGTTGACAACAATGACACTAGTAATCTGCAATAAAGGTCGAATAGATAAATAAACAGAACTCGAAAGGGGTCTGACTTTTCAAAAGGTTTTGGTTTTGAAATGAGTACAAAATGTTTTGGGATATCGTGTACGTGAGCCATCGCCCCTCTGAAGATCTCGACAGTATATATATAGATATTTTGTTGTGATTGTTTTGATATATACATACGGCATATATATAGCCTTCTGAGTTAGGTTTATGTCCTCTGCAGATGGTTCAGACTAGAGCCTTACCTGCAGCTGGACGAGGTAGAGGTAGACCCCCTCTAGGTAGAGGACGGGGTAGGACTCCTGCTGGTGGTTCACATGCAGCGGGAGAGATCCACGAGGAGGTTGCTGAGAGTGCCGTTCTTGAGACTGGGAAAAGTGCAGTTGAGAGACAGGGGTCACAGAGAGCCCAATCTGGTGAGTCTGATCGTGTCTCCATGGAGTGACCAGCCTTTTGTGAGTACATTAGATGTGTTGAGGAGGCTGCCAAGGCAGGTAGGCGTGCCCCGTATTTGCAAGTACAAGAGGGATCATCTGAGAGATCCCATGCAGTTACACAAGTGCCAGCTGCACCGGTACCTTTCACTGAGATTGCTCGAGCTACAGAGGAGCATAGAGGGTCTCGACCAGACACTTGGTTGAAGGCTTTTCATCAGATGGGAGTACCCCCTTTCTCTGGGAAGGTGGGCTTTTCATCAGATGGTGCAGACTCTGTTTAGAGATTTGGCACAACACTGGTGGAGGTCTGTACGAGTACAGGTTACCAGTTATGAGCAGATGAGGACCATGATTCGAGAGCGTTTCTGCCCTGCCTCGCTGAGGAGGGAGAAACAGCGAGACTTTGTTGAGGCTGGGTTCGAGGATGTACCTGTCTCAGAGGCCATCAGGAGATTTCAGGAGGAGCTGGCATTGCTAGGTCCAACTACACCTTCTGCAGATCAGCATGTGTATTTGTTTTCCCGACGACTGAGGAATACTACCCGTACTTATATGGCGGGTTTCCACTGTGAGTCTCTGATGGATTATCAGGACCGGGCTTTTGATTATGAGAGAGAGAGGGCCAGCCAGAGGAGAGCTTCTCAGACTGGAGGGTCTGAGAAGAGACAGCGGACTGGGCAGACCAGTGGTACTGGTGGAGCTGCTGGTTCAGGGCGAGGCTAGAGTCGCCAAAGTCATCCTTCATCTGCACCAGGTGCAGATAAGGGAGTACAGTGCTTCAACTGCAGTGAGTATGGGCATATGAGCTCAGAGTGTACGAGGCAGCCGGTGACCTGTTTCACTTGTGGCAGACCTGGTCATAAAGCTTCCTTCTGTAGACGAGGGAGAGCTTCATCACAACAGGATTCTTCTCCTGCTAGTGCAGCAGGGGGTGGACAAAGGCCACCTCAGCAGCAGCAGATTCAGGGACTGCAGAGAGTCCCAGATCGCCCTACGACTCAGGGAACTGCTCCTGGGCCGAGTAAAGGCAGAGGTCGTGGTGGGAGCACCACTGATACCAGAGGCCCACAGGGTCATGTTTTTGAGTTGAGGAGTGCAGGGGAGCCAGCTGCACCAACTGCTACATGTACCATTCTGATTCATGATTTACCTGTTAGAGTCTTATTTGATAATGGTGCTACGCATTCTTTTATTTCTGATGCCTGTGTAGAGCGTCTGAGTTTAGATACAATTGAGGGGATGCCCTTTATTATAGGGTTACCCGATGGTGGTAGGGTCAGAGGTACCCGTGAGATTCATGGTTGTCCCATTTCTGTAGGGACTCGTGTGTTACTAGTTGACTTCTTTGTCATGCCGTTAGAGCATGAGGAAGTTATACTAGGTATGGATTGGATGGATAGACATTCTGCCGTTTTAGATGTAGGTAGGAGAACTGTAACCCTCTCTACCGAGTTAGGTTAGATAGAGGTTTTCCGAGGTTGGGACCTTGGAAAATCTGGCATTGTTATCAGTGCGATACGGGCAGCTAGGCTGATTGCACAGGGTTGTGATGCCTTATGCTGTTATGCCATGAAGGAGGGGGAGAGTCCAACTGTAAGAGCCTTAGCCTTTGGAGCCACTTTTGGCCTTAGCCGCCCCTGCGTGTGAGTGAGGCCGCCCCTGCGGCTTGTCCGTGTTTCCGCCCCTGCGGCCAAGAAGCCCGCCCCTGCGGTTTCCTGCGGGAGCAGCCGTTATTGTTGACTCCTTGACCCGTGCTTTACCCTTTCCTTCTCTTATTCTTTCCCTTGGCTGATCAAGGGCTTCTTCTTCACTTCCTTTCCAGCTTCCTTCACGTCCCCCTTGCTTCCCTTGTTTCTCTTTGATCTTGTTCTTGGTTTTGTAAGAGTTTGGCTTGAGAATTGTGTGTGGTGGTTGTTGTTGTGTATATGCTGAGCTTGGAGGCCAGCTCTTGAGGTGTATGGTCTCTCCCTGCAGCCTAGGACCACAAGAGCGGTACGTAATCTTGCTTCTCCATCTTCCTTCCCTTGGATTCAATCTTTCTAGCTTAGGATTAGATGTATGCTAAGGGTATTGATGTTAGTATGTGTATGTACATGTTTGTATGTGGCTTTGGAATAGAAGAGACGTGATTTGATCACGTGAAGAGCCGAGGAGAAATTGCGAAATCGCTCTCTACAGTGTCGCCTCCCCCGCGGCCAGAAGTCACCGCCCCTGCGGACCCTGTGCCGTAGCGCCCGCGCCGTGCCAGGGCCGTGCCTGCGTTGTCAGCGGCCCTTGTCACCGCCCCGCGGCTGAGTGCCTCCACGCCCGCGGTTGCCTACGTTCCGCCCCTGCATCCCCTTTATCACACAGGTGCGTTTTGTCCCGGTTCTACCTAGAGTTAGGTAGATCCTTTCCTTTCCTAGTATGAGCAGTAGTAGCATGCTAGGTACGAGTATGAAGTTAGAATGAGATTGAGTACGGTATCGTTTGTGCCGGTTACGGCTTTGAGGTTTACGAGTTGGAATACGATCCTTATGGATCCCTTGGGTCTAGGTGTGACCCCTGTTATGGATATGAGTGTGATATATGTGTTATACCTTGTTTAGGCTGTGTTGATCTCTAGAGCGGAGCCGTTTGAGTTTGAGTATGAGACTCCCGAGGTTGAGGTAAGTCCATAAGACTTACTTAGCTGCTATCCATATATTGGATGTGTGCATGAGTTGTGTATGCTATATGATTGATAGCCCGAGTTATGTTGATTACCTACCTATGGTTTTGGCTGCCCATTGTAGGGCCGTAACAACTTGTCCTTTCATACCGCTGGGAGTCTGGAGGTTCTCTACGGGCAAGCCAGTCTAGCTCAGTGGGCCGGCCACCTGCACCACTCCCATGGGGTACACGGGAGGTGGGACCAGATCCCCACTATAGCTGGCACTATTCCCGAGAGGCGAGGGTTATATTCCTCGTGTCACATACGTTCATATTGATATATATCTATACGCTTGAATGACTGGACATTATAAAGATAATAAACCGGGTAAATGTGTGATAGCATGGTGATGTGTTTATGATTCATTGGTGTGTGATTGTGCTTATGCATCTTCTTATATATGCGTATGGTTAGCTAACGGTTTTGTACCGTGTTGTAGATCCTTTGCAGGTTAGGAGAGCTGCAGAGTGATCCAGAGGGGTGATCTGCTGAGGGCTCCGTACACTAGGTCGTCCTCGTGGATGGGATCTTTTGATCATGTTTATGTTTATGTTTTGTTGTACTCAGCAGTACTTGTATAAACCTTTTGATACTTTTATAACAGCTTGATGTTTTGTATTTAATCTATCGGTGCCTTGTTGTAAGATTCAATGAACTTGTTGTCACGCTAGGGTCAAGATCCATTGTGAAATCCTAACCCAGTAGCATCTCGAGTCCTACGGATTTGGGGTGTTACAAAGTTGGTATCAGAGCCCAGGTTGACAACAATGGCACTAGTAATCTGCAATAAAGTTCGAATAGATAAATAAACAGAACCCGAAAAGGGGTCTGACTTTTCAAAAGGTTTTGGTTTTGAAATGAGTACAAAATTTTTGGGATATCGTGTACGTGAGCCATCGCCCCTCTGAAGATCTCGACAGTATATATATAGATATTCTGTTGTGATTGATTGGATATATACATACGGCATATATATAGCCTTCTGAGTTAGGTTTACGTCCTCTACAGATGGTTCATACTAGAGCCTTACCTGCAGTTGGACGAGGTAGAGGTAGACCCCCTCTAGGTAGAGGACGGGGTAGGACTTCCGCTGCAGATCTACGTGCAGCGGAAAAGGTTCATGAAGACGTTGCTGAGAGTGTCGTTCCTGAGACTGAGAACAGCGTAGCTTGGAGACAGGGTCCACAACGAGTCCAGTCAGATGCCTCAGATTATGTCTCCATGGGAGGACCAGAGTTTCGTGACTATATCCGGCGAGTGGAGGAGGCTGTCAGAGCACGTAGACCTATCCCGGATTTGCCAGTACATGAGGTATCATCTGAGAGATCCCATGGGGTTACACAGGTGCCAATTGCACCGGCACCTGTAGCTGAGACTGCTCGAGCTACAGAGGAGCATAGAGGCCCTAGACCAGACACTTGGTTGAAGGCATTTCACCAGATGGGTGTACCCCCTTTCTTTGGGAAGGTGGGGCTCGAGGTTGAGCTGTGGATTGGACATGTGGACTCAACTCTAGAGTCCATTAGGTGTCCAGTAGACAGGCAGATAGAGTTAGTGCAGACTCTGTTCAAAGACTTAGCACAACACTGGTGGAGGTCTGTATGAGCACAGGTTGACAGTTACGTTCTGATGCGGACTATGATCAGAGAGCGTTTCTGCCCTGCCTCACTGAGGAGGGAGAAACTGCGGGTTTTTGTGGAGGCTGGGTTTGAGGATGTACCAGTCTCAGAGGCTATCCGGAGATTTCAGGAGGAGCTGGCATTGCTGGGACCAGCTGCACCTTCTGTGGATCAGCATGTATATCTGTTTTCCCGACGACTGAGGGATTCCACCTGGGCCTATATGGCAGGATTTCATTGTGAGTCCTTGATGGACTACCAGGATAGAGCCGCCGACTATGAGCGAGAGCGGGCTAGTCAGAGGAGAGCTTCTCAGACCGGAGGGTCTGAGAAGAGACAACGTACTGGCAGACCAGTGGTACTAGAGGAGCTGCTGGCTCAAGACGAGGCTAGAGCCGCCAAAGTCAGCCCTCATTTGCACCGGCTACAGATAGGGTACGACAGTGTTTCAACTGTGCAGAGTATGGACATATCAGACTAGAGTGTACGAGGCAGATAGTGACTTGCTTTGCTTGTGGTGGACGAGGTCACAAAGCTGTCTTTTGTAGACAAGGTGGAGCTTCGTCTCAGTAGGGTTCTACTCCTGCCAGTATAGTGGGAGGTGGGCAAAGGCCACCTCAGCAACAGCAGATACAAGGACAGCAGAGAGTCCCAGATCGTCCTACCACTCAGGGATCTGCTCCTGGGTTGGGTAGAGGCAGAGGTCGAGGTGGGAGCACCACTGACACTAGAAGGCCACATGGCCGAGTTTTTGAGCTGAGGAGTGCAAAGGTGCCAGCTGCACCGCTTGTTACAGGGGTACCATTCTGATCCATGGTTTACCTGTTAGAGTTTGTTTGATACTGGAGCTATGTCTTCTTTTATATCTGATGCTTGTATTGAGTGTTTGAGTTTAGATATGATTGAGGGGATACCCTTTAGTATAGGGTTACCCGATGGTAGTAGGGTCAGAGGAACCCATGAGATTCGTGACTATCCCATTTCTGTAGGGACCCGTATTTTACTAGTTGACTTCTTTGTCATGCCATTAGAGCATGAAGAAGTCATACTAGGTATGGATTGGACGGATAGACTTTCTGTAGTCTACCGAGTTAGGACGGATAGAGGTTTTCCGAGGTTGGAACCTTGGAAAATCTGGCATGGTTATCAGTGCGATATGAGCAGCTAGACTGTTTGCACAGGGATGTGAGGTCTTCTGGTGTTATGCCATGAAGGAGGGGGAGAGTCCAGCATTAGAGGATATCCCAGTGGTCTGTGAGTTGCAGATGTGTTCGCTGAGTCGTCCGGTTTGCCACCTCAGAGGAGTGTGGACTTTGGTATCAAGTTAGAGCCTGGTACGAGGCAGATCTCGAAGGCCCATATCGGATGGCGCTTATGGAGATGTTGGAGCTGAAGAAGCAACTTGAGGAGTTGGCCCAGAAGGGTTTTATTCACCCTAGTGTATCTCCATGGGGAGTATCTGTCCTCTTCATACGGAGGAAGGACGGATTGTTGAGACTGTGTATTGATTACAGAGAGCTGCACAAGGTGACCATTATGAACAAGTATCCATTGCCGCGTATGGATGACTTGTTGGATCAGCTTCAGGGAGCGACAATATTTTCCAGGATGGACCTGCGCTCAGGATATCACTAGCTGAGGGTGAGAGAGCAGGATGTGCACATGACAACATTCCGGACTAGATATAGCCACTACGAGTTTGTAGTGATGTCATTTGGGCTTACGAATGCCCCAACCGTATTTATGGAGTGATGCACAGTATCTTCATCGACTTCCTGGATCAGTTTGTGGTGGTCTTCATAGACGATACTCTGGTGTACTCTCGTAGTAGAGAGGAACATGCAGAACAGCTGAGGACTGTGTTGCAGGTTTTGCGGGATAGAGAACTTTATGCTAAGTTCTCTAAGTGTGAGTTCTGGATACCAGAAGTAGCATTCCTGGGTCATGTGGTTTCAGCTGAGGGGATCAAGATTGATTCCGGCGAAGATAGAGGCAGTAGCAGCTTGGACTACACCGACGAAACGTCAAGGAAGTACGTAGCTTCCTTGGCCTAAGCCGGTTATTTACAAACGCTTTCGTGGAGGGCTTTTCTGTGATTGCCCGTCCACTGACGAGTTTGCTGAGAAAGACTACCAGATTGGTGTGGTCTGATCAGTGTATGCAGAGTTTTAAGGAGCTGAAGAGACGTCTGACTTCTACTCCTGTTTGGGCACAACTAGAGGAGATAGAGGGATTTGGTCTGATTAGAGTTGGACTTTCGGTTTCCGGATGAGGATGCCCGGCTGAGTACTTTAGAAGTTCTACCTGATCTGTTGAGTGAGATCCAACAAGAAGCAGAGAGACCTGCTAGATCTTAATGAGGGATACGAGATAGGTATGTCTTGGGATGAGACACCACAGTTCCTGCTAGGGAGCAAATGGAGTTTTGAGACGCCGTGGTCGCGTCTGTGTACTTGCTGATAGCAGAGCTGAAACAGAGGATTTCTACAGGAAGGCTTACTGTACACCTTACTATGTACATTCAGGTACGAGTAAGATGTATCAGGACTTGAGACGTTTATATTGGTGGGAAAGGCTGAAGCCGATGTGGCCAGATTTAGTGACACAGTGTGCGACCTGCCAGCAGGCTCAAGATTGAGCATTGCAGACCTGGAAGGTGAGCTCCATCCACTTCCTGTTCCACAGAAGGAAGTGGGAGGACAGTCACCATGGATTTTGTTACTAGGCTGAGGCTGAGCCGGAGTTTTGATGTCATCTGGATTATTGTGGACGAGATTGACGAAGACGGCACATTTCATTCCTATTAGAGAGACTGTGGCTGGTGAGCAGATTAGCTGAGGAGTACACTAGGCAGATAGTGAGACTCCATGGTGTACCGAGGACGATCGTCTCAGACAGAGATGGACGATTTACCTCGAGATTCTGGCAGCAGATTCAAACTGCCATGGGGACGAGTTTGCACTTCACGACTGCGTTTCATCCTCAGACAGATGGTCAGTCAGAGAGGACCATTCAGACGCTAAAAGATATGCGGCGAGTTTGTGTTTTAGCATGCATTTGTTGGGATGGCCCCTATGAGGCACTGTGTGGGCAGAGATGTCGTACACCGTTATGTTGGGATGAGCAGAGCAGTGTTAGTGGTTTGACCCTGATCAAATTCAGGATGATATGGCTCGAGTAGCACTGGTTAGAGAGCGGATGTTGACTGTGCAGAGTCGTCAGAAGTCTTATGCTGATAGGAGGCGTAGACCTCTAGAGTTCAGAGTTGGAGCCCATGTGTGGCTGAGAGTGTCCCCGACACGAGGTGTTAGGCGTTTTGGCAGTAAGGGGAAGTTGAGCCCCGACATGTGGGACCGTTCGAGATTTTGGATTGGGTTGAGAGCGCAGCTTACAGATTAGCTTTACTTCCGAGATTAGAGGGTGTTCACCCTGTATTTCAGGTGTCTCAGCTGAGGGAGTACATACCAGATCCGAGACATATCGTGAGTTATGATGATTTGGTGGTTGAGCCGGACCACACCTTTGTTGAGCATCCGATTGCAGTCCTAGAACGAGGTATGAGACGCCTGCGTTCGAAGGACATTCCTATGTTGAGGATACAGAGGTCGAGATGAGGATCTGATGAGGCTACATGGGAGACTGAGGATAGTATCCAGAGGAACTATCCAGAGTTTTATGCCGAGATAGATGTACCAGTAGGATCGACGAGTAGATCTTAGTACTATCTTGGTGATGTTATGCTTATGTGCTTATATGTCATGATGTGTTTATTTTCGTACTAGCTATGATGTGGTTTGTGATCTTAGTAGATCTTGTTGTGCTAGTACGCCGGATATTTATAGCTGGAGATGGTTCTTTCCTCCATGCTATTGTGATGTGATAGGTTTAGCTGGAGATGGTTCTTTCCTCCATGCTACTTTGGTGGACGTAGTTTTGCTGGAGATGTTTTTACCTCCATGCCCGTGGTTATGTTGATGATGTTCGGCTAGAGATGTTTTCCTCTATGCCCTGGATAGTATAGTGATCTTACAGCTGGAGATGACGAGTTCCTCCATGCCCGTGTTTGAGGTTATAGAGTGGTATAGGTTGATACCTTATGAGCGGAGAAGTGAATCCTCCGGTAGAGAGAGTTTTACCTCGGCTTTGAATCCGAGAGGTTTGAGGGTGTTACAAGTTTCGGGACGAAACTTTTTTAAGGGGGGTGAGGTGTAAGAGCATTAGCCTTTGGAGCCACTTTTGGCCTTAGTCGCCCCTGCGTGTGAGTGAGGCCGCCCCTGCGGCTCGTCCGTGTTCCCGCCCCTGCGGCCAGGAAGCCTACCCTTGCGGTTTCCTGCGGCTGCAACCGTTATTGTTGACTCCTTGACCCGTGCTTTACCCTTTCCTTCTCTTATTCTCTCCCTTGGCTGATCAAGGGCTTCTTCTTCACTTCCTTTCCAGCTTCCTTCACGTCCCCCTTGCTTCCCTTGTTTCTCTTTGATCTTGTTCTTGGTTTTGGAAGAGTTTGGCTTGAGAATTGTGTGTGGTAGTTGTTGTTGTTGATGGTTGTGTTTATGCTGAGCTTGGAGGCCAGCTCTTGAGGTGTATGGTCTCTCCCTGCAGCCTAGGACCACAAGAGTGGTACGTATTCTTGCTTCTCCTTCTTCCTTCCCTTGGATTCAATCTTTCTAGCTTAGGATTAGATGTATGCTAAGGGTATTGATGTTAGTATGTGTATGTACATGTTTGTATGTGGCTTTGGAAAAAGAAGAGACGTGATTTGATCACGTGAAGAGCCGAGGAGAAACTGCGAAATCGCTCTCTGNTATATATGCGTATGGTTAGCTAACGGTTTGTACCGTGTTGTAGATCCTTTGCAGGTTAGGAGAGCTGCAGGGTGCATCTGCTGAGGGCTCCGTACACTAGGTCTCCTCGTGGATGGATCTTTTTGATCATGTTTATGTTTATGTTTTGTTGTACTCAGCAGTACTTGTATAAAACCTTTTATACTTTTATAACAGCTTGATGTTTTGTATTTAATCTATCGGTGCCTTGTTGTAAGATTCAATGAACTTGTTGTCAGGCTAGGGTCAAGATCCATTGTGAAATCCTAACCCAGTAGCATCTCGAGTCCTACGGATTTGGGTGTTACAAAGTTGCGTATCAGAGCCCAGGTTGACAACAATGGCACTAGTAATCTGCAATAAAGTTCGAATAGATAAATAAACAGAACCCGAAAAGGGGTCTGACTTTTCAAAAGGTTTTGGTTTGAAATGAGTACAAAATTTTTGGGATATCGTGTTACGTGAGCCATCGCCCCCTCTGAAGATCTCGACAGTATATATATATAGATATTCTGTTGTGATTGATTGGATATATACATACGGCATATATATAGCCTTCTGAGTTAGGTTTACGTCCTCTACAGATGGTTCATACTAGAGCCTTACCTGCAGTTGGACGAGGTAGAGGTAGACCCCCTCTAGGTAGAGGACGGGTAGGACTTCCGCTGCAGATCTACGTGCAGCGGAGAAAAGTTCATGAAGACGTTGCTGAGAGTGTCGTTTCCTGAGACTGAGAACAGCCGTAGCTTGGAGACAGGGTCCACAACGAGTCCCAGTCAGATGCTCAGATTATGATTTGTCTCCATGGCAGGACCAGAGTTTCGTGACTATATCCGGCGAGTGGAGGAGGCTGTCAGAGCACGTAGACCTATCCCGGATTTGCCAGTACATGAGGTATCATCTGAGAGATCCCATGGGGTTACACAGGTGCCAATTGCACCGGCACCTGTAGCTGAGACTGCTCGAGCTACAGAGGAGCATAGAGGCCCTAGACCAGACACTTGGTTGAAGGCATTTCACCAGATGGGTGTACCCCCTTTCTTTGGAAGGTGGGGCTCGAGGTTGAGCTGTGGATTGGACATGTGGACTCAACTCTAGAGTCCATTAGGTGTCCAGTAGACAGGCAGATAGAGTTAGTGCAGACTCTGTTCAAAGACTTAGCACAACACTGGTGGAGGTCTGTATGAGCACAGGTTGACAGTTACGTTCTGATGCGGACTATGATCAGAGAGCGTTTCTGCCCTGCCTCACTGAGGAGGGAGAAACTGCGGGTTTTTGTGGAGGCTGGGTTTGAGGATGTACCAGTCTCAGAGGCTATCCGGAGATTTCAGGAGGAGCTGGCATTGCTGGGACCAGCTGCACCTTCTGTGGATCAGCATGTATATCTGTTTTCCCGACGACTGAGGGATTCCACCTGGGCCTATATGGCAGGATTTCATTGTGAGTCCTTGATGGACTACCAGGATAGAGCCGCCGACTATGAGCGAGAGCGGGCTAGTCAGAGGAGAGCTTCTCAGACCGGAGGGTCTGAGAAGAGACAACGTACTGGCAGACCAGTGGTACTAGAGGAGCTGCTGGCTCAAGACGAGGCTAGAGCCGCCAAAGTCAGCCCTCATTTGCACCGGCTACAGATAGGGTACGACAGTGTTTCAACTGTGCAGAGTATGGACATATCAGACTAGAGTGTACGAGGCAGATAGTGACTTGCTTTGCTTGTGGTGGACGAGGTCACAAAGCTGTCTTTTGTAGACAAGGTGGAGCTTCGTCTCAGTAGGGTTCTACTCCTGCCAGTATAGTGGGAGGTGGGCAAAGGCCACCTCAGCAACAGCAGATACAAGGACAGCAGAGAGTCCCAGATCGTCCTACCACTCAGGGATCTGCTCCTGGGTTGGGTAGAGGCAGAGGTCGAGGTGGGAGCACCACTGACACTAGAAGGCCACATGGCCGAGTTTTTGAGCTGAGGAGTGCAAAGGTGCCAGCTGCACCGCTTGTTACAGGGGTACCATTCTGATCCATGGTTTACCTGTTAGAGTTTGTTTGATACTGGAGCTATGTCTTCTTTTATATCTGATGCTTGTATTGAGTGTTTGAGTTTAGATATGATTGAGGGGATACCCTTTAGTATAGGGTTACCCGATGGTAGTAGGGTCAGAGGAACCCATGAGATTCGTGACTATCCCATTTCTGTAGGGACCCGTATTTTACTAGTTGACTTCTTTGTCATGCCATTAGAGCATGAAGAAGTCATACTAGGTATGGATTGGACGGATAGACTTTCTGTAGTCTACCGAGTTAGGACGGATAGAGGTTTTCCGAGGTTGGAACCTTGGAAAATCTGGCATGGTTATCAGTGCGATATGAGCAGCTAGACTGTTTGCACAGGGATGTGAGGTCTTCTGGTGTTATGCCATGAAGGAGGGGGAGAGTCCAGCATTAGAGGATATCCCAGTGGTCTGTGAGTTGCAGATGTGTTCGCTGAGTCGTCCGGTTTGCCACCTCAGAGGAGTGTGGACTTTGGTATCAAGTTAGAGCCTGGTACGAGGCAGATCTCGAAGGCCCATATCGGATGGCGCTTATGGAGATGTTGGAGCTGAAGAAGCAACTTGAGGAGTTGGCCCAGAAGGGTTTTATTCACCCTAGTGTATCTCCATGGGGAGTATCTGTCCTCTTCATACGGAGGAAGGACGGATTGTTGAGACTGTGTATTGATTACAGAGAGCTGCACAAGGTGACCATTATGAACAAGTATCCATTGCCGCGTATGGATGACTTGTTGGATCAGCTTCAGGGAGCGACAATATTTTCCAGGATGGACCTGCGCTCAGGATATCACTAGCTGAGGGTGAGAGAGCAGGATGTGCACATGACAACATTCCGGACTAGATATAGCCACTACGAGTTTGTAGTGATGTCATTTGGGCTTACGAATGCCCCAACCGTATTTATGGAGTGATGCACAGTATCTTCATCGACTTCCTGGATCAGTTTGTGGTGGTCTTCATAGACGATACTCTGGTGTACTCTCGTAGTAGAGAGGAACATGCAGAACAGCTGAGGACTGTGTTGCAGGTTTTGCGGGATAGAGAACTTTATGCTAAGTTCTCTAAGTGTGAGTTCTGGATACCAGAAGTAGCATTCCTGGGTCATGTGGTTTCAGCTGAGGGGATCAAGATTGATCCGGCGAAGATAGAGGCAGTAGCAGCTTGGACTACACCGACGAACGTCAGGGAAGTACGTAGCTTCCTTGGCCTAACCGGTTATTACAAACGCTTTGTGGAGGGCTTTTCTGTGATTGCCCGTCCACTGACGAGTTTGCTGAGAAAGACTACCAGATTGGTGTGGTCTGATCAGTGTATGCAGAGTTTTAAGGAGCTGAAGAGACGTCTGACTTCTACTCCTGTTTGGGCACAACTAGAGGAGATAGAGGGATTTGGTCTGATTAGAGTTGGACTTTCGGTTTCCGGATGAGGATGCCCGGCTGAGTACTTTAGAAGTTCTACCTGATCTGTTGAGTGAGATCCAACAGAAGCAGGAGACCTGCTAGATCTTAATGAGGGTACGAGATAGGATGTCTTGGGATGAGACACCACAGTTCCTGCTGGGAGCAAAGGCAGTTTTGAGACGCCGTGGTCGCGTCTGTGTACCTGCTGATACAGAGCTGAGACGGAGGTTTTTACAGGAGGCTTACTGTACACCTTACTCTGTACATTCAAGTACGAGTAAGATGTATCAGGACTTGAGACGTTTATATTGGTGGAAAGGGTTGAAGCCGATGTGGCCGATTTGTGACACAGTGTGCGACCTGCCAGCAGGTCAAGATAGAGCATTGCAGACCTGGAAGTGAGCCTCATCCACTTCCTGTTCCACAGAAGAAGTGGGAGAATGTCACTATGGATTTTGTGACCGAGCTGAGACTGAGCCGGAATTTTGATGTCATCTGGGTTATTGTGGACAGATTGACGAAGACGGCACGTTTCATTTCTATTAGGGAGACGTGGCCGGTGAGCAGATTAGCTGAGGAGTACACTAGGCAGATAGTGAGACTCCATGGTATACCGAGGACGATCGTCTCAGATCGAGATGGACGATTTACCTCGAGGTTATGGGAGCAGATTCAGACTGCCCTGGAGACGAGTTTACATTTTATTACTGCGTTCCATCCTCAGACAGATGGTTAGTCAGAGAAGACCATTCAGGCGCCGGAGGATATGCTGCGAGTTTGTGCGTTGGCATACATCTATTTTGATGGCCCCTATGAGGCACTGTATGGGCAGAGATGTCGTACTCCGTTATGCTGGGATGAGCAGAGTAATGTTAGTAGTTTGACCCTGATCAGATTTAGGATGATGTGGCTCTAGTAGCATTGATTCGAGAGCGGATGCTGACTGCCCAGAGCCGTCATAAATCGTATGCTGATCGAAGGCGTAGACCTCTAGAGTTCAGAGTTGGAGCCCATGTGTGGCTGAGAGTGTCCACGACACAAGGTGTTAGACATTTTGACTTTAAAGGGAATTGAGTCCCCGACATGTGGGACCGTTCGAGATTTTGGATCGGGTTGGGACTGCAGTTTACAGGTTATCTTTGCCGCCGAGATTAGAGGGTGTCCACCCTGTGTTTCATGTGTCTCAACTGATGGAGTACATACCAGATCCGAGACATATCGTGAGTTATGATGATTTGGTGGTTGGGCCGGACCACACCTTTGTTGAGCATCCGATTGCAGTCCTAGAACGAGGTATGAGACGCCTGCGTTCGAAGGACATTCCTATGTTGAGGATACAAAGGTCGAGATGAGGATATGATGAGGCTACATGGGAGACTGAGGATAGTATCCTGAGGAACTATCCAGAGTTTTAAGCCGAGATAGATGTACCAGTAGGATCGACGAGTAGATCTTAGTACTATCTTGGTGATGTTATGCTTATGTGCTTATATGCCATGATGTGTTTATTTTCGTACTAGCTATGATGTGGTATGTGATCTTTGTAGATCTTGTTGTGCTAGTACGCCGGATATTTATAGCTGGAGATGGTTCTTTCCTCCATGCTATTGTGATGTGATAGGTTTAGCTGGAGATGGTTCTTTCCTCCATGCTACTTTAGTGGACGTAGTTTTGCTGGAGATGTTTTTACCTCCATGCCCGTGGTTATATTGATGATGTTCGGCTAGAGATGTTTTTCCTCTATGCCCTTGAGAGATGATGATGTTTGGCTAGAGATGTTTTCCTCTATGCCCTAGATAGTATAGTGATCTTACAACTAGAGATGATGAGTTCCTCCATGCCCGTGTTTGAGGTTATAGAGTGGTATAGGTTGATACCTTATGAGCGGAGATGTGATTCCTCCGGTAGAGAGAGTTTTACCTCGGCTTTTGAGTCCGAGAGGTTTGAGGGTGTTACAAGTTTCGGGACGAAACTTGTTTTTAGGGGGGTGAGGTGTAAGAGCCTTAGCCTTTGGCGCCACTTTTGGCCTTAGCCGCCCCTGCGTGTGAGTGAGGCCGCCCCTGCGGCTCGTCCGTGTTTCCGCCCCTGCGGCCAGGAAGCCCGCCCCTGCGGTTTCCGGCGGCTGCAGCCGTTATTGTTGACTCCTTGACCTGTGCTTTACCCTTTCCTTCTCTTATTCTTTCCCTTGGCTGATCAAGGGCTTGTTCTTCACTTACTTTCAAGCTTCCTTCACGTCCTCCTTGCTTCCCTTGTTTCTCTTTGATCTTGTTCTTGGTTTTGGAAGAGTTTGGCTTGAGAATTGTGTGTGGTGGCTGTTGATGTTGATGGTTGTGTATATGCTAAGCTTGGAGGCCAGCTCTTGAGGTGTATGGTCTCTCCCTGCAGCCTAGGACCACAAGAGTGGTACGTAATCTTGCTTCTCCTTCTTCCTTCCCTTGGATTCAATCTTTCTAGCTTAGGATTAGATGTATGCTAAGGGTATTGATGTTAGTATGTGTATGTACATGTTTGTATGTGGCTTTGGAATAGAAGAGACGTGATTTGATCACGTGAAGAGCCGAGGAGAAATTGCGAAATCGCTCTCTACAGTGTCGCCTCCCCCGCGGCCAAAAGTCACCGCCCCTGCGGACCCTGTGCCGTAGCGCCCGCGCCGTGCCAGGGCCGTGCCTGCGTTGTCAGCGGCCCTTGTCACCGCCCCGCGGCTGAGTGCCTCCACGCCCGCGGTTGCCTGCGTTCCGCCCCTGCGTCCCCTTTATCACACAGGTGCGTTTTGTCCCGGTTCTACCTAGAGTTAGGTAGATCCTTTCCTTTCCTAGTATGAGCAGTAGTAGCATGCTAGGTACGAGTATGAAGTTAGAATGAGATTGAGTACGGTATCGTTTGTGCCGGTTACGGCTTTGAGGTTTACGAGTTGGAATACGATCCTTATGGATCCCTTGGGTCTAGGTGTGACCCCTGTTATGGATATGAGTGTGATATATGTGTTATACCTTGTTTAGGCTGTGTTGATCTCTAGAGCGGAGCCGTTTGAGTTTGAGTATGAGACTCCCGAGGTTGAGGTAAGTCCATAAGACTTACTTAGCTGCTATCCATATATTGGATGTGTGCATGAGTGGTGTATGCTATATGATTGATAGCCCGAGTTATGTTGATTACCTACCTATGGTTTAGTGACTGCCCATTGTAGGGCCGTGACAACTTGTCCTCTCATCCCGCTGGGAGTCCGGAGGTTCTCTACGGGCAGGCCAGTCTAGCTCAGTGGGCCGGCCACCTGTACAACTCCATAGGGTACACGGGAGGTGGGACTGGATCCCCACTCTAGCTGGCACTATTCCCGAGAGGCGAGGGTTATATTCCTCGTGTCACATACGTTCATATTGATATATATCTATACACTTGAATGACTGGACATTATAAAGATAATAAACCGGGTAAATGTGTGATAGCATGGTGATGTGTTTATGATTCATTGGTGTGTGATTGTGCTTATGCATCTTCTTATATATGCGTATGGTTAGCTAACGGTTTTATACCGTGTTGTAGATCCTTTGCAGGTTAGGAGAGCTGTAGAGTGATCCAGATGGGTGATCTGCTGAGGGCTACGTACACTGGGTCGTCCTCGTGGATGGGATCTTTTGATCATGTTTATGTTTATGTTTTGTTGTACTCAGCAGTACTTGTATAAACATTTTGATATTTTTATAACAGTTTGATGTTTTGTATTTAATCTATCGGTGTCTTGTTGTAAGATTCAGTGAACTTGTTGTCAGGCTAGGGTCAGGATCCATTGTGAGATCCTAACCCAGTAGCACATGGAGTCCTACGGATTGGGGTGTTACACCAGCATTAGAGGATATCCCAGTTGTCTGTGATTTTACTGATGTTTTTGTTGAGCCGTCTTGTTTGCCGCCTTAGAGGAGTGTGGATTTCAGTATCGAGTTAGAGCCTAGTACGAGACCTATCTCGAAGGCCCCATACAGGATGGCGCTTGTCGAGATGCTAGAGCTGAAGAAGCAACTTGAGGAGCTGGCTGAGAAGGGCTTTTTCGCCCTAGCGTGTCCCCATGGGGAGCACCTGTCCTCTTCGTACGGAAGAAGGACGGATCACTGAGGTTATGTATTGATTACAGAGAGTTGAACAAGGTGACCATCAAGAACAAGTATCCATTGCCGCGTATTGATGACTTGTTAGATCAGCTTCAGGGAGCGACTGTGTTCTCCAGGATTGATCTGCGTTCCGGGTATCACCAACTGAGGGTGAGAGAGCAGGATGTGCACAGGACAACATTCCGGACCAGATATGGACACTACGAGTTTGTAGTGATGCCATTTGCGCTTACGAATGCCCCAATAGTTTTTGTGGAGTTGATGAACAGCATCTTCATCGACTTCCTGGATCAGTTTGTGGTGGTCTTCATAGACGATATTCTGGTATACTCTCGCAGCAGAGAGGAGCATGCAGGACAGCTGAGGACTGTGTTGCAGGTTTTACGGGATAGAGAACTTTATGCTAAGTTCTCTAAGTGCGAGTTTTGGATGCCAGAGGTAGCATTCTTGGGTCACATTGTTTTCGCTGAGGGGATCAAGGTTGATCCGGCGAAGATAGAGGCAGTAGCAGCATGGACTACACCGACGAACGTCAAGGAAGTACGTAGCTTCCTTCGCCTAGCCGGTTATTACAGACGCTTTGTGAAGGGATTTTCTGTGATTGCCCGTCCACTGATGAGTTTGCTAAGGAAGACTTCCATATTTGTGTGGTCTGATCAGTGTATGCAGAGTTTTGAGGAGCTGAAGAGACGTCTGACTTCTGCTCCTGTTTTGGCACACCTAGAGGGTACAGAGGATTTTGTGGTATACAGTGATGCATCCAAGCTAGGCTTGGGATGTGTGTTGATGCAGCGGGGCAGAGTGATTGCATATGCGTCTAGACAGCAGAAGACGTATGAGGAGAACTACCCGACTCATGATCTGGAGTTGGCAGCGGTAGTTCATGCACTGAAGATCTGGAGACATTACATGTATGGTGCTACATGTCAGATCTTCACAGACCATCAGAGTCTGAAGAATATTTTCACGCAACGGGAATTGAATAACCGCCAGCATAGGTGGATTGAGCTGATCAAGGACTTTGATCTGGAGATTCTGTTCATCCAGGGCAGGCGATTGCGAGGCTGACAGTTCAACATCAGTTGTAGAGGGATCTGATCTGGTTAGAGTTGGACATCCAGTTTCCTGATGAGGATGTCCAGTTGCGTACTTTAGAGGTTCTTCCTGATCTGTTGGGTGAGATCCAACAGAAGCAAGAGACCTACACGACATTGACGAGGATACGAGATAGGATGTCTCGGGATGAGGCACCCCAGTTCCTGCTAGGAGCAGATGGAGTTTTGAGACGCCGCGGTCGCGTCTGTGTACCTATTGATACAGAGTTGAGATAGAGGATTTTACATGAGGCTCATTGTACACCTTACTCTGTACATCCAGGTACGAGTAAGATGTATCAGGATTTGAGACGTCTATATTGGTGGGGAGGGTTGAAGCCCGATGTGGCCAGATTTGTGGCACAGTGTGCGACCTGCCAGCAGGTCAAGATAGAGCATAGTAGACCTGAAGGTGAGCTCCATCCACTTCCTGTTCCACAGAGGAAGTGGGAGGACGTCACCATGGATTTTGTGACTAGACTGAGGCTGAGTCGGAGTTTTGATGCCATCTGGGTCATAGTGGACAGATTGACGAAGACGGCACGTTTCATTCCCATTAGAGAAACGTGGTCGGTGAGCAGATTAGCTGAGGAGTACACTAGGCAGATAGTGAGACTCCATGGTGTACCGAGGACGATCGTCTTAGACAGAGATGTGGACGGATCATCTCCCACTAGTTGAGTTCCATCCTCAGACAGATGGTCAGTCAGAGAGGACCATTCAGACCCTGGAGGATATGTTGCGAGCTTGTGTGTTGGATTGGGGACAGGTGTGGACGGATCATCTCCCACTAGTTGAGTTCTCATACAACAACAGCTGGCATGCATCTATTGGGATGGCCCCATATGAGGCACTGTATGGGCAGAGATGTCGTACACCGTTATACTGGGATGAGCAGAGCAGTGTTTAGTGGTTTAGCACCTGATCAGATTCAGGGTGATGTGGCTCGAGTAGCACTGATTCGAGAGCGGATGCTGACTGCCCAGAGCCGTCAGAAGTCGTATGCTAATAGGAGGCGTAGACCTCTAGAGTTCAGAGTTGGAGCTCATGTATGGCTGAGAGTGTCCCCGACACGAGGTGCTAGGTGTTTTGGCATTAAGGGGAAGTTGAGCCCCCGATATGTCGGACCGTTCGAGATTTTGGATCGGATTGCCGCCGAGATTAGAGGGTGTTCACCCTGTGTTTCACGTGTCCCAGCTGAGGGAGTATATACTAGATCCGAGACACATCGTGAGTTATGATGATTTGGTGGTTGAGCCGGACCACACATTTGTTGAGCATCCGATTGCAGTCCTAGAACGAGGTATGAGATGCCTGCGTTCGAAGGAAATACCTATGTTGAGGATACAGTGGTCGAGACGAGGACCTGATGAGGCTACTTGGGAGACTGAGGATAGTATCCAAAGGAACTATCCAGAGTTCTATGCCGAGATAGACATACCTGTAGGGTCTACAAGTAGATGTTAGTACTATCTTGGTGAGTGTTTGCTTATGTGCTTATATGCCATGCTGTGTTTATTTTCGTACTAGCTTGATATGATGTGTGATCTTATTAGATCTTGTTGTGCTAGTACGATTGTTTATCGCTAGAGATGGTTCTTTCCTCCATGCTATTGTGATGTGATAGGTTTAGCTGGAGATGGTTCTTTCCTCCATGCTACTTTGGTGGACATAGTATTGCTGGAGATGTTTTTCCTCCATGCCCGTGGTTATGATGATGTTTGGCTAGAGATGTTTTTCCTCTATGCCCTGGATAGTATAGTGATCTTATGGTTGGAGATGATGAGTTCCTCCATGCCGTGCTTGAGGTTATAGAGTGGTATAGGTTGATACCTTATGAGCGGAGATGTGATTCCTCCGGTAGAGAGAGTTGTACCTCGGCTTTTGAGTCCGAGTGGTTTCAGGACTTTACAAGTTTCGGGACAAAACTTGTTTTTAGGGGGGTGAGGTGTAAGAACCTTAGCCTTTGGAGCCACTTTTGGCCTTAGCCGCCCCTGCGTGTGAGTGGAGTTGCCCCTGCGGCTAGTACAGAGACCCGCCCCTGCGGCTCAAGGAACCGCCCCTGCGGTTTCCGGCGGCTGCAGCCGGTTTTGTTAACCCCTTTGACCCGTGCTTTACCCTTTACCTTACTTCTTTATTTTCCTTGCTGAGCAAGGGTTTCCTTCTTCACTTTCCAATCCATCCTTTCACATCCTCCTTGCTTCTCCTTCATCCTTCTTGATCCTGTTCTTGATCTCTCTTGAGTTGGAAGAGTTTTGGTGTGGCTTTGTGTGTCGATGATGATGATTGTGTTGTATGGTGTTGTTGCTGAGCTTGAGAGCTAGTGGAGGTACTGTCTTGGATCAGTTTCGTGCTTAGGCCACAGCTGTGGGTAAGCTCCTTGCTTCTTCTTTCTTTCTTCTTCCTTGTTCTTCCTTCCTTAGCTTAGGATTAGTTGTATTGATCATAGGATGATGTTGGTTTGTGTATGTATATGTATGTGTGTGAATCTGGAATGATAAAGACGTGATTTGATCACGAGAAGAGCCGAAGAGGAATCGCGGGTTCACGTTCTGCACAGACGCCGCCCCCGCGCCTAGAAGTCGCCGCCCCTGCGGAAGCCGTGCCGCAGCGCCCGCGCCAGCATCGTGTCTGCGGTGCCTGCAGCCTTGTCACCGCGCCCGCGGCTGAGTTCCGCCGCGCCTGCGGGTTACTTGCTCCGCCCCTGCGTCTCTTGTGTGACGTAGGTGCGTCTGGTCCCGGATCTGCCTACATTTAGGTAGATCCTTTCCTTTCCTAGTATGAGCGGTAGTAGCATGCTAGGTATGTGTTGAGGATAGATGGTTGATGAGTATGTTTCGTTATGCCTTGTCGCTAGGCAGTGTTATCCTCCAGATTGGAGTGGAGTGAGTTTGAGGGTTGATCGAGTTGAGACGACTACGAGGTTGAGGTAAGTCCGTGGGACTTACTTAG
>CM008283.1:27735737-27768087 GCA_002319775.1 Fagopyrum tataricum | reverse complement strand
GTTGCCATCTCTATATTGGATGTGTGCATGAGTGGTGTGTGTGTGGTATATGCTTGATAGCATGCGTTATGATGGTAACCGACCTATGGTATTTTGCTTGCCCATTGTAGGGCCGTGATAACTTGCCCTTTCATCCCGCCGGGAGTCTGGGAGGTTCTATGTAGGCAGGCCAGACCTGGTTAACGGTTCGGGCACTCCCCATTCCCTTAGGGTACACGGGGAGGTGTTCCAGGCACCATCCTAGCTGGCTATTGGACCTAGAGGCGAGGGTTATTTATTCCTCGTGTCACATATGTTTATATGGATATATATACGAGTTGATTGCTGGACTTTATAAAGATAATGAACCGGGTAAATGTGTTATATCATGTTGACGTGTTTAGTATTATTTGATGTGTGTTTGTGCTCTGCATCTCTTATATATGTGTTTGGTTAGCTAACGGTTTTATACCGTGTTGTAGATCCTTTGCAGGTTAGGAGAACTGCAGAGTGATCCAGAGGGGTGATCTGCTGAGGGCTCCGTACATTGGGTCGTCCTCGTGGGATTGGATCTTTTGACGTTTATGGTTATGTTTTGTTGTACTCAGCAGTTGTTTTGTTTTAATCTATTTGTGTCTTGTTGTAAGATCAGTGAAATTGTTGTCAGGCTAGGGTCAGGATCCATTGTGAGATCCTAGCCCAGTAGCACCTCGAGTCCTACGGATTTGGGGTGTTACAGTTTGTCCCCAACCGCATGAAAACTGATAATGTCATTACGGCATTCGAACTTTTTCATTATATGAAAACAAAAGAGGGTAATCAAGGATTTATGGATTTGAAATTGGATATGGCTAAGGCGTATGAACGGATGGAATGAGCTTACTTAGAGACATGCGTAAAAGCTATTAGTTTTGAGGATAAGTGGATTGGTCTTATTATGAGATGTGTTACGTATGTTTCCTTCTTTGCCCTTATGGATAGAATTATCACTCCTACTTTTTTCCCGGGAAAAGGTTTGAGGTTGGGTGATCCACTTTCTCCTTTCCTTTTTCTCATATGTGTTGAAGGTCTCTCGGGTATGATAAGGGATAGCGAGAGGAGGGGGAATTCACGATATTTGCATTGCCCCGTATGCTCCCCGATCTCTCATCTTTTTTTTTTTTGCAGATGATAATGTGACTTTTGCAAAGGCTTCCTATTAACAAAGCAATGAAATCATCAATATCCTCCATCTCTATAGAGAAGTGTCGGGTCAATAGGTTAACTTTGAAAAATCGGAACATTCGTTCAGCAATAACGTGGAGGCGGATATTCGGACGGACGTGCAAAGTATTGTGGGTATCAAGGAGGTTGGCAAACATTAGAAGTATTTGGGCTTACCGAACATGGTTGGGAGATCAAAGAAATTTAATTTTGCAAATGTTAGAGAACGTTTGTGGAAGAAACTTAAAGGGTGGAAGGAGACTATGTTGTGTAGGGCGGGGAAGGAGGTGCTTTTAAAAAGGCAATCGTTCAGTCCACTCTGTCTTACACTATATCTTGTTTTAAGATGCCAGATGTAACACCCCAAATCCGTAGGACTCGTGGCGCTACTGGGCTAGGATCTCACAATGGATCCTGACCCTAGCCTGACAACAAGTTCACTGGATCTTACAACAAGACACAGATAGATTAAATCCAAAACATGAAACTGATATATAAATATTAAAAGGTAATACAAAAGTACCGTTGAGTAAAACTAAAACATATAACTGTACATATGAAATGTCTCATAACCCTCCCATAAAACCCAGTATACGGAGCCCTCAGCGGATCATCCCGTCTGAATCACTCTACAGCTCTCCTAACCTGCAAAGGATCTACAACACGGTATAAAACCGTTAGCTAACCATACACATATATAGAAGATGCAAGAGCACAAACACACGTCAGGGAATATTAACACATCATCATGCTATCACACATTTACCCGGTTAATTATCTTTATAAAGGCCAACACTCAAATCGCATATAGATGTATATGAATATATGTGACACAAGGAATATAATCCTCGCCTCTCGGGAATGGTGTCAGCTGGAGTGGTGATACGGTCACCCTCCCCGTATACCCTATGGGAGTGGAGCAAGCTCGTCCCACTAAACCAAATTTGGCCTGCCCGTAGAGAATCTCCAAACTCCCAACGGGATGAAAGGACAAGTTGTCACGGCCCTACAATGGGCAGTCACTAAACCATAGGTCGGTAATCATCACTACGCATGCTATCAAGCATATATCATACACCACTCATGCATACATCCAATATAAGGATGGTAACTAAGTAAGTCCTATGGAAGTCAATCTCGGAATAACCTCAACCACGTAGTACTCTCAAGTATGATCAGCTCCAAATCTGGAGAATAGCACTGCCTATACAAGTCATACAGAGATATCAGATCTCCTATCAAACAAAGGGGTCACACCTAGACCCAAGGGATCCATAAGGATCATATCCAACTTATAACCTCGATAATCTACTAAACCTCAAAGCCATGAATGGCATAAATCTATATCATACTCATCATCATTCTATCCTCATACACATACCTAGCATGCTACTAACCNCCGCTCATACTAGGAAAGGAAAGGATCCACACTACTCTAGATCTTGCACAAGACGCACCTGCGTGACAAGAAAGACGCAGGGGCAGAAAGGGAGCAGGCGCAGGCGTTGTGACCGTGGCCGCGGGGGCGGCGACTTCTGGGCGCGGGTGCGGTGACAAAGTCCCGCGGGGGCGGTGACGTTGAGGCGCAGGGGCGGCGACTCTGCAGAGTATGATCTCGCGATTCCTCTTCGGCTCCTCACTTGACGATTTCACGTCTTCATCATCCCAAGCCACACACATACATATATATACACATTCCAACATCAAAAGGCATCCTATACATCTAATCCTAAGCTAAGAAAGATAGAATGGAATCAAAGAAGAAGAAAGGAGAAGCAAGGAGTTTACCATTGTTGTGGCCTATCCAAGGAAATGATCACCAAACACCATCAGCTGGCTCCCAAGCTCAGCAACACACACATTAAGATCATCATCATCAATTGTACAACACTTCTCTTCCAAACTCAAAGGAAATCAAGCCCAAGATCAAAGAGAGGAAAGGAGGGAAAGAAGGACGTGCGAAAGTTGGAGAAAGAAGATGAAACCCTTGCTCAGCAAGCAAAGGAAGAAGCTAAGAAGAGAAGAGAGTAAAGCATAGTTACAGGTTCAACAAAACCGGTTGCAGCCGCAGGAAGCCGCAAGGGCGGTTCCCTGAGCCGCAGGGGCGGATAACTGGACGAGCCGCAGGGGCGGCTAAGCCCAAACTCGGCTCTAAAGACTAAGGCTCTTACACCGGAAGGGGTTTGTCATGACATTGAAAGTATGATGAGTAAGTTTTGGTCGGATCAAGTGGAGAGAAAAGAAACATTTATTGGGTCAGGTGGAAGCGTATGTGCAAATCAAAGGAAGAAGGAGGAATGGGATTTAGAGATATGAAGCCTTTAATTTAGATTTATTGGCTATATAGGGATGACTAATTATGACTAATCCTTATTCCCTGATGTCTTGTCTCCATAAGGCGAGATATTTTCCCAATACTTCGTTCTTGAAAGTTGATATTGGTAATTGCCCGAGTTTTATTTGGAGAAGCATCATGAAGGGACAAGGAGTCCTATCGAAAGGCCTTTGTTGGAGCATTGGTAGTGGTTTGAGTCTCTTTGTAAGCCGGAACCAGTGGCTCCCAAGGCTGACCTCGTTCATGCCTATTTCTCTACCCACTACAAACAATGCCGATTTGAGAGTTGGTGATCTTACCGATTGGGATCATGTCATTCGCGGGAGGATATGGTTCTTGAGACTCTTGGCTATGTAGATGGGGATATTGTCTTGAATATTTTGGTTATTAGCTATGATTTACTTGATGAACCTTATTGGTATTTTTTCCCTAACGGATGTTTTTCCGTGAAAACAGCTTACAATATGATTATGCAAGATCAGGACAGTGATAAGGGGAGAAGTGATCTACATCGGCTAGTCATGGTAGCCTTCCATGGAAGCGGATTTGGAAGATCAAGATGCCTCCAAAAGTACTTAATATGTTATGGCAAATATGCAATGGCGTCATTCCACGTAGGTAGAATCTTTGATTACGAGATTAATGTGGATTTGTGGTGTACCTTATGCGGGAAGTTCGAATCTTCCTTTCATTTGGTTCAGGGTTGTGCTCAAAGGCATCTGGGATCTTACTAGGCTTTTTGGTTCTTGTCTTTTGTTCGGGAATAAAATTTCATGAATTTAATTATTTGTGACTATATAAAACTTTATGGAATTAACTATACATATTTTGGTGTGGTTAATTTGTTATAAGTTTTTTTTTATAAAAAAAAAGGCTTTAGTCAATAATACAAGGGTTGATTAAAAGCTAAAAAAAAAAGTTACAAAATCAATTTAGCTCATTAAATACCAAGGTGATAAATTGGTACGTAAAAAAGAAGCTAGAATGAAGGGATTGGTTTCTAGCCGGTTGTTTCGGTACAAAAAAAATGTTAAAATGAATAAATGTTATATTTTGTAACTCCTCCCAATAACTTCTCTATACAAGGAAAAAGATCTGCATAATTAAAGGGGAGATTTACGCAGCATTGGCTACAATACAATCAAAGGAAAAAAAACGATTTAAGAAGAAGAGAAGAGTTGAAGAGAGCAAGAAGAAGAGGGAAAGTTGTTGGTAAAAATTTACTTCCAACATACAATCATCCTTCTTTCTTTGTTTTTTCAAAAAATGTACATAAAATTTTAGTTGTGTTTGGATAGATTTGTATACAAAATGTCTTACCCTCTACCTCTAGAAATTCTAACCAAGTTGTCCAACCTCGGAAACAAGTATGAGTCCAGACCTTTGGATATCCTTCAAGTGTGAGTCCAGACCTTTGGATATCCATCAAGTGATGGCTTCTAGTTTTCCAAATTGGAAGTATGTCACTAACTTTAAGGTTAATGATAGGTGTGGCATACTGGTTCTCTGGGATGATATCCGTCTTGACCTTGTTGTAGGCGAGATTGGGGAACAGTTCATTACTGTTTTAGTTACTTGTAGAGTAACTAGAGTGCAGTATGGGGTGTGTTTTGTCTATGGAAAAGGTAGCATTGCCTACAGGAGACAAGTGTTGGACCCCATTAGACGTTGGTTTTGGGACTACTCTCTGTCTTGGCTTGTTCTGGGTGACTTTAATAACGTCATGCACTCATACGAGAGGATTAATAGTGAGCCCGTACGGATGTATGAGTGCAGGGGTATGTTGGACGCTTGTCAGGAGTTGGGCCTCACAGATGTACCTGATAATAAGTTCACTTGGACTAATGGTACTATCTAGAGTAGAATTGACAAGATCTTTGTTAATTCTGACTGGTTGGACCAGGAGATGTATTGTCGTGCTAGTTTTCAGAACAAGTGGCATTTTTCGGATCACAAGCCGGCTATCACACATCTTATTCGCCGTCCCCTGGCTGGTAAGCCTAACTTTAAGTTTTTTAATAAGTGGACGTCTCATGACCAGTTTCAGGAGATTGTTAAGGAGAGCTGGAATTGTCACATTAGGGGAACCTATCAATTCCGCCTTTGTAACCTTCTTCGGGGTATGAAAGGACCTCTCCGTGGGTTAAATAGGAGACATTTTGGTCATATCTAAGAAGGCCAGAGTGGCCAATGAGGAGTATGTCACTTGCCTTGAGAGTGTTAGGATGGATCCGACCTCTGAGGCCTTAAGAGCCCAGCTGGACGGATGCAAAACGAAAGCCAACAGGCTTTCTTCTGCTGAGAGGAGCTTCTTTGAGCAACAAGCTAAGTCGAGGTATGTTCTTAACAGTGATAGAACTACCTCTTACTTCCATGGTCTCATGAAGGCAAATGGACAAAGGAATTTTATTCCTGCACTCCATTTGGCTGATGGCTCTACCACCACTTCTTTGGAAGGAGTAGCGGATGAGTTTGTGACCTTCTATCAGGAGTTGTTTGGGACTGAGAGGCAGGTGGAGGTACCTTCGAGGGATTGGTTTGCGGTGGGGTCGCAGGTTAAGGATCTGGACCAGGGGAGACTTATTGGACCGGTCTCTAATGATGAGATCAAGCAGGCTCTTTGGTCAATTGGAAACCTTAGAGCACCTGGTCCTGATGGTTTCGCTTCCAAGTTTTTTTAGAAAAGTTGGGAGACGACTGGGAGTGAGGTTTGTGCTGTTGTTAGGGAATTCTTTGTCAATGCGAAACTGCTTAGACAAATTAACCACACCTCGGTTTTTTTGATAGCTAAAGTTGACTCACCAACTCGAGTAGACCAGTTTAGGCCTATCTCTTGTTTTAATGTTATCTATAAATCATCACTAAATTGATTGCAAACAAATTAGGACCGTGTCTTGGGTACCTCATTGACCCGGCACAATCTGCTTTCATTCCGGGGAGGTTGATGTCAGACAATACTTTCCTTGTTCAGGAACTTTTACGGATATACAGTGTCAGCTGGGAGGGATACTAAGCGGTGTTTCATGAACATTGACTTAGCTAAAGCTTTTGACACGATCTCGTGGCAGTTTCTCCGCTACGCCATGACAGAGTTGAGTTTCCTGACCAGGTTCATTGACTGGGTGATGGAGTGTGTCACCACGACATCCTACTCCATCCGGGTAAATAAAACAATGCATGGGTTATTTCCGGGGAAGCGTGGGCTTAGGCAAGGGTGTCCTATGTCTCCGTTGTTGTTTGTCATCTGCATGGAATTCCATTCCAGGATGATACGCAATGAGACGTCTAAACCTGAATTCGCTTTCATCAGCATTGTGAGGAACTTAGGATTTCTCACCTGATGTATGCGGATGATGTCGTCCTCTTCTGCATAGGAGATGTTCAATCAGTAAGCATCCTTATGGACTACTTACGCATATTTGAGAAGATTTCGGGCTTAGCTGTTAGCCTCCCAAAATCTTCTATCTTCTTTGCCTCAGTCTCTGAGACAGAGGCAAATGAACTAACCTTGCTTTCGGGATTCTCTACGGGAATTTTTCCTTTCCGATATCTGGGAATCCCCATAGCACCTCACATTCTACGTGCAGCTGACTACACCCCACTCCTTGACAAGATTGGGAGGCACATCTGTGCGTGGAACAAGAGGCATTTATCTTTCGTAGGTAGACTCGAGCTTATCAGGACGGTCCTTCAGGGTACGGAGAGCTTCTGGTTGTCTGTGCTACCAGTTCCCGCACTGGTGATGGATAGGCTGACAGGACTATGCAGACAGTTCCTTTGGAGCTGGCCCAGAGTAGCTTGGACGCGAGTTTGCATGCCCAGGAGAGAGGGTGGTTTGGGTCTCCTTAACCTTAGGTGTTGGAACTCGGCATTTATGTGCAAGTACTACTGGCACATTCATGCTAAGAGGGACAGCCTTTGGGTAAGGTGGATCCATCACAGATACTTACAGGTGGTCGAGCCAGACCACTGGGTGCCCCACCGACGTGACTCGCCTCTGGTGAAGGCTATAATCGGAGCTAGAGACGAGGTAGCCACGTTTGTGGATGAGGAGACGACATTGGAGGAGGTTCTCGAGAGTTGATGCCATGGTAGCAAGTTCAGAGTTACAGAGGCCTATGATATGATCAAAGAGCAAGGAGATGAGGTGGACTGGTTCAGGATAGTGTGGGACACAGGCAACACGCTCAAGCACTGCTTTATCCTTTGGATGGCGATTCTAAGACGTCTATCCACCAGAGATAGATTGCACTTCCTTGATATCGACCCTACCTGCCACTGGTGCGGCCTGGAGAGTGAGTCACATGATCACTTGTTCTTTGGTTGCACCTATGCGAGGGAGGTTTGAAGGCAGGTTTGTCATGTATTCCGGATTCCTACAGAGATGATCGCGAGGGCTGACGTTATGACCTACCTCCTACACACAGCACCAGGGAGGAGCTGGACTAGAGGGCACGCATATATGCCTTCTCAGCGACGATCTACTACTTGTGGCATTCTAGGAATGCCCTGATGTTTGACCGGAACAGGATCCGGCCCCATTGATATCATGGTCCGGATGATCAGAGGGCATGTCTGCAGATTACTTCACGAGGCCGTTCCAACTAGGGTTGGAGAGAGGTTTGAGATTTAGTACTTTATATGTTTCTATGCCAGAGTTGTATTCTGCTCTTGGCTTGCACAGTTTTGTTATGTTTACTAGTACCGGACTAGAGACTCATTTGTTGATGGCTTTGCCGAAGGTGAATGATATCTTGATCCGATGGTTAGGCACTTTATTGGTTTATGAGTGTCCCTTTTTGCTGATGGCATTGCCGAAGGTGGAAGGGCCTTATAGACAATGCCATGAGGTTTGTGTAATTTATATTTATAGTCAATTGATGGTAGATGGTACGTTCAAGGGGTTTGCATGCCTACCGGGAGTACTAGGGCATTGTTTTAGCCCTTATGTTTTATGATGATGTACTCTGTTGTTTTGTAGGTTTGGTCAGGACTGTTCTGGTCCTAGCTAAGCTTTACTTTTTTCACTCATTTATGAATTTACCGTTTACCGTCTAACTAGGTTGTTTGTTGAGTCCAACAAAATCTTTGGTGTCAAATTCAAACGAATTTGAAATGAATCTCTGGTTGCTTTTGGAAAATCTGCACACATAAAAAAAATACACAGACAAGTCATTTGAACACTTGTTATGTTTTTCAATCAAAAATCCAAAAAGCTTTTGTTTAGATGTTATTGAAGTAAACCATTTGATCAAAGTTCAACCCCGAATGTTTCTGCATAAATGAAATGGACAGTGATATACATCACAAGTTTGGTCATGGATTAAAGAAGCATTCTACAATATTGATTTCTTTTAATCAAAATGTTTATGGTTTATCTTCATGATCATTCTCAAACGATGTATGCAGTAACGAACAATACTTTTTGATAACGAACTACGATTGATTTGATGTCTTCAAAAAATAAAAAAAAGACTACGTAGGAAGCTCGACTTATAAATTATCGAGTCCAATTACACAAACTAAATTGACTTTAACAAAAATATAAAGTCAAATAAATAGTCAAACCGAATTTATCCTGGTTTGTAGAACTACGTATGATTTGATTCCGTTTTTACGGATACGTAGGAAATTTAATACAAAAGTATATTAAATTCAATTGCAAATATATATTTTGACATTTATAAATTAAAGTCATAAAATTCAAAGTCTAATAAAATAGTTCTTTTGTAGAACTACGTAAAGACTTGACGCCATTAGAAAGGCTACGTAGGTAACTTGATATTATATTTTATATATTATCGGGTACGTACAGTCGCAAATCAAATTTAAATCTCTTTTCAAATAAATCAACTTGTCTCATAAATTATTGAGCCCGTGGTTGAGCTGGAAGTATATACTTCTTGTCAATACATCAACGGTGTCAACTTCTAAAGAACTACGTTATGACTTGATGCTTTTTCCGAGCTACGTAGGAAATTTGATATTAAATCGGATTCAGTCATCCCGTCCAAGAAAAATATCATTTAAGTCAAACTTGGACATAAAATCAATATTTCCGAACTCGATATAAAGCATCCGCTCGTCGAGTTTAACCACAAAAAATCCAATCATTTAAGAACTACGTGCAACTTGATTCCTAAAAAAGGATACATATGAAATTTGGGACGAATAAATTAAGGACCGAATTCAGTCACGAAAATAAAAGAAAATAAAAAAAAATAATAAAATAACAACCTAACACTATTCTTGATCATGCGCGTGATAGCGGGATAAATTAAGCAACCCTTCCTAGAAGGTGGGTTTAATTTAAGCATTTGATGCATGGTCGAGATATAAGCATCATGCAAATGATAGATGGATCATTGTCTAGGCAACCCTTCCTAGAAGGTGGGTTTGGACTTTGATTCTCTGATGCATGAAAATACCGCACTGAACTACGTAAGGCTTGATCCTCTTTAAAGAGGTACGTAGGCAACCCATCAAAATCCGAGTGCAGCCCAAATCACCAAAACCAGCCAAATATCGGTATTTGTATAACTTAGAATCAAAAGGTCAAAAAGAGAGGGTCGAACTCAAATAAAAAAAAGAAATAAAATGTGATTTGTAAATTTGTGCTCAATAAAATAAAATAAAATATTTCTATAAATTTGTGTACATTTTTACTCAACATATTTTGGCACGCCCAGTGGGACCTTTTCTTTCTTTTCATCTCCTAGTTATATATGTGTTGATATTTGATCTTATTTGAATGCAAGGAAATAGCGTCAACGGCGATTGTGAACTTCAATGAACTCCCGACTACTTTCGTCGTTCAAGGAGGACGATGGATACACCGCAAGTCGTTTGAAGTTGTCTTTGACATTGCTCCAAATGCAATCTATGCTGAAATCCCATTGAATAACTCTTTCAAGAGTCTTCAAGGTTTGGAGAAAAATGCATCAAACGAGCATATTCCGAAGACAAACATGGCTCATTCTGGACTTGGGGGCATGAAGCCCAATACCAGTTCAATAACCAGAAACCTGCTTATGTCCATGTTGAAAATTACAACACTCCTAGCTTCAGTGGCACAAAGCCTTATGCAAGGGTTGTCCCATGGCCAATCATTCGTATCATCAAGAAGAATGGTATGCCTATTGGTATTCCTGCCGAAAACATTCCTAAGAAGGTGAACAAGTCTCGGAAAAGGAGGGGACGTAAGAATGGTTCCCATCGTAACACTGGACCTCTTCGTAAGCTAGCTTCTTCATCGGCTTTAAAACAAGTCAATGCAATCCTTTGTGAAGCTGCAAAAGAGCTTTTAAACTCCAAACACATGACTACCCCAAGGCAAATTCTGATAGGGTCAATTCCTATCACTTTGGAAAATTTGAGCAAGTCTGCATGACCTCTTACTATGAGGAGGGTACTCAACCAAAATCTCCAAAGATCAAAATTGCTAAACCTTCACGGACCAAGATAAGTATGGTCTTGCAAGAGGCTCAAACTATTTCATGTGATGGTCCAATTACAAGGTCCAAGGCTAAGTCAATGACTTATGCTCAAATAGCTTCACAACCACCAAGTCCACAAAGAGAGTTGGAAGAAACCTTAAGTTCTCCTTTGTACGGAGATTTATCTTCTTTGTTCCAAGAGGAGGAATTTCCACATGTTGTTACAAAGGAAGGAGCATCGAAAGTTGTATGCCAGGATGAATCTGAGAACATGCAAGTGTTTATGACCAGAACAACAAGTGTTGACCTTCAAGACTTACAAAGGTCGTTAGCCGCAAGAGAAGCTCAAATAATTACACTTATGGCTCAAATTGAGAACCAAGCTAATGCAAGTCGACATGAGCAAGTAAGGACGAATGATGAAAGTCCTGGTGGTAGCTCATTTGTTTCTCCACAAGAGATTAAAGAGATGATTGCTCAAGGAATTAGAGAATTTCAAGTGTCGCAAAATCCTCCGGTACTCGGATATAGAAAGCCATATCCGATCCAATATGATTCAACACCATTCTCTCCCGTTTACCAAAGACCGACTTTTGACAAGTTTGATGGAATGCATGGATCACCTCACGAGCATTTGGCTCATTTCTACTCAGCATGTGATGAGACCGCATTGAGTGATGCCTTGTTGATCCGACAATTTGTCCAATCTTTAAAAGGATCGCCATTTACTTGGTACACTCAACTACAACCGGGATCGATCCACACATGGGATGATTTACAAAGAGCATTCCTTGCTCAATTTGTGAGCTCTAATGCAAAGATCTCCATCATGGATCTTCCTAATACCCTTCAAAGGTCAAATGAGCTTGCAAATGATTTTATCGCTAGATGGCGAAGCTTAAGACTCCAATGCCCAGAAAAGTTAAGTGAAGAAGCATGTGTCCAAATGTGCACTAATAACCTAATTCCAGAATTGGCAGTGCATATTGGTAGTGCCGAGCCTCGTTCTTTTGATGCTTTAGTCTCAAAAGCTTGCAATGTTGAACGACAATTGGCTCGGCGGGATGCAAAAACATATCGTCCTCAAACAAATGAGCTTAGAAGAGATGATGGAAAAAGACCTTTTAAAAAAGGAGAGTCTATGGCAACCTTTATAAAACCCGGAAGTAAAGTGTTCACGGAAAATAATTCCCAAGTTCAAGATAGAGGTAAAGGTAAAGACGTTATTAAAAGACTCACTCTTGAGGAAAGGAAGCAAAAGAAATATCCTTTTGACGATGATGATGTCCATGGGATTTTCGATGAATTGACTTCGGCTAAGCTCCTTACACTGCCAGAGCCAAAAAGGCCAAAGGAAATTGGAAGGACAAATGATCCAAAGTATTGTCCTTTTCACCAAATTGTTAGTCACCCTATTAAAGATTGTTATGTCTTTAAGGATATAGTCGAGAGGATGATTAACAAAGGAGAGATCGAGATTGAAGGTGAAGATTCGGTAGCTCCAAAGGCTTCATCAAATACCACGTCCCTGGTGGATGTGGACAATTCGGTGTTTCATAAAGCACCTAAAGCATTATTAGAGTCAAACGAAGATGAAAGTATTCCCACGGTTTCCTTACCTCCGATGGCGATACCTGTACAATTTTCAGTAGATGATGGGAATGATATCCGCATTGTTTGGGCATACCCTGATATGCCAAGAGATGGTCCCGGAGTCCCGACTCTATATGAGATCATGACATGCTCTGATATCGAAGATCTCTTTTCAGATGATGATGTTGATCTCGACAGTGATTTTGAGTGGCAAACTTGTGTAACTCGAAAGTCTCGACCAGAAGTAACTCAAAAATCGAGTTCTCATGGGTTTAGAATGATTGGAAGAAAACCCGAGAAAAAGAAAAACAAGAAGAACAAAAAGAAGAAGAACAAGAAGGATAAGAAGCCAAATTTCGATTCTGAGGAAGAATACATTCAACCTGAGAGGGTACCGGTTACCCTAAAAGATTTTGTCCCAAAGAAGTTTTTTGATGATGATGAATCTTCAGAAGATGAAGAATTTTGGGGCAATGAGGTTGCTCAAGTTGCATGGCCACATGGGCAGATATATGTGAAAAGGAGGAGCTAGAAGTTGATACGGTTACCCTTCGTTCAAGACGACAACTTCCATCTCCAAAACCAAATGAAAAGAGAAAAGAGAAAGAATTTGTAAGAGCCTTAGTTTTTGGAGCTTGTTTTGGTCTTAGCCGCCCCGCGGGTTTAGGGAGCCGCCCCTGCGGCTCGTGTAGTTTTCCGCCCCTGCGGTTTCTTGCGGCCGCAGCCGGTTTTGTTGACCGGTTGGACTCGTGCTTTACCCCTTTCTTTTCTTTCTCCTTAAGTCTCTTCCTTGGCTTGATGAGCAAGGGTTTTATCTTCTTTCTCTGGCCTTCTCACGTCCTTCTTGCTTCTCCCTTTCTCCTCATTGATCTTGCTTTTGTTCTTCTTTGAGTTTGAAAGAGTTTGTGTGTGGCTTTGGTAGAGGTTGATGTTGTGCATGGTTGCTGAGCTTGAGAGCCAGCTAAGGGTGTGTTATGTTCTTTCCTTGGTGGACCACAGTTGTGGTAAGCTCCATTTTTCTCTTCTTTCTTCCTTTCTTGAATTCCTCTTCCTTAGCTTAGGATTATATTTGATTGAATGTATATTGATGTTAGAATGTGTATGTATACGCATGTGTTTGAATATGGAATGGAGAAGACGTGATTTGATCACGTGAAGAGTGAAAGAGAAGTCGGGACTCTATGTTCTGCAGATTCGCCGCCCCTGCGCCTGGAAGTCGCCGCCCCTGCGGAAGTGTGTCACCGCACCCGCGCCTGGAAGCCGACACCCCTGCGGCCACGGTCACCGCGCCTTCGTCCTTGTGCTGCCGCGCCTGCGGTTTGCCTTGCTTCGCCCTTGCGTCCCTCTTGTCATGCAGGTGCGTCTTGTTCCGGATCTACCTAGAGTAGAGTAGATCCTTTCCTTTCCTTTCCTAGTATGAGCAGGTTAGTAGCATGCTAGGTACGTATATGAAAATAGAATGATGATGAGTATGATAGCGTTATATGCCGGTTATGGCTTTGAGGTTTAGTAGATTATCGAGGTTATAAGTTGGATATGATCCTTGTGGATCCCTTGGGTCTAGGTGTGACCCCTTTGAGTGATAGGAGTTTGATATCTTGCTATGCCTTGTTATTAGGCAGTTCTATCCTCCAAATTGGAGTGGATCGTGTTTGAGAGTTGATCGTGGTTGAGATTACTCCGAGATTGAGGTAAGTCCATAGGACTTACTTAGCTACCATCCTTATATTGGATGTATGCATGAGTGGTGTGTGGTATATGCTTGACAGCATGCATTATTGATTATTACTATAACACCCCGAATCCGTAAGACTCGGAGTGCTACTGGGGTAGGATCTCACAATGGATCCTGGCCCTAGCCTGACAACAACTTCACTGAATCTTACAACAAGGCACCAACATATTAAAACAAAACATAAAAACTAATATATAAATATCAAAAGGTTTATACAGTACTGCTGAGTACAATCAAAACAGAAATCCGTACAATATGGATAATCTCAAAAACCCCACGAATATGCCCCGTGTACGGAACCCTCAGCAGATCAACCCTCCGGATCACTCCGCAACTCTCCTAACCTGCGAGGGATCTACAACACGGTATGAAACCGTTAGCTAACTATACACATATATAAGAAGATGCTAAAGCACATACACACCTTAGAAATGATAAACACTTCAGCATGATATCAAACATTTACCCGGTTTATTATCTTTAATAAGTTGAATCATTCAATCGTATAAATAGATATATATGAAGATAGGTGACACGAGGAATATAATCCCCGCCTCTGAGTACTCTAACCAGTAGGGGTAATATCAGCACACCTCCCGTGTACCCTGTGGGAATGGTGAGGGGCCTTCCTTTATACCAGATCTGGCCTGACTACAGAGAACCTCCCAGACTCCACTACGGGATGAAAGGGAAAGGTTATCACAACCACTACAATGGGCGGTCAATATAACATAGGTCGGTGACCAAATAATAACACATGCTATAAAGCACATAACACACACCACTCAAGCATACATCCAATATAAGGATAGTAGCTAAGTAAGTCCTATGGACTTACCTCGATCTCAGAAGTATCTCGCTACAAACCACTCTCAGAAACGTCTACTCTCACTGGAGGACAACACAGCCTATACAAGGCACACATACATATATCACAATCCTATCACACAAAGGGTCACACCTAGACCCAAGGGATCCATAAGGGATCATATCCAACTCATAACCTCAAGGCCGTAACCGGCATATCTCTATCATACTCATCATAAACCGATACCTAGCATGATACTAGTTCCCTGATACTAAAAAGGAAAGGAACTACCTAACTATAGGTAGCCCCGGGACAAAACGCACCTGCGTGAACGGAGGACGCAGGGGCGGAAAGTAAGCGGCCGCAGGCGCGACGGAACGTAGCCGCGGAGGCGGTGACAAGGTCGCTGGCAAGCGCAGGCACGACGCTGGCACGGCGCGGGCGCGGTGGCACGTCTTCCGCAGGGGCGGTGACTTCTGGCCGCGGGGCGGCGACAGTGCAGAATGAAACCTCGCGGCCTCTCTTTGGCTCTTCACGTGATCAAATCACGTCTACTCTCTTCCACATTCACATACATACATATCAATACACAATCCAACATCAAAACCCTTAACATACATCTAATCCTAAGCTAGAAGGATTGAAACAAGGAAGAAAGAAGAAGAATGAAGAAGCAAGGAGGAAGAAGTTTACCACAGTTGTGGCCTAGGCACGAAATTGTTCCAAGGCAACACTTCCACTAGCTCTCAAGCTCAGCATATCAAGCACTAGCATTAACATCAACATTCACCACCAAAACTCCCTTAGCAACTCAAGGAAAAACCAACACAAGCTCAAGAAGGATGAAAGATAAACAAGGAGGACGTGAAGACTAGATGGAGAGTGAATGAGGAAACCCTTGCTCAACAAGGAGAAGAAAGATATAGAGCTAAGGGTAAAGCACGAGTCAACAAAGTCAACAAAACCGGATGCAGCCGCAAGAACCCGCGGGGGCGGCGGAGATGGCCGCGGGAGCGGCGACCCGCAGGTGCGGCGGAGGTGACCGCGGGAGCGGCTGAGCCAAACTCGGCCAAAGTCAAGCTCGGTCAAAGATCAATCTCGGTCCGAAAGATAGGGCTCTTACACCTCACCTCCCTAAAAACAAGTTTCGTCCCGAAACTTGCAAGATCCTGAAAACACTCGGACTCGGGAGCCGAGGTACACTCTCTATAGCCTCAAACATAAGCATGGAGGAAATCATCAACTCCAGCTGCAACCTATACTATCCAGGGCCTAGAGAAACCATCTCTAGCCAACTATAAACACATCACAAGGCATAGAGGAAGCACATCTCTAGCCATATCATAACCATAACAGAAAGGCATGGAGGGAGAACATCTCCATCACTACTATGTCCATCAAAATGGCATGGAGGTAAGAACCATCTCCAGCTAAACCTAAGCGTATCACAATAGCATGGTGGGAAGAACCATCTCCAGCTATAAATAGGAAATCATACTAGCATAACAAGATCTAATAAGATCATAATCACATTAAAGCTAGCATGAAAATAAACACATCATAACATATAAGCATATAAGCATATAAGACTCACCAAGCTAGTACTAAGATCTACTCGGTGATCCTACTGGTGCACCTATCTCGGCATAGAACTCTGGATAGTTCCTCTGGATACTATCCTCAGTCTCCCATGTAGCCTCCTCAGGTCCTCGTCTCGACCACTGTATCCTAAGCATAGGTATGTCCTTCGAACGCAGGCGTCTCATACCTCGTTCTAGGACTGCAATCGGATGCTCAACAAAAGTGTGGTCCGGCTCAACCACCAAATCCTGATAACTCACAATGTGCCTCGGATCTGGTATGTACTCCCTCAGTTGAGACACATGAAACACAGGGTGAACACCCTCTAATCTCGGAGGCAAGGCTAATCTGTAAGCTGCGCTCCCAACTCGATCCAGAATCTCGAACGGTCCGACATATCGGGGACTCAACTTCCCCTTAATGCCAAAACGCCTAACACCTCGTGTCGGGGACACTCTCAGCCACACATGGGCTCCAAGCCTGAACTCTAGAGGTCTACGCCTCCTGTCAGCATAAGACTTCTGACGGCTCTATGCAGTCAGCATACGCTCTCTAATCAATGCTACCCGAGCCATATCATCCTGAATCTGATCAGGTGCTAAACCACTGACACTGTTCTGCTCATCCCAGCATAACGGGGTACGACATCTCTGTCCATACAGTGCCTCATATGGGGCCATCCCAATAGATGCATGCCAGCTGTAGTTGTAGGAGAACTCAACAAGTGGGAGATGATCCGTCCACCTGTCCCCAATCCAACACACAAGCTCGCAGCATATCCTCCAACGTCTGAATGGTCCTCTCTGACTGACCATCTGTCTGAGGATGGAACGCAGTCGTGAAGTGCAAACTCGTCCCCAGGGCAGTCTGAATCTGCTGCTAGAATCTTGAGGTAAATCGCCCATCTCTGTCTGAGACGATCGTCCTCGGTACACCATGGAGTCTCACTATCTGCCTAGTGTACTCCTCAGCTAATCTGCTCACCGGCCACGTCTCCCTGATGGGAATGAAACGTGCCGTCTTCGTCAATCTATCTACTATAACCCAAATGGCATCAAAACTCCGGCTCAGCCTTAGTCCGGTCACAAAATCCATGGTGACGTCCTCCCACTTCCTCTGTGGAACAGGAAGTGGATGGAGCTCACCTCCAGGTCGGAAATGCTCGATCTTGACCTGCTGGCAGGTCGCACACTGAGCTACAAATCTGGCTACATCGGGCTTCAGCCCTCCCCACCAATATATACGTCTCAAATCCTGATACATCTTACTCGTACCTGGATGTACCGAGTAAGGGGTGCAATGAGCCTCTTGTAAAATCCTCTGCCTCAGCTCTGTATCAGCAGGTACACAGACGCGGTCATGGCGCCTCAAAACTCCATCTACTCCAAGCAGGAATTGTGGTGCCTCATCCCGAGACATCCTATCTCTGATCCTCTGTAAAGTCGGGCAGGTCTCCTGTTTCTGTCGGATCTCATCCAACAGATCAGGAAGGACCTCTAATGTACGCAGTTGGGCATCCTCATCAGGAAACTGAATGTCCAATTCTAACCAGATAAGATCTCTCTGCAACTGATGTTGTATTGTCAGTCTCGCAATCGCCTGCTCTGGAGGCGTCTTCCTGCTCAGAGCGTCGGCGACCACGTTCGCCTTCCCTGGATGGTACAGAATCTCTAAATCAAAGTCCTTGATCAGCTCAAGCCACCTACACTGGCGGTTATTCAATTCCCGCTGCGTGAAGATATACTTCAGACTCTTATGGTCTGTGAAGATCTGACATATAGCACCATACAGGTAATGTCTCCAGATCTTTAGTGCATGAACTACCGCTGCCAGCTCCAGATCATGAGTCGGGTAGTTCTCCTCATACGTCTTCAACTGTCGAGACGCATATGCAATAACTCTGCCTCGTTGCATCAAAACACATCCCAAGCCTAGCTTTGATGCATCACTGTAGACCACAAAATCCTCAGTACCCTCTGGCTGTGCCAAAATAGGAGCAGAAGTCAAACGCCTCTTCAACTCCTCAAAACTCTGCCTGCACTGATCAGACCACACAAATCTAGTAGTCTTCCTCAGCAAACTCGTGAGTGGACGGGCAATCACAGAAAATCCCTCCACAAAGCGTCTGTAATAACCGGCTAGGCCAGGGAAACTACGTACTTCCTTGACGTTCGTCGGTGTCGTCCAAGCTGCTACTGCCTCTATCTTCGCTGGATCCACCTTGATCCCCTCAACTGAAACTACATGACCCAAGAATGCTACCTCTGGGATCCAGAACTCACACTTAGAGAACTTAGCATAAAGTTCTCTATCCCTCAAAACCTGCAATACAGTTCTCAGATGTCCTGCATGCTCCTCTCCACTGCGAGAGTATACCAGAATGTCATCAATAAACACCACCACAAACTGATCCAGGAAGTCGATGAAGATATTGTTCATCAACTCCATAAAGACGGCTGGGGCATTCGTAAGCCCAAATGGCAACACTACAAACTCGTAGTGGCCATATCTGGTCCGGAATGTTGTCTTATGCACATCCTGCTCCCTCACCCTCAGCTGGTGATACCTGGAACGCAGGTCAATCCTGGAGAACACAGTCGCTCCCTGTAGCTGATCTAACAAATCATCAATGCGCGGCAGTGGATACTTGTTCTTGATGGTCACCTTGTTCAGCTCTTTGTAATCAATACACAGTCTCAGACGATCCGTCCTTCTTCCGTACGAAGAGGACAGGTGCTCCCCAGGGGGACACACTAGGCGCCATCCGGTATGGAGCCTTCGAGATGGGTCTCGTTACTGAAATCCACACCCCTCTGAGGCGGCAAACTGGACGGCTCAGCAAAAACATCTGTATACTCACAAACAACTGGGATATCCTCTAACGCTGGACTCTCCCCCTCCTTCATGGCATAACACCAGAAGGCCTCGCAACCCTGTGCAATCAATCTAGCTGCCCGTATAGCGCTGATAACTGTGCCTACCTTTCCAGGGTCCTAACCTCGGAAAACCTCTATCTCGCCTAACTCGGTAGAGAGGGTAACAGTCCTCCTACCTACATCTAGAACTGCAGAGTGTCTAGCCATCCAATCCATACGTAGAATGACTTCTTCATGCTCTAATGGCATGACAAAGAAGTCAACTAGTAACACACGGGTCCCTACAGAAATGGGACAACCGTGAATCTCACGGGTACCTCTGACCATACTACCATCAGGTAACCCTATAATAAAGGGTATCCCCTCAACTGTATCTAACCCAAGACGCTCTACACAGGCGTCAGAAATAAAAGAGTGCGTAGCACCAGTATCAAATAAAACTCTAACAAGTAAACCATGAATCAGAATGGTACCTATAGCAGTAGGTGCAGCTGGCTCATCTGCACTTCTCAGCTCAAAAACACGACCCTGTGGGCCTCTGGTATCAGTGGTGCCCCCACCACGGCCTCTGCCTCTACTCGGCCCAGGAGCAGATCCTTGAGTCGTAGGGCAATCTGGGACTCTCTGTTGTCCCTGAGTCTGTTGTTGCTGCTGAGGTTACCTTTGCCCACCTCCCGCTACACTGGTAGGAGAAGAACCCTGTTGAGATGCAGCTCCGCCCTGGCGGCAATAAACGGCTCTATGACCCTGTCTACCACGAGTAAAACAAGTCACTATGCTTGAGTGTGCTTTTATAGCATGTGTTATTATTTGGTCACCGACCTATGTTATATTGACCGCCCATTGTAGTGGTTGTGATAACCTTTCCCTTTCATCCCGTAGTGGAGTCTGGGAGGTTCTCTGTAGTCAGGCCAGATCTGGTATAAAGGAAGGCCCCTCACCATTCCCACAAGGTACACGGGAGGTGTGCTGATACTACCCCAGCTGGTTAGAGTACTCAGAGGCGGGGATTATATTCCTCGAGTCACCTATCTTCATATATATCTATTTATACGATTGAATGATCCCTCGCAGGTTAGGAGAGCTGCGGAGTGATCCGGAGGGGTGATCTGTTGAGGGTTCCGTACACGGGGCATATTCGTGGGGTTTTTGAGATTATCCATATTGTACGGATTTCTGTTTTGATTGTACTCAGCAGTATTGTATAAACCTTTTGATATTTATATATCAGTTTTTATGTTTTGTTTTAATCTGTTGGTCCCTTGTTGTAAGATTCAGTGAAGTTGTTGTCAGGCTAGGACCAGGATCCATTGTGAGATGCTAGCCCAGTAGCACTCCGAGTCCTACGGATTCGGGGTGTTACACTTACCGACCTATGGTATATTGATTGCCCATTGTAGGGCCGTGATAACTTGCCCTTTCATCCCACCGGGAGTCTGGGAGGTTCTCTGTAGGCAGGCTAGACCCGGTAAACGGTCAGGGCACTCTCCATTCCCATAGGGTACACGGGGAGGTGTTCCATGCACCACTCCAGCTGGCTATGGACCCAGAGGCTAGGATTATATATTCCTCGTGTCACATATGTTCATCTACATATTTATATATGATTTGAGTGTTGGACCATTTATATAAAGATAATAAATTGGGTAAATGTGTGATACCATGATGAGATGTTTATGATTTTATGATGTGTGTATGTGCTTATGCTTATCTTATATATGTATGGTTAGCTAACGGTTTTATACCGTGTTGTAGATCCTTTGCAGGTTAGAAGAACTGCAGAGTGATCCAGAGGAGGTGATCCGCTGAGGGCTCCGTACACTAGGTCGTTATCGTGAGACATGGGGTCTTTTGACATGTACAGTTATATGTTTACTTTTGTACTCAGCGGTTCTTTTGTAAACCTTTTGATTTATATATATATATACAGTTTGATGTTTTGTTTTAATCTATATGTGCCTTGTTATAAGATCCAGTGAACTTGTTGTCAGGCTAGGGTCAAGATCCATTGTGAGATCCTAGCCCAGTAGCGCCTCGAGTCCTACGGATTCGGGGTGTTACAGAATTGGCTTCCATTGAAAATTTAAAAGTTACAAATTTTGCTGAACGTCATGATAAAGAAACTCCTCAATTACCTCAGCAAAATATAGAGGATGTTGGGGCATTACAAAAAGAATCCACTTCTCGCGTACCGGTTTCGCTTCATAAAGCTCCATACAAAGATGACGTCATTAGTCACTTGAAGCGTATTCCTGCACATTTGAGTATTTATGATGCTCTACAAATGTCAAATGAATTGAGGAAAGCACTAATTCAAGCTCTTATGGATCCCGATGATTATAAAGATCAAGTTGACCCGGTGGAGGTTAATGATGTTTCTTTATCTCCGTCAACTCAATGTGCCTCTTGTATGGCTTGTATAACATTCTCGGATGAAGATCTACGACTGGGAAATGAGTATCATAATCGGCCCTTATATGTTACAAGCACCATTGGGGATACAAAGGTCAATCGAATCCTTTTGGATTGTGGATCCGTAGTAAATCTTCTTCCATTAAGGGTACTAAGGACAATGGGCTTGACAACTGCACATTTATCTCCTACTTTGCGAACCATTCAAGGTTTCAATCAAGTGGGACAAAAGGCCATGGGTACCATTGCATTAAACATGGTTCTTGATGATCTTTATAAGGATGCTTTGTTCCATGTCATAGATGCGGATACCTCTTATAATGCCTTGCTTGGTCGACCATGGCTTCATGCTATAAATCCATCGTTTCTACTCTTCATCAATGTCTAAAATACACCGATGATAATGGAAACGAAAGGATTATTAAGGCGACCCAAATCCATTTCATGGAGAAAGTGTTAATTATGCCGATGCCAAGTTTTATAAGGCAGTTAGTTTCGACTCAAACATGCCCATATAGGTTGGAAAAGTTAAAAATACCAATAATGTTCATCAAGTACCAAAAGTTTCTCTCAAAGGGAAGAATGAGGAATGTGATTCATGTTCTAAGGTGTTGTTTAAGTACACACCAAAAGAAAAACGACAAGCTGGCCAAAAACCCTTAAACTCGGTAGAGAAGGTTATGAACTCTCTCATGAGAAGTTACACCATTCCTCTACGGAAAATTGACCAGTCTATTCCAAAAACGAGTTTGGTCATTCAAAGGTCATTTGGGTTTAAAAAAAGAGATAACAAAAGGGTAGTGTCAAGAGTTGAAGCATATGATCCTCCTTCCAATTACTTTCAAGGAAGTGGAATAAGAAGCGCATAATTAAAAGTGAAAAACTCAAAGTTCTTACCAAAAAGCAAAGCTCCATGCAACCCCTATATTGAGGAAGTTATTGAAAACTTGAAGGTTTCTCACGAAGGGGGTATATTGACAGCGAGTTTTGAAGAGCCTATGACAATAACTCCAGAGGAGCAAAGCTTGTTTCTCGAAGATAAATTATCAACATCTTGGATTTCAGTATTTGATAGGCTTGAAACTGGCTCAACAAGTGAAGCAACAAGAGCTTCTGTTTTTCGAAGGCTTGAATATGTTGATGAGCCTAAAAGCAAAGGAAAACAAGTTAAAAAGTGGAGGATCAAGAAAAAGAAGAAGAAAGCAAGGTTGCTTGTGAAAAATCCAGATGAGGATTTCGTGAATCCCGAAGCAGAAGAGGTGAAAATGGTGACTATTTGATACGGGGATAAGCCGTAAGGATTCCCGATCTTTCAACACCACAAACTTAGGCTATCTAGAAGGCGGAATAGGAGTGAGAATGGAGATGATAGACATGTGGATGGATGGATGAAGGATCCGATGATTGGGGTTGGATTGTGTTGGATAGGAAAAGAGCCTTCCTCTCGCAGTAGTGACTCTTCCTTTAATCTCGGTGGCCGGTAGAACGAGGTCCGGAACACAAAGAAGTCGCCTAGAATTCGAAAGAGCCTTCCTCTCGCAGTAGCGAATCTTCCTAGCTGCTAGACCAACTGGACGTGTCCAGGGTTTTGAAAAGGCATCTCACCTAATCAAGACCCGAATCCCTCGAGAAGGAAATACTAAAAAGTATCAAATTTGCTTATTCATTGACTGATTGAAAATGAACGTCCAGCTTGCCTTATATAGGCCATGGAGGACGTCCAATACAAGCTACATGGGCTACGGGCTTGATCTAATATCGAGCCCAAACTAATTAAAAAAAAAAGATAAAATACGAAGAGATAAGATCAATTCTTTAAGAGATATGATCTTCTAGCTAAAAGATAAGATCAAATCTTTAGGAGATATGATCTTCTACAAATAAAATATGATCAAATCTTTAAGAGATAAGATCAAACTAACAAGATAAGATAAGATCAACCCCTAAAAGATATGATCATATCTAGATCTTATCTAAACTATTAAAATAAATAAAAGTAAACTAATATTACAAAAGTCCAAATATGGGCTGAAAATAAAATAGCTAGTTGGCTGAAAATAATATATCTAATTAAGGTCTTATTTAACAATAAAATAATCCCAACTAAATATATTAAAAACGTCCACATTTCTTCATTTCCACGCAGCCCTTGCATTCCATTCAAGTTCTCCTTTTGGACCAATCTTCCATCTCCAATTAGTAGTCTTCAATGTATCTCCGAAAATGGCTTTCACATCATTTCTAGGAATGATCTTCTTATCTTTTCTAGAAATGGACTTCATTCCATTTCTATACTTAGCTTTCATTTCTCTCCTAGAAATGTGTTTTAGTCTTCCTCTTCTTCTTCTTAGAGTGATCAACACTCCATGCTCCCTAGCTTCTATGATGATGATCTCAACTCGGGATAGATCTTGAGATGCTCCCGCATCACTATTGATATCGAGGAGGATTCACAAGAGTTCATCAATACAGTTCAACCAACACCGGCAGAAATGGAAGATGGTGGACAAGCTACGGTTGACGACCTCCAAGAAATCAATTTAGGCACTATTGAGTGTCTTAAACCCGTCCTCGTTAGTGCATTATTGACTAATGAAGAAAAAACAATCCATGTGGAACTACTCAAGGAGTACAAAGATGTGTTTGCTTGGGGTTATCAAGATATGCCTGGTTTAACTCGGAGGTGGCAGTGCATAAGCTAGCAATATCTGAGGAGAAAAATCAAGTAAAACAAGCACAACGCCGCTTTTGTCCGGAGTTGATAGTCCAAATAAACATTGAGGTTAAAAAGCTTATTGAAGCAGGTTTCATTCGTGAGGTCCAATATCCGATTTGGCTAGCCAATATTGTTCCTGTGATAAAGAAAAATGTTCAACTTCGTATTTGTGTGGATTTTAAGAATTTGAATAAAGCATGCCCTAAAGATGAATTTCCATTACCTATAACCAAGTTATTGGTTGATGCCACCACCGGATTCAAGGCTTTGTCTTTTATGGATGGTTTCTCAAGATACAATCAAATTAAAATGGATCCTCAAGATGAAGAGCTAACAGCTTTCCGAACACCTCAAGGCACCTATTGTTATACAGTAATGCCTTTTGGCTTAAAAAATGCGGGAGCAACTTATCAAAGAGCCATTACGATCATTTTTCGGGATTTGTTTCATAACACAATTGAGTGTTATGTGGATGATTTAGTTGTTAAAACAAAAGAAAGAAAAGATCACCCAAATGATCTTCGAAAGGTTTTTGAAAGGCTTCGAAAGCACCAACTGAAGATGAATCCCCTCAAGTGTGTTTTCGGTGTAACATCAGGCAAATTTCTTGGCTTTGTTGTTCAGGGTCGGGGAATTGAAATTGATCCCGATAAAATTAAAGCAGTCATGAATATGCCTCCTCCAAGGAATCTCCGCGAGCTTCGGGGTTTACAAGGGAAACTTGCTTACGTCCGGCGTTTCATTTCAAATTTGACGGGAAGATGTCAGCCATTTCTAAGGTTAATGAAGAAAGATACTCTATTTATATGGGATCAATCATGCCAAAATGCCTTAGATAACATCAAGCAGTATATGACGAATCCATCAATTTTGATGGAACCAGTATCGAGAAGGCCTCTAATCTTGTACACCGCGGCTCTTGAGCGGTCCTTAGGGGCTATGTTGGCTCAGAACAATGATGAGAGAAAAGAAAATGCCTTATATTATATCAGCCGAACCTTGGTAGGGACAGAACACAATTATTCCGCTATGGAAAAGATATGTCTTGCTTTGGTGTTCGCCGTTCAAAAGTTACAACATTATCTTTTAACTCATCAAATCACGTTGATCTCAAAGGCTGATCCGATAAGATATATCTTATCAGAAGCAGTGTTTTCTGGAAGATTAGCTAAGTGGGCAGTGTTATTAGCTCCTTTCGACATCAAATTTGTGTCACAAAAGGCAGTAAAAGGATAAGTCATAGCTGATTTCTTAGCTGCTCATTCAACCCGGACAATGAAGAATTGTCATATGACCTACCGGATGAAGAAGTTCTTATGGTCGAGGAAATTTCATGGCAACTATATTTTGACGGGGTAGCGAAAAAACAAGGTTCTGGAGTTGGTATTGTGTTTATTACTCCTTTTGGAGGCTTGGTGCCATACTCATTCTCTCTTTTGGAGACTTGCACATACAATGTAGCTGAATATGAGGCACTAATCATCGGTCTTGAAATAGCTCTTGAGTTGCATATTGACCCATTAAAAGTGTTTGGTGATTTTCAATTGATCATTAGACAAATAAATGGACAATATGAAGTAAAACATCCAAATTTAATTCCTTTACATGAAAGAGTAAAATGTCTCATGCAACAATTTCAACAAATAGAGGTGGTGCATGTGTCAAGATCCGGAAATGATAAGGTAAATTAGCGGCATCTCTAACACTGCCTTATGAAAGAGAGATTCAAATCACAATTGGGGAGCGTCTTTTGCTTTCATCAGCTTTAGACCGAATCAATTCAACCGAAGAAGTACATGTTGCCTCGGTATATGAAATTGACGAAGACCCCGATTGGCGACAATCAATCATTGAATATCTTCAACATGGAATTTTACCTGATGATGTAAGGTGTATATCAAACGACGGGCGCCGCGTTTCTTGTTGAAAAATGACACATTGTATCGTAGAGCCTTTGACGGTGTATTACTTCGATATTTGTCAAAAGAAGAAGCCAAATATATTCTCACAGAAACTCATGCTGGAATATGTGGGGCACGTCAAGGTGGTCCTAAATTAGCTGATCAAGTTAAACGATTAGGCTATTATTGGCCGACCATGGTGAAGGATGCAATGGATTTTGCTAAGACCTGTCATGCTTGTCATATTCATGGTGATTTCAATTATCAACCTCCTCAACTTCTTCATCCAACAATCTTGTCATGGCATGGGGTCTTGATGTTGTGGGGCCTATAGACCCGACATCATCACGAGGTCATCAATACATCTTGGCCGCAACTGATTATTTCTCTAAATGGGCCGAGGCTTTACCCTTGAAAGTAGTGGGGGCCAAAGAAGTTGCCAAATTTATTAGAGTTCATTTGATATACCGATATGGAGTTCCTTTGAAGATAATTTGAGCCAAAATGGGCCGAGGCTTTACCCTTCAAACACAGTTTTTCATCTAGCTACAATCCATCTTCGAATGGTCAAGCTAAAGCATTTAATAAGGTTTTATGCAAAATCCTCAAGAAAATTGTGTCAAAATCAAGAAGAGATTGGCATGAAAGGTTGCATGAAGCATTATGGCATATCGAACAACTATTCGGAAGTCTACTGGATGTAGCCATATAACTTGGTATTTGGGTCTGAAGCCGTTTTACCTCTTGAGGTACAATTACCTTCCCTTAGGGTTGCAGTACAACTCACTGATCCCGAGGAGAATGTCAAAGTCCGTCTAGCTGAACTAGAAGCATTAGACGAGTGTAGGTTGGCGACACAACAAAGACTTGAAATTTACCAAGCTCAAGTAGTTGGTGCGTTCAATAAACGAGTCAAGTTCCGAGCGTTTTCGGTGGGTGATTTGGTTCTGACGGTAAGACGACCAATTGTCATTAACCGAAAATCAAAAGGAAAATTTGAGCCAAAATGGGAGGGCCCGTATGTTATCACCAAGATTTTCCCTAAAGGGGCTTATGAGCTCTCAAACAATGAAGGCAAGATATTGTATTCTTGCGTAAATGGGAAGTTCATAAGGAAGTTCTTTACTTGATGTATAAAAAACAAAATTAAAAAAAAAACCCATTGTACGCAAACGATAGTGAAATGACTTGAAAAACCCTTCATAGAAGGTGGGTTCGAGTTGTTTTTGTGATGTGTATGGAAAAAAAGGGCTAAATTTTTTTTTTAAAAAAAAAGTTCCTAAAAAAACTACGAAAGGCTTGATCCCTCATAAAGAGGGTACGTAGGGAGTCTAGCTAATAAAAAATGCTAGGTGCAGCCACAAAAACCAACAAAACATCTTCTTTTCATTTTAAGAAGATTAGAAGCGTAAGAAAAATGTGTCTATGAAAGATGATAAGTTGAAGGCTTCCATGCCTAAATTGCTATATTTTGAGTATCATCCTCAAGTTTGATGGCTAATCCAAATTCCTTCCAAATAAAATTCCCTTTCAAGGGATAAATTTTAAAACTTTTCTGAAAATTTGATCAAATTCACAATTGCCCCGCAATGTGAATTATCTCATACCCTCAAATAAAAAATGATATTCTCTCAAACTCCTTTATTTTAAACAAAAAAAGAGATAAATCATGTTGGCGTATGTCACCCAACAACTTGATCATCGAAACCCCACAAACTTAAAAGAGATATCTACAAACTCTCTAAACCAAAAACATAAAGCTCCCAAAATCAAATTCTTGTCCACCGCAACAAAACCTCATGCCAAATACCAAATACCAAAAAAAAATCCCAAGGAAAAATCTTCTTTCAAATATCCTACCATAACTCACACTAGTGTAATACCCGCACCTTGTGCGGGTTTGAAAAGTTGAAGAAACTTTAGATGATATTTGTAGGTAAAAAAGTAAAGATATAGTATTGTTCAACAAATGTGAGAATTTTTGATTTAGCAAATAATTTGTCGATTAATAAAATATTTCTAAATTAAATGTTAATATTAAATCTGCAATTGTTTTTTCTATCTGATTAAAATAATGATTTAAATTACGTATTTACGATTTAATATTTACATAAGATATATAAGATAAGATAAAACAAATTATAAAAAATTTTACTAACATAAATCACTTAAATTAAATATCTTACTATTAAATCAAATCTATAGATACTTTGATAAAAATAAATCACGTACAAAATCAAAGGCATGACATTTAACAAAATTTATTTAAATAATTTAGTAGGCTATTTTTTCTAAATATTTTTAAAAAAATTAAAACTTTTAATTTATATTGCTGAAGAAGTATTGTTGGGTACTTTAACAATTTTAAAAAAAATAGAATTTCTATTTTTTTAAATTTACATTGTTAAATAGATATTATTAGATTAAAAAAAGGTTTGAGAAAATCTTTGATTTTTAAAATTTTAATTTATATTGCTGAATAGATACTGTTGGCTATTTTATCATTTTTTTAAAAAAATAATCGATTTTAAATTTTTTTAACTTTATATTATTGAAAAGAATTACTGGATTAAAAAATGGTTTGGGTTGAGAAAAAAAGTTTTGAGATCAAAACTTCTCTAATTAGTGATTAATATTTTTTTTCTAAATCCCTAATTGCTGATTTACAAAAATCTTCACCAAATAAGCTCGTCTTTTATTCAATTATTTGGGTTTTAGAATAAATTTATTTAAAATTCATAATCAATCAAAACTGGATTGTTTTGATTTTAAATTATTTATGTTAAATTAAGCAATCTTGAAATTCGGTTTATAATTTTCTATGTATGTTACGTAATTAGTTATCATGATTCATGAGATACACATTTAGATAATAATCGAAATAGCTAACAACTTTTTTCAAAATCCGATTATATATATATATGAAGGTTGAGTTTACAGCTTTTAGAGGAAACACACACACACACACACACACACACACACACACACACACACACACACACACATATATATATATATATATATATATATATATATATATATATATATATATATATATATATATATATATATATATATATATATATATATATATATATTAATAATAATAATAATAATAATAAAATAATTTTTATTAAAACATCTGATTAAGTAAACAAATAAAATATTTTTTATTAGAAACATCCGATTATGTAAACCTTTTTTTAATAATCTAGATAAATAAATATTTAAAAAGATTTTGTTGAGCTTTGATAATAATTTATATTAACAACTTAAAATAATTAACTTTTTAATATATTTTTTATGCAGCGTTAAATCTGATGCTGACACGTGGCAAAGAAGGGCTCTTCTTTAATACATATAAGATTCTCAATCAAGTGACTGGGTAAATTCTCGTTCAAATATTTTTTGTTGCCAAAAAAAAAACTCTTAGGAACTATTGCACATATACAATACGTTCTTCTAATCATACCACAAACGAAACCAATGGTTTCAAAATTTTAAGTGTGCTATAAGTTAAAATATTATCGAACTTTAAACGCGTTCAATTTCTCACACGCATAAAGTTCGGGGGCAACTATTCAGAATAAAATTTCATGAATTTAATTATTTATGATTATTTAAAATTTTATGGAATTAAATATACATATTTTGGTGTGATTAATTTGTTATAATTTTATTTTTTTAAAAAAAAGGCTTCAATCAATAATACAAGGGTTGATTAAAAGCTAAAAAAAATTACAAAATCAATTTAGCTCATTAAATACCAAGGTGATAAATTGGTACGTAAAAAAGAAGCTAGAATGAAGGTATTGGTTTCTAGCCGGTTGTTTCAGTACAAAAAAAAATGTTAAAATGGATAAATGTTATATTCTGTAACTCCTCCCAATAACTTCTCTATACAAAGAAAAAGATCTGCATAATTAAAGGAGAGATTTACGCAACATTGGCTACAATACAATCAAAGAAAAAAAAACGATTTAAGAAGAAGAAAAGAGTTGAAGAGAGCAACATACGTTAACAAGGAAGAAGAAAAGGGAAAGTTGTTGGTAAAAATTTACTTCCAACATACAATCATCCTTCTTTCTTTGTTTTTTCAAAAAATGTGCAGTAAATTTTAGTTGTGTTTTGATAGATTTGTATACAAAATATATTACCCTCTACCTCTAGAATTTCTAACCAGGTTGTTTGTTGAGTCCAACAAAATCTTTGGTGTCAAATTCAACGAATTTGAAATGAATCTCCGATTGCTTTTGGAAAATCTGCACACATAAAAAAATACACAGACAAGTCATTTGAACAGTTGTTATGTTTTTCAATCAAAAATCCAAAAAGCTTTTGTTTAGATGTTATTGAAGGAAACCATTTGATCAAAGTTCAACCCCGAACGTTTCTGCATAAATGAAATGGACAGTGATATACATCACGAGTCTGGTCATGGATTAAAGAAGCATTCTACAAAATTGAATTCTTTTAATCAAAATGTTTATGGTTTATCTTCATGATCATTCTCAAACGATGTATGCAGTAACGAACAATACTTTTTGATAACGATCTACGATTGATTTGATGTCTTCAAAAAATAAAAAAGACTATGTAGGAAGCTCGACTTATAAATTATCGAGTCCAATCGCACAAACTAAATTGACTTTTACAAAAATATAAAGTCAAATAAATAGTCAAACCGAATTTATCATGGTTTGTAGAACTACGTATGATTTGATTCCGTTTTTACTGATACATATGAAATTTAATGCAAAAGTATAATAAATTCAATCGCAAATATATATTTTGACTTTTATAAAATTAAAGTCATAAAATTCAAAGTCAAATAAAATAGTTCTTTTGTAAAACTACGTAAAGACTTGACGCCATTAGAAAGGCTACGTAAGTAACTCAATTTTAAATTTTATATATTATCGGGTACGTACAGTCGTAAATCAAATTTAAATCTCTTTTCAAATAAAACAACTTGTCTCATAAATTATTAAGCCCGTGGTTGAGTTGGAAGTATATACTTTTGGTCACTAGATTAGCGGTGTCAACTTCTAAAGAACTACGTTATGACTTGATGCTTTTTCCGAGCTACGTAGAAAATCTGATATTAAATCGGATTCAGTCGTCCCGTCCAACAAAAATATCATTTAAGTCAAACTTGGACATAAAAGTTGTAAGAGCCTTAGCCTTTGGAGCCACTTTTGGCCTTAGCCGCCTCTGCGTGTGAGTGGAGCCGCCCCTGCGGCTAGTACAGAGACCCGCCCCTGCGGCTCAGGGAACCGCCCCTGCGGTTTCCGGCAGTTGCAGCCGGTTTTGTTGACTCCTTTGACCCGTGCTTTACCTTTTACCTTACTTTTTTCTTTTCCTTGCTGAGCAAGGGTTTCCTTCTTCACTTTCCAATCCACCCTTTCACGTCCTTCTTGCTTCTCCTTCATCCTTCTTGATCTTGTTCTTGATCTCTCTTGAGTTGGAAGAGTTTTGGTGTCGCTTTGTGTGTGGATGATGATGATGATGTTGTATGATGTTGTTGCTGAGCTTGAGAGCTAGTGGAGGTATTGTCTTGGATCAGTTTCGTGCTTAGGCCACAGCTGTGGGTAAGCTCCTTGCTTCTTCTTTCTTTCTTCTTCCTTGTTCTTCTTTCCTTAGCTTAGGATTAGTTGTTTTGATCATAGGATGATATTGGTTTGTGTATATATATGTATGTGTGTGAATCTGGAATGATAAAGACGTGATTTGATCACGAGAAGAGCCGAAGAGGAATCGCGGGTTCACGTTTTG
>CM008283.1:27656471-27725737 GCA_002319775.1 Fagopyrum tataricum | reverse complement strand
CGAGTGTGATGCTTCGGGTATTGGCATTGGAGGAGTACTCATGCAAGAGGGTAAGCCACTAGCCTTCTTTAGTGAGAAATTAAAGGGATCATGTTTAAACTACTCGACCTATGATAAAGAACTTTATGCATTGTTTAGAGTATTAAAAACATGGCAACATTATTTATGGCCTAGTGAATTTGTCCTACGTACCGATCATGAGTCCTTAAGACATTTTAGGAGTCAAGATAAGTTAGATAGGAGACATGGTAGATGGATGGAGTTTATAGAAACTTTTCCTTATATCATAAAGTATAAAAAGGGCAAGGATAATGTTGTAGCGGATGCTCTCTCTAGGAAACACTCCTTAATCACAACTATGGATTCTAAGGTTTTAGGTTTCTATTATATTAAGGATCTATATGTTAATGATTCTGATTTTGGAGACATATTTAAGCAATGTGCATCTAGAGGAGCCTTTGATAAGTATTACTTGTTTGAGGGTTTTCTATTTAGAGTTGATAAAGTGTGCATTCCTAAGTGTTCCCTTAGGCTATTACTTGTTGAGGAAGCCCATATGGGAGGCTTAATGGGGCATTTTGGGAGAGATAAGACTTATCATATGCTGCATTCACATTTTTATTGGCCTCATATGCTTAGAGATGTAGAGAACTTGCTTAAGAGATGTCTTGTGTGTTTAAAGGCTAAGGCTAGATTGAAACCTCATGGATTGTATACCCCTTTACCCACGCCTAAGTCACCTTGGGAGGATATTAGTATGGACTTCATTGTTGGGTTACCTAGGACTAAGAAGGGGAGAGATTCGATTTTTGTGGTGGTAGATCGATTTTCTAAAATGGCCCATTTTATTGCTTGCCATAAGACCGATGATGCTTATAATGTAGCTAACTTGTTCTTTAGGGAAATTGTTAGATTACATGGAGTACCTAGGAGTATAGTGGGTGATAGGGATGTTAAGTTTTTTAGTTTCTTTTGGAAGACTCTTTGGGGTAAACTAGGGACGAAGTTGTTGTTTTCGACTTCTAGTCATCCTCAAACGGATGGTCAAACCGAAGTAACTAATAGGACGTTAACAAGCATTCTGAGGGCTGTTTTAAAAGATAATTTGAAAGCTTGGGAAGATGTCTTGCCTCATGTAGAATTTGCATATAATCGTACATTACATTCTTCTACTTAACCTAACTCCTTTTGAGTGTGTCTATGGGTTGAATCCTTTTGACCCCTTTGATCTTATACCGTTGCCCATAGAGGAGCGAGTAGATTTTAATGCAGAAAAACAGGTGGAGATCATCAAGGAAATGCATGAAAGGACACGCAAAAGGCCTAGAGGAGAAGGGGAGGCAAGTGGCGGCCAAGGCTAATAGGAACCGCAAGCAAGTGTTGTTCGAACCGGGAGACCTCGTGTGGCTGCATTTGAGGAAGGATAGGTTCCCGGAAAGGCGCAAGTCCAAGTTATCACCTAGGGGAGACGGACCATTCAAAGTACTACGTAAGGTTGGCAACAACGCTTATGTACTAGAGCTCCCGGAGGACTATGGAGTGAGTCCTACTTTCAACGTAGGAGATCTAAGTCCCTTTGAGTCAAGTGATGCGGATGGTGATGATTCGAGGACGAATCCTTCCGAAGAAGGGGAGTATGATGAGGGACCATCACCAACATCCCCTACTAGTCCTACAATGCAAGGGCCAATCACTAGATCAAGGGCAAGGGCAATTCAAGAGGAGGTGTCCAACTTGTTGGTGTCTTTAGCTCCTAAGGAGACCATTGATGATCTATCGCTGATTAAGGCTTCCTTAGTCACGTTAATGACGATTCCCGACGACTTGGACGTGGAAGGGAGACCATGCACACGTGATTTGGAGCCATGCAAGAGCAAGGAAGAGACACTTGTCCCGGAATTGCAAGAAATGGAAGATTGAGGCTTTTGGAGCTTCTATTGTATTTTATATCATCTTTTGGTATAAAATACAAGATATAAGTCCCTTTGAGTCAAAACATTTTAAGGGTTATTTTTATTTGTTTTAGTTTGTTTGTTTTTTGTTTGTTTTATTGTCTTTTTTTTGACAAATGTTATTCCTTTTTTTAGATAGGAGGCTTTCTAGGCATATAAAGCATATAAAAAGCCTCCCTTAGCTTCTTTCCTGATTAGAAAGATTTTAGCCAATTGATAAACCGTCTCTTTGAGAGCTTTTGTTCCTATTCAGAAAATTCAATCAATAAAGTGAGCCATTGATTGAATCGTTGTGAATCCCTGCTAGATTGTTCTTGTGTGTGTTAATCTCTTTAGAGATTGGTGCTACTAGTCAATACTAGTCCCTCCTTGTGCTTGTCTCCATTGAAGGCTTGTGTAAGGTTATAGAAGAAAGGGTTGAAGGCATCATCTTGCTTGGGTTTTGATCAACCTGATCAAGGTTCTTGTAAGGGAGTCTTTTGGTTCTTTTGGATCTACTTCTACCATACATTCCACGTTCCATTTCATTCTCTTTTCTTCCATTTATTCCAACGCCATTTCTTGTTCTAACAATCTGATTTTCGTGCCATTTGTCAAGGAAAAACGTCCATTGTTGGTCTTCGAGGATTCTCAATCTAGATCTAGTCATTTGCGGCCCAATCCCGCATCAAAGTGGTATCAGAGCTAGTTGATTGCGAGTCCGGAATCAGCCATCACCATTGACGGTTTGAGTATCTTCTTTGAGTCTTCTTCTTTGTTTGAGTCATTTGCTTCATTTTAAGAGTCTATTTGAGTCTAATTTGCTTTGTTTCTTGTGTTTATTGGAGAAGAGAGAAAGCCAAGCCAAAACCCATTTTCCGGCCATTCTACATCACTTTCATCGGCCTTTTCTTCATCAAAAACGTCCAGCTCTTCTCTTGGCAAATAACCGTTCAACACAATTTTAGAAGCAAAAGGGGACCACTCTTCCAAAGTGATCAGTTGCAAGTAAAAGAGAGAGGCCACAAAAAGTCCTAAATTGTAGCAACAACAAGAGACTACTTCTAGTTAGTTATCTCTTTTTCTTTTCAATTTTTTCATTCTTCTCCTATTTTATTCCAAAAAACGTCAGCCAAGGTCCTACAAAAAAAAAAAAAAAAAAAACATTTTTTCATATCATTTCATCTTTCCAATCTATCATACATATCATATCATATTCTATACTAACTAAGTTGTGTAGAAGCTAGAAAAACAAGTGTTTTTGCAATCTGATTGTGAAAGGATCATTGAGACTACAAACAAGAGTTACCTACCTCATTTCTTATCCATCACCATTACCTAAAACCAACGTTAAACACCACAGCCGGCCATATCTCTCTCCATTGCATAAGGACAAGGTAAGTGAAGCTCTCTTCTTAGTCTCTTGTGTGTCTATCTCCCTTGTTTCATTCTAATTCTATTATATCTTGAGTTTACCATCTTTGAGAGTCCATAACAGCCTCTTGCATCTTTCTTTGAGTCTTGAGTCTTATCTCCATTTCTTAGTGTCTATCTTGACGTTTTCTGTTGTGAACCTTCAAGCAGCCGTGTATTACCCTTATTCAAGCCAAGGAGTGTGCTAGTTGAGCTAAGGCATTGATCTTAGAAGGAGTTTTAATCCATCCAAGTCAATTGCATCAAATAGCTTGTGATCAACACAACTTGAGTGTGAGAGTGAGAGTAAACACTTGTGAGAATTTTCTGTTTTCTAATTCAACTAGTTTGCTTGTTTTGTGTGTTTTTTTTATCATGTCTAGGTCTAATAGTCCAAGCAAGTCCCAAAGCAGTGAGCCAATGCACCCGGAGACATTTGCTATGTTGAAGCAACTAATGGATTCGGTGGCAAGATTGACCCACCGGATTGGCACGTTGGAGTCTCGGCCAGCACACAGGCCACGCCACAGCCGAGGTCCACTTTCGAGCTAGGAGGCACGTCTAGAGATGCCCCTAGAGAAACAACCCATGAATCACCTCAAAGAACCCCTCAAGAGCAAGGTATGAGACATGCTAACACTCTTCCTAGAACACCTAATGTGCAAGGTTTTGTGGATGATTTTCAGGAGCCACAAGAGGATATTGAGGAAGAAGGCATGTGGAGAGAGTTCCCTAGGCGTCACCCACAGCCAAGGAGAGGACGAGAATATGAGCCAGTAAGGCCTTATCAAGAGCTAGATGGAATAGGGAAAGTGAAGGTCAAGATTCCTAGCTTTGAAGGCAAATGTGACCCGGATGCTTACATGGATTGGGAGACTAAATTGGAACAAATTTGGTCTTGCCATCACTTTGGAGAGAAGGTCCAACTTGCATCATTGAGTTCCAAGGCTATGCACTAGTATGGTGGGATCATCTTGTCAAGGAAAGGGAGAAGAACCTTGGATCCGGCCATCACTACATGGGAACAAATGAAGGCCTTGATGAGAGCTCGCTTTGTACCTCAACATTATGCTAGGGAGCTGAGCAAAGGTTGGAGAATCTTAGGCAAGGAGCCATGAGTGCGAAGAGGTCTACCTCTATGCAAATGGCAATGGTGAACTAATGTGGTTGAAGATGAGGAGTCTACAATGGCTAGGTATCTACGCATTTTAAATTCATCTTTGGCTAATGAAATTGATTTGTATCCTTATAGTACCATGGAGCTGCTGCATTTGGCAATCAAAGTAGAGAAGAAGACAAAGGCTAGGAACCAAGGTGCCAAGACAAGCTTTGGAGCTACAAGCTCATGGAAAGCACACAACAGCCGGCCCAAGGATCCTACGGCCGTGAGCCTACATCCACCAAGGAGGACCGAAAAGCATCAATCATGGACCAAGGAGCACAAAGAAGGAGCTCAACACCTCATTCATCTTCTAGACCCTTGAATGAGCCTTCAAGTGGTCCTAAAGGGAGTACCTCTGACTCTACTCTTCGTTCTAGAGATATTGTGTGTTTTAAATGTCAAGGTAGAGGTCATTATATGAGGGATTGTCCTAATAAGAAAATTCTGATTTTAAATCAATTTGGACAATATGAGAGTGAGGATGAGCATGAAAATGATGATCACACCAACCTTAATGGATTGCATGAAATTGGTAGTGATAGTGATGAGGGCATTGAATATGAGCATGGAGAATCATTAATAGCTAGAAGAACTTTGCATAAGAACTTTGCATGCTAAGCTAGCTCCATGTGAGGATAATCAAAGAGAAAACCTATTTCATACTAGATGTCTAATTAAAGGGAAGGTGTGTAACATGATCATAGATGGAGGTAGTTGTTGCAATATAGCTAGCACTGATTTGATTAATAAGTTGCAAATTACCACATTTTATCACCCTAGGCCTTACAAATTGCATTGGATGAATGATTGTGGAGAATTAAAAGTAAATAGGCAAGCTAGAGTTACTATCACTTTAGGTAACTATGAGGACACCATTATTTGTGATGTAGTTCCCATGCAAGCTTGTCATATTCTTTTGGGACGTCCATGGCAATTTGATAGGAGAGTTAAGCATGATGGTTTTACTAATAGGCATACCTTTGAATTTAATGGTCAAACACTAACTCTTAAGCCTATGACACCATTGCAGATTGCTGAATTTTATGAGAGGAAGAAGGAGTTGAGTGTGGAGCAAAATGAGGTGAAAAAGAGAGGGGATAGCTCACGGCCTAAATCAGAACCCACGGCCAAGACTAGTACCACCCTATTAGCCACACCTTCTAGCATCCAAGGAGGAGTACATCCTAGATTACACCCCTTTAGATGCCATTCTTGTGAGCTTGTGCAAGAGCTTAGTGACTTTGAGTGATGAAGCCAAGGCCACCCTACCTAAGCCCATCCTAGCTATCCTAGATGAGTTTAGTGATGTGTTTCCCGACGAGATTCCGGCTGGCCTTCCACCTTTTAGAGGTATTGAGCACCAAATAGATCTTATTCCCGGTGCTACACTCCCAAACCGTCCAGCCTATAGGATGAACCCTAAGGAGAGCCAAGAGATCCAAAACCAAGTGCAAGAACTCCTAGATAAGGGTTATGTAAGGGAGAGTTTGAGTCCTAGTGCCGTTCCCGTCCTCTTAGTGCCTAAGAAGGACAATACATGGAGGATGTGTGTTGATTGTAGAGCCATCAACAACATCACCATTAAGTACCGCCATCCTATCCCACGTTTAGATGACATGTTAGATGAGTTGAATGGAGCCACATTGTTCTCTAAGATAGATCTTAGGAGTGGTTATCACCAAATCAGAATGAGGGAGGGAGATGAGTGGAAAACGGCGTTCAAGACCAAGTTTGGTCTTTATGAGTGGCTAGTGATGCCATTTGGTTTAACCAATGCTCCTAGCACATTTATGAGATTGATGAATCACGTGTTGAGACACTACATTGGTAGGTTTGTTGTGGTTTACTTTGATGACATCCTCATCTATAGTAAGTCACTTGAAGAGCATGAGGAACATTTGAGGGAAGTACTTGCAACTCTTAGAATTGAATATTTGTATGCTAATTTGAAGAAATGTGAGTTTAGTACTAATCAAGTTGTTTTTCTTGGTTTTGTAGTGAGCACAAAGGTCTAGAGGTGGATGAAGAGAAGATCAAGGCAATCCAGGAATGGCCTACTCCCACAACCGTCGGTCAAGTGAGGAGTTTCCACGGCCTAGCAACCTTCTATAGACGTTTTGTGTGCGAGATTTCAGCACCATAGCAGCCCACTCACGTCCTTGACAAGAAGAAGGTGCCATTTGTGTGGGGAGATGCTCAAGAGAAGGCGTTTAAGGAGTTGAAGTGGCGGCTGTCCCATGCACCTCTCCTAGCTCTTCCGGACTTCACCAAACCTTTTGAGGTCGAGTGTGATGCTTCGGGTATTGGCATTGGAGGAGTACTCATGCAAGAGGGTAAGCCACTAGCCTTCTTTAGTGAGAAATTAAAGGGAGCATGTTTAAACTACTCGACCTATGATAAAGAACTTTATGCATTGTTTAGAGTATTAAAAACATGGCAACATTATTTATGGCCTAGTGAATTTGTCCTACGTACCGATCATGAGTCCTTAAGACATTTTAGGAGTCAAGATAAGTTAGATAGGAGACATGGTAGATGGATGGAGTTTATAGAAACTTTTCCTTATATCATAAAGTATAAAAAGGGCAAGGATAATGTTGTAGCGGATGCTCTCTCTAGGAGACACTCTTTAATCACAACTATGGATTCTAAGGTCTTAGGTTTCTATTATATTAAGGATCTATATGTTGATGATTCTGATTTTGGAGACATATTTAAGCAATGTGCATCTAGAGGAGCCTTTGATAAGTATTACTTGTTTGAGGGTTTTCTATTTAGAGTTGATAAAGTGTGCATTCCTAAGTGTTCCCTTAGGCTATTACTTGTTGAGGAAGCCCATATGGGAGGCTTAATGGGGCATTTTGGGAGAGATAAGACTTATCATATGCTGCATTCACATTTTTATTGGCCTCATATGCTTAGAGATGTAGAGAACTTGCTTAAGAGATGTCTTGTGTGTTTAAAGGCTAAGGCTAGATTGAACCTCATGGATTGTATACCCCCTTACCCACGCCTAAGTCACCTTGGGAGGATATAGTATGGACTTCATTGTTGGTTACCTAGGACTAAGAAGGGGAGAGATTCGATTTTTGTGGTGGTAGATCGATTTTCTAAAATGGCCCATTTTATTGCTTGCCATAAGACCGATGATGCTTATAATGTAGCTAACTTGTTCTTTAGGGAAATTGTTAGATTACATGGAGTACCTAGGAGTATAGTGAGTGATAGGGATGTTAAGTTTCTTAGTTTCTTTTGGAAGACTCTTTGGGGTAAACTAGGGACGAAGTTGTTGTTTTCGACTTCTAGTCATCCTCAAACGGATGGTCAAACCGAAGTAACTAATAGGACGTTAACACAACCATTCTGAGGGCTGTTTTAAAAGATAATTTGAAAGCTTGGGAAGATGTCTTGCCTCATGTAGAATTTGCATATAATCGTACATTACATTCTTCTACTAACCTAACTCCTTTTGAGTGTGTCTATGGGTTGAATCCTTTGACCCCTTTTGATCTTATACCGTTGCCCATAGAGGAGCGAGTAGATTTTAATGCAGAAAAACAGGTGGAGATCATCAAGGAAATGCATGAAAGGACACGCAAAAGGCTAGAGGAGAAGGGGAGGCAAGTGGCGGCCAAGGCTAATAGGAACCGCAAGCAAGTGTTGTTCGAACCGGGAGACCTCGTGTGGCTGCATTTGAGGAAGGATAGGTTCCCGGAAAGGCGCAAGTCCAAGTTATCACCTAGGGAGACGGACCATTCAAAGTACTACGTAAGGTTGGCAACAACGCTTATGTACTAGAGCTCCGAGGACTATGGAGTGAGTCCTACTTTCAACGTAGGAGATCTAAGTCCCTTTGAGTCAAGTGATGCGGATGGTGATGATTCGAGGACGAATCCTTCCGAAGAAGGGGAGTATGATGAGGGACCATCACCAACATCCCCTACTAGTCCTACAATGCAAGGGCCAATCACTAGATCAAGGGCAAGGGCAATTCAAGAGGAGGTGTCCAACTTGTTGGTGTCTTTAGCTCCTAAGGAGACCATTGATGATCTATTGCTGATTAAGGCTTCCTTAGTCACGTTAATGACGATTCCCGACGACTTGGACGTGGAAGGGAGACCATGCACACGTGATTTGGAGCCATGCAAGAGCAAGGAAGAGACACTTGTCCCGGAATTGCAAGAAATGGAAGATTGAGGCTTTTGGAGCTTCTATTGTATTTTATATCATCTTTTGGTATAAAATACAAGACTTTTTTATAACCTTTAGGCTCAAAACATTTTAAGGGTTATTTTTATTTGTTTTAGTTTGTTTTGTTTGTTTTATTGTCTTTTTTTGACAAATGTTATTCCTTTTTTTAGATAGGAGGCTTTCTAGGCATATAAAAAGCCTCCCTTAGCTTCTTTCCTGATTAGAAGATTTTAGCCAATTGATAAACCGTCTCTTTGAGAGCTTTTGTTCCTATTCAGAAAATTCAATCAATAAAGTGAGCCATTGATTGAATCGTTGTGAATCCCTGCTAGATTGTTCTTGTGTGTGTTAATCTCTTTAGAGATTGGTGCTACTAGTCAATACTAGTCCCTCCTTGTGCTTGTCTCCATTGAAGGCTTGTGTAAGGTTATAGAAGAAAGGGTTGAAGGCATCATCTTGCTTGGTTTTGATCAACTGATCAAGGTTCTTGTAAGGGAGTCTTTTGGTTCTTTTGGATCTACTTCTACCATACATTCCACGTTCCATTTCATTCTCTTTTCTTCCATTTTTCCAACGCCATTTCTTGTTCTAACAATCTGATTTTCGTGCCATTTGTCAAGGAAAAACGTCCATTGTTGGTCTTCGAGGATTCTCAATCTAGATCTAGTCATTTGCGGCCCCAATCCCGCATCAAAGTGGTATCAGAGCTAGTTGATTGCGAGTCCGGAATCAGCCATCACCATTGACGGTTTGAGTATCTTCTTTGAGTCTTTTCTTTGTTTGAGTCATTTGTTCATTTTAAGAGTCTATTTGAGTCTAATTTGCTTTGTTTCTTGTGTTTATTGGAGAAGAGAGAAAGCCAATCCAAAACCGCCATTTTCCGGCCATTCTACATCACTTTCATCGGCCTTTTCTTCATCAAAAACGTCCAGCTGCTTCCTCTTGGCAAATAACCGTTCAAACACAATTTTAGAAGCAAAAGGGGACCACTCTTCACATAAGTGATCAGCCATTGCAAGTAAAAGAGAGAGGCCACAAAAAGTTCCTAAATTGTAGCAACAACAAGAGACTACTTCTAGTTAGTTATCTCTCTTTTCTTTCAATTTTTTAATTTTCTCTCTCATTTCCTTCCAAAAAACGTCAGCCAAGGTCCCACAAAAAAAAAAAAAAAAAAGAAACATTTTTTCTCATATCATTTCATCATCCTACCTATCATACATTTCATATCATATTCCTATACTAACCTAAGTTGTGTAGAAGCTAGAAAAACAAGTGTTTTTGCAATCTGATTGTGAAAGGATCATTGAGACTACAAACAAGAGTTACCTACCTCATTTCTTATCCATCACCATTACCTAAAACCAACGTTAAACACCACAGCCGGCCATATCTCTCTCCATTGCATAAGGACAAGGTAAGTGAAGCTCTCTTCTTAGTCTCTTGTGTGTCTATCTCCTTGTTTCATTCTAATTCTATTATATCTTGAGTTTACCATCTTTGAGAGTCCATAACAGCCTCTTGCATCTTTCTTTGAGTCTTGAGTCTTATCTCCATTTCTTAGTGTCTATCTTGACGTTTTCTGTTGTGAACCTTCAAGCAGCCGTGTATTACCCTTATTCAAGCCAAGGAGTGTGCTAGTTGAGCTAAGGCATTGATCTTAGAAGGAGTTTTAATCCATCCAAGTCAATTGCATCAAATAGCTTGTGATCAACACAACTTGAGTGTGAGAGTGAGAGTAAACACTTGTGAGAATTTTCTGTTTTATCTAATTCAACTAGTTTGCTTGTTTTGTGTTTTTTTTTTATCATGTCTAGGTCTAATAGTCCAAGCAAGTCCCAAAGCAGTGAGCCAATGCACCCGGAGACATTTGCTATGTTGAAGCAACTAATGGATTCGGTGGCAAGATTGACCCACCGGATTGGCACGTTGGAGTCTCGGCCAGCACACACGGCCACGCCACAGCCGAGGTCCACTTTCGAGCTAGGAGGCACGTCTAGAGAAAACAACCCATGAATCACCTCAAAGAACCCCTCAAGAGCAAGGTATGAGACATGCTAACACTCTTCCTAGAACACCTAATGTGCAAGGTTTTGTGGATGATTTTCAGGAGCCACAAGAGGATATTTGAGGAAGAAGGCATGTGGAGAGAGTTCCCTAGGCGTCACCCACAGCCAAGGAGAGGACGAGAATATGAGCCAGTAAGGCCTTATCAAGAGCTAGATGGAATAGGGAAAGTGAAGGTCAAGATTCCTAGCTTTGAAGGCAAATGTGACCCGGATGCTTACATGGATTGGGAGACTAAATTGGAACAAATTTGGTCTTGCCATCACTTTGGAGAGCAAAGGAAGGTCCAACTTGCATCATTGGAGTTCCAAGGCTATGCCTAGTATGGTGGGATCATCTTGTCAAGGAAAGGAGAAGAACCTTGGATCCGGCCATCACTACATGGGAACAAATGAAGGCCTTGATGAGAGCTCGCTTTGTACCTCAACATTATGCTAGGAGCTGAGGCAAAGGTTGGAGAATCTTAGGCAAGGAGCCATGAGTGCCGAAGAGGTCTACACCTCTATGCAAATGGCAATGGTGAAAGCTAATGTGGTTGAAGATGAGGAGTCTACAATGGCTAGGTATCTACGCATTTTAAATTCATCTTTGCTAATGAAATTGATTTGTATCCTTATAGTACCATGGTGGAGCTGCTGCATTTGGCAATCAAAGTAGAGAAGAAGACAAAGGCTAGGAACCAAGGTGCCAAGACAAGCTTTGGAGCTACAAGCTCATGGAAAGCACACAACAGCCGGCCCCAAGGATCCTACCGTGAGCCTACATCCACCAAGGAGGACCGAAAAGCATCAATCATGGACAAGGAGCCACAAAGAGGAGCTCAACACCTCATTATCATCTTCTAGACCCTTGAATGAGCCTTCAAGTGGTCCTAAAGGGAGTACCTCTGACTCTACTCTTCGTTCTAGAGATATTGTGTGTTTTAAATGTCAAGGTAGAGGTCATTATATGAGGGATTGTCCTAATAAGAAAATTCTGATTTTAAATCAATTTGGACAATATGAGAGTGAGGATGAGCATGAAAATGATGATCACACCAACCTTAATGGATTGCATGAAATTGGTAGTGATAGTGATGAGGGCATTGAATATGAGCATGGAGAATCATTAATAGCTAGAAGAACTTTGCATGCTAAGCTAGCTCCATGTGAGGATAATCAAAGAGAAAACCTATTTCATACTAGATGTCTAATTAAAGGGAAGGTGTGTAACATGATCATAGATGGAGGTAGTTGTTGCAATATAGCTAGCACTGATTTGATTAATAAGTTGCAAATTACCACATTTTATCACCCTAGGCCTTACAAATTGCATTGGATGAATGATTGTGGAGAATTAAAAGTAAATAGGCAAGCTAGAGTTACTATCACTTTAGGTAACTATGAGGACACCATTATTTGTGATGTAGTTCCCATGCAAGCTTGTCATATTCTTTTGGGACGTCCATGGCAATTTGATAGGAGAGTTAAGCATGATGGTTTTACTAATAGGCATACCTTTGAATTTAATGGTCAAACACTAACTCTTAAGCCTATGACACCATTGCAGATTGCTGAATTTTATGAGAGGAAGAAGGAGTTGAGTGTGGAGCAAAATGAGGTGAAAAGAGAGGGGATAGCTCACGGCCTAAATCAGAACCCACGGCCAAGACTAGTACCACCCTATTAGCCACACCTTCTAGTGTCCTTCTAGCATCCAAGGAGGAGTACATCCTAGATTACACCCCTTTAGATGCCATTCTTGTGAGCTTGTGCAAGAGCTTAGTGACTTTGAGTGATGAAGCCAAGGCCACCCTACCTAAGCCCATCCTAGCTATCCTAGATGAGTTTAGTGATGTGTTTCCCGACGAGATTCCGGCTGGCCTTCACCTTTTAGAGGTATTGAGCACCAAATAGATCTTATTCCCGTGCTACACTCCCAAACCGTCAGCCTATAGGATGAACCCTAAGGAGAGCCAAGAGATCCAAAACCAAGTGCAAGAACTCCTAGATAAGGGTTATGTAAGGGAGAGTTTGAGTCCTAGTGCCGTTCCCGTCCTCTTAGTGCCTAAGAAGGACAATACATGGAGGATGTGTGTTGATTGTAGAGCCATCAACAACATCACCATTAAGTACCGCCATCCTATCCCACGTTTAGATGACATGTTAGATGAGTTGAATGGAGCCACATTGTTCTCTAATAGATCTTAGGAGTGGTTATCACCAAATCAGAATGAGGGAGGGAGATGAGTGGAAAACGGCGTTCAAGACCAAGTTTGGTCTTTATGAGTGGCTAGTGATGCCATTTGGTTTAACCAATGCTCCTAGCACATTTATGAGATGATGAATCACGTGTTGAGACACTACATTGGTAGGTTGTTGTGGTTTACTTGATGACATCCTCATCTATAGTAAGTCACTTGAAGAGCATGAGGAACATTTGAGGGAAGTACTTGCAACTCTTAGAATTGAATATTTGTATGCTAATTTGAAGAAATGTGAGTTTAGTACTAATCAAGTTGTTTTTCTTGGTTTTGTAGTGAGCACAAAGGTCTAGAGGTGGATGAAGAGAAGATCAAGTCAAGTGAGGAGTTTCCACGGCCTAGCAACCTTCTATAGACGTTTTGTGCGAGATTTCAGCACCATAGCAGCCCCACTCACGTCCTTGACAAAGAAGAAGATGCCATTTGTGTGGGGAGATGCTCAAGAGAAGGCGTTTAAGGAGTTGAAGTGGCGGCTGTCCCATGCACCTCTCCTAGCTCTTCCGGACTTCACCAAACCTTTTGAGGTCGAGTGTGATGCTTCGGGTATTGGCATTGGAGGAGTACTCATGCAAGAGGGTAAGCCACTAGCCTTCTTTAGTGAGAAAATTAAAGGGAGCATGTTTAAACTACTCGACCTATGAAAAACTTTATGCATTGTTTAGAGTATTAAAAACGTGGCAACATTATTTATGGCCTAGTGAATTTGTCCTACGTACGCGATCATGAGTCCTTAAGACATTTTAGGAGTCAAGATAAGTTAGATAGGAGACATGGTAGATGGATGGAGTTTATAGAAATTTTCCTTATATCATAAAGTATAAAAAGGGCAAGGATAATGTTGTAGCGGATGCTCTCTCTAGGAGACACTCTTTCATCACAACTATGGATTCTAAGGTCTTAGGTTTCTATTATATTAAGGATCTATATGTTGATGATTCTGATTTTGGAGACATATTTAAGCAATGTGCATCTAGAGGAGCCTTTGATAAGTATTACTTGTTTGAGGGTTTTCTATTTAGAGTTGATAAAGTGTGCATTCCTAAGTGTTCCCTTAGGCTATTACTTGTTGAGGAAGCCCATATGGGAGGCTTAATGGGGCATTTTGGGAGAGATAAGACTTATCATATGCTGCATTCACATTTTTATTGGCCTCATATGCTTAGAGATGTAGAGAACTTGCTTAAGAGATGTCTTGTGTGTTTAAAGGCTAAGGCTAGATTGAAACCTCATGGATTGTATACCCCTTACCCACGCCTAAGTCACCTTGGGAGGATATTAGTATGGACTTCATTGTTGGGTTACCTAGGACTAAGAAGGGGAGAGATTCGATTTTTGTGGTGGTAGATCGATTTTTAAACTGGCCCATTTTATTGCTTGCCCATAAGACCGATGATGCTTATAATGTAGCTAACTTGTTCTTTAGGGAAATTGTTAGATTACATGGAGTACCTAGGAGTATAGTGAGTGATAGGGATGTTAAGTTTCTTAGTTTCTTTTGGAAGACTCTTTGGGGTAAACTAGGGACGAAGTTGCTGCTTTCGATTCTAGTCATCCTCAAACGGATGGTCAAACCGAAGTAACTAATAGGACGTTAACAACCATTCTGAGGGCTGTTTTAAAAGATAATTTGAAAGCTTGGGAAGATGTCTTGCCTCATGTAGAATTTGCATATAATCGTAAATTACATTCTTCTACTAACCTAACTCCTTTTCAGTGTGTCTATGGGTTGAATCCTTTGACCCCTTTTGATCTTATACCGTTGCCCATAGAGGAGCGAGTAGATTTTAATGCAGAAAAACAGGTGGAGATCATCAAGGAAATGCATGAAAGGACACGCAAAAGGCTAGAGGAGAAGGGGAGGCAAGTGGGGCCAAGGCTAATAGGAACCGCAAGCAAGTGTTGTTCGAACCGGGAGACCTCGTGTGGCTGCATTTGAGGAAGGATAGGTTCCCGGAAAGGCGCAAGTCCAAGCTATCACCTAGGGAGACGGACCATTCAAAGTACTACGTAAGGTTGGCAACAACGCTTATGTACTAGAGCTCCCGGAGGACTATGGAGTGAGTCCTACTTTCAACGTAGGAGATCTAAGTCCCTTTGAGTCAAGTGATGCGGATGGTGATGATTCGAGGACGAATCCTTCCCAAGAAGAGACACTTGTCCGGAGACCATTGATGTCTTTAGCTCCTAAGGAGACCATTGATGATCTATTGCTGATTGAGGCTTCCTTAGTCACGTTAATGACGATTCCCGACGACTTGGACGTGGAGGGAGACCATGCACACGTGATTTGGAGCCATGCAAGAGCAAGAAAGAGACACTTGTCCCGGAATTGCAAGAAATGGAATATTGAGGCTTTTGGAGCTTCTTTTGTATTTTATATCAACTTTTGGTATAAAATACAAGACTTTTTATAACCTTTAGGCTCAAAACAATTTAAGGTTATTTTTATTTGTTTTATTTGTTTTATTGTTTTTTTTTGACAAATGTTATTCCTTTTTAAGATAGGAGGCTTTCTAGGCATATAAAAAGCCTCCCTTAGCTTCTTTCCTGATTAGATAGATTTAGCCAATTGATAAACCGTCTCTTTGAGAGCTTTTGTTCCTATTCAGAAAATTCAATCAATAAAGTGAGTCATTGATTGAATCGCTGTGAATCCCTGCTAGATTGTTCTTGTGTGTGTTAATCTCTTTAGAGATTGGTGCTACTAGTCAATACTAGTCCCTCCTTGTGCTTGTCTCCATTGAAGGCTTGTGTAAGAATATAGAAGAAAGGGTTGAAGGCATCATCTTGCTTGGGTTTTGATTAATCTGATCAAGGTTCTTGTAAGGGAGTCTTTTGGTTTCTTTTGGATCTACTTCTACCATACATTCCACGTTCCATTTCATTCTCTTTTCTTCCATTTTTTCCAACGCCATTTCTTGTTCTAAACAATCTGATTTTCGTGCCATTTGTCAAGGAAAAACGTCCATTGTTGGTCTTCGAGGATTCCAAATCTAGATCTAGTCATTTGCGGCCCAATCCCGCATCAACTCCTCTCCCAGGTTTGGCGGGTTCGTCGGTTTTGACTTCAGGCCTTAAGCTTCTTCTCAACTGTCACTGCGAGATGTAGTAGAAATGTCAAGTTAGAATATGCGTATAACTTTATCTCGTTAGCTAGATGAGGGTGTAGAATCATAAGATATCTTGTCATGGGGGCTTCTTCTTCTTCTTGCACATCAACTCTGATGTAGGAGCATCTCACAGCCTGACCTCATCTCCATGCACCGATGAGTACACAAGCAAGAGGCGTCGAGTTGTTACCAAGGGAGATCACGAGTTGGACGTAGAGAGAGGGACCAAAAGAAGATGTCAAGATGAAGACCGAGAGTTGGAGAGGAGCAACCGAGATCATGACCGAGATTTGGAGAGGAGCAGCCGAGATCATGATCGAGAGTTGGAGAGGAGCAGCCGAGATCATGACCGAGACATGGGAGAGAGGATGGGCCATGGTCCACTTGATCCATATGAAGAAGAGGTCCGTCGGGCTGCATTTGAAGGAAGAAGATTTCGGGCTAATTTAAGTGGCTAAATTAGGCCCAGCTTCCTTATTATTTTAAAGCCCATTCTTGGACATCTTTTAAATAAAAGATGGGCTTGCTTTTAATTATTTGTTTCGGGCCTTTTAAGACTTGTTACTTTAGCACACTAGTTATTTTATTATTTGATCTTATCTGTTAGAGATTTGATCTTATCTTTTAAGGTAGAATGGGCTCGATCTTGGATCAAGTCCATAGCCCGTAGGAAAACCCCTAGATGACGCAACTCTAGCCTATATAAGGCCTAGGGTGGACTTCTCTTTTGACTCACCTTTGAATGAATTAAAACACAAGTACTTTCGAGTATTGTTTCTCTTCTATCCATATTCTTCTCGTGGAATCGAGACAACTTACTGTGTGAGCGGAATCCGTTTGCCCAGCAACTTTGGTGCTGTTTTAAGTTGTGTCACTTGGATTGGCAAGTTGGTGCTCTCAATCATCTCCGGGTGACTTCTCGTGCTTTGGGGACAATCGCTTTCCCCTCCGTGTGAGATTATAGTGGAAGGGCTTCTTCAAGTCATTACAAGTTGTGTGTTAGGGCCTTAGTTTCCCTATCTCTTGGTTGCCTTAAGGGTTCGACCAGATCTATCCATCTATCGATCATTCACAATCATTGGATCATTCCTCCGTCTTTTGTTTTCAAGTTTCCACCTTTTAAATATTTTCTTCATCGCGAGTCTTGGGGTTGAAAGATCGGTCAACTGACGGCTAACCCCGTATCAAATTGGTACCAGAGCTTCAGGTTCATCAACCTTCACACGTCCCATATAAAACACAAAAAAAATTTCGAGCTTTCAAGATCCGTCAAGGAAGTTCTACACAAAAGAGTCACCAGAGCAGGATCCGTAACGGTTAGTTCTACTATTCTCGTTATTTTTCTGCAATTTTCAATTCCGCATTCAATTTCTTGAAAAGAAGGATTTTTGTGGCCTATTGTTGATTTGAATACATATTTTTGCCTAAGATTCGATATTTTCTCGTTTTGATCGATTTTAACCCGTCCACCATAAAAACGCCCCCACCACCCAAAACCGCCGTTTCCGGCGCCGCCGCCAAAGCTCCGCCTTGCGCAGATTGCACCCGAGGCTACGGCCTCAGCCCTTGCCCGCCACCCTCAGCCGCCGCCCTTTCCCGCCGTCCCTATAGGCGCCATCCTTTGCGCCGCCGCCCGAAGCCTCAGCCGCCGCCCCGCCCTTTCGGCCTCCGCCGAAACCCGAACCTATCCCGGCCGAGATTTCTAACTCTGCGCCGCAGCCGTCACCCCCTCGAAACCCTACCCGAAACCCTAGCCGTCGCCTCCGGTGTCGCTAAACCCTAACCCTAATCCTAACCCTAAGCCGTCGTTGATGCGGGAGCATCTAGGAACCGAGCCTCAATACAAGAAGTGACAAGACCATCTAGGAAGAGACGTAGTACGAGAGAAGAAACGCAGGAATATGAAGGAAGAAGCACGCATGTAAGAAGAGGAAGAAACACAATCCAGACGTGAGAAGAGGAGGAGAGAGCCGGGCTGAATCGAGTGCTGAACTAAGCCCAACATATCATTTATTTTCAGCCCATTTTTGAGACATTTTAAATTAGGTTTTTTGCATTTATTTTTATAAACAATTATCTTGTTTCTAGAAGGTCGAGATCTCTTAAAGATTTGACCTTATCGTTTCATTAGAAGATCTATATCTCGTAAAGATTTGATCCTATCTTTTCGCATTTAAATTCATTTCTTTATTCATTTCCGGGCTCGATCTTGGATCAAGCCCGCATCCCATGTAGACGTCCCACCTTGCTTATAAAAGGCCAAGCTGGACGTCATTTCCAGACACTTCAGATTAATATAAACATTGATACTTTTCAGTATTCCTTTCTCGAGGTTTTCGAGTCTTGATTAGGTGAGAGGCCTTTCAAAACCCTGGATACGTCCAGTTCTGGTCTAGCAGCTAGGAAGAGTCGCTACTGCGAGAGGAAGGCTCTTTCGAATTCTAGGCGACTTCTTTGTGTTCCGGACCCCGTTCGACCGGCCACCGAGATTAAAGGAAGAGTCACTACTGCGAGGGGAAGGCTCTTTCACTATCCAGCACGATCCAATCCCAATCATCGGATCCTTCATCCATCCATCCACACGTCTATCATACCATTCCCACGCCTATTCCATCCTCACGGCTTATCCCCGTATCAAATTGGCATCAGAGCAAAGGTTAATCAACACCCGCCGTCGTCAAAAACAAAAATCGGGAGCTTTCAAGATTCGTCAAGAAGGTTTCAACAAAAAAACGATTGGGGCAGAAGGAGTAACAGTTAGTCTTACTATTCTCGTTAACAACTGATTTTTCACAATCTAAACTGTCAATTACTTGAAAAAGATTGAATTGTGGCCTGAATTTGTTTTCCCACAAAAGAAATTTCCGCCTGAGATCCAATTACTCTTTTTTTCGTAAACTATAACGGATCAACCGGTGCAAACCTATCAGGGATAGTAGTAGGGGACACCTAGAACGTGCTTCTTAGCCACGGGCCACCATTGTTGAATCCTCCGCCATCTACCGCAGCAGCCGCTGCACCTATAAATAAAAAATAAAAAAATTCGGCCGATCTCGGCCAACTCTGACCGAGATCCACCACTGCGCCGCCGGCCTCACGCCAACGCCGCCCCTATCACCGCCCACCACCACCACTACGGGAAGTTTTCGGCGCCCACCACCCAAAGCAGCACTGCTGCCGCCCACCATCACCAACAGCCGGCCCCAGCTGCAGTTTTGGCCAATCTCGGCCTCTTTTGACCGATCCCCCGCCTGCGCCCCCGGCAACCTTTTTTTTTCCGCCACCACAAACCGCCACCACAACCCCATCCGGCCCCTTTAGGGTTACGGCCTACAAAAAAAAAACCTTTACGGCGCCGGAACCTTAGTTTCTGCCGCAGTCGCCGCCACCCACCACCTTGCCGCCACCCATACCCCGCCGCCTCTCTTGAGCCGGTTTTCACCACCACCATCCCAACAGCCGCCAAACACACGGCTTCCTGCCGCCAGGAGCCGCCAAATACCGCCACCGTCCACCGCTGCCTCAGCCGCCGTCCGCCGTTGTTGCACAGCCTCAGCCACCGCCCCTGCGCCACTGCAGTGCCAGCCGGCGCCAGCCTTTCCCAACCCTAGGGTTTCGGCAAGCATATGTAACAAAAAAAAAAAAAAAGAAAACGGGAACGGGAACGGGATTGTGATCATCTTCGGCTTTCTTGAAAAATATTCACTTCGTTTTTTTTCAAGAAAGGAGCCTCTTTTTATATTGTTCATATTGTTTATATCTCTGTGAATATCCTTGTACATTTTATATCCCTTGTTCCATTTAGGTTCCCTGCAGACACTACTCAAAACCCTTTTGCTTAAACCCTTTTGTTCTTTTGAAGCCTTTTTTTTTTTTTTCCCTTGCCTTTCAAAATTTTCAGGCTACTTTCAATTTTTTCTTCTCAAGATTCATTGACTTTAGTTGAGGAAATTGAGGCGAGTATAGATTATTTGATATGTCTAACTCAGGAAGAGAGAACGAACAAATAGGCGACGTACCTAGAGCTATGGATACCGAGGCTATACTGACAAGGATTATGGAAAGGTTGGACGCTTTGGAGACACGGATAACGAACACCCAAACAACCCTCCGCCACCTAGATAACCCTTGTTTCGGGCTAATCCCGGAGTCATGCAGCCAAGGAGGTACATCAGAAGGGAATTGGACTTTGAGGATAGAGAGGTCTACTCCAAAGCTAAAGTGAAGATACCACCATTTGAAGGAAAGTGTGATGCTGATCTATACCTTGTCTGGGAGGCAAAAGTGGAACAAATATGGAGCTGTCATAATGTTCCGGAACCTAAAAAGGTACAATACGCTGCACGTGAGTTTACGGGATATGCACTAATGTGGTGGAATAACATGTTGAAAGAAAGAAGACGATGTCTAGATACCGAGATCAATACTTGGGATCAGATGAAGGCAATCATGAGAGCCCGATTCGTTCCCCCATACCATGGAAGAGATTTCCGTCAAAGGTTAGAGAACCTGAAACAAGGTTCTATGAGTGCCGAAGAAGTCTACGCCGCAATGGAAATGGCTATAGTCAGAGCTGATGTGCAGGAAGATGAGGAAGCTACGATGGCAAGGTATCTCCGGATTTTGCACCCTACTCTAGCACACGAGATAGAGTTGTATGCATATACTAACTTGATAGATTTACTACATCTCGCTGTGAGAGTGGAGAAGAAACTGAAGTTGCACAGACGAACCCCTCAGTCATGGAGAGGAAGTTCGAATCGAGATCAATCCAACAACAACCGAGACATGAGAAACAATAGCAAAGATTCTACAAGTCTGGGAGCTGTATCTACTCCAAACAAGACCCCTACCACGACATCCCAAGGAAGTAGCTCTAGTTCTACTCGAGCTAGAGACATCTCATGCTTTAAGTGACATGGAAGAGGACACTACGCTAGGGATTGTGCCAACTCAAGGACATTATTCATCAATGACATGGGTTTCTATGAATCAGATTCTGACACAAAGGACTTTGCCGAAGAAAAATCGGCCCTTGTCGCCGATAAAGAAAGTGCAAAGGATGTGGACGAGCTACCTTTCGTTGAGGGATTATGTTTACATGCGAGCAGAATCGTCCCTGACCCTCAACTTGTCATACGAACTCCACACGAGATGGACATTGATGACCATAACAATGACGTCATTGTTGAAGTTTCGAGTCATGATCCAAAGGATGGCGAATACTTAGATGATTGCATGAGCATTGACGCTGTTCACCAACCGGTTAGCATGAACATGAATGAGATGACCAAGAAAGTAAACGAGAACGGTCTTATCTTCGAAGCTATTTGACTGTTTCGTTATTAGAAGGGCACTTAGCATCTTACCTTCTAAAAGCGAAGATAATCAAAGAGAAAATCTGCTCCATACCAGATGTTTGGTCAAAGGAAGGGTCTTATCTTCGAAGTTATTTGACTGTTTGGTCAAAGGAAGGGTATGCAACATGATCATTGATAGTGAAAGTTGCAGCAACTTAGTGAGTAATGAAGTAATTGAGAAATTGCAGCTATGAATAGTTCAGCATCCCCGTCCTTACAAATTAGGGTGATGAACGATTGTGGAGAAATCAGAATCGACAAGAAGGCCAACGTTACATTCAAAATCGGAACATATGAGGACACTGTGCTATGTGATATCGCTCTTATGCAAGCCTGTCACATTCTACTTGGGCGACCTTGGGAGTATGATAGAGATGTCACACATAACGGAAAGACGATTCGTTTTTGTTTTTCTTTTCAGGGGAAAGATTTCATACTCAAACCCATGACTCCCACGGAAGTCACTGAGTATTATGAGAAGAGGAAGAACAAAGACGATGCTGGGAAAAAGACATTGATGATTCAGAAGCTAGAGAGGACGGAGCCGCGACATACAGATCCATTTTTGTGTCCCGTCTACAGTCATGTGTGCAAGGAGTTCTTATCCTCCATTTTCGAGATAGGTATGTTTGAGGCTCTCCTTGGAAGTATCAAAGACATTAACGGGATGATCGCAGTATATAACTGGAGACATTTAGCGACTAAATACCCTTCATTGAGTATTATTACTTTGTTCGAGGATCCGCTTAAGGTTGATTGCACAGATTGACATCTTGAATATCAGTCCCACGTCCTACAGACATTGCAATTATAACAGGGAAATGTTTTCATCTCTTCAAGATAAAACATTGGAGGTAGTCAATGTCACTTTCACACCTTATTCAAGTGGCAACTGTGAATTATCCATTCGTGTTCGTACTGTTGGAGGCAATGGATTCAGGGAGACAGGAACAAGTCTAAACTTTACAGATTCGAGGACGAATCTTTCTCAAGAAAGGGAGGTTGATGGAGGAGCATCTAGGAACCGAGCCTCAATACAAGAAGTGACAAGACCATCCAGGAAGAGACGTAGTACGAGAGAAGAAACGCAGGAATATGAAGTGGAAGAAGCACGCATGTAAGAAGAGGAAGAACACAATCCAGACATGAGAAGAGGAGGAAGCCGGGCTGAATCGAGTGGCTGAACTAAGCCCAACATATCATTTATTTCCAGCCCATTTTTGAGACATTTTAAATTAGGTTTTTGCATTTATTTTATAAACAATTATCTTGTTTTTAGAAGGTCGAGATCTCTTAAAGATTTGACCTTATCGTTTCATTAGAAGATCTTATCTCGTAAAGATTTGATCTTATCTTTTCGCATTTAAATTCATTTCTTTATTCATTTCCGGCTCGATCTTGGATCAAGCCCGCAACCCATGTAGACGTCCCACCTTGCCTATAAAAGGCCAAGCTGGACGTCATTTCCAGACACTTCAAATTAATATAAACATTGATACTTTTCAATATTCCTTTCTCGAGGGTTTTCGAGTCTTGATTAGGTGAGAGGCCTTTCAAAACCCTAGACACGTCCAGTTCTGGTCTAGCAGCTAGGAAGAGTCGCTACTGCGAGAGAAAGGCTTTTCGAATTCTAGGCGACTTCTTTGTGTTCCGGACCCCGTTCGACCGGCCACCGAGATTAAAGGAAGAGTCACTACTACGAGGGGTAGGCTCTTTCACTATCCAGCACGATCCAATCCCAATCATCAGATCCTTCATCCATCCATCCACACGTCTATCATACCATTCCCACGCCTATTCCATCTTCTAGATAGCCTAAGTTTGTGGTGTTGAAAGATCGAGAATCCTTACGGCTTATCTCCGTATCAGTCGGGCCTCGTCAAATTGGCCCAACCCGACCCATCTCGTCCCATCAACCGAGATCCACAAAAAAAAAAAAAAAAACTGAACCGGTTCAGCCGGTCCATCACTGCACCGCCGCCCGCCGCCGTCCGCCACCGCCTTGGGTAGTCTCGCAATTGTCTAGTTATAAAAAAAAAAGAAGAGAAGGCCAAAGGCCGTACAAAAAAGAAAAAAGAAAAAAGAAACGTTACTTGCGAGCTAAGTTATTCAGTTTCCGCGGTTGTGCATCTTGTGCGAGTTTTGTTTTGGCAGACGTCCCTTTGAGTATCATTGATATATATTGTTTCCCTGGGAGCTCCCTACATCACTGCAGGGCAACCATAAATTGCACTTCTTTCCTTTTTCCTTTTATTTTTCCCTTGTTTCCTTTTGCCTTCCCTTTCCTTATTTTGTTTCCTTTTCCCTTATTACCTTTTTTCTATTTTATTTCCCTTTTTCTTTTTTGTATTTAATTTTCAAAAAGCCGCAAATTATCTTTTCTATTTTGAGATTATTGATTTGTTGGTTGAGAATATTGCAAGCGATATTAGTTTTGCTTTTCTAGCTAGCACCACATAAAAGCCTTTTCCTTTTGAGATCTGGATCGATCACCTTGTTTTCTTGCCTGAACGCATTAACTCGTTGATTGTTTGAGACATCTTTCTTGTAGATTCACAGTGATCCTCGCAAACCGGTTAAGAGGAAGTTGCGAAGCTTACGAGATAGGTTCTGAGCGAGACACTTGAAGAGGGTAGCCTACGAGTTTATCTTTAATTAACCTTAACAAGTTTGTTTGCTTTGAGTCATGTCTGCAGGAAGAGAAAACAGGAACCGGATACCTGACGCGCCACGAGTTGTGGCCCCGAGGCTATGCTAGCCCGTATCTTGGAAAGATTAGATAAACTAGAAGCACGGATGAGAGGATGACAGATCAGGACGAACGCGTTCCAGGCCACGTGGAGGAGAGACGACCGAGACTACGGCCTAGACCTCGGCAGTTCTGGCCGAGATGTGTTCCACCTGAACCGAGACGACGGCCGAGATTTCGCTAGCTCCAGCCGAGACATCCGAACACCACCCCGGGCTGCACTTACCTTGGACAGAGCTACTACCTCGACACCGCAGGAAACCAGATATGGTCCGACCATAAGAGCTAGAGATATCCAATGTTCCAAGTGTCAAGGACGAGGTCACACAACGGAGGAATGTCCTAATAAAAGGACAGTGACCATTAATGATCAAGGATATTACGAGTCAGATTCCGACTCCGACGAAGAAGACGAGAATGACGGTGAAAAGAATATGCTTCCGGAAAATGCCTTCACTTAAGTAAGATCGTTCCTGACACTTACCCTTTTTTTGAGAAATTTAGATTATGTACCACTATGATTCATACTGATGAGCATAAACTAGAAATACCTGCTGATTTTTCTAGTCATAAAAAGGAGATGTCTAAGTGCTTAAGGAATGATACCATTACTGAAATAATTACGCCTTCACCTATGTGTTCTAAGTGATGAAATGCTTCCTACTATTAATGCTGAAATTGGGGCAATATTACTGAAATTAATTCACATCACTAGGCCCTATTGATACGATTTATTCACTTACCAATTTTGTTGAGCATCTAGCTAATTTTAAGACAAAGGAAGCAACGGAAGATGACAAACAAAGAGTTAACTTGTTCCATACACGCTGTTTGGTTCAAGGAAAGGATTTTTCACATGATCATTGACAGTGGAGTTGCAGCAATCTAGTGAGCACGGAGGTTGTTAGACAGTTACATATGGAAACCATACATCACCCACGGCCCTATAAACTTGGGTGGATAATGCCTGTGACGGACTTATGATCAACAAACAAGCTTGTGTCACGCTAAAGATCCGAGCTTATGAGGACACGGTCTTGTGCGACATTGCACCTATAGACTCATGTCACATCTTGCTTGGTAGACCATGGAGTATGACAGAGATGTAACACGTACAGGAAAAACTAATCATTATTGTTTTACTTTTCAGGGTAAAGACTTCATTCTAAAACCTATGACTCCCGCAGAAGCTGCTATTAAGACAAACGAAGAAAATGTTGAGGAAGAAGCGTTGCTTGTCTCTCCCAGGAATTCAATTCCTGACCCTTATACATGCCCCAACACAACTATGTTTATCAGGAAATCGTATCTTCTTGGCAAAGTGTTGGCATGGTAGAGAGTCTAGTGGAGAGACTCCATGGACTTCGTAAAGCATTGTCTATTTACCATTGGAGTTATATGGCTAATGAATACCCAAATTTGGACATTTCACTGATTTTAATGATCTTGATGTACATTTGATTGCGCAAATTGAGTTATCCACACGTATACCCATGGATTATCCATATAATATGGAAAGCAGGGAGACTTTCTCATCTCTTAGATATAGAACATTAAGAATTATGGATGTCGACCTTGTGCCTAAGACTGATGGTATTGTACCTTGACCATTGATGTAGAAACCGATGAATGGAAGGAAGACGAGGAGCAATCGGATCAGGAAGATAGCACGTTCCAAAATGAGCCAGAAACGAACATCCCGGAATTAGAAGTAACACCCGAGGAGGATGTTGAGTGGGACATCATGGCACCCGACTACATAGTAGTTCCACCTGTTCCAGAACTGGAGGTAGCAACCAAAGAAGATGATGAGTACGTGGACATTATGGAGACTTCACATGAAGAATTTGTAGATTGGGAGATGCAGGAGCCAGATGAGGTGCATGACGAGGAAGAAGATCCGACAGAGCCATCTTACTCTAGTCGCAATACTGGAGATTCAGACGGAGATTCCTCAAGCTCGAGTGGTTCAGCTGATCTATCTGAGCACGGTTCCAGTCTATATTCTGCGGATTCGTGTCAAATCCTTTACAAGAGAGGGAGAATGATGCAGGAGCATCTCACAGCCTGACCTCATCTCCATGCACTGATGAGTACACAAGCAAGAGGCGACGAGTTGTTACCAAGGGAGATCACGAGTTGGACGTAGAGAGAGGGACCAAAAGAAGATGTCAAGATGAAGACGAGAGTTGGAGAGGAGAAGCCGAGATTATGACCGAGATTTGGAGAGGAGCAGCCGAGATCATGATCGAGAGTTGGAGAGGAGCAGCCGAGATCATGACCGAGACATGGGAGAGAGGATGGGTCATGGTCCACTTGATCCATATGAAGAAGAGGTCCGTCGGGCTGCATTTGAAGGAAGAAGATTTCGGGCTAATTTAAGTGGATAAATTAGGCCCAGCTTCCTTATTATTTTAAAGCCTATTCTTGGACATCTTTTAAATAAAAGATGGGCTTGCTTTTCATTATTTATTTCGGGCCTTTTAAGACTTGTTAGTTTAGCCACTAGTTATTTTATTTATCTTTATTATTTGATCTTATCTCTTAGAGATTTGATCTTATCTTTTAAGCTAGAATGGGCTCGATCTTGGATCAAGCCCATAGCCCGTAGGAAAACCCTAGATGACGCACCTCTAGCCTATATAAGGCCTAGGGTGGACGTCTCTTTTGACTCACCTTTGAATGAATTAAAACACAAGTACTTTCGAGTATTGTTTCTCTTCTATCCCATATTCTTCTCATGGAATCGAGACAACTTACTGTGTGAGCGGAATCCGTTTGCCCAGCAACTTTGGTGTTGTTTTGAGTTGTGTCACTTGGATTAGCAAGTTGGTGCTCTCAATCATCTCCGGGTGACTTATCGTGCTTTGGGGACAATTGCTTTCCCCTATGTGTGAGATTATAGCGGAAGGGCTTCTTCAAGTCATTTCAAGTTGTGTGTTAGGGCCATAGTTTCCCTATCCTGCTCTTGGTTGCCTTAAGGGTTCGACCAGATCTATCCATCTACCGATCCTTCAAATCATTGGATCATTCCTCCATCTTTTGTTTTCAAGTTTCCACCTTTTATCCATTTTCTTCATCACGAGTCTTGGGTGTGAAAGATCGGGCCAACTGACGGCTAACCACGTATCAAACTCTAACTGCCATTTCCATAGTGGCATAAGCCTCTTCCGCACCGATATAACCTTGCTTAAGGTTCTCTAGTCGCTGGTGGAGGATTCTCCCATGATAGGGTGGGACAAAAAGAGATATCATGATAGCTCTCATCTTCTCCCAAGTGGTCATATCCGTGTCGAGAAACTCTTCTCCTTTCCTTCAAAAAATTATTCCACAATATAAAATCATAACCACTAAATTCAAGGGCATTGTAGTGTACCTTCTTAAGTTTTGGAACTTGATGACAACTCCAAATCTTCTCTACCTTCGCCTCCCAGATAAGATACAATTTAACATCGCACTTCCTTTCAAATGGTGGTATTTTCACTTTGGCCTTGGAGTGGACTTCAGTTTCTAGCATGGGATTCTCTTCCTCTTCCTCATCAAAAAACTCTCTCCTTAGGAATCTTCTGGCTGCATGATTCCAAGGTTAGCTCGACGTGGTAGGTGTCTAGGAGGTGGAAGTTGTGGGACGTTTCTTATTGGCATCTGTTCAATTATTCAGGCTTCCAAAGCATCCATCATTTCCATGACTCGTATCATCATGGAATCGTAGTTCTCATCTCTATGGGAATCGGATCCCCTGTTATCGTTCTCCTTTCTTGAAGTAGACATCACTCAAAGCAAGCAAAAACGTTAAAGTTAGTGAAATCATAAAGGTACCCGTCACAAGTGTATCTTTCTTACCCCCTTACTTTCTCATTGCTTCACAGCTTCTCTTTTCCGGTTTAAGAAGATCACAATAAATTTGCAAGTAATACCTCAAAGCAAAGACATGTCAAATACGTTCAGAAACTACAATCAAATAAGACGTTAGACCTCATATCTCATAGGGAAAGGGTTGTTTAAGTGGTGCAATCATGGGGAAAAAAACTAGACTCGCCTACAATTTCTGAACCAAAAACAATATCTCAAATAAAGACAAATGCAGCCTGAAAATAAGATAGGTAACGGCCAAGGTCAGCCAAAAGGGATTTGGACAAGTCTGAAGAAATACTATCAACCGGGACTATAGACAATTTGAACAACCACTGTAACTTGAACAACAAGCAACATTTTTTTAACTTGGAGCAATAACAACCATCAAAGGGAAAATATTCTAGGGTTTTCAAACAAAGGGGCGGCGCCAAATGGCTCCAGATGGCGACTAGAGTCAAGATAGGTCCGGAAGAAAGGGAATCGGGGTCAACTCAGCAAGTCCGGTTTGATGGGACCAACCTCGACTCGGTTCAAGTACATGAACCGGTGGAAACAATCTCAAGAACCGATTGGTCTCAGTTTGATAGGTGCGGATCTTGGTCCGATCTGGGTTGGGTTAGCGCTTCATCTGAGGGGGTCTGACCGGGTTTGAGGATGGGGTTTCAAGGTGAGTCGAACAAATTAGTTCAAGTGGGTTTGGGTGATTTTTAAAGAATGTCGAGGATTAGGGTTATGGCGGAGAGCGTAGAGTTGTTTCCGGTAGGGAGGGTTTTAGGGCTTTGGTTTAGGGTTGTAGGACGGTTGGGGATTACGATGGTTTTTCTAGTGAGAGAGACATCGTGGGTGGTGGTGGTGGTGGTGATGGTGGTTAATGAGGTGGTGGTGGAGTTGTGGGTGTCATTCACGTGAATCTTGATCGAATTGTTGCGAAAATTGGAGTTTTGATGCAACCAACTAAATTTACAACTCGATCTTGAATCTTGTGAACAGGTTTCCCAATCAAGAACGAGAAAAAAAAAAATTTGGCTGAGGTATGAGAAGGCGAAAAACAGGCCACAAATATTTTTTTTTAAGAAATTGAAATTGGAATTGAAAAGTAGTAAAGAACGACAATAGTAGACTAACCGTTGTGGTACTCTACTCCGGTGACTCTTTTTGTGTAGAACTTCTTGACTGATCTTGAAGTTCTAATTTTTATATTTTTTGGATGATGATATAGAAGTGTCGATCAATGCAGCTCTGATACCACTTTGATACGGGGATTATCTGTGTGGTTGCCCTAATCGTTCGAAACCAAGACATAGATGAAAGTTGAGAGAAAAAGAAGTGAAGATGATAATGAGGATGGCGAGTGATTGATCCGATGGTGGTGATGGATCGTTTGTTGGATATATCTGGTCAAACTCTTGAAGGAACCTGGAGCACACTAGGGACACTCAAGTCCAAACACACAACTAGGAATGATTGAAGAACCCTTCCGCTATAATCTCACACAAAGGGGAAGTCGATTGTCCCCAAAGCACGAGAAGTCGTCCTGATTTGATTAAGAAAAACATTGCCAATTCAAGTGACGCAACTCAAAACAGTCCAACCTGATTGGCGAACAAGAATCCACTCGGTCTATTCAAATTAATTGAAATCTTGTTCATTGAACGCGTGAAATCTTTCTCGCCCTATAACTCGGGCTATTTTGCGTTGTGTCACTTCAATTGGCAAGTTGGTGCTCTCAATCATCTTCAAGAGACTTCTCGTTCTTTGAAACAATCGCTTGCCTATGTGTGAGATTATAGCGGAAGAGTTCTTCAATCAATTTTAGTTGTGTGTTATGGCCTTAGTTTCCCTAGTGTGGTCCAGGTTTCTTCAAGAGTTCGACCAGATCTATTCATCTACCAAACCTACACCACCATTGGATCATTCGTCAATCTCTCTATTTTCGTCCATCCCACATATCTTTTCCATCTTCTTCATTCGAGTCTTGGAATCGAAAGATCAGGGCAACCACAAAGCTAATCCCCGTATCAAAGTGGTATCACTGTTGTATTAATCAACACCAATCCATCAAGGAAAGAAAATTAGAACTTCAAGATCCGTGAAGAAGTTCTACCTAAAAAGATTCACTAGAGCAGATTACCGCAACGGTTAGTCCTATTATTGTCGTTACATTTTTGTCTTTGAATTCCGAATTCAATTTCTTGTAAAATACTAAATTGCGGTATGTTCTTCACCCATACCTTAAGACAATATTCATTATTTCCTAGTTCTTGATCGGAAAACCCTCCTACAAGATTCAAGATCGAATTGCCAATAAATCGGTTGCATCAAAAGTCCGATTGTCGTGTAATTCAATCAAGATTCAAGTTATTTTTTCCTCCACCACACCCCAACCCGCCTTGCCACCCTTACCGGCTACCAGTCCTTGGTAACACCGCCACCACCTGATCGGAATTCTATTCCGAAGTCTCAACCACCCACAAACCTTAGCCGAAACCAAGCCACAAAACCCTAAACCGTCATCCTCTTTCACTTCGCTAACCCTAATACCAAACCATTGAACCATCCCCGAACCAGTCCCGGACCGATCTTGTCCATGACCAGCTCGAACCCACACCACCAAACCTGTCTGACCCTCTTGTCGCCGCCGGCATTGTTTAAACCCCTAGTAGGGTTTTCTTGCACATATTGTTCATGTAAATTCGTTTTTAGCTTCAGTTAAAAAAAAAAAGGGGAAGATCTTAGTCAGATCTAGAAAAAAAAAGTGTAGAAGTTCTAGTTTTTCGTTTACAATTGTTCATTGTTGAGATTGGCATGCGATTCGAGTTGTGCTTATTCTTTCCTAGCACCACTCTAAAAAGTCACTTCCCTTTTGAGATCCGAGGTCGATCATCTTATTTAATTGTAGTTCGTCAACCCATTGACACGTCTTTGCTTTGAGGGTATTACTTGCATATTTTCAGTGATCTTCTCAAACCGGATTTGAGAAGATTGAAGGCGATGAGATAGTGAGGGGATAAGAGAGATACACATATGAGGGGTACTTTTCTAGTTTTCACTAACTTAATGTGTTTGCTTGTTTGAGTGATGTCTACTGCTGAAAAGGGAGTTGACTACAGGGTTTCCAAACCCTTTGACCTTAATGAGTCTCAAGATTCTATAGGGACATGCACGCCATGTTTGACTGGTTGATTGCTACTCGTGAACGCCGGTTACCCACGCAAGAGTATACGGAGAATGTCGAGCTAGTACAAGGGAGTAATCCTAACCCTTCTTCCTTGAATCAAGACCATGATTGTCTAAATGCTTTGAAGATTGGATGTACGCCACCAACTTTATCTAACAATAATCAAATTAGTAGCTTGTTTCAAATTTGTAGCTTGTGAGCATTGAGATGGTCGAGAGACTACAACTTCCTACTTTTGAGCACTCTAATCCATATAGGTCATATGGTCTAAATGATTGGAATTTATTCAAAGTAGACTAGCAAGTTGAGGTCCACTTCGAGATAGGAGCTTACAGGGATACTATTTTTTATGATATCGTTCATATGCCTCAATGTCATATTTTATTTGGTTCTCCATGGTTTCATGAGAGAAAAGTGGAACATATTGAGAGCACTAACATATTTGCTCTTACATTTAGTGGAAAGCGCATTGTTCTTAAACCCATGACTCCAAGTGAACTTGCAAAGGTAAAAGTGCATAAGCGACTTTAGAATAAGGAAGAGGAAGCAAGGAATAAGAAGAAGGAACGAGCCGATCAAGCTCTGCAACCCTCTATTTCTCCTCCAACAATGTCTACTTGTAGTCTACCGGAAGTGGTAATTGGGGTTACAACAACCCTAATAGGGACTGATTCTATACCTTATTTCTCTAGATTTAATGAGCCTGATCACGATGATAAAGAGATAGTTGGTAATGAATCTCATGAAATGAAGGCTAAAGTTAATAGAGAGCATATGATACATGATGACAATCAAGAGATGAAGATTGTCAAGAGATGAAAATTATCATGTGTATCGATATAATCAACACGCTAGAATCGTATCTGTATCGATATGATCAATATATTCCATAAATTCAGCAACACATCTAAGAAATTCAGCATGTAAGACACGAGATGTATTGATGAAATCAACATACTCATAAACATATGAAATAATAACGATATGCTTTGAAGAAGCCACATTTACAATATTAAACCTCAAAGACTCAGTATATTCAACAAGAAGTTTAATATCACATATGTACTCATCAATAGTGGCATTCACTGTAGCATAAAAAATACGACCAACATACTCCCCCTAAAAGCTCCCTATAGTCAACAAAAGGCACAATAAGTTGTTTCTGTATCATATGCTCTTTATTAACTTTGACCTTTGACTCATGAGATTCGTTACAAACTATCTCTTTATCATATGCTCATCTAATGATGTGATCCGGGGAACCGATGCAAATGACTTCACTATAATGTAATGTTCTATCTTCTTGATGAGGGACCATCACCAACATCCCCTACTAGTCCTACAATGCAAGGGCCAATCACTAGATCAAGGGCAAGGGCAATTCAAGAGGAGGTGTCCAACTTGTTGGTGTCTTTAGCTCCTAAGGAGACCATTGATGATCTATTGCTGATTGAGCCTTCCTTAGTCACGTTAATGACGATTCCCGACGACTTGGACGTGGAAGGGAGACCATGCACACGTGATTTGGAGCCATGCAAGAGCAAGGAAGAGACATTTGTCCCGGAATTGCAAGAAATGGAAGATTGAGGCTTTTGGAGCTTCTTTTGTATTTTATATCATCTTTTGGTATAAAATACAAGACTTTTTATAACCTTTAGGCTCAAAATAATTTAAGGGTTATTTTTATTTGTTTTATTTGTTTTATTGTTTTTTTTTGACAAATGTTATTCCTTTTTTTAGATAGGAGGCTTTCTAGGCATATAAAAAGCCTCCCTTAGCTTCCTTCCTGATTAGATAGATTTTAGCCAATTGATAAACCGCCTCTTTGAGAGCTTTTGTTCCTATTTAGAAAATTCAACCAATAAAGTGAGTCATTGATTGAATCGTTGTGAATCCCTGCTAGATTGTTCTTGTGTGTGTTAATCTCTTTAGAGATTGGTGCTACTAATCAATACTAGTCCCTCCTTGTGCTTGTCTCCATTGAAGGCTTGTGTAAGGTTATAGAAGAAAGGTTTGAAGATCATCTTGCTTGGGTTTTGTAAGAGCCGTAGTCTTTCGGGCCGAGACCGGACCTTGGCCGAGATTAGCTTTGGCCGAGGTTGGTCTTGCCGCCCCCGCGGTGAGTGGCGCCGCCCCTGCGGCTGCTTGGACCGCCCCTACGGTTTCCGGCGGCTGCAGCCGTCTTCTTTGACCTTGTTGACCCGTGCTTTACCCTTTACTTTGCTCCTTCTTACCTTTGGCTGATCAAGGGTTTCTTCATCTTCTTCTCCAGCTTCTCTCCACGTTCTTTGCTTCCCTTGCTCCTTGGATCTTGTTCTTGAGTTGTGGAAGAGTTTTGTGTGTGTGGTACCTTGTGTGAGTGTTGGCTGAGGTTATGCTGGGCTTGGAAGCCAGCCTTGGTGTATGTTGAGCTCTCCTGCAGCCTTAGACCACAAGTGTGGTAAGGTTTCTTCTCCTCTCTTCTTTCTTCTTGCCTTTTCATAGCTTAGGATTAGATGATTGCCTAGGCACGTTTTGATGTTGGTATGTGTATGTATGTGTTTGGGATTGGCTTTGGATGAGAGAAGACGGGAGTTGATCACGTGAAGGACCGAGGAGAAACGCAGAATCACCTCTGCGCAGTCGCCGCCCCCGCGCCGTGAGTCACCGCCCCGCGGCGACATTGTCCAGGCAGCGGCGTGCCAGCGGCCGCCCACGTTCCGTGTCACCGCCCCGCGGCCACATCCCGCCGCGCCCGCGGCCACCTGCTTTCGCCCTGCGTCCCTTTGTGACCCGCAGGTGCGTTTTGTCCCGGATCTACCTAAGGCTAGGTAGATCCTTTTCCTTCCTAGTATGAGTGTTAGTAGCATGCTAGGTGCGAGTTGAGGTTAGAATGAGTTGAGTACGGAACTGTTATGCCGGTTACGGCCTTGAGGATTACGAGTTGGAATATGATCCGTATGGATCCCTTGGGTCTAGGTGTGACCCCTTGTATGGATATGTATATGATGTATGCGTTATACCTTGTTTAGGTTGAGTTGATCTCCAGAGCGGAGCCGAGTATTCTGAGTCTGTGACTCCCGAGGTTGAGGTAAGTCCATAGGACTTACTTAGCTGCCCTCCATATATTGGATGTGTGCCTGAGTGGTGGATGTTATGCTTTATAGCCCGTATGATATATTGTATTACCGACCTATGGTCTATTGACTGCCCATTGTAGGGCCGTGACAACTTGTCTTTTCATCCCGCTGGGAGTCTGGAGGTTCTTTACGGGCAGGCCAGTATGGCTCAGTGGGCCGGACACCTGTCCACTCCCATAGGGTACACGGGAGGTGGTACCGGATCCCCACTCCAGCTGGCACTATTCCCGAGAGCGAGGGTTATATTCCTCGTGTCACATACGTTCATATTGAGTTATTATTTATACGTTGTATGCGCCGGACTATTATTATAAGATAATAAAATGGGTAAATGTGTGACAACATGTTTATATGTTTAAGTTCTGACGTGTGCATGTGCTCTAGCATCTTCCTTTGTATGTGTTTGGTTAGCTAACGGTGTAATGCCGTGTTGTAGACTTTGCAGGTTAGGACACTGCAGAGTGATCCAGACGGGGCGATCTGCTGAGGGCTCCGTACACTGGGGTTATACTCGTGGATGGGTATTTTGGATATGTATATATATATGATATGTTTTGTTGTACTCAGCAGTTGTATAAACCTTTTGACATGTTTATATATAGTTTTATGTTTTGGTTTTAATCTGTTGTGCCTTGTTGTAAGATCGGTGAAATTGTTGTCAGGCTAGGGTCAGGATCCATTGTGAGATCCTAGCCCGGTAGCACCTCGAGTCCCGCGGATTCGGGGTGTTACAAAGGTGGTATCAGAGCCCAGGTTGACAACAATGGCACTTGTAATCTGCGATAAAGGTCGAATAGATAAATAAAACAGAACCCGAAAGGGGTCTGACTTTTCAAAAGGTTTTGGTTTTGAAATGAGTACAAAACGTTTTGGGATATCGTGTACGTGAGCCATCGCCCCTCTGAAGATCTCGACAGTATAGGTATATATATGTATAGATAGATACTATCTGCTGTGATGATGTGTTATATACCTATACATACGGCATATATATTGCCATCTGAGTTGGTTTATGTCCTCTGCAGATGGTTCAGACTAGAGCCTTACCTGCAGCAGGACGGGGTAGAGGCAGACCTCCGTTAGGTAGAGGACGGGTAGGATCCCTGCTGCTGAGCTGCGTGCAGCAGAGGACGTTCAGGCAGAGATTGCTGAGAGTGCCGCCCCTGAGATGGGGGAAGGCACAGTTGGGGGACAGGGTCCACAGCGAGTCCAGTCAGCAGACTCGGACCGTGTCTCCATGGAGGGACCAGCCTTCCGTGATTACATCCGGCGGGTTGAGGAGGCTGCCAGGGCAGGTAGACGTGCCCCGGATCTGCCAGCGCAGGAGGGGCCATCTGAGAGGTCCCACACCGTTACACAGGTGCCAGCTGCACCGGCACCTGTTGCTGAGGTCGTTCGAGTACAGGAGGAGTATAGAGGGCCTCGACCAGACAGTTGGTTGAAGGCTTTCCATCAGATGGGAGTACCCCCTTTCTCTGGGAAGGTGGGTTGGAGGTAGAGCTGTGGATAGGACACGTAGACTCGGCTCTGGAGTCTATTAGGTGTCCAGCTGATAGACAGGTCGGGTTAGTGCAGAGCTTGTTCAGGGAGTTAGCGCAGCACTGGTGGAGATCCGTACGAGGTCAGGTCACCAGTTATGAGCAGATGAGGTCTATGATCCGAGAGCGTTTCTGCCCTGCCTCGCTGAGGAAGGAGAGACTGAGGGATTTTGTGGAGGCCGGGTTCGAGGATGTGCCAGTTTCTGAGGCCATCCGGAGGTTTCAGGAGGAGCTGGCACTGTTAGGACCAGCTGCACCTCCTGCTGATCAGCATGTGTATCTGTTTTCCCGACGGCTGAGGGATGCCACCCGGGCTTATATGGCGGGATTTCATTGTGAGTCCCTGATGGACTACCAGGATCGAGCCGCTGACTATGAGCGTGAGCGGGTCAGTCAGAGGAGAGCTTCTCAGACCGGGGGTCTGAGAAGAGGCAGCGTACCGGGGACTAGCGGTACGGCTGGAGCTGCTGGGTCAGGGCGAGGTCAGAGTCGCCAGAGTCAGCCTTCGCCTACACCGGCTACTGGTAGAGCTCGACAGTGCTATAACTGTGGAGAGCAGGGACATATTAGGCCAGAGTGCCCGAGACAGCCGGTGACTTGCTTCACGTGTGGTGGGCGAGGTCACAGAGCAGTGTTCTGCCGTCAGGCGGAGCTTCTTCACAGCAGGGTTCTTCACCTGCTGGTGGAGCTGGGGGTGGACAGAGGCCACCTCAGCAGCAGCAGACACAGGGACAAGAAGGTCCCAGATCGTCAGACGGCTCAGGGATCTGCTCCTGGGCCGAGCAGAGGTAGAGGTCGTGGTGGCTTTCCATCAGATGGAGTACCCTCTTTCTCTGGGAAGGTGGGGTTGGAGGTAGAGCTGTGGATAGGACACGTAGACTCAGATCTGGAGTCTATTAGGTGTCCAGCTGATTTATGGCTTACTTGTTCGTGTTTTGTTTGACACGGGTGCTACGCACTCATTCATATCTGTTGCTTGTGTTGAGCGTGGTCTGGTCTAGACACTGTAGAGGGGATGCCCTTTATTATAGGGCTACCCAATGGGGGTAGGGTCAGAGGTACCGTGAGATCCATGACTGTCCCATTTCTGTAGGGACCCGTGTGCTTTTAGTTGACTTCTTTGTCATGCCGCTGGAGCATGAGGAAGTCATCCTTGTATGGATTGGATGGATAGGCATTCTGCGGTTTTAGATGTGGGTAGGAGGACTGTCACCCCTCTCTACGAGTCTGGTCAGTTAGCGGTTTTCCGAGGTTGGGACCTCGGAAGGTAGGCATGGTTATCAGTGCTATACAGGCAGCTAGGTTGATTGCCCAGGGTTGTGAGGCCTTCTGGTGTTACGCCATGAAGGAGGGGAGAGTCCAGCCTTAGAGGATATCCCAGTGGTTGATGAGTTTTGGATGTGTTTGCTGAGCCGTCCAGTTTGCCACCTCAGAGGAGTGTGGACTTTGGGATTGATTTAGAGCCGGGTACGAGACCGATCTCGAAGGCCCCATACCGGATGGCGCCTGTCGAGATGTTAGAGCTGAAGAAGCAACTCGAGGAGTTGGCTGAGAAGGGCTTCATTCGCCCTAGCGTATCCCATGGGGGGCACCGGTCCTCTTCGTACGGAAGAAGGACGGATCGTTGAGGCTATGCATAGATTACCGAGAGCTGAATAAGGTGACCATCAAGAACAAGTATCCGTTGCCGCGCATTGATGATTTGCTGGATCAGTTACAGGGAGCTTCAGTGTTCTCCAGGATAGACCTGCGCTCAGGATATCACCAGCTGAGGGTGAGAGAGCAGGATGTGCACAGGACGGCATTTCGGACCCGTTATGGACACTACGAGTTTGTAGTGATGCCATTCGGGCTCACGAATGCCCCGCAGTTTTCATGGAGTTGATGAACAGCATCTTCATCGACTTCCTGGATCAGTTTGTGGTGGTCTTTATAGATGACATCCTGGTGTACTCTCGCAGAGAGGAGCATGCAGGACATTTGAGGACGGTACTACAGGTTTTGCGGGATAGAGAACTTTATGCGAAGTTCTCTAAGTGCGAGTTTTGGATGCCAGAGGTAGCATTCCTGGGTCATATTGTTTCCGCGAGGGGATCAAGGTTGATCCGGCGAAGATTGAGGCAGTAGCGGCATGGATGACACCGACGAACGTCAAGGAGGTACGTAGCTTCCTTGGCCTAGCCGGTTATTACAGACGCTTTGTGGAGGGATTTTCCGTGATTGCCGTCCACTGACGAGTTTGCTGAGGAAGACTACCAGATTTGTGTGGTCTGATCAGTGTATGCGGAGTTTTGAGGAGCTGAAGAGACGTTTGACGTCTGCTCCTGTTTTGGCACAGCCAGAGGGTACAGCTGACTTCGTGGTTTACAGTGATGCATCCAAGCTTGGCTTGGGATGTGTGTTGATGCAGCGGGGCAGAGTGATTGCTTATGCGTCTCGACAGCTGAAGACGTATGAGGAGAACTACCCGACTCATGATCTGGAGTTGGCCGCGGTAGTTCATGCACTGAAGATCTGGAGACATTACTGTATGGTGCCACATGCCAGATCTTCACCGACCATCAGAGTTTGAAGTATATTTTTACGCAGCGGGAGTTGAATAACCGCAGCGTAGGTGGCTCGAGCTGATTAAGGATTTTGACTTGGAGATTCTGTATCATCCGGGAAGGCGAACGTTGTCGCGACGCCCTGAGCCGGAAGACGCCTCGAGAGCAGGCGATCATGAGATTGATAGTACAGTCTCAGCTGCAGAGAGACCTGAGATTGGTTTAGAGTTGGACATCCAGTTCCTGATGAGGATGCCCGACTGAGTATCTTAGAGGTTCTACCTGATCTGTTGGGGGAGATCCAACAGAAGCAGGAGACCTGCCCGATGTTGCTGAGGATACGGGAGAGGATGTCTCGAGATGAGGCACCACAGTTCCTTCTGGGGGCAGATGGAGTGTTGAGACGCCGAGGTCGCGTCTGTGTACCTGCTGACGCAGATTTACGTCAGAGGATTCTACAGGAGGCTCACTGTACACCTTACTCGGTACATCCAGGTACGAGTAAGATGTATCAGGATTTGAGACGTATATACTGGTGGGTGGGCTGAAGCCCGATGTGGCCAGATTTGTGGCACAGTGTGCGACCTGCCAGCAGGTCAAGATCGAGCATTTCAGACCTGGGGGCGAGCTTCATCCACTTCCTGTTCCACAGAGGAAGTGGGAAGACGTCACCATGGATTTTGTGACCGGACTGAGATTGAGCCGGGGTTATGCTGTTATCTGGGTCATGGTGGACATATTGACGAAGACGGCACGTTTTGTTCCGATCAGGGAGACGTGGCCGGTGAGCAGACTGACTGAGGAGTACACTAGGCAGATAGTGAGACTCCATGGGGTGCCGAGGACAATCGTCTCTGACAGAGATGGGCGATTTACCTCGAGGTTTTTGGCAGCAGATTCAGAGTGCCCTGGGGACGAGTTTACATTTCACGATGGCATTTTCATCCTCAGACCGATGGTCAGTCAGAGAGGACCATTCAGACGCTGGGAGGATATGTTGCGAGCTTGTGTTTGGATTGGGGACAAGTGTGGACGGATCACCTCCCACTAGTTGAGTTCTCATACAACAACAGCTGGCATGCATCTATTGGGATGGCCCCATATGAGGCACTGTATGGACAGAGATGTCGGACTCCGTTATGCTGGGATGAGCAGAGCAGTGTCAGCGGTATAGCCCTGATCAGATTCAGGATGATATGGGCCCGAGTAGCCTGATTAGAGAGCGACTGCTGACGGCTCAGAGCCGTCAGAAGTCGTATGCAGACAGGAGGCGCAGACCTCTAGAGTTCCAAGTTGGAGCCCATGTGTGGCTGAGAGTGTCCCGGACACGAGGTGTGAGGAGATTCGGCATTAAGGGGAAGTTGAGCCCCGATATGTCGGACCATTCGAGATTCTGGATCGGGTTGGGAGCGCAGCCTACAGATTGGCTTTGCCTCTGAGATTAGAGGGTGTTCACGCCTGTGTTTCCACGTGTCTCACGCTGAGGGAGTATATACCAGACCCGAGACACATTATGAGTTATGATGATTTGGTTGTTGAGCCGGACCACAACGTTTGTTGAGGCATCCTATTGCAGTCCTAGAGCGAGGTATGAGACGCCTGCGTTCGAAGGACATTCCTATGTTGAGGATACAGTGGTCGAGACGTGGACGCTGAGGAGGCTACTTGGGAGACTGAGGATAGTATCCAGAGGAACTATCCAGAGTTCTATGCTGGGATAGGGGTGCTAGTGGGATCGCCGGGTAGATCTTAGTATTACCGTCGGTGATTGTTATATGCTTATGTGTTTATGTGCTTATATGCCATAACTGTTTTTATTTCGTGCTAGCTGTGATGTGTGTATGATCTGTTACAGATCCTGTTGTGCTAGTACGACCGATAGGTATAGCTGGAGATGGTTCTTACCTCCATGCTATCTCGAGATATGTAGGATTGGATGGAGATATCTTCTCCATGCCCCGATGTTGGTTTGGCTAGAGACGCTTCTCTCTATGCCCCGGATAGGATTGTGATCTTTTTGCGGGAGATGATGTTTCTCCATGCCCGTGTTGAGGTTATAGCGTATGGTTGAGGCCAGGTATGTGTTATGATACCTCTATGATAGAGAGTGTATCCCGGTTTTGAGGTTAGGTGCTTTCGAGGTTTATGCAAGTTTCGGGACGAAACTTGTTTTTAGGGGGGAGAGTTGTAAGAGCCGTAGTCTTTCGAGCCGAGACCGGACCTTGGCCGAGATTAGCTTTGGCCGAGGTTGGTCTTGCCGCCCCCGCGGTGAGTAGCGCCGCCCCTGCGGCTGCTTGGACCGCCCCTACGGGTTCCGGCGGCTGCAGCCGTCTTCTTTGACCTTGTTGACCCGTGCTTTACTCTTTGCTTTGCTCCTTCTTACCTTTGGATGATCAAGGGTTTCTTCATCTTCTTCTCCAGCTTCTCTCCACGTTCCTTGCCCCTTGCTTCCTTGGATCTTGTTCTTGAGTTGTGGAAGAGTTTTGTGAGAGTATTGTGTGTGTGTTACCTTGTGTGAGTGTTGGCTGAGGTTATGCTGGGCTTGGAAGCCAACCTTGGTGTATGTTGAGCTCTCCTGCAGCCTTAGACCACAAGTGTGGTAAGGGTTCTTCTCCTCTCTTCTTTCTTTCTTGCTTTCCTTCATAGCTTAGGATTAGATGATTGCCTAGGCATGTTCTGATGTTGTATGTGTATACTTGTGTATGGTCTTGGCTTTGGATGAGAGTATAGCTGTGATTTGATCACGTGTAGAACCGAAGAGAAGCCGCGAAGTTGCCTTCTGCACTGTCGCCGCCCCCGCGGCCAAGAGCCACCGCCCGCGGCTACCGTGCCACAGCGCCTGCGTTGCGCCAGCGGCCGGCCCACGTTCCGTGTCACCGGCCCCTGCGGCCACATCCCGCCGCGCCCGCGGCCACCTGCTTTCGCCCCTGCGTCCCTTGTGAGCCGCAGGTGCGTTTTGTCCCGGATCTACCTAAGGCTAGGTAGATCCTTTTTCCTTCCTAGTATGAGTGTTAGTAGCTTGCTAGGTGCGAGTTGATGTTAGAATGAGTTGAGTACGGAACTGTTATGCCGGTTACGGCCTTGAGGATTACGAGTTGGAATATGATCCGTATGGATCCCTTGGGTCTAGGTGTGACCCCTTGTATGGATATGTATATGATGTATGCGTTATACCTTGTTTAGGTTGAGTTGATCTCCAGAGCGGAGCCGAGTATTTTGAGTCTGTGACTCCCGAGGTTGAGGTAAGTCCATAGGACTTACTTAGCTGCCCTCCATATATTGGATGTGTGTCTGAGTGGTGGATGTTATGCTTTATAGCCCGTATGATATATTGTATTACCGACCTATGGTCTATTGACTGCCCATTGTAGGGCCGTGACAACTTGTCCTTTCATCCCGCTGGGAGTCTGGAGGTTCTCTACGGGCAGGTGACAAGGCTTATTTCCTAAGGTCGTTATTATAAGCTTATCAAGTTAAATCCGAACTTAATACTAACCAATGTATAGTGATTAAGTAAGGGTCGAACCCAAGGGAGTTGAACAAGTTTCTATTCAATTTTAGTTATTGATTTGGTAACAAAGGGGGGGGGAATTTGGATTGTTTAAAACAAGACAAAGACAATTATAATGTTGGTGAAAACAAGATTGATTTAAGAACTACTCTAGGTAGGATCTTAGCATACATATAAATTGGTTGGGTTTCTTTTTAGAAGTATTCAATATTTGTTCTCATCTGATCGTATTTATGCATTAAGCCAACCGGCATTAACACAACTTAACTAGTTTATTAATCCGTAAACCTACAAGATTAAACCACTAATTAGCATTCTACCAAAGATAAAGAGATACATAAAAGATAAACAACCCGTTAATCTTATTATGTAGTTAAATTCCTTTCCCTTAAATAATCACAACCAGCTTTTACCCTAAGGGTTTGCTACTAGATTAAGGACCCGAACCCGGAATCAATTAATCCTAGCCTTTTGCATGCAATTATACAACTTAGGTGATCAAACTAAGTAGAAAATAAACATGCAAACTAAGTTAAATACAAGGAATATAACACAAAATATATTGAATAAAACTTCTATTTAAAAAGAACTTACAACCACTTTATAATGCAGCTTCAATCCACCCAATGTAGCCAAGGGAGTTTAGAAACTCATTACAAAGAACACTATGAATATAGAGGTTTTTGTGTGGAAAATGAGATCAAAATAACCTAAGCCAAGGGCTCTATTTATACTACAAAATGCATTAAAAAGGAGTAAAGAGGCTGTGCTAACAGCCACCAATTAAGGGTGAATTAAAGTGGTTGCCAAACAGCCACAATAATGTCCTTAAAGTCGTCGAAAACAGCCGAGTAAAAGCCTCTGACGCTAACCCGCACCGCGGCCAAGGGCGCCGCGGGGGCGGTTTAGGCAAAAACGTTCCAACTTCTTCTTGGCCGCAGGGGCGGCTCGTCATACCCCGCGGGGGCGGGTCCTTGAATGCTCTTGAAACGTCTGACTCTTTAACTTCGTAACGCTTCTGGTGATAATCCGCAGGGGCGGGCCCAGAGTCACCGCGGGGGCGGTGACACTGGATCTTCGGCTTCACAAGGCCGCTGGCATGGCCGCAGGCAAGGGCGCTGGGGGCGCCGTCTTCGCTTCGTCAGGCTGGGTCACCGCAGGGGCGGACAGGGTTGGCCGCGGGGGCGGTGACATGTCTCTTCATGGCCGCGGGGCGAAGACGCGGCTGCGGCTCTTGGTGGTGGTCTTCATGGTTGTCACCGCAGCGGACTGGAGAGTCCGCGCGGGGGCGGTGACAGGCTTGTCTTGGCCGCGGGCGTTGACGCAGGCAGCGGCACTCATCTGTGTTGTTCCGCGCGGGGGCAACACCTTGGCGGTGTGCACCAGAATCTGATCTTCGACGATTTTCTTCAACTCCTAAGTGTTGCTAATACCTTCTTTTGCTTCAATTTGAATCTTTTATCTGGATCACAGTATTAGCAATATAAACTGACTCAAAAACATAAAAACGACTCTAAAAGCTACCTAAAATGATAGTGATTCCATCACCTATCAAACTCCCCCATACTTAGACTCTTTACTCGTCCCGAGTAAACAACACATCAAACAATTCAGCTTACAAGCCTCAGGAAGTATGGCGTAGTATAAAAGATGAGGAACAAAAGAGAAAAAATAAGCAAAGAAAATGAGAGAAAAAAAAAAGAGAAGGAAATATGAGAGAATGTGAGAAAAACTACCATCCTTATTGCTCCAAGAGTGACCTACCCGGACATCCTCCTTATGACTCCCCTTCTTATGTCGCCAACGCCGGAAGGAGAACCTACACTCGGTATCGCTCATTTTGCCAAGGAGCCCTTTTGGGTTTTCACCTTGCCACTCTTCTTTTTTTTCATTGATGATCTCACCAAAAGTCTCACCTCCCTCAAGTCCAATTTTGCACCAACCTAGAGTTGGTCGGACTACCTTCTTTTTACCTAAACCGCCCTTTCGGGTTTTCGGTTTATCCAAGGATTTCCTTGCCTTTTTCTCAATTCTTTTGGCTTTTTCTCTTCTTTTTTTTTTTTTTTTTTTTTTTTGAAATGAATTACAAAGCTGAATTTAAATTAAATTCAAATGACTAGAAAAATTAAACAAACTCAAAAAAACATACATGATAAATACCCTCCCCCATACTTGAAGAACGCTTTGCCCTCAAAGTGTGAAAATGAAAGCAAAGGTAATAAATGGAGAAGAGCAAGAGGTGTGGCTCACTAGTGGGATGGTCCGGCTGGACCATCCGGACCGTGCTCCGGAGGATACGGGAAGTGGCTGAAAATGTGCTCCTGACGCTGGTACAAGCCGTCAAGGCGGGTCTGTTGTGCGTCCATCCTCACCGTGTGAGAGGTCTCAAAGTTGGCTTGCCAAGCCAACTACTGAGCCTCCGTCCTCCGCAGTTGTGCCTCCTTCTGTTGTATTTTCCGCAGGGGCGGGAAGACCCGCAAGGGCGGTTTTTTTTTTGGGTAAACCGCTGGGGCGGTGACTTGTCACCGCGGGGCGGTGACAAGGGAAGTGGAGACGCAGGCCAGCGCTGGGGTGCGGCGCTGGAGCGCTCGTTCAAGGAAAACCGCGGGAGCGGGGGTCTGTCACCGCGGGGGCGGTGACAGCGTGGTGCTTGCTGGCAAGGCCGCTGGGGCGGGCTTGGAGCGCTGGTTCACCGCGGGGGCGGTGACTTTGGGCCGCGGGTGCGGTTTCCTTGACAGAACGTTAAAACCTCCTTTTCTCTTATTTTCTCGGTTGCCTCCCGAACAGCGCCTTTGTTTTACGTCGTTGGCTCGACGTAAGGGCTTCAATTCTCTGCTTAGGCTTCCTCCAAGACCATCTCATCGATCGGATCATTTTTTATTCCTTCGTGGTATGGCTTGAGCCTTTGTCCATTGACTTTGAAGATTTTGTGTGTTTGTGGATCGTAGAGATCCACCGCACATGTGGATGGACTTCGGCTATGACGTACGGACCTGTCCATCTTGAGCGAAGCTTTCCTGCAAAAAGTTTTAAACGTGATTGAAATAAAAGGACTTTACTACCCGCTTGGAAGTCCTTTCGGAGGAATATTCCGGTCATGCCACGCCCTGGTTTTTTCCTTGTATGTTGTGGCATGGTCATATGCATCGAGCCTCAATTCTTCAAGCTCTTGCAATTGGAGTTTCCGGAATTCTCCAACTTCATTCATGTTCATGTTGCACTTTTTGACCGCCCACCAAGCCTTGTGTTCTAGCTCCACCGGTAGGTGACACGCCTTTCCAAACACAAGCCGGAATGGTGACATCCCAATTGGGGTCTTGTACGCCGTGCGGTATGCCCACAAGGCATCGTTGAGCCTTAAGCTCCCAATCCTTCCTTCCGGGGGTAACCGTCTTTTCAAGGATCGTCTTGATCTCTCGATTTGACACTTCCGCTTGCCCATTGGTTTGTGGGTGGTACGCCGTGGAAACCCGTTGGTGAACATGATACTTCTTGAGGAGGGCGGTGATCGTCTTGTTGCAAAAGTGCGTTCCTCTATCGCTTATCAAAGCTTTAGGGATGCCGAATCTTGCAAAGATGGTATCCTTAAGAAAATCTGCCACAACTTTAGAGTCATCAGTTTTGGTGGCCTTTGCTTCCACCCACTTGGAAACATAGTCCACCGCAAGTAATATATAATATTCCCAAAGGAGTTAGGAAAGGGGCCCATAAAATCTATTCCCCAAACGTCAAAAATTTCACAAAAAATAAAGCGACGATTGAGGCATTTCATTTCTCCTAGAGATATTACCTATCCTTTGACACCTATCACACACTTTACAAAACGCATAAGCATCTCGAAAAATGTGTGGCCAAAAGAAACCAGCTTCTAGTACCTTCCTAGCCGTTTTGTTAGCCCCAAAATGACCTCCACATGCTTCGGAATGACAAAAATGATAGGACAGATTGTACCTCGTTGTCCGGAATGCAACGTCGAATTACTTGATCACTACAATGTTTCCACAAGTAGGGATCGTCCCAAACATAGTGCCTAGCCTCGGCTTTCACCTTTTCCCTCTGAGCTTTGGTGAAATCTGGTGGATACTCGCCTCTCACAAGAAAGTTCACGAGGTCAGCAAACCACGGCTTAAAGGAATGGAGCTTACACAACACGTCTGCAGGGTATTCCGCTGGGGCGGCCAGATCACGCCGCAGGGGCGGGTTGCCGCGGGGGCGGTCCTCTTCGGCCGCGGGTGCGGTTACACAACAGAGAGTTGTGTAGAAGGTATCGTCCGGAAACTTCCTAGACTGGCCTTTCCTTCTGCTGGATCTTCCTCCTCTAATATCAACCGACTTAGGTGATCAGCCACAAGGTTCTCCGCTCCTTTCTTGTCCCGGATTTCTAAGTTAAACTCACTTAGAAGTAGGACCCAACGAATCAACCTTGGCTTGGTCTCCTTCTTAGTCATGAGATAGCGTAACGCTGCATGGTCAGTGTACACTATTACCTTGACACCCAAGTACTGCCTGAATTTTTCCAGGGCAAAGACCACGGCCAACATTTCCTTTTCGGTGGTAGAGTAGTTCCTTTGAGCTCCGTTCAAGGTCATTGATGCGTAGTGGATTACATGTGAGGCTTTCCCGTTTTTTGTCCAAAACCGCCCCTACAGCGTAATCACTAGCGTCACACATTATCTCAAATGGCTTCTCCCAATTCGGTGATTGGATTATTGGAGCACGTGTGAGGCATTCTTTCAATGTGTCAAAGGCCTTCTTGCATTCCTCATCTACTATGAAAGTGGCATCCTTCTTCAAAAGTTCACACAACGGTGCGGGAGATCTTTGAGAAATCCTTGATGAACCGCCGGTAAAACCCTGCATGACCTAAAAAAGGATCGGATTTCACGCACATTAGTAGGATAAGGTAAAGTTTGGATAACATCAATTTTAGCTTTGTCTACTTCTATTCCTTTAGATGAGATTATGTGGCCTAGTACAATTCCTTGCTCCACCATAAAATGACATTTTTCAGAATTGAGAACTAAGTTGGTTTCTACACATCTTTTAAGAACAAGGTTTAAGTGTCCTAGACATGCATCAAAACTATTTCCATGAACGGTGAAATCATCCATAAAAATTTCAATAAAGTTTTCAATGTATTCAGAAAAAATACTTATCATGCACCGTTGGAAGGTGCCGGGAGCATTACATAGTCCAAATGGCATTCTACGGTACGCAAAAGTGCCAAAAGGACATGTAAAGGTTGTTTTCTCTTGATCCTCCGGGGCTATGGCTATTTGAAAATAACCTGAATACCATCTAAGAAACAGTAGTAAGGGTGTCCGCAAGACGTTCAAGCATTTGATCGATAAATGGGAGAGGGAAGTGGTCCTTTCTAGTTACCGTGTTCAACTTACGGTAGTCGATACAAACCCTCCATCCGGTTTGAGTCTTACTTGGCACCATTTCTCCATGTTGGTTCTCCACCATGGTGATTCCTCCCTTTTTCGGAACAACTTGTGTTGGACTAACCCATTTGCTATCCGAGATTGGAAAAATCATGTCCGCTTGAAGGAGCTTCAAAACTTCCTTTTTCACAACATCCATCATGGGCGGGTTGAGCCGCTTTGAGGTTGCCTTGAGGGTTTTGCATCTTCCTCAAGGAGGATCCGGTGCATGCAAGTGAGGGACTAATCCTTTTTATGTCCGCTATAGTCCACCCAAGAGCCGTCTTGTGCTCTTTAAGCATTTCCACCAACTTCTCTTCTTGTTGAGGAGACAACTTGCTAGAAACAATTACGGGCAATGTGTCATTGTCTCCAAGGAATGCATATTTGAGATGTTGGGGAAGTTCCTTTAGTTCTATCTCCGGGGCCTGCACAATTGAAGGAACAAGCTTCTCGCTTGAGGTTTAGTAGAGTGGGCCCAATGGCCAAAGGTGTGATGGGGAGCCTTGTGTGGCTATCCACTTGGGCTAGAACATCTTGCATAGTAGAGGTCAAAACATATTCCGATTTATGAGCATCAATGTCATTTTCAATTATACTTTTAGTTCATCAAAATCGGAAATGTTAAACACATCTTGCACAATTGGTTCAATTATGTCAATAGAGCATAAAGAATGGTCATCAATGGGGTGTTTCATGGCATCATATATGTTAAATTCAATAATCTCACCATCAAATTCCATGCTCAATTTTCCACTTACATTAATCTATTTTTGTTCTAGCCGTTTTCAAGAAAGGTCTTCCTAACAAANTTATGCCATGAAAGAGGAGGAGACGGATCCTCACTAGAGGCGATCCCTGTGGCATGCGAGTTCGAGGACGTTTTCGGGGAACCACCTGGGCTACCACCGCAGAGGAGCGTTGACTTCACTATTGAGTTGGAGCCCGCACGAGGCCGATCTCCAAGGCTCCATACCGCATGGCGCCGATCGAGATGCTGGAGCTGAAGAAGAAGCTCGAGGAGTTACCCGAGAGGGGTTTCATACGCCCGAGCGTTTCCCCTTGGGGTGCACCGATCCTCTTCGTTAGGAAGAAGGACGGATCTTTGAGGCTATGTATCGATTACCGGGAGTTGAACAAAGTCACCATCAAGAACAAGTACCCGTTACCGGCGCATTGATGATTTGTTGGACCAGTTGCAGGGAGCCTCCGTATTTTCACGTATCGATTTGAGGTCGGGATACCACCAGCTTAGGGTGAGAGAGGAGGACATACCGAAGACGGCATTCAGGACGAGATACGGCCATTATGAGTTTGTCGTGATGCCATTCGGGCTCAGGAATGCACCCGCCGTCTTCATGGAGTTGATGAACGGCATCTTCATCGACTTCTTGGACCAGTTCGTAGTGGTATTCATTGACGATATCTTAGTCTACTCCCGGAGTAGGGAGGAGCACGAGGGACACCTGAGGACGGTACTTGGAGTCCTCCGGGATAGAGAGCTTTACGCTAAGCTCTCTAAGTGTGAGTTTTGGATGTCCAAGGTGGCATTTTTGGGACATATCGTTTCCACCAAGGGTGTCATGGTCGACCCGGCGAAGATAGAGACTGTTTCCTCATGGCCGCCTCCTAGGACGGTCAAGGAGGTGCGCAGTTTCTTGGGCTTAGCGGGATACTACCGCCGTTTTGTTGAGGGTTTCTCCGTGATTGCACGACCGCTCACTTCTTTGCTGAGGAAGTCTACTAGGTTCGTCTGGTCCGAGCCTTGCCAGCACAACTTTGAGGAGTTGAAGAGGAGGTTGACCTCCGCTCCTGTGTTAGCCCAGCCTGAGGGCATAGAGGATTTCGTGGTATATAGTGACGCCTCCAAGCTAGGCTTGGGGTGCGTTTTGATGCAGAGAGGTAGGGTTATTGCGTACGCTTCTCGGCAACTGAAGCCGTACGAGGAGAATTACCCTACCCATGATCTCGAGCTAGCGGCAGTGATCCATGCCCTGAAGATTTGGCGACACTACTTGTACGGGGCTACATGCCAGATCTTCACAGACCATAAGAGTCTTAAGTATATATTCACTCAGCTGGAGTTGAATAACCACCAGAGGATATGGCTGGAGCTGATTAAGGACTTTGACTTGGAGATTTTATACCATCCCGGGAAGGCGAACGTAGTCGCCGATGCTTTGAGTAGGAGGACACCTCGAGAGGAGGCGATAACTCGGCTTACGGTTCAGCCTCAGCTGTAGAGGGATTTGATGGGTTTGGAGATGGATATCTGGTTCCAGGGTACGGACTGTCGTTTGACCGAGTGAGAGGTATTACCCGACCTGTCCGGCGAGATCCTGCAGAAGCAGGAGAGATGTCCCATTTTGGTGAGGATCCGGGACAGGATGTCCCGAGGAGAGGCACCGCAGTTTATCACGGGAGCAGGCGGACTATTGAGACGTCAGGGACGTATTTGTGTACCGTCGGATCAGGAGCTGAGAGAGCGGATTTTGCATGAGGCACATGCCACACCTTACTCGGTGCACCCAGGCGCGAGTAAGATGTACCAGGACCTTAGGAGATCTTACTGGTGGGGCGGGCTCAAGCCCGATGTGGCTAGATATGTGGCCCGATGCGCGGCCTGCCAGCAGGTCAAGATCGACCACCAGAGACCCGGAGGAGAGCTTCACCCACTGTCCGTGCCGCAGTGGAAGTGGGAGGACATATCTAGGGACTTCGTGACCGGTCTGAGACCGAGTAGGAGCTTTGACGTGATATGGGTGGTAGTAGACCGGTTGACAAAGACCGCACGTTTCATTCCTATACGGGAAACGTGGCCGGTGAGTCGTTTAACCGAGGAGTTTACCCGTCAGATTGTGAGATTACATGGAGTACCGAGGACCATCATCTCGGACAGGGACGGGCGTTTTACCTCGAGGTTCTGGCAGCAGGTACACGCCGCCCTAGGTTCGAGTCTCCATTTCACCACCACATACCATCCTCAGACCGACGGCCAATCTGAGCGGACTATTCAGACATTGGAGGATATGCTACGAGTATGTGTACTAGACTGGGGACAAGTATGGCCAGATCACCTCCCGTTGGTCGAGTTTTCTTATAATAACAGCTGGCACGCGTCGATTGGGATGGCACCTTATGAGGCATTGTATGGACGGAGATGCCGTACTCCCTTATGTTGGGACGAGCCCAAGAGCTCTAGCGTTGTAGCACCGGATCAGGTACAGGACGACATGGCGAGAGTCGCTTTGATTCGGGAGAGGATGTTGGCTGCGCAGAGCCGCCAAAGATCGTATGCGGATAGGAGGCGTAGACCTCTCGAGTTCAGGGTAGGAGCTCCGGTGTGGCTGAGGGTATCACCGACACGAGGCGTCAGGCGATTCGGCATTAAGGGGAAGTTAAGCCCCCGATATGTCGGACCATTCGAGATCTTGGAGAGAGTCGGTGAGTTGGCGTACTGGTTAGCACTGCCACCGCGGTTGGAGGGTATCCACCTGGTCTTCCATGTCTCTCAGTTTAGAGAATACATACATGACCCGAGACACATCATCAGTCACGAGGACCTAGTGGTCAAGCCGGACCACACTTTTGTAGAGCACCCGATAGCGGTCTTAGAGCGGAGTACGAGACGCCTTCGGTCGAAGGAGATACCGATGCTGAGGATTCAGTGGTCGAGGCGAGGAGCCGATGAGGCTACATTGGAGACGGAGGATAGTATCCGGAGGAACTATCCCGAGTTTTATGCTGACACAGTGACATCGATGGGGTCGTCGGGTTAGTTCCGAGACCTTCCTTGTTTGCTTTATATGCTATGTGATTTTTGTATGATTTATGCGTACCTTGCGAGGTCTTGATGTAATGCATTTTGTAGACTTGAATTCGAGCCGATAGGGTACGTTTTATGGATCCCACGGGGTTACGAGACGGGTTGGTTGGAGAGTGTTGGTTTAGCAAGTTTCGGGACGAAACTTGTTTTTAGGGGGGTTAGTTGTAATGCCCGGAATTTTATTTCGGACTTAGAGCGTTTTATAGATCTTCCCGTACGCACGAGATACCGAGAGCCGGGATTTATTCCTAAGAAAATCCCGAGCCGACTCGTCGTTTTTCCCCTTTTTCCCGCGTTCCGAGTCGAAGTGACAAGGGGTTATTTCCGACCCCTCGTTCCGGGCAAAGACGGCAAGACAGCTGTTGTCCCCTCAAGACTTTGCAGCCCTTGTCCCCCTCCCCCTCTCTCCTTCCTTCACTTTCACGTTAGACATCACTTCCACTCTTCCACACTCCCTCTCTTCTCCTCTTCTCTTCCCCATTGTTGCTTGAAGCTTGCATGTGTGGACTGCAGCAAGGGAACTACAGATCTGGAGTGGTAAGTCCCTTTCCTTCCTTCCTTCCTCCCTTCCTTCCTTTTCATTGCTGCTCTTTCCCTTCTTCTTCCTTCCTCCTTCATCCATGGCCATGGATGAAACTTGGAGAGGTTTTCACTCAACCCTTGAGCATGTCTAGGTTCTTAGCTTGTTTAGATCAAGGAGAGGTGCCTAAGATCCGTGGAGAGTGTTTGGAAAAGATCCAGCAAGGGAAGAAGGACTTTGGAGCCAAGGATCCAAAGTCGAAGACGAAGAAGACGACGTTCTGCGCAGAACCCGCAGGGGCGGCTCAACAGGACCGCGGGAGCGGCCAGCAGGCCGCGGGTGCGGCTCAGCAGGCCGCGGGTGCGGCTCAGCAGGCCGCGGGTGCGGCTCAGCAGGCCGCGGGTGCGGCTCAGCACGCCGCGGGCGCGGCTCAGCAGGCCGCGGGTGCGGCTCAGCACGCCGCGGGCGCGGCTCGGCACGGCCGTAGGGGCGGCGGAAGGCACTTGGCTCGGGCGGCAGCGGACGGCCGCGGGTGCGGCGTGACTCGGGAGCGGGGGTGGCAGCAGACGGCCGTGGGTGCAGCGTGACTCGGGCGCAGGTGCGGTTCCTGGCAGGCGACGCAGTCCTCCTTGGGTGCGGCTCCTAGTTCCGCGGGGGCGGCTCTTGTGTCCGCAGGGGGCGCCGGCTTGACTCCGCGGCTGCGGTTTCGGCAACAGTAGGTCCCTCCTCTCCTTTCCTCTTCGTTCCTTCCTTAGTATTGATGTTGGATCTTGTTAGTAGCATGCCTAGGATGGATCTAGAGTATCTTGGAATGCCACTTAGTGGTTGTGAACTTAGGAGCCCTTAAGGCTCGATGAAAGTGATATATATGAGCATGTGAGCATGATGGACCTTCTAGGCTAACTTGTGCCTCTTTGGTTGAGGATTACTCTTGTGGAATTATGGACTGTTGTGGGCTGTTGCATGTGTTGAGAGTGTGATGACTACTTGGTACCTAGGATGCATTCCTAGTTTGAGGGTTAGGTGATCTTGCATAAATCACTAGAGTGAAGTCTAAGACTTCTTGAGTGTGAGTATGTATTGATATGCATATCTCTTGTGAGCAGGTTGTGGGCTTCCTCCTTAAGGAAGCAAGAGTGTGGTGACTTGAGTGTGGTGACGAGGTAAGTCTCCGGACTTACTTAGCTCGTATTTTACGTATTAGCATTGATGTGTGTTTGGTGGTGTGTGTTTATGTTCTTGTTATAACTATTAAACCGGTAAATAGAACCACCGACCTTAAATGTATATTTTGGCCCAAGTGTATGATAACGGGCGGTGACAATACTGCCTAGCCTTGCGTGGGTCTAGGGGATTCTCGGCGACTTGCCCGGCGGGTTAGATGGTCGGGTGCATCCGTACCATTCTTTGCCGGTGGGGGGACCGAGGCAAGACCACGGTGGTTCTCGTGTCACAACCGAAGTTGAATTAGAACGGGATACGACTTAATGATGTAAAGATAATGAAACGGACTTGCGTGTTTTATGTTATGTGTTATGTATGTGTTTGTGCCTTCACTGTTTTTCTAATGCTTAGAATATTAGCTAACGGTTTTAAACCGTTTGTGTAGATGACTTGCAGGTTAGGGATGCCGCCGAGTGAGGTGGAGGAGTGGACAACCGGGGTCTCCGTACATTATAGGACGGGGATGTTTTTGGGTTATGTTTTCGTATTGTGGATTATGTTGTACGGTTTAAGTTTCGTATTAGAGTTGTGTTGTTTTGAGGACTCGGCTGAGTTTCCAAGTTGTAGTTTCTTACTTTTCGGTTTCCGCATACATTAAAAACGTTTTGAGTTTTCGTCTTTATTTGTGCCTTATTGGAAGGTCCGGTGAAATTGTTGTCAAGCTAAGGGTCGGGACCCATTGTGAGGTCTCGCCCGTAGCACCCCGAGTTCCGGGGATTTGGGGTGTTACAACAGCAGCCCCGCCACCGCCCAACACTACCAACAGCCGGCCACAACCCCAGTTTTCGGTCAATCTCGGCCTGCCTAGACCGAGATTCACCCCTGCCGCCGACTGCAGCCTGTTCCGCCACCCAAACACCACCCAACCGCCACCCCACACCCCCAGCTGGCCCTCTAGGGTTACGGCCTTACAAAAAAAAAACCTTTCTCGGCGCCGCAACACTAATTCCCGCCGCCTGCCACCTTGCCGCCACCCATACACCCCGTCGCCTCTCCTGAGCCGGCCAAACACACCACCGCCACAGCAGCCTCACTCCCACCCGAAACGCCTCAGTTTCGGTCCAAACCACCGCCAACACCTCCGCCACCCGTCCGGCGCCCGCCAGTCAGCCGCCTGCCGCCCGGCCACCACTGCAGAACACTCCAGCCGCCGCCCAACACCACTGTAGAACCCCAGCCGGCGCCAGCCTTGCCCAACCCTCCTAGGGTTTCGGCAAGCATAAAAAAAAGAGAGACGGGAACGAGATTGTGATCATCTTCGGCTTTCTTGAAAAATATCCATTTCATTTTCAAGAAAGGGAGCCTTCCTTTTTTATATTGTTCATATTGTTTATATCCCTGTGAAAATTCTTTTATTTTTTCCCTTTTCCATTTTGGGTTCCCTGCAGGCATTACTCAAAACCTATTATTTTCAAACCTTTTGTTCCTTTTTTTTGAGCCTTCCCTTGCCTATTTAAATTTTCAGGCTAGTTTTCATTTTTCTTTCTCAAGATAAATTGACTTTAGTTGAGAAAATTGCACGCGAGTCTATATTATTTGATATGTCTAACTCAGGGAGAGAGAACGAACAAATAGGCGACGCACCTAGAGCTATGGATACCGAGGCTATACTTACAAGGATTATGGAAAGGTTGGACGCTTTGGAGACACGGGATAACGAACGCCCAAACAACCCTCCGCCACCTAGACAACCCCTATTTCGGGCTAATCCGGGAATCATGCAGCCTAGGAGGTACGTCAGAAGAGAATTGGACTTTGAGGATAAAGAAGACGAGCATCCAATACTAGAAACCGAGGTCTACTCTAAAGCTAAGGTGAAGATACCACCATTTGAAGGAAAGTGTGATGCTGATCTATACCTTGTCTGGGAGGCAAAAGTGGAGCAGATATGGAGATGTCATAATGTTTCGGAACCTAAAAAGGTACAATACGCTGCACTTGAGTGTACTGGGTATGCACTAATGTGGTGGAATAACATGTTGAAAGAGAGAAGACGATGTCTAGACACCGAAATCAATACTTGGGATCAGATGAAGGCAATCATGAGAGCCCGATTCATCCCTCCATACCATGGAAGAGATCTACGTCAAAGACTAGAGAACCTGAAACAAGGTTCTTAGAGAACCTGAAACAAGGTTCTATGAGTACTGAAGAAGTCTACGCAGCCATGGAAATGGCTATAGTCAGAGTTGATGTTCAGGAAGATGAGGAAGCTATGATGGCAAGGTACCTCAGGATTTTGCCCCTACCCTAGCACACGAGATAGAGTTGTATGCATATACTAACTTGACAGACTTACTACATCTCGCTGTGAGAGTGGAGAAGAAACTGAAAATTGCGCAACCAGGACAGACGAACTCCTCAGTCATGGAGAGGAAGTTCAAATCGAGATCAATCCAACAACACCCGAGATCCGAGCGGCTGTAGCAAAGATTCTACAGGTCTTGGAGCTGCATCTACTCCAAACAAGATCCCTACCACGACACCTCAAGGAAGTAGTTCTAGTTCGACTCGAGCTAGAGACATCACATGCTTTAAGTGTCATGGGAGAGGACATTACGTTAGGGATTGTCCCAACTCACGGACATTATTCATCAATGACAAGGGTCTCTTTGAATCAGATTCTGACACGGAGGAATTTAAAGAAGAAAAATCGGCCCTCATAGCCGATAAAGAGACTAAAAAGGACGTGGACGAGCTACCTTTCGCTAAGGGATTATGTCTCCATGCAAGTAAGATCGTCCTTGACTCTCAACTTGTTGTAGGTACTCCAAACGAGATGGATATTGATGACCATGACCATGATATAATTGCTGAAATTCCTAGTCATGATCCAAAAGAAGAAGAGTACCTAGATGATTATATGAGCATTGGCGTTGTTGAACAACCGGTTAGCTTAGCCATGAATGAGATGGCCAAGGAAGTGACGAGAAAGGTCTTATCTCCTGAGTTATTTGATTGTTTCGTTATTAGAAGGGCACTTAGCATCTTACCTTCTAAAAGCGAAGACAATCAAAGAGAAAATTTGTTCCATACCAGATGTTTGGTCAAAGGGAGAGTATGCAACATGATCATCGATAGTGGAAGCTGCAACAACTTAGTGAGTAATGAAGTTATTGAAAAATTGCAGTTGGGAATCGTTCAGCATCCCCGTCCTTACAAATTGGGCTGGATGAACAATTGTGGAGAAATCAGGATCGACAAACATGCCAACATCACATTCAAAATCGGGACATATGAGGACACTGTGCAATGTGATATCGCTTATATGCACGCCTGTCACATTCTACTTGGCGGCCTTGGGAGTGTGATCGGGATGTCACACATAAAGGGAAGACAATTGTTTTTCTTTTCAAGGTAAAGATTTCATACTCAAAACCATGACACTCACGGAAGTCACTGAGTATTATGAGAAGAAGAAGAACAAAGACGAAACTGGAAAGAAGACATTGATGATCCATAACGTAGAGAGGACAGAACCACAACGTACAGATCCATTTTTATGTCATGTCTACAATCATGTGCAAGGAGTTCTTATCCTCAATTTTCGAAATAGGTATGTTTGAGACTCTCCTTGGGAGCATCAACGACATTAACAGGATGATCGCAGTATACAACTGGAGATATATGGCAACTAAATATCCCTCTTTGAGTATTATTACTCTATTTGAGGATCTCCGTTTGAGGTTGATTGCACAAATTGACCTCTTGAATATCATTTCCACGTCCTACAGACATTGCAATTATAACAGGGAAATGTTTTCATCTCTTCAAGATAAAACATTGGGGGTAGTCAATGTCACTTTCACGTCTTATTCAAGTGGTAGCTTTGAATTATCAATTCGTGTTTTGTGCTGTTGGAGGAAATGAATTCAGGAAGACAGGATCAAGTCTAAACTTCGTGGATTCGAGGTTGAATCCTTCTCAAGAAAGGGAGGTTGATGCGGGGAGCATCTAGGAACCGAGCCTCAATACTAGAAGTGACGAGACCATCTAAGAAGAGACGTAGTACGAAGAGATGAAATGCAGGAATATGAAGTGGAAGAAGCACGCAGTTCAGACGAGGAAGGATACAATCAAGACGTGGAAAGAAGAGGAATCCGGGCTGAATCGAGTGGCTGAATTAAGCCCAACGTCATAATTTTCAGCCATTTTTGAGACATTTTAAATTGAGTTTTTGCATTTATTTTATTGACATTTATCTTTCTTCTAGAAGGTTAATATCTCCTAAAGATTTGACCTTATCTTTTCGTTAGAAGATCTTATCTCGTAAAGATTCGATCTTATCGCTTCGCATTTTATTTCATTTCTTTTATTCATTTTGGGCTCGATCTTGGATCAAGCCTGCAACCCATGTAAGCACATTTGGACGTCCCATCTTGCCTATAAAAGGTCAAGTTGGACGTCATTTTCAGATATGCAGATTATTAAACACATTGATACTTTTTAAGTATTCCTTCTCGAGTGATTCGAGTCTTGATTAGGTGAGAGGCTTTTCAAAACCCTGGACGGGTGAGAGGTGCGTCCAGTCTCGTCTGGTAGCTAGAAGAAACGTCCAACCCCGGTGAGAGGCTTGGGTGAACGCTATTCGATCTCCAGGCAACTTCTTTACTTCCCGGAATCGTTATTCCCCGGAGTTAAAGATTATAGGAAGAGTCGCTACTACGAGAGGAAGACTTATCCAACTTATCCATCAACGGTCCAATCCCAACCACCGGATCCTACATCCATCCCATCCACACGCCTATCATCTCATTCCAACACCTATTTCATCTTCTCGTTAGCCTAAGTCCTTGGTGTTGAAAGATCGGGAATCCTTACGGCTTAACCCCGTATCACTAATGATCGACAATTAGAACCTAACAATTTAACAATCAACAATTAGAATCTAATAATTTAACGACCGGAAATTAGAACCTTATAATTAAAGTCCGGCAATTAGAACCTAATAATTTAAGGATCGAAAATTAGAACTTAATAATTTAACGACCGACAATAGAACCTAATAAGTTAATGACCGGCAATTAGAACCTTATATTTTAATGACCGACAATTAGAACATAATAATTCAACGACCGGCAATTAGAACCTAATAATTTAACGACCGCAATTAAAATATAATAATTTAACGACTGGTAATAGAACCTAATAAGTTAACGACGGAAATTAAAACCTAATAATTTAACGCCCGGCAATTAAAATTTAATAATTTAACGACTGGCAATTAAAACCTAATAATTTATCGACCGACATGTAATAAGAGAAGACGTATTTGCGAAGAAGAAAACGGAGAAAATGTATTTCTTGTACAAAAATTGTGAACATAATCGATCGACATTTAATTTATTCAGATTTTAAAGATTGTTCAACCCCAAAATAAGATATATTCTTTTCTTATACACCAATCTATTATAGACTGATTAATGACCTATAAACATTCCAATGGAACACACCTAGTATTATTGTGGTCATTCAATCACAGACATTCAATCTTTTATAAGACGGTTGTTAAGACTCCATACTCCATACTTTCTACTCTAAGGGGTTTCCTACCAGATCATAACCCTGTATATATATGTATATATAGATAGATACGTATACTAGTGTACTACCCGTGCACTGCACGGGTGTTATTTTTAATTATATTTATTCAATATATTATGTTTATTTTGTGAATATATTAACTAAAAATATAAATTGTATAATACAATAAACAAAGTTTCAACTTTTATTATGCATTGATTTATAGTATTATTATTTATTTACAATATTTTTATAACTCAGTAATACATGCTAAGAAAATAGAAATATATTCATTTTATATTTTCCACGAATACTATTTGATTGATAAATATAATACATACAATCAAAACATTAATTACAAAGTACATGATCCAAACAAAAAAACCTATCAAAGAGATTTGTTCAAGATATCAACATAAGCTACAAAATCGTAACAGAATCGTAATTCCAATTGGGTCGACTGACGTCATGATTGTGCACGTTATGAAATTTATCTTCAAAATGATTGCGAGTATATCGAATATGAACCAGCCATAGTATCCAAACCAAAATTTTTGATGTAATATAAACCCGGAATCAACCACAAAAATAAATTTGGGGGACATGTGAACTTTTGTGTAAAGATGAGCACAAACAAAACTCATTTTCTTTCTAGGGGACAAACTAGGCTCCTCTTATTTATTTATAAAGATAAATTGAAAGAGTTAATTGGTAATATCCATTTACTCAAGCCCACAATTTAATGAAATTCATGTTAGTTAGTGGGTTTCGAACTCTAGATGAGTGTAATAACCGGAAAATTCGAGAATTTATATAATTATATTTTTTATTAAATATTCCAAGATCCGAATTGAATTTTCAAAACGATTACTGTCGAGCAAACCGAACCAAACCGAGAGAAAAAAAACTAGGTTAACCAGTCCAAAGTGAACCAAACCGAACCCCCTTGTGTTTATTTTCTTCTGGAACCGGACCGGCAAGATGGGCCAGTGATTACTGATCTTGCTACTTCCCTTCATGGGTTGTCCGTTGGGCCGTGTTTTTCTTCCACTTGCTAGCCGGCCATTTGGGCCCGAAAGGAGACCTGCCGCGGCCAAGAGCCCGCAACGACGCCGTCTTTGACACACCTAACGTCTTTCACTCCACCTCACCGCCCTCTCCGTCTCACGTTCCTCCCAACCGATTCTCAACGGTAATTGATGGCATTAACGGTGGCATTGAAGCCGACCGCTTACGGAGCTATAGCTCCAATCCGTAACCCCTGCCAACGATGACGCCATTACTCTCCTTCCCCTTCCGCTTCCGTCTCCTCTACAACTTCTCTCCCGAATTACGCCATCCCTTCTCTCACGACGCCGTTGACCAACCTTGACCGGAATCTGTTGAACACCTCCCTCTTCCCTTCGACTGAAAACTCCGACAAACACCTCTCTTTTTCCTTCGACTCAACACCCCGATGATCGCCTCTCTCCACATTCCCTGCTTCACCGGGATCCTCCGCCTCCACTATCAGCCATCCCTTCTCGCCACCACCTCCCCGCCTGTCGAAGTAGCCAGTAAGCAGCTTCACTTCTCCCTCTTTTGTTAAATGACATTAATATATCCTCATCGGAGGCCTTGTGCACTAGGATAGTGATTGTGTACGCCACCAGCAAAACCACCGTTGTCCTCGGAGCACTATTACCGTCCACCGTCGAGACACACATGCACCGGAGAAGAAGGCTCAAACATCGACTTCCGTTCGTAAGCTTGTCGCCTTGGTTATGTTGACAAGGAGTTTTGAACTCTAGAAGTCGGAGTTTTTTTATTACCTCGAATTGTTGCTCGCAGAAATCGACCCCCAACCAAGGGCTTTGCCCATTTGACGCCGTGCTCCACTACGCTCAAGGTTTCGAACTTGAGATCTACTGCACCGTTAATTCCCTCTTTAGTTGAAATTTTTCTTGAGATGGGTTTTGAACCCGAGACCACCGAGACTCCGTTGAATTAAATTGTTGCTTGTCTTGTTGCCAACAATGCTCGAAGTGATAACGTGTTAACCGCCGTGTTTGGTGCCTGTAACACCCCAAATCCGTAGGACTCGGAGTGCCTGGGCTAGGATCTCACAATGGATCCTGACCTAGCCTGACAACAATTTCACTGATCTTACAACAAGGCACCGATAGATTAAAACAAAACATGAAACTGATATATATATATATATATATCAAAAAGGTAATACAATGTACCGTTGAGTACAAACAAAACCATACTGTACAACAAAAGAACCCATATCCCCGATAACACCCAGTGTACGGAGTCCTCAACGGATCACCCACTATGTGTCACTCTGCAGCTCTCCTATCCTGCAAAGTATCTACAACACGGTATAAAACCGTTAGCTAACCATACACATATATAGGGTTATGCTAGAGCACAAACACACATCATCATGCTTTCCCACATTTACCCGGTTCATTATCTTTAAAGTCCAGCAATCAACTCGTATATAAATATCCATATAAACATATGTGACACGATGAATATAACCCTCGCCTTTGGGTACTATAACCAGCTGGAGTGGTGCCTGGAACACCTCCCCGTGTACCCTAAGGGAATGGAGAGTGCCCGAACCGTTTACCAGGTCTGGCCTGACCACAGAGAACCCCCAACTCCCAGCGGGATGAATGGAAAAGTTGTCACAGCCCTACAATGGGCAATCAATACATCATAGGTCAGTGATCAACATAACGCATGCTATAAACATATAACAAACACCACTCATGCACAAACAATCAGCTCTCACTCAGGTCCACGGACTTACCTCAACCTCAGAAGTCGTATCACAACGATCAGCTCTCACTCAGGTCCACTCCAAACTGGAGGACAACACGGCCTATACAAGGCATACATATATATATCAAACTCCTATCACACAAAGGGTCACACCTAGACCCAAGGGATCCATAAGGATCATATCCAACTCGTAAACCTCAAAGCCGTAACCGGCATATCTATATCATACTCATCAACATCCGCTACCTAGCATGCTACTACCACTCATACTAGGAAAGGAAAGGATCTACCTAACTCTAGGTAGATCCGGGACAAGACGCACCTGCGTAAAACAAGGGACGCAACGCACCTGCGTAAAACAAGGGACGCAGGGGCGGAGCAAGTAACTCGCAGGCGGCGGAACTCAGCCGCGGGCGCGGTGACAAGGGACGCAGGGGCGGAGCAAGTAACCCGCAGGCGCGGCGGAACTCAGCCGCGGGCGCAGTGACAAGGCTGCAGGCGAACGCAGGCATGGCGTAGGCGCTGGTGCGGGCGCTGCGGCACGGCTTCCGCAGGGGCGGCGGCTTCCAGGCGCGGGGGTGGCGATAGTGCAGAACGTAGCCCCGCGAGTCTTCTTCCACTCTTCACGTGATCAAATCACGTCTTTATCATCCAAGATTCATACACATGCCACAACATACACATTCCAACATCACCCTATGCTCAATACATCTAATCCTAAGCTAGGGAAGGAAGAAACAAAGGAAGAAGGAAGAGAAGAAGGAGAAGAAGACTTACCACTGCTGAATGTCTAGGCAAGCAAGAGCACAAGCACAACTCAGCTGGCTTCACAAGCTCAACAACCACAACACTAGCATCAACATCAACCACAAAGCACACAACTCTCTTCAAACTCTAAGGAAAACCAAACTCAAGCTCAAGGAGAAAGAAGAAGAAGCAAGAAGGACGTGAAGTTGGATTGGAAATGTGATGAAACCCTTGTTCAGCAAGGTGAAATGGAAGAAGTAAGGAAAGGTAAAGCACGAGTCAAAAGAGTCAACAAAACCGGTTGCAGCCGCCGGAAACCGCAGGGGCGGAACAACAGGGTAGCCGCAGGGGCGGTCTCACAGACCCGCGGGGGCGGCTAAGGCCAAAACTAGCTCCCAAAACTAAGGCTCTTACACTTCACCCCCCTAAAAACAAGTTTCGTCCCGAAACTTGTAAAATCCTCAAACCACTCGGACTCACAAGCCGAGGTACAACTCTCTCTATAACCTCAAGCATAAGCATGGAGGAAACCATCCACTCCAGCAGCAAACTATACTATCCAGGGCCTAGAGGAAAGCCATCTCTAGCCAACCATAACATATCACAATAACATGGAGGAAAGAACCATCTCCAGCTATAAACAAAAATCATACTAGCATAACAAGATCTAATAAGATCATAATCACATCAAAGCTAGCATGAAAATAAACACATCATAGCATATAAGCATGTAAGCATATAAGACTCACCAAGCTAGTACTAAGACCTACTCGGTGATCCTACTGGTGCACCTATCTCGGCATAGACCTCTGGATAGTTCCTCTGGATACTATCCTTAGTCTCCCATGTAGCCTCCTCGTGTCCTCGTCTCGACCACTGTATCCTAAACATAGGAATGTCCTTCGAACGCAGGCGTCTCATACCTCGCTCTAGGACTGCAATAGGATGCTCAGCAAACGTGTGGTCCGGCTCAACCACCAAATCCTCATAACTCACGATGTGTCTCGGATCTAGTATATACTCCCTCAGCTGAGACACGTGAAACATAGGGTGAACACCCTCTAATCCGGAGGCAAGGCTAATCTATAAGCTGCGCTCCCAACCTGATCCAGAATCTCGAACGGTCCGACATATCGGGGGCTCAACTTCCCCTTAATGTCAAATCGCCTAACACCTCGTGTCGGGGACACTCTCAGCCACACATGGGCTCCAACTCTGAACTCTAGAGGTCTACGCCTCCTATCAGCATAAGACTTCTGACGACTCTAGGCAGTCAGCATACGCTCTCTGATCAATGCTACTCGAGCCATATCATCCTGAATCTGATCAGGTGCCAAACCACTGACACTGCTATGCTCATCCCAACATAACGGGGTACGACATCTCTGTCCATACAGTGCCTCATATGGGGGCCATCCCAATAGATGCATGCCAATTGTTGTTGTAGGAGAACTCAACAAGTGGGAGATGATCCATCCACACTTGCCCCCAATCCAACACACAAGCTCGCAGCATATCCTCCAGGGTCTGAATAGTCCTCTATGTCTGACCATCGGCCTGAGGATGGAACGCAGTCGTGAAGTACAAACTCGTCCCCAGGGCAGTCTGAATCTGCTGCCAAAACCTCGAGGTAAATCGCCCATCTTTGTCTGAGACGATCGTCCTCGGTACACCATGGAGTCTCACTATCTGCCTAGTGTACTCCTCAGCTAATCTGCTCACCGGCCACGTCTCCCGAATTAGAATGAAACGTGCCGTCTTCGTCAGTCCGTCAACGATGACCTAGATGGCATCAAAACTCCGGCTCAGCCTTAGTCCAGTCACAAAGTCGATGGTGACGTCCTCCCACTTCCTCTGTGGAACAGGAAGTGGATGGAGCTCACCTCCAGGCCTGAAATGCTCGATCAAGACCTACTGACAGGTCGCACACTGTGCTACAAATTTGGCTACATCGGGCTTCAGCCCTCCCCACCAATATAGACGTCTCAAATCCTGATACATCTTACTCGTAACTGGATGTACAAAGTAAGGGGTGCAATGAGCCTCTTGTAAAATCCTCTGACGTAAATCTGCATAAACAGCAGGTACACAAACGAGACCACGGCGTCTCAATACTCCATCTGCTCCCAGAAGAAACTGTGGTGCCTCATCCCGAGACATCCGCTCTTTGATCCTCATCAAAGTCGGGCAGGTCTCCTGCTTCTGTTGGATCTCACCCAACAGATCAGGTAGAACCTCTAAAGTACCCAGCCGGGCATCCTCATCAGGAAACTGAATGTCCAACTCTAACCAGATCAGATCCCTCTGCAACTGATGTTGAACTGTCAGCCTCGCAATCGCCTACTCTCAAGGCGTCTTCCTGCTCAGGGCGTCGGCGACAACGTTCGCATTCCCCGGATGATACAGAATCTCCAGATCAAAATCCTTGATCAGCTCAAGCCACCTACGCTGGCGGTTATTCAATTCCCGTAGCGTAAAAATGTACTTCAGACTTTGATGGTCTGTGAAGATCTGATATGTAACACCATACAGGTAATGTCTCAAGATCTTCAGTGCATGAACTACCGCTGCCAACTCCAGATCATGAGTCGGGTAGTTCTCCTCATACGTCTTCAGTTGTCTAGACGCATAAGCAATCACCTTGCCTCTCTGCATCAAAACACATCCCAAGCCTAGCTTGGATGCATCACTATGTACTACAAAATCCTCAGTACCCTTTGGTTGTGCCAAAACAGGAGCAGAAATCAGACGTCTCTTCAGCTCATCAAAACTCTGCATACACTGATCAGACCACACAAATCTGGTAGTCTTCCTCAGCAAACTCGTCAGTGGACGCGCAATCACAGAAAATCCCTCCACAAAGCGTCTGTAATAACCGGCTAGGTCAAGGAAGCTACGGACTTCCTTGACGTTCGTCGGTGTAGTCCATGCAGCTACTGTCTCTATCTTCGCCGGATCAACCTTGATCCCCTCGGCGGATACAATGTGACCCAGGAATGCTACCTCTGGCATCCAGAACTCGCACTTAGAGAACTTCGCATAAAGTTCTCTATCCCGTAAAACCTGCAACACAGTCCTCAGCTGTTCTGCATGCTCCTCTTTGCTACGAGAGTATACCAAAATATCATCTATGAAGACCACCACAAACTGATCCAGGAAGTCGATGAAGATATTGTTCATCAACTCCATAAAAACTGTTGGGGCATTCGTAAGTCCAAATGGCATCACTACAAACTCGTGGTGTCCATATCTGTTCCTGAATGCTGTCCTATGCACATACTGCTCTCTCACCCCTAGCTGGTGATATCCGGAACGCAGATCAATCATGGAGAACACAGTCGCTCCTTGTAGCTGATCTAACAAATCATCAATACGCGGCAATGAATACTTGTTCTTAATGGTCACCTTGTTAAGCTCTCTGTAATCTATACACAGTCTGAACGATCCGTCCTTCTTCCGTACGAAGAGGACAGGTGATCCCCATGGGGACACACTAGGGCGAATGAAGCCCTTCTCAGCCAACTCCTCGAGTTGCTTCTTCAGCTCCAGCATCTCAACAGGCGCCATCCGGTATGGGGCCTTCGAGATGGGTCTCGTACCAGGCTCTAACTCGATACCAAAATCCACACTCCTCTGAGGCGCCAAACTGGACGGCTCAGCAAAAACATCTGTAAACTCACAAACCACTGGGATGTCCTCTACAGCTGGACTCTCCCCCTCCTTCATGGCATAACACCAAAAGGCATCACAACCCTGTGCAATCAATCTAGCTGCTCGTACTGCACTGATAATCGTGCCTGTCTTTCCAAGGTCCCAACCTCGGAAAACCTCTATCTGACCTAACTCGGTAGAGAGAGTAACAGTCCTCCTACCTACATCTGAGACCGCGGAATGTCTATCCATCCAATCCATACCTAGTATAACTTCATCATGCTCTAACGGCATGATAAAGAAGTCATCTAGTAACACACGAGTCCCTACAGAAATGGGACAACCGTGAATCTCACAGGTACCTCTGACCCTACCACCATCGGGTAACCCTATAATAAAGGGCATCCCCTCAACTGTATCTAAACCAAGACGCTCTACACAGGCATCAGAAATAAAAGAATGCGTAGCACCAGTATCAAATAAAACTCTCACAGGTAAACCATGAATCAGAATGGTACCTGTAGCAGTAGGGTGCAGCTGGCTCCTCTGCACTCCTCAGCTCAAAAACTCGGCCCGGTGGGCCTCTGGTATCAGTGGTGCTCCCACCACGACCTCTGCCTCTGATACGGGGTTAGCCGTCAGTTGGCCCGATCTTTCAACACCAAGACTCGCAATGAAGAAAATGGATAAAAGGTGGAAACTTGAAAATAAAAAGATGGAGGAATGATCCAATGATGCTGAAGGATCGATAGATGGATAGATCTGGTTGAACCCTTAAGGCAACCAAGAGCACGATAGGGAAAGTAAGGCCCTAACACACAACTTGGAATGACTTGAAGAAGCCCTTCCGCTATAATCTCACACAGAGGGGAAAGCGATTGTCCCCAAAGCACGAGAAGTCACCCAGAGATGATTGAGAGCACCAACTTGCCAATCCAAGTGACACAACTCAAAACAACACCAAAGTTGCTGGCAAACGGATTCCGCTCACATAGTAAGTTGTCTTGATTCCACGAGAAGAATATGGGATAAAAGAGAAACAATACTTCAAAAGTATTAGGGTTTAGTGTCAGTGGTTTGACCCTGATTAGATTCAGGATGATATGGCTCGAGTAGCACTGATTCGAGAGCGTATGATGACTGCATAGAGCCGTCAGAAGTCTTATGTTGATAGGAGGCGTAGACCTCTAGAGTTCAGAATTGGAGCCCATGTGTGGCTGTGAGTGTCCCCGACACGAGGTGTTAGGCGTTTTAGCATTAAGGGGAAATTGAACCCCGATATGTCGGACCGTTCGAGATTCTGGATCGGGTTGGGAGTGCAGATTACAGATTAGCCTTGCATCCGAGATTAGAGGGTGTTCACCCTGTATTTCATGTGTCTCAACTGAGGGAGTACATACCAGATCCGAGACACATCGTGAGTTATGATGATTTAGTGGTTGAGCCGGACCACACGTTTGTTGAGCATCCTATTGCAGTCCTAGAGCGAGGTATGAGACGCCTGCGTTCGAAGGACATCCCTATGTTGAGGATATAGTGGTCGAGACGAGGACCCGAGGAGGCTACATGGGAGACTGAGGATAGTATCCAGGGGAACTATCCAGAGTTCTATGCCGAGATAGGTGCACCAGTAGGATCACCGAGTAGGTCTTAGTACTAGCTTGGTGAGTCTTATATGCTTACATGCTTATATGATATGATGTGTTTATTTTCATGCTAGCTTTGATGTGATTATGATCTTATTAGATCTTGTTATGCTAGTATGATTCTTGTTTATAGCTGGAGATGGTTCTTTCCTCCATGCTATTGTGATACGATAGTATTAGCTGTAGATGGTTCTTTCCTCCATGCTATTTTGATGGACATAGTAGTGCTGGAGATGTACTTCCTCCATGCCTTTCTGTTATGGATACGATACGGCTAGAGATGTGATTCCTCTATGCCTTATGATATGTTTATGGCGGGCTAGAGATGGTTTTCCTCGATGCCTTGGATAGTATAGTTTACTGCTGGAGTTGATGATTTCCTCCATGATGCAGGAGCATCAAGGAGCCTAGCGTCAGCACTTCAAGTGACGAGACTAACCAAGAGAAGAAGGACTTCTAGCGGAGAACAACGGGACGTGAGAGGAACGTGCCATACTAGAGAGGAGGAGCCAGGAACGTGCTACACAATAGAGGAGGAGCCAGACGTGGAAGAAGAGGGAATAGCTCGGGCCGCATTTGAAGAAAGAAGACTTCGGGCTATTTTGAGTGGCTAAATGAACATTTAGCTATTTTATTTTCAGCCCACTTTGAGATATTTTTAATTTGGATTTTGCTTTTATTTTAATGTTTTATTTTATGTTTCTAGAAGGTCAATTATCTCCTAAAGATTTGACCTTATCCGTTTGTTAGTTTGATCTTATCTCTTAAAGATTCGATCTTATCTTTTCGCATTTATTTTATTTCTTTTATTCTTTCCGGGCTCGATCTTAGATCAAGCCCCCAGCCCATGTAAGCTCAAGGAGGACGTCCCATCTAGCCTATAAAAGGCATCATAGACGTCCAACATGACACACTTTTGATTAATAAACCCCTTTGATACTTTTCAGTATTACCTCTCGTGTGACTCGAGAAACTCTGAATAGGTGTGACTCCTATTCAAACCCTAGTTTGGAGTATAGGAGAGTTATCCTTCTTGGTGAGACTCTAAGATAGGTTTCTCTTCCATCTTCAAGCGACTTCGCATGCTTTTGAGGTTAATCGTTCTTCCTCCTAAGTATTCGATTATAGCGGACGAGTTGAATTGCTACTAGGAGATTCGTCCAGTCTATCCATCTACGATCCACCCCAATCACAGGATCCCTCACCGTTGGCCACGTTTCTCATCATCCTCACGTCATCCATCATCTATCTCTTCCTCACGTTTTGTTGTTGAAAGATCGGGAAACCCTAGCGGCTTATCCCCGCATCACTCCATGCTTATGTTTGAGGTTATAGAGAATGTTACCTCGACTTTTGAGTCCGAGTGTTTTCAGGATCTTTGCAAGTTTCGGGACGAAACTTGTTTTTAGGGGGGTGAGATGTGAGACCCCTACTCTTCCGGAACGAGATCGGACCATGGCCGAGATTGGCTTTGGCCGAGTTTAGACTTTTCCGCACCCGCGGGCATTTTGGCCGCCCCTGCGGCTCATGGAACCGCCCCTGCGGTTTCCGGCGGCTACAACCGGTTTTATTGACTTCCTTGACCGTGCTTTACCTTTCCTCCTCTTATTCTTTCCTTTCCTTGCTGAGCAAGGGTTACCTTTCACACTTCTTCCTTCAGCTTTCATGTCCTCCTTGCTTCTCCTTCACCTTCCTTTGATCTTGTTCTTGTTCTCCTTGGAGTTTGGCTTGGAAATTGTACCTTGTGGTTGATGTTGATGCTTGTGAGTGTCATGCTGAGCTTGAGAGCTAGTGGAGGTGTTATCTTGGAGCAGTTTCGTGCCTAGACCACAGTTGTGGTATGTCCTCCGTGCTTCTTCTTTCTTCTTCTTCCTTGTTCTTCTTTCCTTAGCTTAGGATTAAATGTTTGGACATAGGATGATGTTGGAATGTGTATGTATGTGTATGTGTGTGACTATG
>CM008283.1:27485668-27653754 GCA_002319775.1 Fagopyrum tataricum | reverse complement strand
GAAGAGAGTAGACGTGATTTGATCACGTGAAGAGCTAAAGAGAAGCCGCGAGATTTCATTCTGCACTGTCGCCGCCCCCGCGGCCAGAAGTCACCGCCCGGGCCCGCGCCAGCGCCTTGCCTGCGTTACCTGCATTCCGTGTCACCGCCCCCGTGGCTGAGTGCCGCCGCGCCCGCGGTTGCCTGCGTTCCGCCCATGCGTCCTTAGTTCACGCAGGTGCGTCTTGTTCTAGGACTACCTATAGTTAGGTAGTTCCTTTCCTTTCTAGTATGAGGGAACTAGTACCATGCTAGGTATCGGTTTATGATGAGTATTATATAGATATGCCGGTTACGGCTTTGAGGTTACGAGTTGGATATGATCCCTTATGGATCCCTTGGGTCTAGGTGTGACCCTTTGTGTGATAGTAGATTGAAATGTATATATGTATGCCTTGTATAGGCCATGTTGTCCTCCAGATTGGAGTGGACGTATCTGAGAGTTGATCATAGTTGAGATTACTTCCGAGACTGAGGTAAGTCCATAGGACTTACTTAACTGCTGTCTCTATATTGGATGTTGCATGAGTGGTGCATGTTTATGCTTGCTAGCATGTGATATTGTTATTGCCGACCTATGATTTAGTGACTGTCCATTGTAGGGCGTGACGGCTATCCTTTCATCCCGCTGGGAGACTGGAGGTTCTCTGCGGGCAGGTCAGTTCTGGATTGTGGGGCGGGCTTTCTCCACTCCCATAGGGTATACGGGGACGGTGACCGCATCACCACTCCAGCTGGCATTAGCACCGGGAGGCGAGGGTTATATTCCTCGTGTCACATATATTCATATTGATATCCTTATATATACGATTTGAGTGTTGGACTATATTTATAAAGATTATAAAATGGGTAAATGCGTGATATCATGATGAGGTGTTTAATATTCTTGATATGTGATTGTGCTTATGTTCATCTTATATATGTGTATGGTTAGCTAACGGTTTTATACCGTGTTGTAGATCCCTCACAGGTTAGGAGAACTACAAAGTGATCCAGAGAGGGTGATCTGCTGAGGGCTTCGTACACTAGGTCGTCCTCGTGGGTTTGGGACCTTTTTCTCTTGCACATATTCGTTATGTTTTGATTATACTCAACAGTACTTTGTATAACCTTTTGAGATTTATATATATCAGTTTCATGTTTTGTTTTAATCTATTTGTGTCTTGTTGTAAGATCGGTGAAATTGTTGTCAGACTAGGGTCAGGATCCATTGTGAGATCCTAGCCCAGTAGCACTCCTAGTTCTACGGATTTGGGGTGTTACATCAACAACCACCTCAATCTGAAAAACATATTTACAACACTTATAAACCACGAAAACCCCAAGTATTGTGGAATCAGAAAACAAATAAAAAAGAATAAGAGAATTACTTAATTTTGATTTGTATAACTGTGGCTTCCTTTGCATTCGCAAATATGAGCACAACCATCTCCATTCACAAGTATTCACTATAGATAGCTACCTATAACCAAGAAGCTACAAAGATCAAGGTCTCATAGTGAAGCGGTTTCACACTACAAAATTATTTAACAAGTGAGAGTTACCAAATCTATGATGTTGGTTTACAGGAAAGTAAGAGTACTCAGTTGTTCAAAAATGTTTTAGCATGATCGGGCTGATAAAGACTATTAATAATCACCCAATGTATCAGATGATTCAGATCAGTAAGCTCTCATAAAGGAAGCAATGCTCTATTTTCTCAGACAACGATAATATGGCATATTAGAGCTTCAACCTCTCAAATGCAAGGATCATACGCATTCCCTAACTGCTCCTCAAGTACAATTGCATAAGTCCCTAATTGTAATAAGCAGGAGTGAGATGTAAACAAAGTGGAATGTTTGATTGATCAACATACCCGTTCTTTTCCAATACTAATCGCAAAACATCTGTGAAATAGAGAATGATTGGTAGCACAAAGTATGCTCACAAAAAACATGGACAAAAAGTTGACAATTCTCCAATAGCATTTGCTGCAGAGGCATTTGGCCTCAAACTTGTTGTTTCATCATGCAAATGCTCAACTTGTCCATCAATACGACGCAAGCCCAATGCAAGAGTGACTTGGTTGTTTACCTCATAGTTGTTGTTTTATCAGACAATCGCGCCGGAGCTTGGCCTATTGGACCAACTTCAGCACCTTGATCTCTCCAAGGTTTCACACTACAAAATTAGAACAATGTATTATACATGAAGGTGGTAGTAAGCAGATAAGCTAGTTAGCTAGGAGACCAATAATATCACGCTAAGATCATGGCTATAACTCACTTCAAGGTTGAAAAAAATGGAGAAAAGAAATTAGTTTAATTTTTGAAAAATATAAATTAGTAAGCAATTGTCAGTATGTAGAAACAGATCCAGCCATCGATCTAATTTTCCTTGGATTAGTATGTTTCCGGGCTTCCAACATCATCAACTAAATTATATAGTTATACCAAATGATATTGAACTGTTACATAATCAATGAAGCAGTAAGAGTTCATAGGTTACTATATTCATAGAAAGCGAAATACTTACCTTCAGGAATGCCACATACTACTACAGAAAGTTTAGCCTGAAGAAGAAGAAACTGAATCAAATAAAACTGAACTAAGATATGAATAAATGAAGAAGGAAAGAGGGAACAATGAGAAGAACAAAGAAGAATAGATGGAACTGAACTACGAAGTAAACCCTAGTTGAAAAAGCAAGAAATTAAGGAGAGGGTCGTCGTTGTTCGTCCTCACCACTCACAAATCATGACTGATAGGGTTGGGGTGGCTCATAGTAGCCAAAATCCCTATGTGCCGCCATACATTCCTCACCATAGTAACCAATCGAAGCGTAGATGCGAATCAAAAAAAAATCGAAGCAGAGATGCAAATCATAAACTCATAGATAAGTAGGATGAGTTCGGAAATGGTGGTGAGATTGAAGCGAGAAAGATTGAGGATGAAGATGGGAAGATGTTCGATGGGAGAGAAGAAGCAGTGAGCAAAGGATCCGAAGAAGGGGATCCGAAGACGAGCGAAGGAGAGGAGCAAACCTGGTGAGAAGAGGAATCACCGGTCGCCAACCAAATCGCCCAGAAATCGCCTAGGGTTTGAGAGACAAGAGAGAGAAAAGTAAGCGGAAAATTTTTTTAAAAAAAAATCCGTATTTATAGGTACACACTTAATACCCGTAATTAATTCAGCCTACACACTTTGTACCAAAGATAAAATTAGTGCATTATTGCCCCATTTATCTCAATTCTAATACACTTCTTTTTTAACATTTGTCCGTTTTTATTTTTTTTTTATAGATTTTAGATACGATTTTATGAATAAATCTAATTAATTTTGACATTTAAAAACCTCTTTTTAAAATAATTTTTGGGGCTTCAAGAATTAATTTCATTGATATTGTCTTGATTGCATATTTGCAGGGGCGGAGACAAGGGGGTAAGGGAGGGGACTCTGCCCCCCCCTTGCCGCGGAATAATTAGTATGTAGGCGGATCTAATTCATAAATCTTTGCTAGCTCGTTTGGTAGATGGTGGAAAGGAGGGCCTGGAGTGCAAGGTTCAAGTCCTCGGAATAGCAAAAATCTACTTTTTGTTTTTATTATTGCTTAACTCTTAATTAATACAATCAACTAAATATAATTTTTAACATACTATTTTATCAACCATTAATTAATTTTATTTGACAACTTATTTATAAAGCACAACTATAAAATTAATATACAAAACAAATCTTATTTTTAAATTTTATATTTTTGAATTTAACTTTTAGTTAATCTAATATAATCAATACAATAATTCATCAACCACTATCTAATTTATTTGACAATTTATTTATAAAAACAAACCAAATATATAAATTAATTTAACTATCATCTAAATAAAAAATATATATATACAACGAAAAACTCTAATTTGTAGTAAGAAAACTTTAGTATAATTTTATATTTTATTTTTTGTAACATAATATGTAAATTAGTATTCAAATTAATATGCAAAATGTCTTATACGAAAAAATTTTTGTACCCCCTTCGAAAACTTTCTGGCTCCGCCACTGCATATTTGCATTCCTCACCTACTTAATTTATTATAGTTGTAAATGAAATAGTCTAATTGAAGAAAACAAAAACCTGGTCTTATAGATTTGTTTCCAACCCTAGGCAATGCCGAAGTGTCTCTCTAAGTAAATTTTAGTTTAGGGGGGTTCGGTTTGTTATTCACTAGGTGAAATCCGTTTGTGTTTGATTTAGGTTTGGTTTGTTATTGACATGAGATGTGAGATTTGGTGAGTGACTGCCTGATAATTTGTGGATGAAATTGAGATTTGTAGCTCCATTGATGTTAGTGTAGTGATTAGCTTGTGTAGTTTTTAGGATAATTCAAGACAACCACTGATGCTATTTACGGTATGCACATTGTAGCTCAACCAAGGTAGTGAATTCTAGTGGCTCCTCAAGTGCCTCAGGGATGGACAAATGATCCATGTCGTCTGAGGTTTTGACACCATTCCTTGCCAGTTGCCATCTTCTTCATGCTGCTGCTCATTCCTACATCCATAGATGTTCGCTAACTCTAAAATCGCTCTACAGTTGCTCTTCAGGACTTTGGTCGTACTAGTTGCTACGCGCGTGCAAGCATCGGTACATTTAGGAGGGTGGGACTTCACCCTTGTCATATAATATCGTGAATAAGTTTGCCAAGCTTATGCATCCGGAAGCAAAAGAACAAGGATGCAATTGTTTTCATCAATTTCAGCAAATGTGTCTCCCGTCGTACAAACCAGTTTCAATGGGAAAAAGAAAGATATATAAAAAAAAATAGCTTTAGTGTGAAATTTACCCGTTTTAGAACTTCTACTTGTATAGAAAAAAAATAAGTTGAGGACAAAAAGACTCCGAAAACAATCACATCAGGCAATTAGGATGTCACAGGGAGGATCTTATTATAAAAGAAGATAATATGACGCCATACATGCAAATGACAACACCAAACTGTGATTTGCATATCTCATACATGGATCACATTTAGTGTGAAATTTAGTTGTTTCATAGTGAATACCATCAAGCTCGTTCTTAATCCTTTCCTTTAGGACGGATCCTTGACGAATCAGATAGCCTACATGAAAAGTTGAGTGAAAGAGGGTGTCAAATCGACAGGAAATAACCTCAAGCATTCAAAGAAGGAAGAGAAGAGTTACTTGGATGTCTTCGGGCATGTTTGTTGAAGACAACATCAAAATTGCATATTGGGTTGCATTTATCTCAAACCTCCAACTCTTTTGAGTGACCTGAATGCATAATAAAAAGGTACTAAACAAAGCTTTACAAAGCCTTGATGATACAAAATGCACTGAGTGATCAAGTTTTAAAGTCATGTCACCATACCACCAGGCCCTTTATATTTCCACCATTCATGTTAAGGGGAAGTGGGTATTTATGGGTATTTATATGGGTATGTGGGTGGAAGGATGTGACTTTTAGGGGAAATGTGATTGATTGATTTTTGTTTAATGGGTGAAAGTAATATAGGGGTACCATAATTATCAAATCATGCAGTGAGTTGACTATTTATGTCATGCAGGGGCGTCCAATCGATTTCGGAGGCCTTGTGTCAACATAAAATTTTTTATTATTGATTTTAAAAAGCTATGTTTTACCAAGAGATAAACGAGAAAAAAGAATAAATTATTTTTTTAATTAAAAAAATACATGAAAGAATGACAATAATAAAAAAACCAAACAATACCTTTCTTAATTTTAAATAGTTTCGGGAAAAAAATTAAACATAAGAGGGAAAAAATATTATAAAACATGTGTGAAAAATAAAAAAGGAAAGAAAATAGTAGAAAGGGGATTTGAACTTTTAACTAATTTAATGAAAATACGTAAAAGAATGACAATAAAAAGCAAAATAAGTCCGTTTTTAACTTACATATATCTTAGGAGGAAAAAATTAAACAAAAGAGAAAAAAAAATAAAAATAGAATGAAATCGTGAATTGCAAAATTTGAACACATGACCAATTTACACCAAATATTGAGCTCTAACCATTATGACAAGCACTCTTTTGTCCTATAATTTAAATAAAATTAAATATTATGGGGCCCCAAACAAATGGGGGCACTGTGCTGTTGGGCCGAATGGCACCCTCTGTTGGACGGGCCTGATGTCATGAATTAACGAATTTGTAAATGAACCGATGTGTTCATACCATAAATTTCTGGATTGATCAACAAATAAATCAGTTTGAGCCTTTTAATTTGAAACTGAAATTGGATAGACATACCACGATTGATGGTCATAAGTCTATAAGTTTCTGCATAAATGAGTTGTAATTGGGTGATGAAGAAATTAGGGCAGATTAGAAAGATAAGAATGTATTACTATTTTCTGATCGCAAGAGATATTGGTGAGAGAACCTGAGAGAGTGGTGTTGTCATGGTAGTTGTCGACGTAAAAGTGGGAGAACGAATGGGCGATTACGTAAGCGAATTTGAGTGCCAACAATGAAGTGTGTTTTACACTTATTTCCAACCTATTTGCTATTACCATCGCATGTAGTTTAAATTTCAAATTGTATAAAACCTCATATGAATCATTTCAATTCAATTGTTTTTCTTTTTGGAAATTTCATATATGTTTTGAGCTTTATCATTAACAGATATTTTACTACTGAATTATATATAGGGTTTAAACTAAACAAAAATACCATTCAGGCTACTGAATTATCAACAGGTTTTGAGCTTTTTGTGGAATTTTTTTTTGTTTTTTTGTTTTTTTTCCCTGCGATACGACGTCGTATATTTCCTTCTTGTACTTGAATTTGCGATACTCTTCTTCGTTGAGATTCGAACTATCAAATAAAAACCGATCGTCCGCAATATCATCTTCAACCTCCTCAATCTTCTTCTTTTCTCTTTTCTGAGATAGGTGATATCTTCAATGTTTGTTCTTCGCTTCACATTCCTCCTCATTCGTCCATTTCGGTATGTTGTTCAAATCTGCCATGCTAAAAAATCTCTGTTTCAGAGCAAAATTTTTCTTTTGATTCTAGGGGTTTGAATGTATGATTATGGATTGGGGTATGAATGGTATATTTATAAAGAGGATTCCTTGCGGTCAAAGGCGAAGTAACATTGACTATTTTGAAGGTCCATTGAACTTTAAAAATTAGGCCCTACAAAAATACGACATCTCTCTTTATTTCATAGCTTTAAAATATATTAAAAAGTAATTTAGTAATAAAAGTATATAAATAATTAAATATTTTTGTTTGTATTTATTTATAAAATAATAAAAGAAAAAAAAAAGAAAACTAGGAGGGACTAGAGAGGGCGGTAATAGTACCAGCAAAAAAAAAGAATGGCCCGGCAAGATTCGAACCGCAAACCTACTTCGCGGTATTTAATGCCAACAAAATAAGGGAGAAAAGAGTCCAACAAGACTCGAACACCAACCTGCTTTCTACAAGAAAGTATTCCTACCAACTGAACTAACAATTCTAAGTAAACATAAAATATTTAATTAATATATATCGGGCCCTTTTACTTTTGCGGTCCTGTCCTAAAGAACCGTATGCACAGCCCGCCAGGCCGGGCCTACGAAGAAGCATTCAACCTGATATTAAATTAAGAGAAGTTGAAATTTTAAAACTAAACTAGCTACAATTTTATACTAATTTAGCCAATATTACGTATTTTAATTTTGCGTCTCCTATACAATACAAAAGTTTAAAACTAAATTAATGTTATTAGACCATTTTTGAAGACGGTAGAGTGAAATATTTTTTTAATGAAATAAAAAATGAAATTCGATTAAATATAAATGTTAAATTATAGTACATTAAAAAAGTTAAATTAAAAAGATAATCTTAGGTAATTTTTTATAATTATATTTTCTAACAGTTAATATTAGAATTTAAGTACATTTTTATTTTGTTTATTATTATAATTTTCGACATTTTAAAAATTAAGTTTGAAAGAACATCCACTCAATCAAATATATTAGGAAATGAAAAAAATGAATACATGAAAACAAAACTTTATCAATATTAAAATGTATTTAGAAGTTAATAATTAATATCAATTATGTTAATGTTGTCTTTTAGATTAGTAATATTTTTTTATTATTTTAACTTGTATGATAACAATAGCTAACTTTTAGTTAATGGAAAATGTAATAAATAAATAAACAAATAAATATAATAAAACATAAATTGTGAGAAAATGACCTGTGTCATCCGAGATATGAATAAATGACACATGAGATTTAAGTGCTTTATATATATATATATATATATATATATATATATATATAAAAGTTAATCATTTTTACAATTTATTAATAGATGAAAAACATTAAAAATTATAAAATTTGAATATATGGGAAAATAACATGTGTAATAACCGGTATTTTATTTTCGATAACTGAGTGAAGTATCAGGTGTAATCGAATAAAACCGATTTAAAAAAGTTTCATAACCACTATATATTTTGTGGGCCGGCTTCATGTAATTGTTTTTCCGGGACCAAGATCCCCTCAGAGCCAGTTTTGCTTCTCATCTTTCCTTGGCGGATCACATACCCAACTTTGCTTCTCCTTCTATGCTAGCCCAACTTCGTGTACTGGCCCACTTCCACTGTTCTCTCTCTCCTATCTTCTTCTTCCTCTCGTATATGCTTCTCCTTCCCAATCACCACGGCGGCCCTTCCTCTTTCCTGCACTCCTTTCCACCGGTGCTAGTGTAGCACCCCGGTCCCGGAAGCATCAACCTAAATCTTTCCTACTCCTCTTCTGCATGCAAGGAATATCTTCCCTTCATAGAAAGCGCCATCGTCGAGCCCGGAGGATCAACATCTTCTTCCTCCTCGAGCCATCTCCCTTCCGAGCCTGCATCGAACAAAGCCGTAATGAAGCGGGTGAATCCTTCCTTCCCCGCGGTTCATCTTCTTTCCTAGCCAAACTCCACGTCAATGGGCGTGGTTGTTAAAGGTAGTCTTGTTTCCAGTGGGTTTGGAACACAGGACTGAGGTAATAACCTTGTTTCCTCCAATTGTCGTGCACCGGATTCAAACTTGGGATCTCTGGGTTCATGGCCTTTCGTTTGTGCTTCTTGCAAGGTTCCAACCTCTGACTTCTTCTAGTTGGGCATGTGTTTTTTTTATTTATTTTATTTCTGCTGCTCATTGGGCCGATTTCAAGTTTTATGATTTATGCAGTCAACTTTGGGACTAGGTTTCGATACATTAAATTTATCTAACACCGTTGAACTTTTGATATGTTGTAGATGAGAATATTTTGTTTATGGTGTTAATATTTGGAATATTTCAACTATTAGATTTAGACTTATGAGGTCATAAAGTAGGGTACAAATGCAGTTTTGAGAAATATTAAGAATTTTAGCTAAGTTTTGGTTTTAAGTGTTCATGTAGACAACTTTGGATTTTTGTGTGGATCTTTCAGATATGTGTTTTTGGATTTTGATCATCCTAGCTAGGAGTAGACATGGCATAGTACGTTTAAGAATTTTCTCGGAATTTTTGGGAATTAGTAGAAGAGTTTTATCGTAGGCCAAAATAGGACACTTGATCGATTTCTGAAAGAAGTTTTATTAAGGTTTTGGACTTAGAATGTAAGTTGGAGCAAACCCTCAAATCAATATGAATATTTTAGGATTAAAAATGTTATTGGGCTATAATGAAAGACTTAGAACCGCTTTGGCAGTTTTTAGAATTCTAGGAAAAGTTATGGGCGTTTTGTTACAGAATTTGGGGTTTCTTTTTTTTTTCGTTGTAAGAACGTCATAATTAGTATAGGAATCTTCTACAAGCTTCATAAGTGATCGAATTGTGATGTTAAGATTTTTTCTGTCTTGATCAGGTTGTTCAAATCGTTTATGTACGGATCGAGATTTAGCGAGTTTGGATATCGGGCCATTTCAAGTAAGTCTTACTTACTTGCTTAGCTAATGATTCATGTATGAGTGTGTAATATTGTGGTGCATGTTGGGTGCTTTTTAATTATAACTTGAGTAGGATGACATTACGATATAAGTGACCCAAGTGTATGAGAACGGGTTGTGGCATCACCACCAGAGCTGTCGGGTTATTGGGGGGGGGGTGCAATTTAATACTAATTGATATATAGAATTGTTAGCTACCGGTGTATACCGTTGTTGATAGACCTTGTAGGGTTGACAATTGTCGATGGATCCGGAGACAGGTGGTCGGCCGGGTTTCCGTACGAGTTGTTTTCGGTTTTGATATTCTTTTAGTGATGAGACTCGTTTCATTTTCCTTTAGATTTTGTCACGTTTCTTTTGATGGTTAATTGTCGTTCTCTTCTTCATGACATTTTTCATTTAAAACGATTTATTCGGTTTTCTTTATTTGTACCTTGTTGTAAGATCTGGTGAAATTGTTGTCAAAGTAGGGTCGGGACCCATTGTGAGGTCCTAGCCCGTAACATTCCGATTTCCTAGAATTTGGGTGTTACAACATGATAAATGTAATAACCGGAAATTTTTAATAATTTTTCTGGTTATTTTAAAATTTTATATTAATTTTAATTTAATTTTATTCAAACCAAGAGCCAAATTGTAACGAATAAGTAAATTTAAACAGATACAAACCCGATCGAGTAGTAAAACCAAACCAACCCGGTAGTAAAATTTTTTAAACCAAACCGAACCTAGTTTTTTTTTCGCATTGAACCGGACCGGTCTCCACGTTGTCTCGGCCTGGGGAGCTGAACAACGATGGCACATTGCAGGCTTCCTTGTCTCGGCCCACGTCTTTCTACCTCGGCCCATCACCCTTACTCTTCAATCTACTTTGGACCGGTCCATCTCTCCCATGCATATGATCTCCCTTTTCTGGTCCTTAGGATGATGCTCACTCCATGCTTCCTAGCTTCCATGAAGATGATCTCGACTCGGGCTAGGTCTGGAGATGCTCCCGCATCAACCTCCCTTTCTTGAAAAGGATTCGTCCACGAATCCTTGATGTTAGTCCAAGATGGCATCCGATCCGTAAGAGATGAAATATGGGGCTGCAATACTTGATTTGATTGCTCCTCTTCCTTGCTCGTCATCTCTTCTTCCATGATCTTGGGTCTTGTCTCTTCGGCTTGCACGTCCTGAATTTGCTCATTTTCTTCTTGTGTTGAGGACGGTGAAGATGGACTATCCGTAGGTGTTGTAGGAGGTGAAATAAGGGGTTGAAGTGCTTGCTCCCTCTCTTTATTTCGTGCTTCCTCTTCCTTCACCTGACGCCGTTTTTGCTCTTCCACCTTTGCAAGATCAGCTAGAGTCATGGGTATAAGAACAAAGCACTTTCCTTTTAATGTAAGAGCAAATCTGTTTGTGATCTCTGTATGCTTCACGTTTCTCTCATGAATCCATGGAGAACCAAATAAGATATGAAATTGAGGCATATGAACAACATCACATAAGATTGTATCCTTGTAAGCTCCAATCTCGAAGTGGACCTCAACTTGCTTGTCTACTTTGACTAAACCCCGATCATTTAGGCCAGATAACCTATATGGGTTGGGATGACGTAAGGTAGAAAGCTGCAGCTTCTCGACCATCTCATTGCTAACAAGATTGTGAGGACTTTCCTTGTCGACAATTGTCTTAACAATCCTGCCTTTAACTAGACATCTAGTTTGAAACAAGATGCTAATTTGCTTCATAAATTTAATCTTCAAAGCATTTCGATAATCATGGTTTGGATTCAAAGAAGAAGGTTTAGGATTACTCCGTTGACGTTTTTGCTCTGCATTCTCTTTTCCGTCCTGTGCTAGTAGCCATCTTTCCATTTTTGTGAGCACCCGATCTGCTTTAATGTACACATCCATTATGCTCACACGTCCCTCTTTAAGCTCAATGGGTTTAGGAACCCTATAGTTTACTCCTTTTCCTGTAAAGGACATTATTCAAGGAAAACTAGACTCGTCTGTAATTTCTCAATTAAAAGCAATTACCTTGAAATAAGTTAAATGTAGCCTGGGAATAAAAAGGATGTAGGGTTCAAAGGAACGAAGGATATGCTCAGTTTTCCTGGAGGGAAAATAAAAGTATATAGGGTTCAAATGGACAAAAGGGATTTGAATAGTGCCCTATAGGGAACCCAAAAGATAAGATGGAGAAAATAGTTTCCCTATAGGATCCCACCAAAAAGGTTAAAAGGTGTTCAAAATCTGCTCCCCTTCTTTTCTTTCCCTTTTTCTTTTCTATCTTGCCGAAACCCTAAAAGAGTTCGTACGGGGCAAGACGGTTGCTCCGGGACTTGGCGGTGTTGTGGTGGTCCAGTAGTGGCAGATCGGCGCCGGAAAACGACGGATCTCGGCTGTTTGGGACTCAGGCCGGACTAAACACTCAGCTGGGACCAAGATTTTCAAATTCTGCTGGCGGCTGTTAGGGCGGCAGCTTCACCACGTTTCAAATTCCGGCCGGTGTGGACGGCATAATGGGTTGGGGCCGGTGGCGTTGGAACCGTGTGGAAGTCAAGGTCAGTTTGGTGGTGGTCCGGAACCGTGGGTACTGGTGGTCCGGCGTGTAGGGCGGCGGGAGTAGGCAAAGGTACAGGCTGTACGTTTGGTGGTTGCACGAGGGTTTCCCGGAGTTGTGGGTGGTGGTTGGAGGTGATTCCGGTGGGGTTGGCTCCGGGAGAGGGAGGCGCACAAGCGCCGGCCGGTCTGGTGGCGTGGGTGGTCCGGTGGAGGCGTGGGTGGCTCCGGAAATGTAAATAGTTTTCCGGTGAGGTAAGGAAAATCTTTTTTTTTTTTTTTTTTTTTTGAATGGGCAGCGGCTGCTGCGGGTAGGTGGTGGGCGGCCGGAGAACGGCCTAGAGATGGTGAGGTGTGGTGGTGGGCGGTGGATAGGGCGGCGCTAGCGTGAGGCTGGCGTCGCTGGGTGGATCTCGGTCAAGGGTTGGCCGAGATTGGCCGAAAACTTCTTTTTTTTTATGTGCAGCGGCTGCTGCGGTAGATGGCGGAGGATGCAACAAGGGTGGGCCGTGGCTAAGAAGCGCGTTCTAGGTGTCCCCTACTACTAGCCCTGATAGGTTTGCACCGGTTGATCCGTTATAGTTTACAAGAAAAGAGAGTAATTGGTTCTCAGGCGGAAATTTCTTTTGTGGAAAAAAAATTCAGGCCACAATTCAATCTTTTTCAAGTAATTGACAGTTTAGATTGTGAAAAAGCAGTTGTTAACGAGAATAGTAAGACTAACCGTTACTCCTTCTGCCCCAATCGTTTTCTTTTGTTGAAACCTTCCTGACGAATCTTGAAAGCTTCGATTTTTGTTTTGTTTTTTTTGACGACGGCGGGTGTTGATTAACCTTTGCTCTGATGCCAATTTGATACGGGGATAAGCCGTAAGGATTCCCGATCTTTCAACACCACAAACTTAGGCTATCTAGAAGATGGAATAGGCGTGGGAATGGTATGATAGACGTGTGGATGGATGGATGAAGGATCCGATGATTGGCATTGGATCGTGCTGGATAGTGAAAGAGCCTTCCCCTCGCAGTAGTGACTCTTCCTTTAATCTCAGTGGCCGGTCGAACGGGGTCCGGAACACAAAGAAGTCGCCTAGAATTCGAAAGAGCCTTCCTCTCGCAGTAGCGACTCTTCCTAGCTGCTAGACCAGAACTGGACGTATCCAGGGTTTTGAAAAGGCCTCTCACCTAATCAAGACTCGAAAACCCTCGAGAAAGGAATACTGAAAAGTATCAATGTTTATATTAATTTGAAGTTTTTAACAATGACGTCCAGCTTGGCCTTTTATAGGCAAGATGGGACGTCTACATGGGTTGCGGGCTTGATCCAAGATCAAGCCCGAAATGAATAAAGAAATGAAATAGAATGCGAAGCGATAAGATCGAATCTTTACGAGATAAGATCTTCTAGCTAAAAGATAAGATCAAATCTTTAGGAGATATGATCTTCTACAAAGATAAGATAAGATCAAATCTTAAAAGATATGATCATATCTAGATCTTATCTAAACTAATAAAAATAAATAAAAACAAACCCCATATTAAAATTGTCAAATATGGGCTGAAAAATAATAGCTAATTGGGCTGAAAATACTAGATCTAATGAAGACCTTATTTAACAATAAAATTGGCCCAACTAAACTATTAGAACGTCCAATCCTCTTGATCCACGCAGCCCATGATGATCCCTTCGAGCTCTCCTCCTAGCCCATGCATACGTGCCCTTGTATACACGTGTACGGCTGCGTCTCTCCCAAGTGATTATCAGCCTTCTCCCTACATATCTTGGCCAGCTTCTCCTTCGTGCTTCATATGCATTCTTAGCTTCAATGGTTCTCTCCCATGCATATGATCTCCCTTTTCTGGTCCTTAGGATGATGCTCACTCCATGCTTCCTAGCTTCCATGAAGATGATCTCGACTCGGGCTAGGTCTGGAGATGCTCGCGCATCAATACGTGAACGGGAAAGGGCTAGGAATCAAGCTAGAGGCATGAAGGAACGTCCAGAGCCAAATCTCGATCGAGATCAGCCTGATCCAGACCGAGATTTGAGACATCTCGGCCAAGATCAGCCTTGTCCAGGCCGAGATCAGCCAAATCTCGGCCGAGATCAGATGACCGAGATTAGCTTCTGTTGTAAAATCTCGGCCTTGATCTCGGTCGACCCAACCGAGATGCCCATGACGTTGAAGACGAAGTCGAAATATCGGCCCCAACCGTCACGATCTCCGCCGAGATCCTAGACCGAGATTCTTCCCTGAGCGTCTTATTTTATTTACGGGTTGTTTCCTTTTGGGCCCAATGTCTTTTAGCTATATTTCGTGTATAAAAGAAAGTCTTGGATTCATTCCAAGGCGTGTTGGATTGTTCCCTTAGTTTACCCTAGAAGGGAGGAGCCGTCTCCTACCATATCCTTCTTCTTCACCATTGTTCTTCATAGTTTGGATTTGTTTAGATTTAAGTTGGAGACTTTTGCGTTGAGATTTGTTGGAAAGACATTGTTGAGTTGAGATTTAGCAAGATTTGTAGATTTTCACTATTGAAGTTGAGTAGTTCATTTTCTCCCTTTTGTTATTTCTTTATTTGTCTTTGATATGATTGTTATTGGCTAGAACCTTGTGGTTCCAGGGTTGATAGAGATTTCTTTATGCCTTGGACTATAATGGATTAGATTGCGCTTAGAATTGACTTTGAATAGCTTTGAAATCCTAATGGTTGACTTGTACTTGAATCTAGGTTAGAACCATCTAAGTAGCAACCTAAGTTGGAATTGAGACTTACCCGGTGATATTCCTATTAGATACATAAGTGATTAACCATAGGTAATAAAGGTGAAACCTTTATTGGTTTGAATGTGTCTAATTCCTCTCTAAGTTGGGTAATTCCTGGGACTTACCCGGTAAAGGATTACTTAAACCTTAGTTAGATTATCTAGTTTGTAGTGAATTTCCACCCTCTTTACCTTAAGACTTACCCGGTAATAGGTAGTTAGGATTGAAACTAGATGATCTTGAGACTTACCCGACAATAGACCATCAGCCTAGAAACGTTCATTCCTGTTGCTTTTCTACCATATATCCCCGTGAGTCGTCTTGAGTCCATATGCCATAAATAGTGACCTTGAACCATTGGAATCCATTTTCTTTCCTTTAATATGATTATCATTTCTTTTATTCGCTTTTATAAATTTGTTTTCAATTGAAGGTGAAATTCGATTGCGAACGCCAAAAATCTTTCCCAAAAACATTTGATTTCTCTTTCCCTTATCTTTTACAACCTCCTTCTTTATTTGAGATCTATCATATCTTTAATCATCGCTGCACATTAATCCTCCCACTCCTTGTGTTCAACCCTGGAATACTTGTCCTACTTCGTACGATCCATACATTGTGGGTTTGTTGCTATTTAGGGGAATTATTACAGGTTATAAATATTAAACTATCTCTTCCTAGTTTTGCTATCCTGTGAGTTTCTATCATTCTTGATAGGGATTTATAGGTGTGTAAAACCAGTGAACAAGTTTTTGGCGATGTTGCTGGGGAATGTGGTCAGTTTGATCTACTTGCTTTGATTATTTATCGTTCTTCTTAGTTCTTCGTAATTTAGATTAAAGATTCGCACTTTACCATTCAGTTGTTGTTCAAAGACATTGTCGGATCAAGATTTACTTCATTGTTGGATTTACATTCATTCAAACTGAGTTCTTTCTTTCCCTTCCTTTGTTATTTTCCTTTCATGCATTGTTTGTCTTTCTTAGAATTAGAATTAGTTGTATATTTTGATATGATTATTACTGGCTAGAACCTTTGTGGTTTCAAGGTGAATAGAGATTTGTTTATGGCTTGGATTATGATGGCTTAGATTGTATATTGTAATTGGTTTAGAATTTCTTGAAATCCTAATGGTTGGTCGGGAAGGAATCTAGATTAGAACCTTCTAAACTAGCAACCTGAGTTGGAATTGAAACCTACCCGGTGATATACCTCTTGGATACAGAAGTAGATTAACCATATGTAATAGAGGTGAAAACTTCTATTGGTTTGAATGTGCCTGATTGCTTTCTGAGTTAGGTAATTCCCGAGACTTACCCGGTAAGGGGTTACTTGATCCTTAGTTAGATAATTAGGTTTGTATCAAATTTGTTTCCTAGATACCTTGAGACTTCTCCGGTAATAGGGAGTTAGGAATGGAACTAGATGATCTCGCGACTTACCCGGTAATAGATCGTCAAAGTAGAAACGTTCATTCTTGTTTCTTTTCTTACCAATGTTGTGCAATTTATCTTGAGTCCAGATGCTATCAACGATGATCTTGAACCCTTTGAATCCATTTCTTTCCATTAATTTGATTATCTTTTATTTGCTTTATAAAACTGTTCTTGATTGAAAGTGACATTCAATTGAGATTAAACCAAAACCCTTTCTAAAACCTTTAATCTTCTTTTCCCGTACCTTTTCTAATCTATTTCTTAGTCTAGTTTTATACTATCCTTAGTCAGTGCTGCAAATGAAACCACACTAGTACTTGTGTTCGACGTTGGAATACTTGCTTTAATTCGTACGATACATACATTGTGGGTTCGCTACTATTTAGGGGAATTATTACAAGTTATAAATTTAAAACTATCCATCTCGTCTTTGTGAACTTGTGAGATTTTTCACTATTGACACGGATTCATAGGGTGATGAATCATCGAACAATGTTTTTGGCGCCGTTTCCGGGGACGATGGAGACAATGTGAGTTTTAAGTATGGGGTGGGATACTTGCAATCCTTTTAGCATGTTTCCTTTCATTGCATTGCATTGCATTTGGATTGTTTGAATTTCCTTGTTACATGTTCCTTTTAGCATACATTTAAAAACTTTGTTCGCTGATTTATGACCCTATGAATCCGTATCCATAGTGACAAAAACTCACAAGTGCACAAAAGACGAGAGTGATAGTTTTAAGGTCGTACACAAGAACTAGTGTGGTTTAATTTGCAACTATGATTAAGAATAGTATAAATCTAGACGAAGAAATAAATTGGAAAAGATAAAGGAAAGAAGATTAAAAGTTTTTGAGAGGTTTTGGTTTGCTCTCAATTGAATGTCACATTTAATCAAGAACATTTTTATAAAGTAAATAAAAGATAATCAAATTAATGGAAAGAAATGGATCCCAAGGATTCAAGAACATTGTTGATGGCATCTGGACTCAAGATAAATTGCAAAGCATTGGTAAGAAAAGCAACACGGATGAACGTTTCTACACTGATGATCCATTACCGGGTAAGTCGCAAGATCATCTAGTTCCAATCCTAACTACCTATTACCGGGTAAGTCTCAAAGTATCTAGGAAGGAAATTTGATACAAACCGAATTATCTAACTAAGGTGATAGTAATCCCTTACCGGGTAAGTCTCGGGAATTACCTACCGCAGAAAGCAATCAGGCACATTCAAACCAATAGAGGTTTTCGCCTCTATTACCTGTGGTTAATCTACTTGGGTCTCCTAGAGAAATATCACCTGGTAGGTCTCAATTCTAACTCAGGTTGCTAGTTTAGAAGGTTCTAACCTAGATTTTGTCCCAACCAACCATTAGGATTTCAAGCAATTCTAAACCAATTACAATATACAATCTAAACCATCATAATCCAAACCATAAATAAATCTATATTCGCCTTGGAACCACAAAGGTTCTAGCAAGTAATAATCATATCAAAATCTACAAAAAGGCATAAAAGGGAAATAACAAAGGAAGGAAAAGAAAGAACTCATCTTGAATGAATGTAAATCCAACAATGAAATAAATCTTGATCCGACAATGTCTCCGAACAAAAACTGAATGGTAAAGTGGGAATCTTTAATCTAAACTACGAAGAACTAAGAAGAACGATGAACGAGGAAGAACGGCAGGGTAGGAGACGGCTCTTCCCTTCTAGGGTAAAATCTGGGCAACACCCATCACACCTTTGGAATGAATCCAAGGCTTCCATTTGTACACAAACCCTTACCAAAAGACATTGGGCCAAAAAGGAAAAAGCCCGTAAATAAAATATCACGCTCAGGGAAGAATCTCGGTCTGGATATCGGTAGGATTCGGGTTGATCGGGCCCGAGATTTTGGGTCTGACTTCAATTTCTTCAGCGTTGGAAAATCTCGGTCATGTACTGTGAGAAATCTCGGCCGAGATAGGGACCGAGATGCTCGTCAGAGAAAGTGATCTTGGCCCTAGATAAGGATCTTGGGTCGAGATTTGGGTCCGAGATGTTCCTATATCATCCTTCATGCCTTTAGCTTGATTCCTTCGTCCTTTCCCGTGCACGTATGCTTGCTCCAATACATGAACTCCAAGGCTTGATCCTCAAATGCGTCGTTTTAGCTCCGAAATGCGCTAAATCACCTATAAAGCCCCAAATAGTGTGTGCAGACATCTATTCTTGCATAGTAGAACAAAACAAGTATAAATGGCACAAACTAAGGCTAAAACATGAATGCGGAAAGGAGAAATCAATCTAAATGCATGACTAAACTAGGTCGATAAATCATTTTATCAAAATACCTCATACTTATCTTAGCTTGTCCTCAAGCAAAAAGTAAATCTAAGATAAGATAACATGATTCATACATGCAAAAACAAAGTGGAAAATCTTTTTGGTAGTGCTTCTATGCATAATCACTCTCAAAGTGCAGTTTCATGGCCAAAGACATATTTGAATTAAGGTCAAGTAAGGTAGGCATGTAAAGGATAATCACACTTTGCAAGGAATTCATATTCATCATCAAAACTACCATTGTCTAATAATCATGAGGAATACAAGTCTAAGCCTACCAAGTCAAATACATGTGTACATAGATCAAAAGGACTAAACAAATAAAAGGCTAAGAAACGTGATAAGGGTATGTTGTTCTTTAGGTATTGTGGTGGTAATCCGGGAAGAAGTACAACACAACTCATCTTTTCAACTCAACATCCACCATCTTTGCATAAAATTCCTATTTTCTCTTTTCTTTTCTATCATTTTTTTCTTTCTTCTTTTAAGTGAAAGACATTGGTGCACAGTTGCCGAAACCTTGGTGCTCAGTTTCCTTCACATACCTCACACTGGATGCACATTACCAAATCACTCGTTAAGACGTTTAGCTAATAAGACTTTGGCTAGACACAAACACCCGACTATGTGAATGGTACCGAGTTACTCATCTTTCATAACCAACAATCCCCTAAAAGCTTTGCTTTTACATTTACATCACATTCCACACAATTTCAAACTCCTTCACATAATACACATCACAACATCATTTTAAGCACACACCTTTAAACTACACATTCCTAATTCTCGGATAGGTAAAAATGAGGCAACTATATTTCCATGTTTGAGGTGCTAAACATAATAAAGATATAGAAGAAGAATGAAATCGAATTGCCTAAATCATTCCTATGCAATGTATAAGAACTTATCATGAAGCTTCAACTATTATAACTCAGTCCAATTAGACAAGACAATTTTTCATGAATCACATAAAATTCAAACAAAATATTCAAATCCCGCATATGACATTAATCAAATTAAAGCTCATAATAGACATCAATTGCCAATTAATTTACACAAATTATCATCATAGAGGTCATATCATTCCCAGAAGCACAACTTTTTAGATGCATGCTAAAAGGAAACATGTAACAAGGAAATTCAAACTATCTAAATGCAATGCAATAAAAGGAAACATGCTAAAAGGATTGCAAGTATCATACCCCATACTTAAAACTCACATTGTCCCCAATGAGAAAAATAAATAGAAGTGAAAAAGGGTACTCACAATGTAAAAAGGTGATATGGCTCATTCGTATGGAGGTAGTTGTGGAATGCAGCGGTGCAAATCCCTTCAAGCATCTCTTCTTTGTTTAGTACCTAGAGCCTATAAAGACAAAGACACCAAAACGCAAAGAAAAAAGAATAAACAAAAACAAAAGCAAGAAAGGGAAAGACTAATACCTCGGGTTGCCTCCCGAGAAGCGCTTTGTTTAAGGTCTCTAGCTAGACCCAACTCCGTGCATGCCTCAGCTCACATCGAAAACCTTGGACTGCTCATCCAATCCTAGCAACCACTCATTCCCGGCTTCTTTCATGTCAATGTTGAGCCAATCGATTAACCAATTAATTAAGTCTATGCTCTAACTTTACCGCTAAATGATAAAACTTCCCATGGATAGTTTTGAAATGATCAACACCAATGGGAGTTATATTCATCTTCTTACATGCCCTCAAGGCATCATCATGCTTTCTGCCTCTCTCTTTCCGGGACCGATAAACTTTCTTCTTGAGAACCCTCTTCATATCCTTGTTGAAGATCTCCACTCTTCCCAAAACTTGAGGATGGTATGGAATAGTAACCTTGTAGGTTACCCCATACTTGGGTAATAGTAGCTTATGATCAAGAAGAAGCTTCAATCTAACTTTAGAAGGTTCCTTCAGAAGTTCCCTCCAGCTTTCAAGTGCATCACGGGTAGGATGGAAGATTTCATGACGAGTTTCAGCAGCTATCGGGCCTTCATCACAAAATCTCGGGCCGAGATGGGGGTCGATATTTTCTTTCTGTAATGCCTCTATTAAAAATCTCGGTTGAGTGTCTTCCGATCTCGGGCCGAGATCAAGTTCGAGATCACACTCAGAAGACAAAATATTGGGTCGAATCTCGGCCGCGATTTCAGTGGGTTGGCCGAGATTTCCCTAGTCTTCTTCTTCCTTCGTGAGATTTTAATCCTCGACTTCGGTGTTGACGGGAAGGACACTCAATTCTCCGATTTCTTTGTTGCACACGTCCTCTGGTCGAGCTTTTGCATTATGATTGAAGGAGCTCTAAAGTTTGTCCAACCTCCCCTTAATTTCTTCATACATTGACTCAAATTGATTCTTGGGAGGTTGTTGTTGCAATTGAGTCCCTGAGGGCGTGTGAACTTGGTTAAAAGACTTGAACATTGAAGCTCTAAGCTCGCTCAAAAAGTTAAGCTCATCATTCATAGCCCTCTCTTGTTGTCTTGCTATCCGTCTTTCACTCCCGAGTTTCTCTAACTATCCTACGTTTCTCCAAGGTTTCATCTAGATCAACTTGGATATTTCTCACATCCATCATGTTGAACCTGAAAAAAGCAAAGACAGAAAGAAAACGAGATCAAAAGTACAAGAAAGATCTACACTATAAATAATCGAAGCAATACAAATTAAACTGACCACAGTCCCCGGCAACGGCGCCAAAAACTTGTTCGCTGATTTATGACACTATGAATCCGTGTCAATAGTAACAAAAACTCACAAGTTCACAAAAGACGAGAGGAATACTTTTAAATTTATAACTTGTAATAATTCCCCTAAATAGGAGCGAACCCACAGTGTACGGATCGTACGAAGTAGAACAAATATTCCAAGGAAGAACACAAGTACTAGTGTGGTTTCATTTGCAGCAATGATTAAGGATAATATAAAAACTACCCAGTAATAGGTAGTTAGGATTGGAACTAGATGATCTCGCGACTTACCCGATAATAGATCATTAGAGTAGAAACGTTCATCCCTGTTACTTTTCTTACCAATGCTTTGCAATTTATCTTGAGTCCAGATGCTATCAACAATGATCTTGAACCCTTGGAATCCATTTTTTCCATTAATTTGATTATGTTTTATTTGCTTTATAAACCTATTCTTGACTGAAAGTGACATTGAATTGAGACTAAACCAAAAGCCTATCTAAAACCATTGATCTTCTTTTCCCTTACCTTTTCCAATCTATTTCTAAGTATAGTTTTATACTATCCTTAATCATTGGTGCAAATTGAACCACACTAGTCCTTGTGTTCGACAATGGAATACTTGCTCTACTTCGTACGATTCATACACTATGGGTTTACTACTATTTAGGGGAATTATTACCAATACGGTTATAAATTTAAAACTATCCCTCTCGTCTTTTGTGAACTTGTGAGTTTTTATCACTATTGACACGGATTCATAGGGTCATAAATCAGCGAACACCCTTGAACTTAAATCTTACAGAACAAGAAACACGATGGTCCCTAAAACACAAGAAGGAGGCTTGTGAATGATTGAGAATACCAACTTCTAGACAGAAGTGAACCAACACAAAACAGTCCAGGCTACAAGGTCAAACAAGGTGTCACTCACTATGTAACACCCCGAATCCGTAGGACTCGAGACGCTACTGGGCTAGGATCTCACAATGGATCCTGACCCTAGCCTGACAACAAGTTCACTGGATCTTACAACAAGGCACATATAGATTAAAACAAAAACATCAAACTATATATATAAATCAAAAGGTTTATACAAGGTACCGCTGAGTACAACTAAAACATATAATTGTACACATGAAATGTCCCATAACCCTCGCATAAAACCCAGTGTACGGAGCCCTCAACGGATCACCCTGTCTGAATCACTCTACACCTCTCCTAATCTGCAAATGATCTACAACACGGTATAAAACCGTTAGCTAACCATACACATAGATATAGAAGATGCATAAGCACAATCACGCATCAGGGAATAATAAACACCTCATCATGCTATCACACATTTACCCGGTTATTATCTTTATATCGTCCAACACTCAAATCGTATATATATAAATATGAATATATGTGACACGAGGAATATAACCCTCGCTTAACGGTGGTAATGCCAGCTGGAGTGGTAATCTGGGATCACTTCCCCGTGTACCCTATGGGAGTGGAGATAGTGCCCGTCCCGTTTACCAGATCTGGACGATCCGCAGAGACCTTCCAAGACTCCCAGCGGGATGAAAGGGCAAGTTGTCACAGCCCTACAATGGGCAGTCACTAAACCATAGGTAGGTAATAACAACATTGCATGCTATCAAGCATATAACACACACCACTCATGCATACATCCAATATAAGGATGGTAGCTAAGTAAGTTGATACAGGGTTAGGGGTCAGTTGGCCCGATCTTTCAACACCAAGACTCGAAATGAAGAAAATGAATAAAAAGATGAAAACTTGAAATAAAAAGATGGAGGAATGATCCAATGATTGTGAAGTATCGATAGATGGATAGATCTGGTCGAACTCTTAAGGAAACCATGAGCATGATAGGGAAACAAAGGCCCTAACACACAACTTGGAATGACTTGAAGAAGCCCTTCCGCTATAATCTTACACAGAGGGGAAAGTGATTGTCCCCAAAGCACGAGAAGTCACCCGAAGATGATTGAGAGCACCAACTTGCCAATCCAAGTGACACAACTCAAAACAACACCAAAGGTTCTGGGAAACGGATTCCGCTCATACAGTAAGTTGTCTCGATTCCATGAGAAGAATATGGGATAAAAGAGAAAAATACTCGAAAGTACTTGTGTTTAATTTCAATCAAAGGTGAGTAAGAATGACGTCCTAGAAGGCCTTATATAGGCATGTTGGACGTCCTCTAGGGTTTCCTACGGGCTACGGGCTTGATCCAAGATCGAGCCCAATCTAGCTAAAGAGATAAGATCAAATCTCCAAGAGATAAGATCAAAAATAAAAGAGAAATAAAATAAACTATTGAGCTAAACTAACAAGTCTTAAAAAGCCCAAAACAAATAATTAAAAGCAAGTCCATCTTTTATTTAAAAGATGTCCAAAATGGGCTTTAAACAATAAGCAAGTTGGGCCTAATTTAGCCACTTAAATTACCCCGAAATCTTCTTCCTTCAAATGCAGCCCGACGGACCTCTTCTTCATATGGATCAAGTGGATCATGACCCATCCTATCTCCCACGTCTCGGCCATGATCTCGGCTGCTCCTCTCCAAATCTCGGTCATGATCTCGGCTGCTCCTCTCCAAATCTCGGTTTTTATCTCGACATCTTCTTTTGGTCACTCTCTCCACGTCCAACTCGTGATATTGATCTCCCTTGGTAAAAACTCGTCGCCTCTTGCTTGTGTACTCATCAATGCCTGGGGATGAGGTCAGGCTGTGAGATGCTCCCGCATCATTCTCCCTTTCTTGAAAAGGATTCGACCACGAATCTGCAGAGTATAAACTTGAACTGTGCTGAGATAGATCAACTGAGTCACTCGAACTTGAGGAATCTCCGCCTGAATCTCCAGTCGTGCGACTAGAGTAAGATGGCTCTATCGGATCTTCTTCCTCGTCATGCACCTCATCTGGCTCCTGTATCACCCAGTCTACAAATTCTTCATGTGAAGTCTCCATAATGTCCACGTACTCATCATCTTCTCCGGGTGCTACCTCCACTTCTGGAACAGGTGGAACTACTATGTAATCGGGTGTCATGATGTCCCACTCAATTTCCTCCTCGAGAGTTACCTCTAGTTCTTGGATGTTCGTGCTATCCTCCTGATCCGACTGCTCCTCGTCTTCCATCCATTCATCGGTTCCTACATCAATGGTCAAGTTCGACATCAATAATTCTTAATGTTCTATATCGAAGAGATGAGAAAGTCTCCCTGTTTTCCATATTGTATGGATAATCCGTGGGTGTACGTGTGGATAGCTCAATCTGCGCAGTCACATGTACATCAAGATCATTAAAATCAGTGAAAATGTCCAAATTTGGGTATTCAACAGCCATATAACTCCAATGGTAAATAGACAATGCTTTACGAAGTCCATTGAGCGCCTCCACTAGACTCTCTACCATGCCAACACTTTGCCAAGAAGATAAAATTTCCTGATAAACATAGCTGTACGTAGGACATGTATAAGGGTCAGGAAGTGAATTCCTAGTAGGAGCTGTGTTAGAGACAAGCAACACCTCTTCCTCAACATTCTCTTCTTTGTTTTTCTTAATGGTAGCTTATGCGGGAGTCATGGGTTTTAAAATGAAGTCTTTACCCTGAAAAGTGAAACAATAATGATTAGTTTTTCTTGCGCGGGTTACATCTCTGTCATACTCCCATGGTCTGCCAAGCAAGATGTGACATGAGGCTATAGGTGCAATGTCGCACAAGACCGTGTCCTCGTAAGCTCCAATCTTTAGCGTGACATGAGCTTGTTTGTTGATCATAAGTCCGTCACAGGCACTCATCCATCCGAGTTTATAGGGCCGAGGGTGATGTATGGTATCCAACTGCAATTGGCTAACAACTTCCGTGCTTACTAGATTGTTGCAACTCCCACTGTCAATGATCATGTGAAAATCATTTCCTTGAACCAAACAGCGTGTATGGAACAAGTTAACCCTTTGTTTGTTATCATCCGTTGCTTTCTCTGTCTTAAAATCAGCTAGATGCTCAACAAAATTGGTAAGTGAATTAGTCGCATCAACAGGGCCTAGTGCATGGGAATTAATTTCAGTAGTATTCCCTCCAATTTCAGCATCAATAGTAGGAAGCATTTCATCCATTAAACAGATAGGTGAAAGTGCAATTATTTCAGCAATGGTATCATTCCTTAAGTACTTAGACATCTCCTTTTTATGACTAGAAAAATCAGCAGGTATCTCTAGTTTATGCTCATCAGTATAAATCATAGGAGAAATAGGATCTAAATTACTCGAGATGGGATAAGGGTCAGGAACGATCTTACTTGAATGAAGGCATATTCCGGAAGCATATCCTTTTCCACCTTCATTCTCGTCTTCTTCTTCGGAGTCGGAATCTGACTCGTAATATCCTTGATCATTAATGATCACTGTCTTTTTATTGGGGCACTCTCGCATCATGTGACCTCGCCCTTGACATTTGGAACACTGGATCTCTAGCTCTTGCGGTTGAACCAAACCTAGTTCCCTGCGGTGTCGGAGTAGTAGCTCTTTCCGGGGCAAGTGCAGCTCGGGGTGGTGTTCGGACGTCTCGGCTGGGGCTAGTGACATCTCGGCCGTAGTCTCGGTTCAGGGGGAACACATCTCGGCCGGAACTGCCGAAATTTCGGCCGTAGTCTCGGCCATCACTCCTCCACGTGGCGCCTAGAACGCGTTCGTCTTGATCTGTCATCCTCTCATCACATGCTTCTAGTCTATCTAGTCGGTCCAAGATACGGGCTAGCATAGCCTCGGGGCCCACAAATCGTGATCGTCAGGTATCCGGTTCCTGTTTTCTCTTCCTGCAGACATGACTCAAAGTAAACAAACTTGTTAAGGTTAGTTAAAGATAAACTCTTAGACTACCCTCTTCAAGTGTCTCGCTCAGTAACCTATCTTGTAAGCTTCGCAACTTTCTCTTAGCCGGTTTGCGAGGATCACTGTGAATCTACAAGAAAAATGTCTCAAGCAATCAACAGGTTAATGCGTTCTGGCAAGAAAACAAGGTGAACGAACCAGATCTCAAAAGGAAAAAGGCCGTTTTGTGTGGTGCTAGCAAGAAAAGCAAAACTAAACTCGCCTGCAATATTCCCAACCAACAAATCAATAATCTCAAAATAGAAAAGATAATTTGTGGCTTTTTGGGAAATTAAAATACAAAAAGAAAAAGGGAAATAAAAGAGAAAAAGGCAATAAAGAAAAAAGGAAAAAAGTAAAAAAGAAAGGAAAGTCAAAAGGAAACAAGGAAAAATAAAAGGGAAAAGGGAAAGGGTAAAAAGGAAGGGGTGCAATTTAGGGTTGCCCTGCAGTGATGTAGGGAGCTCCCAATGAAGCAAATATATATCAATCACGCTCAAAAGGGACGCATGCCAAAACAAAACTCGCACAAGATGCACAACCGCGTAAACTAAAAGACTTTGCTCAGAAGTAACGTTTTTTTTTATTTTTTTTTACTAAGCACTTGCGAGACTAACCACGGGCGGCGGCGGGGCAGCGGCGGCGGAGGCGGAGCTGCGGCGGTGGGGCAGTGACGGCTGGACCGGCTGAACCAGTTCACTTTTTTTTTTTTTGATCTCGGTTAATGGGCCGAGATAGGTCGGGTTGGGCCGTTTTGACAAGGCCCGACGGCTAGGGTTAGGGTTAGAGTAAGGGTTTAGCGACGCCGGAGGCGACAACTAGGGTTTCGGGTAGGGTTTCGAGGGGGGCGATGGCTGCGGCACGGCGAGTGAAGCTCGGCCGGGATGGAGGTGCGGTTTCGGCCGAAACCGAGGATGGGGTGGCCGAGATCGGCGGCTGGGGTAGGGCGATGACCGGCGGAGCGGCGGCTGGGTAGGGCAATGGCCGGCGGAGCGGCGGCTGGGTAGGGCGGCGGCCGAATAGACGGCGGCTGGGGTAGGGGTAGCCGAAAAGGCGGTGGAGGCGTCTTTGTGGTGGTAACGGTTGAGATTCCGATCAAAACGAGAAAAGATCAAATCTTAGGCAAAAATATGTATTAAAATCAACAATAGGCCACAAAAATCCTTCTTTTCAAGAAATTGAATGTGGAATTGAAAATCGCAGAAAAATAACGAGAATAGTAGAAACTAACCGTTACGAATTCTGCTCCGGTGACTCTTTTTGTGTAGAACTTCCTTGAAGGAAAGCTCGAATTTTTTTTTGTGTTTTATATGGGACGTGAGAAGGTGTTGATGAACTTGAAGCTCTGGTATCAATTTGATACGGGGTTAGCCGTCAGTTGGCCCGATCTTTCAACACCAAGACTCGAAATGAAGAAAATGAATAAAAAGATGAAAACTTGAAATAAAAAGATGGAGGAATGATCCAATGATTGTGAAGGATCGATAGATGGATAGATCTGGTCGAACCGTTAAGGCAACCAAAGAGCACGATAGGGAAACAAAGGCTCTAACACACAAATTGGAATGACTTGAAGAAGCCCTTCCGCTATAATCTCACACAGAGGGGAAAGCGATTGTCCCCAAAGCACGAGAAGTGACCCGGAGATGATTGAGAGCACCAACTTGCCAATCCAAGTGACACAACTCAAAACAGCGCCAAAGTTGTTGGCAAACGGATTCCGCTCACACAGTAAGGTGTCTCGATTCCACGAGAAGAATATGGGATAAAAGAGAAAAATACTCGAAAGTACTTGTGTTTAATTTCAATCAAAGGTGAGTAAGAATGACGTCCTAGAAGGCATTATATAGGCATGTTGGACGTCCTCTAGGGTTTCCTACGGTCTACGGGCTTGATCCAAGATCGAGCCCAATCAAGCTAAAGAGATAAGATGAAAAATAAAAGAGAAATAAAATAAACTAATGAGCTAAACTAACAAGTCTTAAAAAGCCAAAAACAAATAATTAAAAGCAAGTCCATCTTTCATTTAAAAGATGTACAAGAATGGGCTTTAAACAATAAGCAAGTTGGGCCTAATTTAGCCAAATAAATTAGCCCGAAATCTTCTTCCTTCAAATGCAGCCCGACGGACCTCTTCTTCATATGGATCAAGTGGATCATGACCCATCCTCTCTCTCACGTCTCGGCCATGATCTCGGTTGTTCCTCTCCAAATCTCGGTCATGCTCTCGGCTGCTCCTCTCCAAATCTCGGTCTTCATCTCGACATCTTCTTTTGGTCACTCTCTCCACGTCCAACTCGTGATCTTGATCTCCCTTTGTAACAACTCGTCGCCTCTTGCTTGTGTACTCATCAATGCATGGGGATGAGGTCAAGCTGTGAGATGCTCCCGCATCATAAGTCCTATGGACTTACCTCAATCTCGGAATAACCTCAACCACGTAGTACTCTCAAATATGATCAGCTCCAAATCTGGAGAACAACACTGTCTAAAACAAGGCATACAGAGATATCAATCTCCTATCAATCAAAAGGGGTCACACCTAGACCCAAGGGATCCATAAGGATCATATCCAACTTATAAACCTCGATAATCTACTAACCTCAAAGCCATAACCGGCATATATCTATATCATACTCATCATCATTCTATCCTCATATACATACCTAGCATGCTACTATCCGGCTCATACTAGGAAAGGGAAGGATCCATACTACTTTAGTACATCCGGGACAAGACGCACCTGCGTGACAAGAGGGACGCAGGGGCGAAGCAAAGGCAACCGCAGGCGCGGCGGCACACTGACGCAGGAGCGGTGACCGTGGCCGCAGGGGCGGCAACTTCCGAGCGCGGGTGCGGTGACAAAGTCCCGCGGGGTGGCGATAGTGCAGAACGGCCTTCCCTGACTTCTCTTCGACTCTTCACGTGAGGATCTCACGTCTTCATCATTCCAAAGCCAAACATAAACATATACATACACATTCCAAACACATCTAATCCTAAGCTAAGGAAGAGGAATTCAAATGAAGGAAGAAAGAAGAAGAAACAAGGAGCTTACCTACTGTTGTAGCTTAACCAGGCTAGAAATGATCAACACAATTCCTTCAGCTGGCTCCAAGCACAACAACAACACACAACATCATCATCATCATCAATCACACACTTTCTTGCCACAACTCAAGGAGAATCAAGAAGAAGATCAAGGAGAGGAAAGGAGAAAGAAGAAGCACGTAAGGTTAGCTGAAGAAATGCAGGAACCCTTGCTCAACAAGCCAAGGGAAAGACTAAGAAAGAAGGAAAGGAAAGAGAGTAAAGCACGGGTCAAGAGTCAACAAAGTCGGCTGCAACCGCAGGGGCGGAAATTCCTGGCCGCAGGGGCGGCTCCACGGACCCGCAGGGGCTGCTAAGCTGTCTCAGCTCCAAAAGACTAAGGCTCTTACATCTCACCCCCCCTAAAAACAAGTTTCATCCCAAAACTTGTGAAATCCTCAAACCACTCGGACTCATAAGCCGAGGTACAACTCTCTCTATAACCTCAAACACGAGCATGGAGTAAATCATCATCTCCAGCAACAAAATCACTATCCAAGGCATAGAGAAAAACCATCTCTAGCCAAACTATAATCACACCACAAGGCATAGAGGAAAACCATCTCTAGCCGTATCATCATCACATAACAGAAGGGTATGGAGGAAAAACATCTCCAGCAACACTATGTCCAACAAAATTGCATGGAGGAATAACCATCTCCAGCTAAAACCTAATCATATCTCAATAGCATGGAGGAAAGAGCCATTTCCAGCTATAATCAGTCGTACTAGCACAACAAGATCTAATAAGATCACACATCACATCATAGCTAGTACGAAAATAAACACATCATAGCATATAAACACATAAGCATAACACTCACCAAGATAGTACTAAGATCTACTCATCGATCCTACTAGTACATCTATCTCGGCATAGAACTCTGGATAGTTCCTCTGAATACTATCCTCAGTCTACCATGTAGCCTCACCAGGTCCTCGTCTCGACCATTGTATCCTCAACATAGGAATGTCCTTCGAACGCAGGCGTCTCATACCTCGTTCTAGGACTGCAATCGGATGCTCAACAAAAGTGTGGTCTGGCTCAACCACCAAATCATCATAACTCACAATATGTCTCGGATCTGGTATATACTCTCTCAGCTGAGACACATGAAACACAGGGTGAACACCCTCTAATCTCGGAGGCAAATCTAATCTGTATGATGCGCTCCCAACCCGATCAAGAATCTCGAACGGTCCGACATATCGGGGGCTCAACTTCCCCTTAATGCCAAAACGTCTAACACTTCGTGTCGGAGACACCCTCAGCCACATATGAGCTCCTACTTTGAACTCTAGGGGTCGACGCCTCCTATTTGCATATGACTTATGACGGCTCTGTGTAGTCAGCATCCTCTCTCTAATCAGTGCTACACGAGTCACATCATCCTGAATCTAATCAGGTGTCAAACCACTAACACTGCTCGGCTCATCCCAGCATAACGGAGTACGACATCTCTGTCCATACAATGCCTCATATGGGGCCTTCCCAATCGATGCATCCCAACTGTTGTTGTACGAGAACTCAACTAGTGGGAGATGATCCGTCCACACTTCTCCCCAGTCCAACACACAAGCTCGCAACATATCCTCCAGTGTCTGAATGGTCCTCTCTAACTGACCATCTGTTTGAGGATGAAACACAGTAGTAAAGTGCAAACTCGTCCCCAGGGCAGTCTGAATCTGCTGCCAGAACCTCGAGGTAAATCGTCCATCTCTGTCTAAGACGATCGTCCTCTGTACACCATGGAGTCTCACTATCTGCCTAGTATACTCCTCAGCTAATCTGCTCACTGGTCACGTTTCCCGAATAGGAATAAAACGTGTCGTCTTCGTCAGTCTGTCCACTATAACCCAGATGGCATCAAAGCTCCTGCTCGGTCTCAGCCCAGTCACAAAGTCCACGGTGACGTTCACCTCCAGGTCTACTATGCTCGATCTTGACTTGCTGACAGATCGCACACTGGGCCACAAATCTGGCCACATCGGGCTTCAGCCCTCCCCACCAATTTGAACGTCTCAAATCCTTGTACATCTTACTCGTACCTGGGTGCACTGAATAAGGCGTACAGTGAGCTTCCTGTAGTATCCTCTGGCGTAGATCCGCAGCGGGTACACATACGCGACCGCGGCATCTCAACACTCCATCTGTTCCTAGAAGGAACTGTGGTGCCTCATCCCGAGACATCCTCTCCCGGATCCTCATCAATGTCGGGCAGGTCCCATGCTTCTGTTGGATCTCCCCCAACAGATCAGGAAGAACCTCTAAAATACTCAACCGGGCATCCTCATCAGGAAACTGGATGTCCAACTCTAACCAGACCAGATCTCTTTGTAACTGATGTTGAACTGTCAATCTCGCAATCGCCTTCTCTCGAGGCGTCTTCCTGCTCAAGGCGTCGGCGACAACGTTCGCCTTTCCCGGATGATACAGAATCTCCAAATCAATGTCCTTGATCACCTCAAGCCACCTACGCTGGCGGTTATTCAATTCCCGCCGCGTAAAAATGTACTTCAGACTCTTATGGTTTGTGAAGATCTGACATGTAGCACCATACAGGTAATGTCTCTAGATCTTCAGTGCATGAACTACTGCTGCCAACTCCAGATCAAGAGTCGGGTAGTTCTCCTCATACATTTTCAGTTGTCTAGATGCATAAGCAATCACTCGGCCTCGCTGCATTAATACACATCCCAAGCCTAGCTTGGATGCATCACTGTAAACCACAAAATCAGTTGTGCCCTCTGGCTGTGCTAAGATAGGAGCGGAAGTCAGACGTCTCTTCAGCTCCTCAAAACTCTGCATACACTGCTCAGACCATACAAACCTGGTAGTCTTCCTCAGCAAACTCGTAAGTGGACGGACAATCACAGAAAATCCCTCCACAAAGCGTTGATAATAAACGGATATGCCAAGGAAGCTACGTACTTCCTTGACGTTCGTCGGTGTCGTCCAGGCTGCTACTGACTCGATCTTCGCCGGATCAACCTTGATCCCCTCGGTGGAAACAATATGACCCGGGAATGCTACCTCTGGCATCCAAAACTCACACTTAGAGAACTTAGCATAAAGTTCTCTATCTCGTAAAATTTGCAACACAGTCCTCAGCTGTCCTGCATGCTCCTCTCTGCTGCGAGAGTACACCAAAATATCATCTATGAAGACCACCACAAACTGATCCAGCAAGTCGATGAATACGCTGTTCATACTGTTGGGGCATTTGTAAGCCCAAATGGCATCACTACAAACTCGTAGTGTCCATATCTGGTCCGAAATGTTGTCCTGTGCACATCCTGCTCTCTCACCCTCGGCTGGTGATACCCTGAGCGCAGGTCAATCCTGGAGAACACAGTCGCTCCCTGAAGCTGATCTAACAAGTCATCAATACGAGGCAATGGATACTTGTTCTTGATGGTCACCTTGTTCAGCTCCTTGTAATCAATACACAATCTCAACGATCCGTCCTTCTTCCGCACAAAGAGGACAGGTGCTCCCATGGGGATACGCTAGGGCAGATGAAACTCTTCTCAGCCAACTCCTGGAGTTGCTTCTTCAACTCCAGCATCTCGACAGGCGCCATCCGATATGGGGCCTTCGAGACCGGTCTCGTACCAGGCTCCAACTCTATACCAAAGTCCACACTCCTCTGAGGCGGCAAACTGGACGGCTCAACAAATACATCTGTAAAGTCACAGACTACTGGGATATCCTCTAACGCTGGACTCTCCCCCTCCTTCATGGCATAACACTAGAAGGCCTCACAACCCTGTGCAATCAGTCTCGCTGCCCGTATCGCACTGATAACCATGCCTGATTATCCCAGGTCCCAACCTCGGAAAACCTCTATTTGTCCTAACTCGGTAGAGAAGGTAACAATCCTCCTACCTACATCTAATACCGCTTGATGTCTATCCATCCAATCCATACCTAAAATAACTTCTTCATGCTCTAATGACATGACAAAGAAGTCAACAAGCAATACACAGGTCCCTACAGAAATTGGACAGTCACAAATCTCACGGGTACCTCTGATCCTACTACTACCATCGGGTAACCCTATACTAAAGGGTATCCCCTCAGTCGTATCTAGACTCAGACGCTCAACACATGGATCAGATATAGAAGAATGCGTAGCACCCGTATCAAACAAAATTTCTAACATGTAAACCATGAATCAGAATGGTACTTGTAGTAGTCGGTGCAACTAACTCCTCTACACTCCTCAACTCAAAAACTCTACCCTGTGGTCCTCTAGTATCCGTGGTATCCCCACCACGACCTTTGCCTCTACTCGGCCCAGGAGCAGATCCTTGAGTCGTAGCACGATCTGGGACTCTCTGTTGTCCCTGAGTCTGCTGCTGTTGAGGTGGGCTCTGCCCACCTACCGCTACACTAGCAGGAGAAGAACCCTACTGAGATGAAGCTCCACCTTGTCGGCAGAAGACAACCCTATGACCTGGTCTGCCACAAGTGTAGCACATCATTGTCTGCCTCGTACACTCTGATCGAATGTGTCCATAACCAACACAGTTGAAGCACTGAGGTCCCTTATCTACAGCCGGTGCAGATGAGGGATAACTCTGGCGACTCTGGCCTCGCCCGGCACTAACAGCCCCACTGGTCTGCCCAGTCCGTTGTCTCTTCTCAAACCCTCCGGTCTGAGAAGCTCTCCTCTGCCCAGCTCGCTCCCTCTCATAATCGGAAACTCTGTCTTGATAATCCATCAAGGTCTCACAGTGAAACCCCGGCATGTAAGTCCGGGTAGTATCCCTCAATCGTCGGGAGAAAAGATACACATGCTGATCTGCAAGAGGTGCAGCTGAACCCAGTAAAGCCAGCTCCTCCTGGAATCTCCTGATGGCCTTTGAGACTGGTACATCCTAGAATCCAGCCTCCACAAAATCCCACAGTTTCTCCCTCCTCAATGAGGCAGGGCATAAACGTTCTCTAATCATGGTCCTAATCTGATCATAACTGGTAACCTGACCCCGTACAGATCTCCACTAGTGTTGTGCCAAGTCTTTGAATAGAGTCTGCACCAATTCTATCTGTCTATCTGTTGGACATCGAATAGACTCTAGAGCTGAGTCTACATGCTAGATCCACAACTCTACCTCTAACCCCACCTTCCCAAAGAAAGGGGGTACTCCCATCTGATGGAATGCCTTCAACCAAGTATCTAGTCGAGGCCCTCGATGCTCCTCTAGAATCCGAGCAGTCTCAGTAGCATGTGCCTGTACATCTGGCACCTGAGTAACTCCATGGGATCTTCAGATGATCTGTAAGAGCCTTAGTCTTTTGGACCGAATTTTTACCTTAGCCGTCCCCGCGGGCTTGTGTGCCCGCCCCAACGGGTTCCCGCTCCCGCGGCCTAGTGAACCGCCCCCGCGGTTTCCTGCAGCTGCAGCCGGTTTTGTTGACCTCTTGACCGTGCTTTACTATCTTTTCCTTACTTTCTTCTTACCTTGCTGAGCAAGGGTTTCTTTCTTCACTTATTTCATCAGCTTCCATTACGTTCTTCTTCCCTTCCTTTCCCTTCTTGATCTTGCTTGAGAGTTCTTGGAGTTTGATAGAGTTTTGGTGTGGCTGGATGTTGTGTGCATGTTTGCTGAGCTTCAGATGCCAGCTGAGAGTGTGTTCAGTACTTTCCTTGGGTGATCACAGCAGTGGAGGTGAGCTCCTTGCTTCTCCTTCCTTTCTTTCTTTCTTGTTCTTCTTCCTTAGCTTAGAATTAGATGAATTGATCATAGATTGATGTTTAAATGTGTATGTATATGTATGTGTGTGACTTTGGAATGAAGAAGACGTGATTTGATCACGTGAAGAGTGAAAGAGGACTCGCGGGGCTACGTTCTGCACCGTCGCCGCCCCCGCGCCTGGAAGCCGCCGCCCCTGCGGAAGCCGTGCCACAGCGCCTGCGCCGTGCCTGCGTTGCCTGCGACCATTGTCACCGCGCTTGCGGCTGAGCCTTGCCGCTCCTACGGGTTGCCTGTTCTGCCCCTGCGTCTCTCTTGTTACACTGGTGCGTCTTGTCCCGGGTCTACCTAGAGTTAGGTAGATCCTTTCCTTCCCTAGTATGAGCGGTTTAGTAGCATGCTAGGTATGTGTATGAGGATAGAATGATGAGGATGTGATATATCTGTATGTCGGTTATGGCTTTGAGGTTTATGAGTTAGGATATGATCCTTATGGATCCCTTGGGTCTAGGTGTGACCCCTGTTATGGATATGAGTTGATATATTCTTATGTCTTGTTATTAGGCCGTATTGTCCTCCAGTTTGGAGTGGACCTGATTGAGAGTTGATCGTAGTGAGACTACTTCGAGGTTGAGGTAAGTCCATAGGACTTACTTAGCTACCATCCTTATATTGGATGTGTGCATGAGTGGTGTATGTGTTATCTACTTTATAGCATGAGTTATGATGATTACCGACTTATGGTATAGTGATTGCCCATTGTAGGGATTGACAGTTGTCCCTTTCATCCCTTTGGAGTCTGGGCGGTTCTCTGTGGTTGGGTCAGACTTGGTAATCGGTTGGCCACTCCCCATTCCCTCAGGGTACACGGGTGAGTGTGACCAGGGACCACTCCAGCTGCCATGAGCACCCAGAGGCGAGGGTTATATTCCTCGTGTCACATATGTTCATATTGATATATATATATACGTTTAAGTGATTGGACTTTATAAAGATAGTAAACCGGGTAAATGTGTGAAAGCATGATGATGTGTTATTATTATTCCTTGTGATGTGATTGTGCTTATGCTTATCATCTATATATATGTGTACGGTTAGCTAACGGTTTAATACCGTGTTTTAGATCCTTTGCAGGTTAGGAGAGCTGAAGAGTGGTCCAGAGTGGGTGATCCGCTGAGGGTTCCGTACACTGGGTCGATATCGGGGATATGGGATATTTCATATATACAGTTTGTGTTTTATTTGTACTCAGCGGTACTTATGTATTACATTTTGATATATATATATATATATATATATATATATATATATATATATATATATATATATATATATATATATATATATATATATCAGTTTGATGTTTTGTATTTAATCTATATGTGCCTTACTGTAAGATTCAGTGAACTTGTTGTCAGGTTAGGGTCAGGATCCATTGTGAGATCCTAGCCCAGTAGCACCTCGAGTCCTATGGATTTGGGGTGTTACATGATCCCTCTTGTGCTGGCAGATCAGGGGCACGTCTACCTGCTCTGGCAGCCTCCTCTACTCGTCTGATATACTCGCGGAATGTTGGTCCCTCCATGGAGACACGATCCGAGTAATCTGACTGGACTCTCTGTGATCTCTGGCTTCCGACTACAACGTTCCCAGTCTCAGGAACGACACTCTCAGCAACATCCTCGTGAATATCCTCTACACCTACCTCGTCCAACTGCGGGTAAGACTCTAGTCCGAAATTTTTTGCTTTGAGCATGCCCAAGTCAAGCCAACTTTCACTCTCTCAGGCTAAGCTGTCAGGTTAGCGCACTCTCAGTAAAACGCTTATATCTGAGGCAATTCTTGGAAATTTTGCTTTGAGCATGCCCCAAGTCAAGCCAACTTTCACTCTCTCAGGCTAAGCTGTCAGGTTAGCGCACTCTCAGTAAAACGCTTATATCTGAGGCAATTCTTGGAAATAAAATACTCATGAGTACTACTTTGTAAGGTATTTTCAATATCTATAACTTTTCTAGTCTACACAAAGTCGAGATTCCAAGAGGAAGAGGGTGAAAATGACCCTACATTGCAGCAACTACGGTACTTATATGGAATGTTGGGCAAGATCATGCATGGAGGCATGAAAGATGGTTATACAAAACATATGAACAAACAACCAATACATATTTCATGAAGCATACCATGCTCATATTATTCATATATTATGCATGAATTTATGTATTAATCATGTGAAAGTCAACAAGTCAACATTCATCAAACTTTGAAGGCATCTTCACACACATACATTGAATGGAGGCCAAGTTAGTTCAATGGTCTTCTTCTCCTTCAATATGGACGTCCAAGACATGATTTGGCCCTCCTTGATGATGTGTTGTCCAAGTGAAGAGAATAAGATCCAATAGTCATCTTTGAATAAAGGCAAATGTGGCCATTTATGTGTTTGAATTTCCTAGAAAAATTCTTGTATTTGCTTTGCATTTTCTTTTGATAAATCTTTGATATTTCTAGCACTTAATTAGGGAGTTTCTAGGCTGAGTTTTGTGGCTATATAAAGCCTTGTATCCTCCATTGTAAGACAAGTCAAGTTAAAATGAAGTGAGTTAGCCTTTGTGCTTTTCAAAGTTGTTGTTTGCTTTAAAACAAAACCGAATTCTAGGTGGGATGCTTAGTTTTCAAACATCTAGGTGAGATTCTTAGGTGGTTCTAAGGTGAGAGGCCGAGGAACGAAGGTTCGAACCCAAAAGTGAGATTCCGAGGGTAGTTCGTTCGAGTTGAGGGATTCCCAAAGTGAGAGGCCGAGGGAATTTGCTCTTCATATCCAAAACACAAATTTCAAAAAAAAGAGTTGCATTTCCCGATTACAATCTGAGTGTGAACTTGTGCCGGTGGATCCTCGTGTTCGAAGTGAGTTCGATCACATCAAGTGCGTGCGAGTTCGATCACATCAGTGGTATCAAGAGCCCAACGGTGCGAGTTCCTCAAGCTTTCGGGATGACGATCATCAATGACAATGGAAACGGTGGTAATCGATTCGACAACGTTTGGATAGGTTTTGAAGCCCAAATAGCTGAGATTCTAAGAAGATTTCCTCCCCCTCCACGTGATAATAACTCCGACAATGACTTTTCCAAGTTTGGCCTGTCGGATTCGAGGACGAATCCTTTTCAAGGGAAAGGGATGATGTGATCCTCCCCGGAAAAGAAATCATCGTCAATACACCGGAACCAATCGCTTTGCCACAACCGTCCAAGTCAAAACTGAGCCGGCACCTATTGAAATCAAACCTTATGTGTTGGAGGTCATGCCTAAAACTGAGCAAAACCTATTGAAATCAACCAAAAATGCTTGCTCCGAGCATGCCCAATTCAAGCCAATATTCACTCTCTCCGGCTAAGCTGTCAGGTTTGCGCACTCTCAGTAAAACGCCTCTAACTGAGTCAATTCTTGAAATTAAAATACCATGAGTACTACTTTGAAAGGTATTTTCAATATCTACTACTTTATAGTTTACACAAAGTCGAGATTCCAAGAGGAAGAGGGTGAAAATGACCCTTCGTTGCAGCAACTACGGTACTTGTATGGATTGTTCGGCAAGATCATGCATGGAGACATGAAAGATGGTTATACAAAACATATGCACGTCCAACCAATACATATTTCATGCAGCCGACCATGCTCATATTATTCATTCTATTATGCATGAATTTATGTATTAATCATGTGAAGGTCAACAAGTCAACATGCAATCAAACTTTGAAGGCATTTTTCACACACATACATTGAACGGAGGCCAAGTTAGTTCAATGGTCTTCTTCTCCTTCAATATGGACGTCCTTGATGTGTTTGACCCTCCTTGATGTGTTTGTCCAAGTGAAGAGAATAAGATCCAAGAGTCATATTTCAATAAAGGCCAAATGTGGCCATTTTTGTGTTTGAATTTCCTAGAAAAACTCTTGTAATTCTTGCATTTTTCTTTTGATAAATCTTTGATATTTCTAGCACTTAATTAGGGAGTTTCTAGGCTGAGTTTTGTGGCTATATAAAGCCTTTTATCCTCCCATTGTAAGACAAGTCAAGTTAAATGAAGTGAGTTAGCCTTTGTGCTTTCAAGGTTGTTGTTTGCTTTTAAAACAAAACCCGAATTCTAGGTGAGATGCTTAGTTTTCAAAATCTAGGTGATATGCTTAGGTGGTTCTAAGGTGAGAGGCCGAGGAACGAAGGTTCGAACCCAAAGTGAGATTCCGAGGGTAGTTCGTTCGAGTTGAGGGATTCCCAAAGTGAGAGGCCGAGGGAATTTGCTCTTCATATCAAAAAACACAAAATTTCAAAAAAAAAAGAGTTGCATTTCCCCCGATTACAATCTGAGTGTGAACTTGTGCCGGTGGATCCTCGTGTTCGAAGTGAGTTCGATCACATCAAGTGGTATCAAAAGCCCAACGGTGCGAGTTCCTCAAGCTTTCGGGGATGACGATCATCAATGACAATGAAAACGTGGTAATCGATTCGACCAACGTTTGGATAGGATTGAAGCCCAACTAGCTGAGATTCTAAGAGGATTTCCTCCCCCTCCACGTGATAATAACTCCGACAATGACTTTTCCAAGTTTGGCCTGTCGGATTCGAGGACGAATCCTTTTCAAGGGAAAGGGGATGATGTGATCTCACCGGAAAAGAAATCATCGTCAATACACCGGAACCAATCGCATTGCACCAACCGTCCAAGTGAAAACTGAGACGGCACCTATTGAAATCAAACCTTATGTGTTGGAGGTCATGCCTAAAACTGAGCCCAAACCTAATGAAATCAAACCGAAAATGCTTGCTTTGAACATGCCCAAGTCAAGCCAACTTTCACTCTCTCCGGCTAAGTTGTCAGGTTTGCGCACTCTCAGTAAAACGCTTATATCTGAGGCAATTCTTGGAATTAAAATACCCATGAGTATAACTTTGAAAGGTATTTTCAATACCTATAACTTTCTAGTCTACAAAAATTCGAGATTCCAAGAGGAAGAGGGTTAAAATGACCTTACATTGCAGCAACTACGGTACTTATATGGATTGTTGGGCAAGATCATGCATGGAGGCATGAAAGATGGTTATACAAAACATATGCACGTCCAACCGATACATATTTCATGAAGCATACCATGCTCATATTATTCATATATTATGCATGAATTTATGTATTAATCATGTGAAGGTCAACAAGTCAACATTCAATTAAACTTTGAAGGCATCTTCACAAACATACATTGAATGGAGGCCAAGTTAGTTCAATGGTCTTCTTTTCCTTCAATATGGACGTCCAAGACATGATTTGACCCTCCTTGATGTGTTGTCCAAGTAAAGAGAATAAGATCCAAGAGTCATCTTTGAATAAAGGCCAAATGTGGCCATTTATGTGTTTGAATTTCCTAGAAAAACTCTATTATTTCTTGCATTTTCTTTTGATAAATCTTTCATATTTCTAGCACTTAATTAGGGAGTTTCTAGGCTGAGTTTTGTGGCTATATAAAGCCTTGTATCCTCTCATTGTAAGACAAGTCAAGTTAAAATGAAGTGAGTTAGCCTTTGTGCTTTCAAAGTTGTTGTTTGCTTTAAAACAAAACCCGAATTTAGGTGGGATGCTTAGTTTTAAAATATCTAGGTGAGATGCTTAGGTGGTTCTAAGGTGAGAGGCCGAGGAACGAAGGTTCGAACCCCAAAGTGAGATTCCGAGGGTAGTTCGTTTGAGTTGAGGGATTTCCAGAGTGAGAGGCCGAGGGAATTTGCTCTTCATATCCAAAAACACAAATTTCAAAAAAAAGAGTTGCATTTCCCGATTACAATCCGAGTGTGAACTTGTGCATCTCGTGTTCGAAATGAGTTCGATCACATCAAGTGGTATCAGAGCCCAACGGTGCGAGTTCCTTAAGATTTCGGGGATGACGATCATCAACCACAAAGGAAACGGTGGTAATCGAATCGACCAACTTTTGGATAGGCTTGAAGCCCAACTAGCTGAGATATTGAAAAGGTTTCCTCCCCTTCACTTGAACCGTCATGACCAAATCCAAGGAGGTAGCAACCTTAACAACTGGAATGAACAAAGTAACCACCGTAAAGAACGAAATGTGAATAGTCGTGCCCATGGGAACCCGGATCGTAGTCAAGCATCTCGACATGATGGCAGCGAAGTGGAGAGAAGGAGTTACCATGGTAATAACTCCGACAATGACTTTCCCAAGGTTGGTCTAAAGGATTCGAGGACGAATCCTTTTCAAGGAAAGGGGATAATGTGATCCTCCCCGGAAAAGAAATCATCGTCAATACACCGGAAACCAATCGCTTTGCCACCAACCGTCCAAGTCAAAACTGAGCCGGCACCTATTGAAATCCGAAATTTTTTGCTTTGAACATGCCCAAGTCAAGCCAACTTTCACTCTCTCAGGCTAAGCTGTCAGGTTTGCGCACTCTCAGTAAAACGCTTATATCTGAGGCAATTCTTGGATTTAAAATACTCATGAGTACTACTTTGAAAGGTATTTTCAATATCTATAACTTTCTAGTCTACACAAAGTCGAGATTCCAAGAGGAAGAGGGTGAAAATGACCCTAATTGCAGCAACTACGGTACTTATATGGAATGTTAGGCAAGATCATGCATGGAGGCATGAAAGATGGTTATACAAAACATATGAACAAACAACCAATACATATTTCATGAAGCATACCATGCTCATATTATTCATATATTATGCATGAATTTATGTATTAATCATGTGAAGGTCAACAAGTCAACATTCAATTAAAACTTTGAAGGCATCTTCACAAACATACATTGAATGGAGGCCAAGTTAGGTCAGTGGTCTTCTTTTTCCTTCAATATGGACGTCCAAGACATGATTTGACCCTCCTTGATGTGTTGTCCAAGTAAAGAGAATAAGATCCAAGAGTCATCTTTGAATAAAGGCCAAATGTGGCCATTTATGTGTTTGAATTTCCTAGAAAAACTCTTGTATTTCTTGCATTTTCTTTTGATAAATCTTTGATATTTCTAGCACTTAATTAGGGAGTTTCTAGGCTGAGTTTTGTGGCTATATAAAGCCTTGTATCCTCTCATTGTAAGACAAGTCAAGTTAAAATGAAGTGAGTTAGCCTTTGTGCTTTCAAAGTTGTTGTTTGCTTTAAAACAAAACCCGAATTCTAGGTGGGATGCTTAGTTTTAAAATATCTAGGTGAGACTCTTAGGTGGTTCTAAGGTGAGAGGCCGAGGAACGAAGGTTCGAACCCCAAAGTGAGATTCCGAGGGTAGTTCGTTTGAGTTGAGGGATTCCCAAAGTGAGAGGCCGAGGGAATTTGCTCTTCATATCCAAAACACAAATTTCAAAAAAAAGAGTTGCATTCCCCGATTACAATCCGAGTGTGAACTTGTGCCGGTGGATCTCGTGTTCGAAGTGAGTTCGATCACATCAAGTGGTATCAGAGCCCAACGGTGCGAGTTCCTCAAGATTTCGGGGATGACGATCATCAACGACAAAGGAAATGGTGGTAATCGAATCGACCAACTTTTGGATAGGCTTGAAGCCCAACTAGCTGAGATATTGAAAAGGTTTCCTCCCCTTCACTTGAACCGTCATGACCAAATCAAGAGGTAGCAACCTTACAATCCGGAATGAACAAAGCAACCACCGGAAAGAACGAAATGTGAATAGTCGTGCCCATGGGAACCCGGATCGTAGTCAAGCATCTTGACATGATGGCAGCGAAGTGGAGAGAAGGAGTTACCATGGTAATAACTCCGACAATGACTTTCCCAAGGTTGGTCTAACGGATTCGAGGACGAATCCTTTTCAAGGAAAAGGGGATGATGTGATCCTCCCCGGAAAAGAAATCATCGTCAATACACCGGAACCAATCGCTTTGCCCAACCGTCCAAGTCAAAACTGAGCCGGCACCTATTGAAATCAATCCTTATGCGTTGGAGATCATGCCCAAACCGAGCCAAATTTTATAGAAAACAATCCGAAACTTTTTTCTTTGAACATGCCCAAGTCAAGCCAACTTTCACTCTCTCAGGCTAAGCTGTCAGTTTTGCGCACTCTCAGTAAAACGCTTATATCTGAGGCAATTCTTGGATTTAAAATACTCATGAGTACTACTTTGAAAGGTATTTTCAATATCTATAACTTTCTAGTCTACACAAAGTCGAGATTCCAAGAGGAAGAGGGTGAAAATGACCCTAAATTGCAGCAACTACGGTACTTATATGGAATGTTGGGCAAGATCATGCATGGAGGCATGAAAGATGGTTATACAAAACATATGAACAAACAACCAATACATATTTCATGAAGCATACCATGCTCATATTATTCATATATTATGCATGAATTTATGTATTAATCATGTGAAGGTCAACAAGTCAACATTCAATTAAAACTTTGAAGGCATCTTCACAAACATACATTGAATGGAGGCCAAGTTAGGTCAGTGGTCTTCTTTCCTTCAATATGGACGTCCAAGACATGATTTGACCCTCCTTGATGTGTTGTCCAAGTAAAGAGAATAAGATCCAAGAGTCATCTTTGAATAAAGGCCAAATGTGGCCATTTATGTGTTTGAATTTCCTAGAAAAATTCTTGTATTTCTTGCATTTTCTTTTGATAAATCTTTGATATTTCTAGCACTTAATTAGGGAGTTTCTAGGCTGAGTTTTGTGGCTATATAAATCCTTGTATCCTCTCATTGTAAGACAAGTCAAGTTAAAATGAAGTGAGTTAGCCTTTGTGCTTTCAAAGTTGTTGTTTGCTTTAAAACAAAACCCGAATTCTAGGTGGGATGCTTAGTTTTCAAACATCTAGGTGAGATGCTTAGGTGGTTCTAAGGTGAGAGGCCGAGGAACGAAGGTTCGAACCCCAAAGTGAGATTCCGAGGGTAGTTCGTTCGAGTTGAGGGATTCCCAAAGTGAGAGGCCGAGGGAATTTGCTCTTCATATCCAAAAACACAATTTCAAAAAAAAAAAGAGTTGCATTTCCCCGATTACAATCTGAGTGTGAACTTGTGCCGGTGGATCCTCGTGTTCGAAGTGAGTTCGATCACATCAAGTGGTATCAGAGCCAACGGTGCGAGTTCCTCAAGCTTTCGGGGATGACGATCATCAATGACAATGGAAACGGTGGTAATCGATTCGACCAACGTTTGGATAGGATTGAAGCCCAACTAGCTGAGATTCTAAGAGGATTTCCTCCCCCTCCACGTGATAATAACTCCGACAATGACTTTCCCAAGGTTGGTCTAACGGATTCGAGGACGAATCCTTTTCAAGGGAAAGGGATGATGTGATCCTTCCCCCGGAAAAGAAATCATCGTCAATACACCGGAACCAATCGCTTTGCCACAACCGTCCAAGTCAAAACTGAGCCGGCACCTATGCGAAATCAAACCTTATGTGTTGGAGAGTCATGCCTAAAACTGAGCCAAAACCTATTGAAATCAACGAAAATGCTTGCTCCGAGCATGCCCAATTCAAGCCAATATTCACTTTCTCCGGCTAAGCTGTCAGGTTTGCGCACTCTCAGTAAAACGCCTATAACTGAGTAAATTTCTTGAAATTAAAATACCATGAGTACTACTTTGAAAGGTATTTCAATATCTACTACTTATAGTTTACACAAAGTCGAGATTCCAAGAGAAGAGGGGTGAAAATGACCCTCATTGCAGCAACTACGGTACTTGTATGGATGTTGGCAAGATCATGCATGGAGACATGAAAGATGGTTATACAAAACATATGCACGTCCAACCAATACATATTTCATGCAGCATACCATGCTCATATTATTCATATATTATGCATGAATTTATGTATTAATCATGTGAAGGTCAACAAGTCAACATCAATCAAACTTTGAAGGCATCTTCACACACATACATTGAATGGAGGCCAAGTTAGTTCAATGGTCTTCTTCTCCTTCAATATGGACGTCCTTGATGTTTGACCATCCTTGATTGTTGTCCAAGTGAAGAGAATAAGATCCAAGAGTCATCTTTGAATAAAGGCCAAATGTGGCCATTTATGTGTTTGAATTTCCTAGAAAAACTCTTGTATTTCTTGCATTTTCTTTTGATAAATCTTTGATATTTCTAGCACTTAATTAGGGAGTTTCTAGGCTGAGTTTTGTGGCTATATAAAGCCTTGTATCCTCCCATTGTAAGACAAGTCAAGTTAAATGAAGTGAGTTAGCCTTTGTGCTTTCAAAGTTGTTGTTTGCTTTAAAACAAAACCCGAATTCTAGGTGAGATGCTTAGTTTTCAAACATCTAGGTGAGATGCTTAGGTGGTCTAAGGTGAGAGGCCGAGGAACGAAGGTTCGAACCCCAAAGTGAGATTCCGAGGGTAGTTCGTTTGAGTTGAGGGATTCCCAAAGTGAGAGGCCGAGGGAATTTGCTCTTCATATCCAAAAACACAAATTTCAAAAAAAAAAGAGTTGCATTCCCCGATTACAATCTGAGTGTGAACTTGTGCCGGTGGATCCTCGTGTTCGAAGTGAGTTCGATCACATCAAGTGGTATCAGAGCCCAACGGTGCGAGTTCCTCAAGCTTTCGGGGATGACGATCATCAAACAATGGAAACGGTGGTAATCGATTCGACCAACGTTTGGATAGGATTGAAGCCCAACTAGCTGAGATTATAAGAAGGATTTCCTCCCCCTCCACGTGATAATAACTCGACAATGACTTTCCAAGGTTGGTCTGTCGATTCGAGGACGAATCCTTTTCAAGGAAAGGGGATGATGTGATTCTCCCGGAAAAGAAATCATCGTCAATACACCGGAACCAATCGCTTTGCCCCAACCGTCCAAGTGAAACTGAGCCGGCACCTATTGAAATCAACCTTATGTGTTGGAGTCATGCCCAAAACTGAGCCAAATTATGAAAAAACCGAAAATTTTTTGCTTTGAACATGCCCAAGTCAAGCCAACTTTCACTCTCTCAGGCTAAGCTGTCAGGTTTGCGCACTCTCAGTAAAACGCTTATATCTGAGGCAATTCTTGGATTTAAAATACTCATGAGTACTACTTTGAAAGGTATTTTCAATATCTATAACTTTCTAGTCTACACAAAGTCGAGATTCAAGAGGAAGAGGGTGAAAATGACCCTACATTGCAGCAACTACGGTACTTATATGGAATGTTGGGCAAGATCATGCATGGAGGCATGAAAGATGGTTATACAAAACATATGAACAAACAACCAAATACATAGCATACCATGCTCATATATATTATGCATGAATTTATGTATTAATCATGTGAAGGTCAACAAGTCAACATTCAATCAAACTTTGAAGGCATCTTCACACACATACATTGAATGGAGGCCAAGTTAGTTCATGGTCTTCTTCTCCTTCAATATGGACGTCCAAGACATGATTTGACCCTCCTTGATGTGTTGTCCAAGTGAAGAGAATAAGATCCAAGAGTCATCTTTGAATAAAGGCCAAATGTGGCCATTTATGTGTTTGAATTTCCTAGAAGTCCAAGTAAAGAGAATAAGATCCAAGAGTCATCTTTGAATAAAGGCCAAATGTGGCCATTTATGTGTTTGAATTTCCTAGAAAAATTCTTGTATTTCTTGCATTTTCTTTTGATAAATCTTTGATATTTCTAGCACTTAATTAGGGAGTTTCTAGGCTGAGTTTTGTGGCTATATAAAGCCTTGTATCCTCCCATTGTAAGACAAGTCAAGTTAAAATGAAGTGAGTTAGCCTTTGTGCTTTCAAAGTTGTTGTTTGCTTTAAAACAAAACCCGAATTCTAGGTGGGATGCTTAGTTTTCAAACATCTAGGTGAGATGCTTAGGTGGTTCTAAGGTGAGAGGCCGAGGAACGAAGGTTCGAACCCCAAAGTGAGATTCCGAGGGTAGTTCGTTCGAGTTGAGGGATTCCCAAAGTGAGAGGCCGAGGGAATTTGCTCTTCATATCCAAAAACACAAATTTCAAAAAAAAAAAAGAGTTGCATTTCCCCGATTACAATCTGAGTGTGAACTTGTGCCGGGGGATCCTCGGGTTCGAAGTGAGTTCGATCACATCAAGTGGTATCACAGCCCAACGGTGCGAGTTCCTCAAGCTTTCGGGGATGACGATCATCAATGACAATGGAAACGGTGGTAATCGATTCGACCAACGTTTGGATAGGATTGAAGCCCAACTAGCTGAGATTCTAAGAGGATTTCCTCCCCCTCCACGTGATAATAACTCCGACAATGACTTTCCCAAGGTTGGTCTAACGGATTCGAGGACGAATCCTTTTTCAAGGGAAAGGGGATGATGTGATCCTCCCCGGAAAAGAAATCATCGTCAATACACCGGAACCAATCGCTTTGCCACCAACCGTCCAAGTCAAAACTGAGCCGGCACCTATGGAAATAAAACCTTATGTGTTGGAGGTCATGCCTAAAACTGAGCCAAAACCTATTGAAATCAACCAAAAATGCTTGCTCCGAGCATGCCCAATTCAAGCCAATATTCAGTCTCTCCGGCTAAGCTGTCAGGTTTGCGCACTCTCAGTAAAACGCCTATAACTGAGTAAATTCTTGAAATTAAAATACGCATGAGTACTACTTTGAAAGGTATTTTCAATATCTACTACTTTATAGTTTACACAAAGTCGAGATTCCAAGAGGAAGAGGGTGAAAATGACCCTTCATTGCAGCAACTACGGTACTTGTATGGATGGTTGGGCAAGATCATGCATGGAGACATGAATGATGGTTATACAAAACATATGCACGTCCAACCAATACATATTTCATGCAGCATACCATGCTCATATTATTCATATATTATGCATTAATTTATGTATTAATCATGTGAAGGTCAACAAGTCAACATGCAATCAAACTTTGAAGGCATTTTCACACACATACATTGAATGGAGGCCAAGTTAGTTCAATGGTCTTCTTCTCCTTCAATATGGACGTCCTTGATGTGTTTGACCTTCCTTGATGTGTTGTCCAAGTGAAGAGAATAAGATCCAAGAGTCATCTTTAAATAAAGGCCAAATGTGGCCATTTATGTGTTTGAGTTTCTTAGAAAAACTCTTGTAATTCTTGCATTTTCTTTTGAGAAATCTTTGATATTTCTAGCACTTAATTAGGGAGTTTCTAGGCTGAGTTTTGTGGCTATATAAAGCCTTGTATCCTCCCATTGTAAGACAAGTCAAGTTAAATGAAGTGAGTTAGCCTTTGTGCTTTCAAAGTTGTTGTTTGCTTTTAAAACAAAACCCGAATTCTAGGTGAGATGCTTAGTTTTCAAACATCTAGGTGAGATGCTTAGGTGGTTCTAAGGTGAGAGGCCGAGGAACGAAGGTTCGAACCCCAAAGTGAGATTCCGAGGGTAGTTCGTTTGAGTTGAGGGATTCCCAAAGTGAGAGGCCGAGGGAATTTGCTCTTCATATCCAAAAACACAAATTTCAAAAAAAAAAAGAGTTGCATGTCCCCGATTACAATCTGAGTGTGAACTTGTGCCGGTGGATCCTCGTGTTCGAAGTGAGTTCGATCACATCAAGTGGTATCAGAGCCCAACGGTGCGAGTTCCTCAAGCTTTCGGGGATGACGATCATCAATTACAATGGAAACGGTGGTAATCGATTCGACCAACGTTTGGATAGGATTGAAGCCCAACTAGTTGAGATTCTAAGAGGATTTCCTCCCCCTCCACGTGATAATAACTCTGACAATGACTTTCCCAAGGTTGGTCTAACGGATTCGAGGAGGAATCCTTTTCAAGGGAAAGGGGATGATGTGATCCTCCCCGGAAAAGAAATCATCGTCAATACACCGGAACCAATCGCTTTGCCACCAACCGTCCAAGTCAAAACTGAGCCGGCACCTATTGAAATCAATCCTTATGTGTTGGAGATCATGCCCAAAACTGAGCCAAATTTTATAGAAAACAATCCGAAATTTTTTGCTTTGAACATGCCCAAGTCAAGCCAACTTTCACTCTCTCAGGCTAAGCTGTCAGGTTTGCGCACTCTCAGTAAAACGCTTATATCTGAGGCAATTCTTGGATTTAAAATACTCATGAGTACTACTTTGAAAGGTATTATCAATATCTATAACTTTCTAGTCTACACAAAGTCGAGATTCGAAGAGGAAGAGGGTGAAAATGACCCTAAATTGCAGCAACTACGGTACTTATATGGAATGTTGGGCAAGATCATGCATGGAGGCATGAAAGATGGTTATACAAAACATATGAACAAACAACCAATACATATTTCATGAAGCATACCATGCTCATATTATTCATATATTATGCATGAATTTATGTATTAATCATGTGAAGGTCAACAAGTCAACATTCAATTAAACTTTGAAGGCATCTTCACAAACATACATTGAATGGAGGCCAAGTTAGGTCAGTGGTCTTCTTTTCCTTCAATATGGACGTCCAAGACATGATTTGACCCTCCTTGATGTGTTGTCCAAGTAAAGAGAATAAGATCCAAGAGTCATCTTTGAATAAAGGCCAAATATGGCCATTTATGTGTTTGAATTTCCTAGAAAAATTCTTGTATTTCTTGCATTTTCTTTTGATAAATCGTTGATATTTCTAGCACTTAATTAGGGAGTTTCTAGGCTGAGTTTTGTGGCTATATAAAGCCTTGTATCCTCCCATTGTAAGACAAGTCAAGTTAAAATGAAGTGAGTTAGCCTTTGTGCTTTCAAAGTTGTTGTTTGCTTTAAAACAAAACCCGAATTCTAGGTGAGATGCTTAGTTTTCAAACATCTAGGTGAGATGCTTAGGTGGTTCTAAGGTGAGAGGCCGAGGAACGAAGGTTCGAACCCCAAAGTGAGATTCCGAGGGTAGTTCGTTCGAGTTGAGGGATTCCCAAAGTGAGAGGCCGAGGGAATTTGCTCTTCATATCCAAAAACACAAATTGCAAATAAAAAGAGTTGCATATCCCCGATTACAATCCGAGTGTGAACTTGTGCCGGTGGATCTCGTGTTCGAAGTGAGTTCGATCACATCAAGTGGTATCAGAGCCCAACGGTGCGAGTTCCTCAAGATTTCGGGGATGACGATCATCAACGACAAAGGAAACGGTGGTAATCGATTCGACCAACGTTTGGATAGGATTGAAGCCCAACTAGCTGAGATTCTAAGAGGATTTCCTCCCCCTCCACGTGATAATAACTCCGACAATGACTTTCCCAAGGTTGGTCTAACGGATTCGAGGACGAATCCTTTTCAAGGGAAAGGGGATGATGTGATCCTCCCCGGAAAAGAAATCATCGTCAATACACCGGAACCAATCGCTTTGCCACCAACCGTCCAAGTCAAAACTGAGCCGGCACCTATGGAAATAAAACCTTATGTGTTGGAGGTCATGCCTAAAACTGAGCCAAAACCTATTGAAATCAACCAAAAATGCTTGCTCCGAGCATGCCCAATTCAAGCCAATATTCAGTCTCTCCGGCTAAGCTGTCAGGTTTGCGCACTCTCAGTAAAACGCCTATAACTGAGTAAATTCTTGAAATTAAAATACGCATGAGTACTACTTTGAAAGGTATTTTCAATATCTACTACTTTATAGTTTACACAAAGTCGAGATTCCAAGAGGAAGAGGGTGAAAATGACCCTTCATTGCAGCAACTACGGTACTTGTATGGATGGTTGGGCAAGATCATGCATGGAGACATGAATGATGGTTATACAAAACATATGCACGTCCAACCAATACATATTTCATGCAGCATACCATGCTCATATTATTCATATATTATGCATTAATTTATGTATTAATCATGTGAAGGTCAACAAGTCAACATGCAATCAAACTTTGAAGGCATTTTCACACACATACATTGAATGGAGGCCAAGTTAGTTCAATGGTCTTCTTCTCCTTCAATATGGACGTCCTTGATGTGTTTGACCTTCCTTGATGTGTTGTCCAAGTGAAGAGAATAAGATCCAAGAGTCATCTTTAAATAAAGGCCAAATGTGGCCATTTATGTGTTTGAATTTCTTAGAAAAACTCTTGTAATTCTTGCATTTTCTTTTGATAAATCTTTGATATTTCTAGCACTTAATTAGGGAGTTTCTAGGCTGAGTTTTGTGGCTATATAAAGCCTTGTGTCCTCCCATTGTAAGACAAGTCAAGTTAAATGAAGTGAGTTAGCCTTTGTGCTTTCAAAGTTGTTGTTTGCTTTTAAAACAAAACCCGAATTCTAGGTGAGATGCTTAGTTTTCAAACATCTAGGTGAGATGCTTAGTTTTCAAACATCTAAGTGAGATGCTTAGGTGGTTCTATGGTTAGAGGCCGAGGAACGAAGGTTCGAACTCCAAGGTGAGATTCCGAGGGTAGTTCGTTCGAGTTGAGGGATTTTCCAAAGTGAGAGGCCGAGGGAATTTGCTCTTCATTCCAAAAACACAAAAATCAAAGAAAAAGAGTTCCATTTCCCCGATTACAATCCGAGTGTGAACTTGTGCCGGTGGATCCTCGTGTTCGAAGTGAGTTCGATCACATCACTATCCCAAAAACATTTGTACTCATTTCAAAACAAAAACCTTTTGAAAAGTCAGACCCCTTTTGGGTTTTGTTTATTTATCTATTCGACCTTTATCGCAGATTGTAAGTGCCATTGTTGTCAACCTAAGGCTCTGATACCAACTTTGAAATGACCCATAACCCTCGCATAAAACCCAGTGTAAGGAGCCCTCAGCGGATCACCCCGTCTTGATGCAGGAGCATCTAAAGACCTAGCCCCAGTCGAGATCATCATCATGGAAGCTAGGAAGCATGGAGTGAGGATCATTCTAAGGACATGAAAGGGGAGATCATATGCATGGGAGAGAACCAATGAAGATAAGAATGCATATGAAGCACGAAGGAGAAGCTGGTCTAGAGATGCAAGGAGAAGGCCGATATTCATTGGGGAGAGACGTAGCCGTACACGTGCATACAAGAGCACGTATGCATGGGCAAGGAGGAGAGCTCGAATGGATCATCATGGGCTGCGTGGATCAAAAGGAGTTGGACGTTTTTAATAGTTCTAGTTGGGCTTATTTTATTGTTAAATAAGGCCTTAATTAGATCTATTAATTTCAGCCAATTAGCTATATTATTTTCAGCCCATATTTACACATTTTAATTTGGGTTTTATTTTATGTTTCTAGAAGGTCAATTATCTCCTAAAGATTTGACCTTATCCGTTGTTAGAAGATCTTATCTCTTAAAGATTCGATCTTATTTTTCCGCATGTTATTTTATTTCTTTTATTCTTTCCGGGCTCGATCTTGGATCAAGCCCACAACCCGTTGTACTCATGAAGGACGTCCCCCTCTGCCTATATAAGGCATCTGGGCGTCACTTTTACAGTCAGACTTGAATAAACACAATTTAGATACTTTTCAGTATTTTCTCTCTAGTGAGACTCGAGAGCCGAATAGGTGAGATGCCTATTCAAACCCTGGACGGGTGAGATGCTCGTCCAACCCTAGTTTGGAGCTTTGAGAGAGCCGTCATCTTGGTGAGACTCTAAGATTGATCTCTCTTCGATCTTCAAACGACTTCGCATGCTTTTGAGGTTAATCGTTCTTCCTCTTGAGTATTCGATTATAGCGGACGAGTTGAATTGCGACTAGGAGATTCGTCCAGACTATCCAGCTACGATCCATCCCAACCATCGGATCATTCACCGTTATCCACGTTTTCTACTCCATCTCTACGTCTCCTATCATCTACTTCTCTCTTTGTTTTGGTGTTGAAAGATCGGGAAACCCTAGCGGCTTATCCCCGCATCAAATTGGCATCAGCTAAGGTTCATCAACACCAACCCCGCCGTCGAAAAATCGAAGCTTCAAGACTTGTCAAGAGGCTTCAACCAAAAACAAGCGATTGGGAGCAGAAAAGCTACGGTTAGTATATCTATTCACGCTAGACACTCTGCTTTTTCACAATCTAAACCAATATCTTGAAAAAGATTAATTGTGGGCTGAATTATCTCACCATAACTCAGCCAAAGTTTCAATCTTTTTCTTGCCAAAACCCACGGTTCATCTTGTGAAAACCTATTCGGGCTAATTGGGGAAAACCAACCAAGACGATCTTTTAGCCACGGTCACTTTTGAACCACCGCCCCCTACCCTCGCAGCAGCAGCTTCCCTATCCAAAAAAAAAAAAACACACAAAACGCACAAAACAGATTTTCTCACGTCACCGGAAAAACTGTTTTCGTTGCCGGAGCCGCCCACGCCGCCACCGGACCACCCACGCCACCAGGCCGGCTGGCGCTTGTTCGTCTCTCTCTCCCGGATCCAACCCCACCGGAATCACCTCCAACCATCACCCACAACTCCGGGAAACCCTCCGACAACCACCAGTCGTACACCCTGTACCTTTGCCTACTCCCGTCGCCCTACACGCCGGACCATCTGGACCCACGGTTCCGGACCAACACCAAACTGACCGTGACTTCCATACGGTTCCAACGCCACCGGACCCAACTCATTCCGCCACCTACTCCGGCCGGAATCTCAAACGTGGTGTAGCTGCTGCCCTACTGCTGCCAGCAGAATCTGAAAATCTTGGTCCCGGCTGAGTGTTGATTAGGTTTGAGTCCCGAACAGCCGAGATCCGTCGTTTCCGGCGCCGATCTGCCACCACTGGACCACCCCAACACCACCAGCCCCGGGAGCAGCTGTCTTGCCCCGTACGAACTCTTTTAGGGTTTCGGCAAGATAGAAAAGAAAAAGGGAAAGAAAGGAAAGGGAGCAGATTTTGAACACCTTTTAGCCTTTTTGGTTTCAGGGAAACTATTTTCTCCATCTTATCCTTTTGGTTCCCTACAGGGCGCTATTCAAATCCCTTTTGTCCATTTGAACCCTACATCCTTTTTATTCCCGGGCTACATATAAATTTATTCAAGGTAATTGCTTTTAATTGAGAAATTGCAAACGAGTCTAGTTTGCCTTGAGTAATGTCCATGACAGGAAAAGGAGTAAACTATAGGGTTTCTAAACCCATTGAGCTTAAAGAGGGATGTGTGAGCATCACGGATGTGTACGATAAATTTGATCGGATGCTCACAAAAATGGAAAGATGGCTACTAGCGCAGGACAGAAAAGAGAATGCCGAGAAAGAACGTCAACGGAGTAATCCTAAACCTTCTTTGAATCCAGACCATGATTATCGAAATGCTTTGAAGATTGAATACATGAAGCAGATTAGCATCTTGTTTAAAACTAGATGTCTAGTTAAAGGCAGGACTGTTAAGACAATTATCGACAAGGAAAGTCCTCACAATCTTGTTAGCAATGAGATGGTCGAGAAGCTGCAGTTGTCTACCTTAAACCATCCCAAACCATATAGGTTATCCGGCCTCAATGATCGGGATTTAGTCAAAGTAGACAAGCAAGTTGAGGTCCACTTCGAGATTGGAGCTTATAAGGATGCTATCTGATGTGATGTTGTTCCTATGCCTCAATGTCATATATTATTCGGTTTCCCATGGATTCATGAGAGAAACGTGGAACATACAGAGGTCACAAACAAATTTGCTCTTACATTTAGAGGAAAGCGCTTTGTTCGTAGACCCATGACTACAGCTGATCTTGCAAAGATGGAAGAGCAAAAACGACGTCAGGTGAAGGAAGAGGAAGCACGAAATCAAGAAAGGGAGCAACTACTTCAATCCGTGTTTATTTCTACAACACCTACAATTGATAGTCCATCTTCACTGTCCTCAACACAAGAAGAAAAGGAGCAATTTAAGGACGAGCGAGAAGAAGAGACAAGAACCAAGATCATGGAAGAAGAGATGAGGAGCAGGAAAGAGGAGCTATCAAATCGAGTGTTGCAGCCCTATATTTCATCTCTTACGACGTGGATGCCATCCGGGATTGACAACAAGGATTCGTGGACGAATCCTTTTCAAGAAAGGGAGGTTGATGCAGGAGCATCTAAAGACCTAGCCCGAGTCAAGATCATCATCATGGAAGCTAGGAAGCATGGAGTGAGCATCATTCTAAGGACAGGAAAGGGGAGATCATATGCATGGGAGAGAACCAATGAAGATAAAAATGCATATGAAGCACGAAGGAGAAGCTGGTCTAGAGATGCAAGGAGAAGGCCGATATTCATTGGGGAGAGACGTAGCCGTACAGGTGGATACAAGAGCACGTATGCATGGGCAAGGAGGAGAGCTCGAATGGATCATCATGGGCTGCGTGGATCAAAAGGAGTTGAACGTTTTTAATAGTTCTAGTTGGGCTTATTTTATTGTTAAATAAGGCCTTAATTAGATCTATTAATTTCAGCCAATTAGCTATATTATTTTCAGCCCATATTTACACATTTTAATTTTATTGTTTTATTTTATGTTTCTAGAAGGTCAATTATCTCCTAAAGATTTGACCTTATCCTTTGTTAGAAGATCTTATCTCTTAAAGATTCGATGTTATCTTTCCGCATGTTATTTTATTTCTTTTATTCTTTTCGGGCTCGATCTTGGATCAAGCCCACAACCCGTTTTACTCATGAAGGACGTCCCCCTCTGCCTATATAAGGCATCTGGGCGTCACTTTTACAGTCAGACTTGAATAAACACAATTTAGATACTTTTCAGTATTTTCTCTCTAGTGAGACTCGAGAGCCGAATAGGTGAGATGCCTATTCAAACCCTGGACGGGTGAGATGCTCGTCCAACCCTAGTTTGGAGCTTTGAGAGAGCCGTCATCTTGGTGAGACTCTAAGATTGATCTCTCTTCGATCTTCAAACGACTTCGCATGCTTTTGAGGTTAATCGTTCTTCCTCTTGAGTATTCGATTATAGCGGACGAGTTGAATTGCGACTAGGAGATTTGTCCAGACTATCCAGCTATGATCCATCCCAACCATCGGATCATTCACCGTTATCCACGTTTTCTACTCCATCTCTACGTCTCCCATCATCTACTTCTCTCTTTGTTTTGGTGTTGAAAGATCGGGAAACCCTAGCGGCTTATCCCCGCATCACGTCTGAATCACTCTGCAGCTCTCCTAACCTGCAAAGGATCTACAACACGGTATAAAACCGTTAGCTAACCATACACATATATATAGAAGATGCATAAGCACAATCACACATCAGGGAATAATAAACACCTCATCATGCTATCACACATTTACCCGGTTATTATCTTTATATCGTCCAACACTCAAATCGTATATATATATATATATATATATATATATATATATATATATATATATATATATATATATATATATATATATATATATATATATATATATATATATATATATATATATATACATATATATATATATATATATATATATATATATATATATATATATATATATATATATGTATATGTACATATAAATATGAATATATGTGACACGAGGAACATAACCCTCGCCTCTCGGTGGTAATGCCAGCTAGAGTGGTAATCTGGGATCACTTCCCCGTGTACCCTATGGGAGTGGAGACGGGCCCGTTTACCAGATCCGGACGATCCGCAGAGAACTTCCCAAACTCCCAGCGGGATGAAAGGGCAAGTTGTCACAGCCCTACAATGGGCAGTCACTAAACCATAGGTAGGTAATTACAACATCGCATGTTATCAAGCATATAACACACACCACTCATGCATACGTCCAATATAAGGATGGTAGCTAAGTAAGTCCTATGGACTTACCTCAATCTCGGAATAACCTCAACCACGTAGTACTCTCAACTATGATCAGCTCCAAATCTGGAGAACAGCATTGCCTAAAACAAGGCATACAGAGATATCAATCTCCTATCAATCAAAAGAGGTCACACCTAGACCCAAGGGATCCATAAGGATCATATCCAACTTATAAACCTCGATAAACTACTAAACCTCAAAGCCATAACCGGCATATATCTATATCATAGTCATCATCATTCTATCCTCAAATACATACCTAGCATGCTACTATCCCGCTCATACTAGGAAAGGGAACGATCCATTCTACTCTAGTAGATCCGGGACAAGACGCACCTGCGTGGCAAGAGGGACGCAGGGGCGAAGCAAAGGCAACCGCAGGCGCGGAGGCACACTGACGCAGGAGCGGTGACCGTGGCCACAGGGGCGGCAACTTCCGGGCGCGGGTGCGGTGACAAAGTCCCGCGGGGGCGGTTACTTCCAGACGCGGGGGCGGCGACAGTGCAGAACGGCCTTCCCCAACTTCTCTTCGACTCTTCACGTGAGGAACTCACGTCTTCATCATTCCAAAGTCAAACATAAACATATACATACACATGTCAAACACATCTAATCCTAAGCAAGGAAGAGGAATTCAAATGAAGGAAGAAAGAAGAAGCAAGGAGCTTACCTACTGTTGTAGCTTAACCAGGCTAGAAATGATCAACACAATTCCTTCAGCTGGCTCCCAAGCACAGCAATAACACACAACATCATCATCATCATCATCATCATCATCAATCACACACTTTCTTGCCACAACTAAAGGAGAATCAAGAAGAAGATCAAGGAGAGGAAAGGGGAAAGAAGAAGCACGTAAGGTTAGCTGAAGAAATGCAGGAACACAATTCCTTCACGTAAGGTTAGCTGAAGAAACGCAGGGGTGGCTCCACGGACCTGCAGGGGCGGCTAAGTTGTCTTAGCTCCAAAAGACTAAGACTCTTACACACTATGTCTCCATGTCAGAAGAAACAACACAAAACACGTGCAACGAAAGATTTGTATTAAAAATTGGAAATTAGTAAGAAACAAAAGGTCCAAAATTCCTCCTAAATTGAAGAATGGATAAGCTGAAAAATCTATCTAGATCTATCTTTAAAATAAAATAATGAATCTATCTTTTAAGCCTTCTCTATTAAGGCTTAAAATAAGATAAAACAATAAATAAAGCTTGGACTTAAAACTAACATAAAAAGGCTCAATAGCTTAATTATTGGCTAGAAATAAGATCTAATTAGATCCAAATTGCAGAATACTCGTCCTCTTCTTTCTTTCTTTCTTTCTTTCACACGTGAGAGTGCATGAATGTAGTAGTTCGCATGCACACGTGATTCTTGATATCTTCCATCTCTAATCAATGGTCTTCATTTTTCTCTTGAAAATGGTTTTGACTTGAGCTTGGTTTAGAGATGCTCCTGCATCACTATTATTTGAAATCGATTGTTCTACTAGTTCAAACATCTTTCTATATACGTTACTAAAACAACTCTCATTTTGCCCGTGTGTCAACTTCTAAGACCATCCATAACAACATTTTTTATATTTATTTATACATTTGACTTTAATTACTTTATAAGTAAATTTCTATTAAAGCTAGTAAACAATCATAATATCACGTCACCTTTGTTAAAAAAAAGAATTTAAATTTTATTTTATTTTTGATACAAGGTAAACAGAATAGGTGGGTCAGTGTCTAGATACCGACCGACCTATGGCATCCTTACGGATGAGTACAACCACATCGTCTGGGATATCGTGGTTTTCAGTGGCAGAAAGTCTGTGTTTTGCGAGCTTGTCGGCTACCGTGTTAAATTCCCTAAAGATGTGAGTAGTGCTTGTTTGAGAAAAGCTTGAGATGCTAGCTGAGATATCTGAGATGATCATAAATGTCTCCCACAGGGGTTTCCAAGTGTGGTTGATCAAATTTAAAAAAATATATAGATATATACTATCTACCCGATAAAAGTAACAAATTGATCTACTATAATTCAAATGTGTTGAGAAAATATCACGCAGCTTTTCTGACCATATTTTGCACATTTTTTAAATTTAAAAGTAAATCAAACTGTGTTCTTCTAGCTTTATATAAGTAATCGACCCCATTGAGAATCAAAGTCCACTATCATCACACTCATTTTTTTATTTCTTATAGTAAAAGTGATAATATATTGAGGTATAAAAATAATATCCAGCTCTAACAATAATCTTTTAATAGATTTTTAATTATGTCATTTCATTTATAGAAAAATTAAAATTTAATCCTCACAATTGCTAGTCATATGAGTAAATAAAAAAATGGCTACATTCTGATAAAAACGGTTTTTCATTGTTAAATGATTTTTATAGATTAAAATCCAATGTATGGTGGATAAAAGTGAAACTATAATATTTTTATTTAGACAAAACTTGCACAAGGTGCGGCACTAAACTAATTTTATAGTATTAGTACATGGATTATTCTAAACTTACGAAAAATTTGTAAAAATGTATGAGGTGTTAGTACAACATAACCTGAACTAACAAAACAAATAAGCCGATGACTTTATATTGTAAATGATTTCCGAAAACCTTATAATCCCTCTTAAGAACGCACCTCATGCGCTAAACATTTCTTCGGAGTCACCACCGCCACAAAATAAAAACCCTAATAAGCCGATAACTTCGAATCTCCGATTCGGGAGCATTGCCGATTTGTTCGATGCTCTCCTCTATCTCTTTTTGGTGAGAAGGAGAGGCAGTGGTCTCCGGCGCATCTAGCCGCGCTTTTTATTCATAAGAAAAAGGCTAAGTAGTAATCAAACGGGGGATAGCCCGACCCCTTACATCATCAAGTAAAATATCCACTATACCCTCTGGCGGGTCAAGCAATACATTTAAACCCAAAGGGAAGTTTATAGCTAAAGAAGCAATAAAGTCCGTAGATCTATCCGCCTCGCGGTAGGCATGACGAAATTGGATAGTTCAATCTCTTTTAATATAGTCTTGGCATCTAGATACCAGACTTGCTAGGGGATGGTGACGTGGGAGTGAGCGGTCAAGAAGTTGCGTAGCAAGAAGCGAGTCCGTTTCCAGAATCACCTCTCGGTACCCATTATCCCAAGCGATCTTGAACCCATGTGCAATACCCCAAAGCTCCGCCATGGACACTGTACATGAACCAAGATTGACTCCGAACCCACCTAACCATTCTCCAACGTTATTTCTAAAAAGGCCCGCTGCTGACGCTAGGCCACTTTTGCTCTTTGCACCATCCGTATTGATTTTGATGAATCCATGAGGAGGCGCCTCCCAGACAATATTTTGAGCTGATTTCCTCCTAGCTTGTGGCTGGTGTGGTCTTCTATTCCACATTTCTATGTACTCTCCTGTTCTAGCAACAACATGGCTTCTTCGATCACCCACCACCTCCTTGTTGCTAAATACTTTTTCATTCCTCCATTTCCACGTCCACCATATGCTAACTGCAAACAATTCATTCAACAAGCAAGTACTATTGAAAGGTTTAGAGTCAGTTAGGTTACCTCGTATCCAGACAGAGAAGGTTGTGTGGAAAAAATCCTCTCTGAAAACATCCGCTCTAATAGAGCGCCACATGGTTTTAGTCGTTGTGCAATCCCGAAACAAATGCACATGTGTCTCCGTAGTGTTTCTACACCGAGAGCACGAATCCTCTTGGCATAGGTGACGGCGTTTTCTTTCCTCATTTGTAATGACCCCTCCCTTCAAGAGCTTCCAAATAAAAACTCTTACTCGTTCTTGAATTATGAGTCTCCAAATAATTTTGTAAAGATCACCTTCACTCATGCTTCTATGATTCCCTTCATACATGAAATCATAAGCCGAAGAGACCGAGTAACCCCCGTCGGCAGTCAGTTTCCATGTGAGTTCGTCCCTGCAAGTTGAGCTGTCAGGATTCATGGCATTCATGTGATCTTCAGGGCTAGGCTGGACAGCAGCTAGTTTGAGTAGAGTTGTGTTCGGGAGCAAAGGGCTCAACGTGCTCCAGTCCCAACCACTCTCGTCACTCCAGAAACTGCGCACGTTTCTTCCCCGAGTGGAATTATCGACATCTCCAACTGACTGCTCAATGAGTGCTGAATCTTCCAGCCAACAATCATTCCAAAAATCCTACCCGCAAAGCTTTTATTCCCAGCCAGACATATGAAGGTGTTGAGTGATGTGAATCATTATGTCTTACATATTTACTCCTGAGTACATTAGACCATAGACTTCCATCCTCCTTCAAGAATCTCCAACCAATCTTTCCGATCAGCGCCTTGTTCATACTCACCATATCCCGTATGCCCAAACCTCCACTTTTCTTAGAGAGGCAGAACTCCTTCCAGGCCACAGTATGCATAGTCTTTCTCCCATCTTTGTGTCCCCAAATAAATTTCCTGCACTGCTTCTCAATGGTATTACATATAGTCACAGGAAGTTGTAGAGAAGCCATCGTGTATATTGGCATGGAGCTTAATACCGACTTTGTGAGGGCAATCCTACCCGCAAAGCTTAACGTATTTCTTTTCCAGCCCCCTAGTCTAGTATTAATGCTCTCAAGCAGTGTGGAGAAAGTGATGCAGGAGCATCCCTTAGCTCGACCTCATTCCCTTACACTGACGGTCCTAGTAGCAAGAGGAGACGAGTTACCCTTGGAGACGATCTCGACCGAGATGTGGAGAGAGAGCTCGACCGAGATGGGGAGAGAGACGGCCGAGATCCACTTGATCCGTATGAAGACAAAGCATGTCGGGTTGCATTGGAAGAAAGGAGAATTCGGGCTAATTTAAGTGGCTAAATTAAGCCCAGCTTGCTTATTATTTTAAAGCCCATTCTTGGACATCTTTTAAATAAAAGATGGGTTTGCTTTTATTTATTTGTTTCGGGCCTTTTAAGACTTGTTAGTTTAGCCCGCTAGTTATTTTATTTCTTTTTTATTATTTGATCTTATCTCTTAAAGATTTGATCTTATCTTTTAAGCTAGAATGGGTTCGATCTTGGATCAAGCCCATAACCCGTAGGAAACCCTAGAGGACGTCCAACATGCCTATATAAGGCCTTCTAGGACGTCTCTTTTGAGGCACCTTTGAATGAATTAAATACAAGTACTTTCGATTATTGTTTCTCTTCTATCCCATATTCTTCTCGTGGAATCGAGACAACTTACTGTGTGAGCGGAATCCGTTTGCCAGCAACTTTGGTGCTGTTTTGAGTTGTATCACTTGGATTGGCAAGTTGGTGCTCTCAATCATCTCTAGGTGACTTCTCGTGCTTTGGGGACAATCGCTTTCCCCTCTGTGTGAGATTATAGCGGAAGGGCTTCTTCAAGTCATTCCAAATTGTGTGTTAGGGCCTTAGTTTCCCTATCGTGCTCTTGGTTGCCTTAAGGGTTCAACCAGATCTATCCATCTATCGATCCTTCACCATCATTGGATCATTCCTCCATCTTTTTATTTTCAAGTTTCCACCTTTTATCCATTTTCTTCATCGCGAGTCTTGGTGTTGAAAGATCGGGCCAACTGACAGCTAACCCCGTATCAAATTGGTATCAGAGCTTCAGGTTCATCAACGCCATATTCACGTCCCATATACAAAAAAAAAAATTTGAGCTTTCAAGATCCGTCAAGGAAGTTCTACACAAAAAGAGTCACCGGAGCAGGATCCGTAACGGTTAGTTCTACTATTCTCGTTATTTTTCTGCAATTTTCAATTCCGCATTCAATTTCTTGAAAAGAAGGATTTTTGTGGCCTATTGTTGATTTGAATACATATTTTTGCCTAAGATTCGATCTTTTCTCGTTTTGATCGGATTTTAACCCGTCCACCACAAAAACGCCCCACCGCCCCAAAACCCGCCGTTTCCGGCGCCGCCGCCCAAAGCTCTGCCCTTGCGCAGCTTGCACCCGAGGCTACGGCCTCAACCTTTGCCCGCCACCCTCAGCCGCCGCCTTTTCCGCCGTCCCTATAGGCGCCATCCTTTGCGCCGCCGCCTGAAGCCTCAGCCGCCGCCCGCCCTTTCGGCCTCAGCCGAGACCCAAACCCTATTCCGGCCGAGATTTCTATCTTTGCGCCGCAGCCGTCGCCTCCGGCGTCGCTAAACCCTAACCCTAGCCGTCGCCTCCGGCGTCACTAAACCCTAACCCTAAGCCGTCGGGCCTCGTCAAACCGGCCCAACCCGACCCATCTCGGCCCATCAACTGAGATCCACAAAAAAAAAAAAAAAAAAACTGAACCGGTTCAGCCGGTCCAATCATCACTGCACCGCCGCCGCCTTGGGTAGTCTCGCAAGTGTCTAGTTATAAAAAAAAAAAAAAAGAGAGCAGGCCAAAGGCCGTACAAAAAAAAAAAAGAGACGTTACTTGCGAGCTAAGTTATTCAGTTTTCGCGGTTGTGCATCTTGTGCGAGTTTTGTTTTGGCAGGCGTCCCTTTTGAGCATCATTGATATATATTTATTTCCCTGGGAGCTCCCTACATCGCTGCAGGACAACCATAAATTGCACTCCTTTCCTTTTTCACTTTCTATTTTCTCTTTTATCTTTTCCCTTGTTTCCTTTTTACCTTATTACCTTTTTCTATTTTTCCCTTTTCCTTTTTGTATTTTAATTTCCAAAAAGCCGCAAATTATCTTTTCTATTTTGAGATTATTGATTTGTTGATTGAGAATATTGCAGGCGAGTTTAGTTTTGCTTTTCTTGCTAGCACCACACAAAAAAGACCTTTTCCCTTTGAGATCTGGTTTGTTCACCTTGTTTCTTGCCTGAACGCATTAACTTGTTGATTGTTTGAGACATCTTTCTTGTAGATTCACAGTGATCCTCGCAAACCGGCTAAGAGGAAGTTGCGAAGCTTACGAGATAGGTTTTGAGCAAGACACTTGAAGAGGGTAGTCTAAGAAGTTATCTTTAACTGACCTTGAGGTGTTTGCTTGTTTTGAGTTATGTCTGCAGGAAGGAACAACGAGAACCAAATACCCGAAGTCCCACGGGATACGGATCTCGAGACTATGATGGCCCGTGTCATGGAAAGATTGGATGCCATAGAAGCACAAAATGCAAGGGTACCTCCACAGGTGGAGCCTCCACCACCTCGTCCGCCCCTATTCCGGGTCAATCCAGGAATCATGCAGCCGAGACGAGCCTTACGGAGAGAGCTGGATTTCGACGATGAACATCTAGTATTGGAGACTGAAGTATATTCTAAGGCTAAGGTGAAGATACCCCCATTTGAAGGGAAGTGTGATGCTGATGTGTACCTTATCTGGGAGGCGAAGGTAGAACAAATCTGGAGCTGTCATAACGTTTCAGACACTAAGAAGGTACAATACGCTGCCCTTGAATTCACCAGTTATGCCTTAATGTGGTGGAATAACTTGCTAAAAGAAAGAAGGAGAATGTTAGATGAAGACATCACCACGTGGGAACAGATGAAGGCTATCATGAGAGCCCGGTTCGTGCCACCTTACCATGGATGAGATCTGCGCCAGCGACTGGAGAACCTTAAGCAAGGTTCTATGAGCGCAGAAGAGGTGTATGCAGCCATGGAAATGGCTATAGTTCGAGCCGATGTGCAGGAAGAAGAGGAAGCTACTATGGCTCGATATCTTAGGATTTTACACCCTTACTTGGCTCACGAAATAGAATTGTATGCTTATTCTAACCTGACAGATTTGTTGCACCTTGCTGTAAGAGTGGAGAAGAAGTTGAAATTACGAAGTCAGGACAGGAGATCTCCGAATACCACATGGAGAGGAAATGCCGGCCGAGACAATGGCCAAGATTCCGGCCGAGATACACCCATCCGAGACATCAAGACCCCGGTTCAGCCCACAGTTGCTCCTACATCGGGCAATGCTACTACCTCGACACCACAGGGAAATGGTTCTAGCTCCTCTACAAGAGCTAGAGACATCACTTGTTTCAAGTGTCAAGGACGAGGTCACATATCGCGGGAGGGAATTTCCCAACAAAAGGACATTGTTCATCAATAATAAAGGGTATTACGAGTCGGATTCGGATGATGAGGAAGAGGAAGAAGAGAGACCGGGTTTTGCTAGCTGAAAGGGATGAAGCAGAAAAGAGTAAATGGAAGAAGAATTTGAAACTGGATTATGCCTTCATTCCAATAAAATTGCTGAATGCTTAGATGATGAGGCCACTGCTGAGTTGGTCACACCTTTACCTATGATATCCCCTGTTGCTGCGATTGATGCCATAACTACTCTCATTGAGCATCCAGTTGAGTATGATGCAGGGAAGAAAACGACTGAGTCGGAACAGGAGGCCATTTCCCACGGGTCACAGGGCAAAGGATTGACATGTTATATATGTGCCCCTTACCCTGTTGTTAATGCTGATTTTGTTGACTGTTTTGTGATTAGGAGAGCTTTGAGTATCATACCTTCTCTCGACGAAGATAATCAAAGAGAGAACTTGTTCCACACACGCTGTCTGGTTCAAGGAAAGGTATGTAACATGATCATTGACAGCGGGGAGTTGCAGTAACCTAGTAAGTACGGAAGTTGTTTAGCAAGTTGCAGTTGACGTCTATTCAACATCCACGACCTTATAAGCTCGGATGGATGAATGACTGTGGAGAAGTCAAAATCAATCGGCAGGTCAATATCGCATTCAAAATTGGAGCATACGAGGATTCAGTTCTATGTGACATTGCACCCATGCATGCATGTCACATCTTACTCGGAAGACCATGGGAGTATGGCCGAGATGTAACACATAAAGGAAAAACAAACCGTTATTGTTTTACTTTTCAGGGCAAGGAGTTCATATTGAAGCCCATGACTCCTACTGAGGTTACTGAGTATTACGAGAAAAAGAAGAGTAAGGAGGAGGATGCGAGAAAGAAGACGTTGATCATCATCAATGAAGGTCCTCCTAGGAATTCAGATGCTAACCCTTATACATGTGCCACCTATAGCTATGTATACAAGGAAATCTGGCTGTCCATACAAAACATCGGTCTATTGCAGAGTTTTGACGACGTCCTCGACGACCTTCGCAAACCTTTGGCTATATATCATTGGGCTCATCTGGCTAATGAATACCCCTCACTTGGACATTGTCATTAAACTTTGAGGGATTCAAGCTGAAAAATTTTAAGTTAAAGGTGACGGTGGAAGTCGATTTATCTACGCAGGAGCTCACGCGACATCTGTGTAATGCTACCCTCAGGGAGTATTTCTATCCTCTTAGAGATAAGACTTTGAGACTTATTGATGTTAAATTTATACCTCGCACTAATAAATGTTGTACTCTGGCCATTTATGTAGGTACGGACGACGAGGAACAGTCGGAGCAGGAGAATAACACGTCCCAGCAAGAGTTGGAAGAAATAGCTGGAGAGGAAGCACAGGACGCACACACGCTGAGAATGTAGAAATGAAGGACGAGGAGTCAGACGATGACCCAACTGAAACGTCCTATTCCAACCGTCCGACCGGAGATTCTTACGGAGTTCCCTCAAGACTACACTCTACGGATTCGTGGTCGAATCCTTTTCAAGAAGGGGAGAATGATGCAGGAGCATCCCTTAGCTCGACCTCATTCCCTTACACTGACGGTCCTAGTAGCAAGAGGAGACGAGTTACCCTTGGAGACGATCTCGACCGAGATGTGGAGAGAGAGCTCGACCGAGATGGGGAGAGAGACGGCCGAGATCCACTTGATCCGTATGAAGACAAAGCATGTCGGGCTGCATTGGAAGAAAGGAGAATTCGGGCTAATTTAAGTGGCTAAATTAGGCCCAGCTTGCTTATTATTTTAAAGCCATTCTTGGACATCTTTTAAATAAAAGATGGGCTTGCTTTTAATTATTTGTTTCGGGCCTTTTAAGACTTGTTAGTTTAGCCCGCTAGTTATTTTATTTTCTTTTTTATTATTTGATCTTATCTCTTAAAGATTTGATCTTATCTTTTAAGCTAGAATGGGCTCGATCTTGGATCAAGCCCATAGCCCGTAGAAAAACCCTAGAGGACGTCCAACATGCCTATATAAGGCCTTCTAGGACGTCTCTTTGAGGCACCTTTGAATGAATTAAACACAAGTACTTTCGATTATTGTTTCTCTTCTATCCCATATTCTTCTCGTGGAATCGAGACAACTTACTGTGTGAGCGGAATCCGTTTGCCAACAACTTTGGGTGTTGTTTTGAGTTGTGTCACTTGGATTGGCAAGTTTGGTGCTCTCAATCATCTCCGGATGACTTCTCGTGCTTTGGGGACAATCGCTTTCCCCTCTGTGTGAGATTATAGCGGAAGGGCTTCTTCAAGTCATTCCAAGTTGTGTGTTAGGGCCTTAGTTTCCCTATCGTTCTCTTGGTTGCCTTAAGGGTTCAACCAGATCTATCCATCTATCGATCCTTCACCATCATTGGATCATTCCTCCATCTTTTTATTTTCAAGTTTCCACCTTTTATCCATTTTCTTCATCGCGAGTCTTGGTTTGAAAGATCGGGCCAACTGACGGCTAACCCCGTATCAGAAAGTATCTTTTGTGACTCTTCCTTGAAGCATTGGTACCCCAAGGTAGTTACCCAAGTTCCTTGTGACGTCAACACCGCTTGCCCTTTCGAGTTTATCACACATGTCTCTACTCACATTAGGGTAACGAAAATTTTGACTTACTTGTGTTGATGCGGAGTCCACTTGCTTTGCAAAAAATCTCGATGCAGTGCATTATCACCCTAAGCTGTGAGATAGAAGCTTCTGCAAACAGTGTAATGTCATCTGCGAAGAAACAGTGCGAAAGGGAGGCCTCCCCTAGAAAGCCGTATTGGTTTCCAGTTGCCATCTTCAACCTCCTTCAGAATGAGATGGCTCAGCTTCTCTACACACAGAACAAACAAATACGGGGAGAGAGGATCACCTTGTCTCACGCCCCTTTCGGGAATAAACTGATCAGCCAGTTCTCCATTCCATAGCACCTGCATTCTTGTAGTTTCAACACATTCTTTAAGCATTTCTCCCCCACTCCTTTGGGAACCCTGCTTCTATGACGACTCCCTTAATGAAATCCCATCTAAGTCGGTCATAAGCTTTTTCAAGGTCGAGTTTCAGGAGCATCCATTGTCTTCCCAATTTCTTTTTTCTCATGGAATGCACTTCTTGCATCAAGACCACATTGTCCTGGATTTGTCTTCTGGGATGAAGCTTCCCTGAGTGGCCCTACAAGCTTTCCAATGATCTGTTGCATACGTTGGACCAAAACTTTGGAGATAATCTTGTATGAAACATTGCACAAAGCAATAGGCCGAAATTGGGTGATGTATTCTGGTGTTCCGACTTTCGCAATGAGAGAAATAAGAGTATCGTTGTTCCCAATAGACAGTTTTTTCGTGTTGAAGAACCTTACTACTTCTTCAAAAACTGAACGCCAACAATGTTCCAACTTTTCTGAAAGAAAAATAGGTTGGAAACCATCAATACCGGAGATTTGTAAGCGCCCATACTCTTGGTTGCTTTCCACACCTCACTCGCATTAACCGGTTGTTGCAACACCCTCCAGTCGCTTTCTTCAATCGCCGGGAAGCCTGAAGTCTCTATTACGCTCGATGCAACGGTTGTGAGTCATTGAGACTATAGAAATTTTTGAAGAATCCCACCGCATGATTTTCCAAAGCTATTTGGTCTTCACTCCAAACATTGTCTCTCAACATCAAACCTGCCACTCTATTTTTTCGACGTCGGATCACTGCAGCCATGTGATAATATGTTGTGTTCCGATCGCCCATAGTTAACCACTGTTCCCGGGATTTTTGAAACCATAAAGTCTCTGTGAAAACCTACTTCCAACAATCCTAAGTCAAAACAGACCTTACATAGAGAGAACGTTCTTGGCAGAATCTGTTCTTGGTGGTGCGGCCAAGACCCACACCATCTCACCACCTTAAGTAGAGAGAAGGAGGAAACCTACAAAGCTTCTTCAAGGCAACGGCGGACGGCTTGAAATTGTTTATTCCCACAAAAGAAATATAGTCCCATAAGAGCTGATACACTCTGAAAGGAGGCTTTTGATCATCACTTCTCATCTTCTATCGGCGAGCCCAATCGATAACCTACTAAAAGTTTCACGGTGATCTTGAGCGGTTTGGCATTGTAACCCTTATCCCAAAGCAACAACAATCACAACCAAGCTTCTTCTCATCGCAAAGAGTGGAGAAAAGGGACTTTTTTTTGGTCAGGAAAATAATAAAAAACAAAAAAAAACAAAATTGAGAAAAAGAGTAGCCTCATAGATGAATTGTTCGACCCAATCGATAACCTACTAAAACTTTGTTTTTGGTCTAGTCTTACTGTAGAGACTAGACCGAGGATCCCCGTCGAATTCTAGAGCGATAGCCTAGGAAACTGAAAGAACAAGGAACCGAGAAACACAAATCAGGCTTTATCTAACCCTCTATACTCTGAATAAGGACTATGAAAATGCTTAACAATATAAATAAAATATTGGGTCTTGCTTTCGATTGATGAATTGTTCGATTCACTTGATCATTTTTCACCTAATACTAGTTGCGTGTTTTGTATTCAAACTAAAATTTCTATAAAAAAGAACTTTGACGGGCTCACGTGGCCTTCTAACTACATTTTGAATATGTTAATATATTGTCATATATTCATAAGATGTTCCAGTTTCTACCTTACCTTTTAATTGTGGATCTTGCAACAAAACTGAAACCATTTATCAAATATCCATTGGTACTGTCTTTTTTGTGCCTGATTTGTCTTCTAACTCTTCTAAAGAGAATACAATATTTTATAATCACATGATCTTCTGTTATAGGTTGACATTGACTCTTAAAACAATCAAGATAAACGAATGTTGGACCTCTCAAAAACCCACTTTGATGTGGTGGGTATGGTGAATCTCATGACTATAACTATAACAAAACCTCACTACTTGTATCTTAATAGCCTCATAGATGATTGTGGCATGTGCTATGTGTGCTGGAATAGCCTCGGAACAACTCTTGCCCTATGTTGTTTTTTGTAGATACAAAATCAAAGAAAAACATCCTCCCTTTCTAACCACTTTTGCACCAAAACTTCACTTCTTGTTTTTGACAAATCCTTGTGGACTAAGTTTTTTTGGTTTTTTCCTGTGCTGGTCTTTTTCTGTTGATTTGTTGTCAGTCCAAGTCTAGGTATAGTTTCTTGTCTGCTTTGCATCTGTTTGCTTGCTTCTTCTTCTTCCTTTGCAAGAAGAAACAGGAGAGACCTGAACCTTCTCATTCATGCATGTTGAATGGTGAAGATTGGGTCTTGTTTTGTACCCAAACAATGGCCAATTTGTAGGTATACGAAGATTGGGCACAAGAACAACAACCTAATTGGCACCGATCAGGAACAAACGAAACCTAGAACAGGTTTGAAAAATGGGCCCTCACGAATAGAGCAAGCACCCGAACAATCAAAATCCAATAAGAACAACAAATCTGCAAAGATAGCAAACAACTAGATTGAAGGAATTTGAAGAACATAAAACCTAATTATAAGGCCACAAACTTTTGTATATGCGTTTATTCAAGGCCATGTTCATGTCTGCAGAGGTCTATTATCTTGTAATAGTTTTAACTTAAGGCAACAAGTGATATGCTACTAGAGACACTTATGGAAATATTCAAGTCTACCTAAAAAATTTCCTCTATATATGAGCAACATGTGTCTTTTGTGTTTTATGAGGTACTGTCGGCTCCTTTGTGTGTGTTTTGTATAGGGTTAAAATAGAGGGGAGCGTAGTGCTTCAAGGTTGTCTATTACTTGTGGAAAGGAAGCCGGCCTACTCTCTAGGACCGATTGCTGACTTGGAAATAAACAAGAATAAATTGAACAAGGGAAAGTTGTCATGTCTTGTAAAATACAACACTTCTTTAATCCAATTTAAACAACAACTTATCAAGATACATGTACAACAGACCCTTGATTATGGGTATAAACCAATTTGTAATAGAAATTCAGGCTATTACTTTTATAGACTCGGTTGGTATGTCATTTGGGCAAACATTAAAATATTGGTTTGCTATGATAATAAAACAGTAGGCTTTACAAGGAGATTTGTTGCCTTGATTGCAAAGCTCACAACTTAGGTCCAATGTGGATGAACAAACAACAATTTTATGTTGTTTTACATGACCAAAAATTGATTAATAGAACAATTCAACCGCGTAGATACATGTACAAAGGCGATTCCTCACGGTCTTTGGAAAAAACGACAGCTAATTCAGTGTACAACTTATTTTGAATGGAAACTATATACTTTCATATTGAAAAATTCAGCAAACATAACATAAGAAAATCGAATAATACAAACACATATTACGAAAATGAGGTAGGAAAGAAGGAAAAACTACCACCCAACCTAAGACACAATTATAAATGAAAATTGCCTTTCGAAATTGTAAGGGTATGCGAAAGAAGAATTTTTGAACAGATTCAAACATAAAATGCAAAAACGAACATATCCAAGTCCTAATATTGGCAGAAACAAAGATAAGTATTGAACCCGACGAGTCCCTATGGAAAAGTGTGGGTTTCGACAATATATTGTTCATTCCTACTATGGGCTTTTCCGGGGGTCTTTGCGTGCTCTAGAAAGAGTACCAACTATGAGACAAAAAAATTGAAAATTATCAAACCTCACAATAGATACATACTAAACATCGTAAAAACATTCTCACGTCATTTGAAACGCACGTTTTCGGGATCTATGCAACGCCTGATCGCTAAAATAAAGATGAATTCTGGTCACATTTATCAATGGAAATTAGGTCTTCGAGCAAGCCGAAACTAATTATTGGAGACTATAACAAAATTCGAGAACTCTCTGATAAGAAAGGAGGGGCTCCCATCACTAATAAAAAATTCGATAGACTCCATCACTTTGTCGATCTATGTAGCCTTACCGACCTTCCAACCAAAGGAAATGAGTATACGTGAAAAAAGAAAAGAAACGGTAATGACAACACATACAAAAAATTGGATGCAACAATGACAAGTATAGCAGTTATACAAGAATATCCCGGAATACATACCAAAAATTATGCCTTCACTACATCAGACCATTGTATGATCTCCGTTAATTTACAATATATGCAAACAAATTTCAAGTATAAGCCCTTTAGATTTGAATCTATGTGGATGTAACGACATGACTATGAAAATCTAGTCAAACAAACTTGGAGAACCCAATTCTCCAAAACGCACATGCTTAACCTTGTAAAAAACAAATCTTCTTAAACAAAAGCTGGAAGAATGGAGCCGTGAAAATTTTGGGAACATATATAAACAACTAAAATCAGTCGATGAACAAATAGAGTCTTTACAAAAGCAGTTATATTCAATATATCCATAAATGACAATACTATAATATCCAAAGATAATTAAATAAATGCGGAAGTCCTAAACGATTATAAGTCCCGCTTCCAAGCATCGAATATTGATTATCAAAAACTTCAAAACTTGCTAGAAGTCACACAACCAGAAATCACAAACAACGAAAACGTAGAACTAGTTAAACCCTTCTCTACCGGAGAATTGGTAGTGATAAATCACTAGGTCCGGACGGTATGATAGCCGGCTTCTATCAGAAGTATTGGCACATTATCGGTCCAACAGTCACCGGAGCAGTAAAAAGTTTCTATAGATCTGGGAAAATCCTCAAACAACTGAACCATACCTTCATCGCTCTTTTACCAAAAGTTGATAACCCGTCAACAACTTCCATTTATATACAATTAGTCTCTGCTCGACAATATATAAAATAATTGCCAAGATTTTGGCTAAAATATTATGTTTAGTCCTTCAAAACTAATTCATCATTTACAAAGTGCTTTTACTAAAAATACGACAATTCAAGAAAATGTCCTCATAGCCCATGAAATATTCAATGGGTTCAAATCACAAAAAGAAAAAAAAAAAAGGTTATATGGCTATAAAATTAGACATAAAAAAAGCTTATGACAAGCTAGAATGGAATTTCCTAAAGACAGTTCTACAACAATTTGGTTTTAGTGAGAAATTTAGGAACTAGATCAACGAGTGTGAAACAACTGTTTCCTATTCTATACTAATAAATGACTCACCGACGAGCCTATTAGCTCCTCAAAGAGGTCTTCGTCAAGGAGATCCATTATCACTACTCCTCTTCAATTTGGGAGCCGAAATTTTAGCAAGAAATATACAAAAAAAAAAAGTAGAGAAAACCCGAGATCCATAGGCTTTCTCATTATAAAAAACGGCTCATCAATTCCATTCTAGCGCTTGTGGATGATATCATTATCTTCAGAAAGACAACAACGGAAGCAAGCAACAAAATCCTATCGGTATTAAATGATTATTGCGCCATATCTGGCCAAGTAATTAATTATCACTAATCCACTTTCCAAACATCTAATAATGTAGACTCATCTAATAAAAAGAGAATCCAAGCACATATAGGCATCACCTCTTCTACTAACTTAGAACAGTACCTAGGGTGTCCTATTATTAATGTAAGGATAAATAAGAATATCTTCAATTCGGTTATTCAAAAATCAGAACTTACAAAATGGAAAGTGTCATCTCTCTCGCTAGAGGGAAGATCAACGTTAATAAAAGCGAATCTAAATGTTAAATTAGTTACCTTATGAAGGCATTTATGCTGCTGAGTATCTACAACGAACTAGATAAAACCAACATAAACTTCTTTTGGAATAAAGGATGAAACTTCTACACACTAATTAGTTAGGACAAAATCTATAAACCAAGATCCTTAGGGGGTACTAGAATTAGAAAAGCTGAAGACATGAATAAAGCGTTTCAAATGAAGCTCCTATGGAAACTTATGGCAAACTTGAGAACATTTGAGTCAAAACAATAGAAGAAAAATACTTTCGATGACAATGCATTTGGAATTATGAGTGGAAAAAACACCTCTTGACAATGGAAAAAATTGATCAAACTCAAGAAAGAATTTGTTAAAGGCCTCAGGTGGCGTGTGGGAGATGGAAAAACAATAAAGTTCTATGAACACAATTGGTTACTGGAGAAACCTCTAATAGATCTAGCATCCGATAAAATCCTGATAAACCCATTAGAAATAATTTTCTTTTTTTATTTATTTATTTCTAACGGAAAAAGGAATCAACAACTTGTCGAACAATTAAGTGCAGTACTACCAAGCTACATCATCAACAGAATTAAGAACTATAGGTCTATAAACGAAAATGGCTAGTATTCGACGAAATTAGCAATGAAAATTATTCAACAACGAAAAGTTGGAGAATATGAAAACAAGTCAAATATTTGGATAATGAACATACTGCCTAAAGTAAAAAACTTTCTATGAAAGTTGGCCCCGAACGGAATTCCAACAAAAGAAAATCTTGACAAACAAAAAATCCCTATGGTAATGCGTTGCGAATTTTGTAATCACCATACCGAGAGTGCTAAGCACCTCTTCTTCGATTGTCCATGCACTCATCAAGTTGTAGATAATGTCAAAATTTCTTCAATACTGAACAACTAGAATACTTCTAATCATAGTATCAATGATACCTTCTAAAAATGAAAGAAATGACATTCCTAATAAAGTTTAGACAACTAATTATGATATGGTGGAATATCTGGTTGTCTAGGAACGAAATATTTTTTTTAATAACAAAAGGCTAACTCTGAACCTGAAACATATAGCCTTGAAACAAATAGACGAATGGGACGAAGCCAACACCAAACCAATGAGTAAAAATTCCCCCGAATGAAAACAAGAAGAAAAACTAAGAACATCAAATGAAAAAAACCAAAGTAGAATCTTGTCAAACTCAACTTCGATGCCTCAAGAAACCACAATAATCAATTGCGTTTGGTTTCATCATTCGTAACAACTTTGGTTGTGTAACACCCCAAATCCGTAGGACTCGGAGTGCTACTGGGCTAGGATCTCACAATGGATCCTGACCCTAGCCTGACAACAATTTCACTGATCTTACAACAAGGCACCGATAGATTAAAACAAAACATGAAACTTATATATATATATATATATATATATATATATATATATATATATATATATATATATATATATATATATATATATATATATATATATATATATATATATATATATATATATATATATATATATATATATATCAAAAAGGTAATACAATGTACCGCTGAGTACAAACAAAACCATATTGTACAACAAAAGAACCCATATCTCCGATAACGCCCCAGTGTATGGAGCCCTCAGCGGATCACCCACTCTGAACCACTCTGCAGCTCTCCTATCCTGCAAAGTTGTAAAGCCCGGAATTTTATTAATTTAATTCCGGACTTGGAGCACCTTGTAGTTATCCCGTAATCCCGAGATGCCGAGAGCCGGGATTTATTCCTAAGAAAAATCCCGAGCCGACTCGTCGTTTTTCCTCTTTTTCCGCGTTCCGACTCTTCGTTCCGGGTTAAAAATGCCAAGGGGTCATTTCCGACCCCTCGGTCCGGGTGAGGGACAAGAGATCAGCTGACGACCCCTTGATCCCCACACCCACTTTTCAGACCTTGTCTTCCCTCTATCCTCCTTGCCTCCCCCTCACGTTAGATTTCATTTCACTCTTCCTTACTCAACTCTTTTCCTCTCTTTGCTTTCTTCTCTTCTCCCTTGGTGCTGAGGATCTGTGGTGGACTGCAGAAGGTGATCTCAGCTGTTGGTAAGCTCTCTTTCTCCCTTCCCTCTCTTCCTTGCTGCTCTTCCCCCTTCTTTTTCCTTCCTCCTTCATCCATGGCCATGGATGAAGCTTGGAGAGGTTTTCACTCAACTCCTTGCATGTCTAGGTTCTTAGCTCGTTTAGGTCAAGGAGAGGTGCCTAAGACCCGTGGTGGGTGTTTGGAGAAGATCCAGCAAGAGAAGAAGGACTTTGGAGCAAAGGATCCAAAGTCGAAGACGAAGAAGACGACGTTCTGCGCAGAACCCGCGGGAGCGGCTCAGCATAGCCGCGGGAGCGGACGGACGGGCGCGGGTGCGGCGTGACAAGCCGCGGGTGCGGCGTGACAAGGCCGCGGGCGCGGCGTGACAAGGCCGCGGGTGCGGCTAGGCACCGGCGCAGGCGTGGCTCGGCAAAACCGCAGGGGCAGTTCCTAGCAGGCGACACAGTCCTCCGCGGGTGCGGCTCCTGGTTCCGCGGGGGCGGCTCCTGTGTCCGCAGGGGACGGCTCCTGTGTCCGCAGGGGGCGCCAGCTTGACTCTTTGGCTGCGGTTTCGACAACAGTAGGTCCCTCCTCTCCTTCACTCCTCGTTCATTCCTTAGTTTTGTTGTTGATTCAGGTAGTAGCATGCCTAGGATGGCCTAGAGTAGCTTGAGAATGCCACTTAGTGGTTGTGAACCTAGGAGCCCTTAAGGCTCGATATAGTTGATGGATATGAGCATGTGAGTATGTTGGAGCTTCTAGGCTAGCTTGTGCCTCTTTGGTTTAGGATTTATATCTTGTGGATTTATGAATTGTTGTGGGTTGTTTCATGTGTGGAGAGTGTGTGGTGAGTACTTGGGACCTAGGATGCATTCCTAGTTTGAGGGTTAGGTGATCTTGCATAGATCACTAAGAGTGAAGTCTAAGACTTCTTGAGAGTGAGTATGTATTGATATGCATATCTCTTGTGAGCAGGTTGTGGGCTTCCTCCTTAAGGAAGCAAGAGTGTGGTGACTTGGGTTTGGTGACGAGGTAAGTCTCCGGACTTACTTAGCTCGTATTTTCTGTATTAGCATTGATGTGTGTTTGGTGGTGTGTGTTTATGTTCTTTTATAACATTGAAACTGGTAATTAGGACCACCGACCTTATATATATATATATATATATATATATATATATATATATATATATATATATATATATATATATATATATATATATATATATATATATATGTTGGTCCAAGTGTATGATAACGGGCGGTGACATCAGCTGCCTAGCCCGAGGGAGGTCTAGGAGGTTCTCGGCGACGAGTCCGGCGGGTATACGGTCGGGTGCATCCGTACCATTCCTTATCGGTAAGGGACCGAGGCGAGACCACGATGGTCTCGTGTCACAACAGAAGTTGAATTAGAACGGGATACGACTTAATAATAAAAAGATAATAAACCGAACTTGTGTGATTTATGTTTTGAGTTATGTATGTGTTTGTGCCTTCACCGCTTTTCTAATGCCTAGAATATGAGCTAACGGTTTAAAACTGTTTGTGTAGATGACTTGCAGGTTAGGGATGCCGCCGAGTGAGGTGGAGGAGTGGACAACCGGGGTCTCCGTACATTATAGGACGGGGACGTTTGTGAGTCATGTTTCATTTTGTTGTTCATGGATGTTGTCGTACGTTTAGACTTCGTTTTAGGTTATGTTGTTTTGAGGACTCGGCTGAGTTTCCACGTTGTATTCTTACCTTTCAATGTCTCGCATACATTATAAACATTTTCGAGTTTTGCCTTTATTTGTGCCTTGTTGGAAGGTCCGGTGAAATTGTTGTCAGGTTAAGGGTCGGGACCCATTGTGAGGTCTCGCCCGTAGCACCCCGAGTCCCGCGGATTTGGGGTGTTACAAAAGTGGTATCAAAGCCCTAGGTTGACAACAATGGCACTCACAATCTTTTAAAGGCCGAATGAGGTATAAAACAGAACGCACACGGGTTTTGACTTTTCGTTTTCAAAATCATATGCATGAGTCGGGTTTGGGTTAGAATGTACGGGACCACCACTCCTTCCGCAAACCTCGGCGACATAGATCTCTGGTTTAGAAATAGGTATATATAGTTATATATATATATATGACCTTAGGATGTTTGTGGATATTGTAAGTACCTAGCTATGTATGCGACCTTAGGATGTTTGGGCTTGCATGCCTTGGATGTGTATTGTGATCATGTTACCTTTATGCTTTTAAAAGTTTATTATACCGGATTTATAAGTAGTACCTACGCATTTATACTTAAGTAAACGTCATACGAAATCAGATGGCACGTACGAGAGCTACCGCTTACGTGGGACCCGCCAAGGGTAGACCACCACTTCTCCCTACCGCCCCAAGAGGGCGGGGACGAGTAGGAAGACCTCTAGGTACGAGAGGTAGAGGTCGAGGACGCATCCCCATTGCGGACCCACCAGTTGTGGGTGCACCAGCAGCAGAGGCCCCAGTAGAGGAGGTCGCGGAGAGCGTCGTTCCCGAGGCTAGGGATAGGACCGTGGGGAGGTCCGGGGCGCAGGGATCTCCATCTGTCAGGACCGGGGGAGCGTCGGTAGAAGCTACGGTGTTTGAGGATTATGTATGACTGGTTGAGGAGGCGTTTAGGACTGGAGAACCACCTCCCGCACCACCGGTGCCGGCACCTGCACCTGCTAGATCGGCCGAGGTCACACGGAGGGTGACCCAGATTCGGTCTGCTCTCTGGATAGTTGCACCGGTAGTGGTTGCACCCGAGCTAGTTGTGGAGGTTACTAGGGCGAGGGACGAGCTGAGGTCTTCGAGACCTGATTCCTGGTTGAAGGCTTTCAACCAGCAGCATGTACCCTACTTTGACGGGAAGGTAGGGTTAGAGGTGGAGCACTGGATTGGGCACGTAGAGTCAGCTTTAGCGGCGATCCGTTGCCCAGAGGAGAGGCAGGTTGAGATAGTCCAGACCTTGTTCCGAGAGCAGGCCCAGTATTGGTGGAGGACAGTTAGAGGCGGTGTGACCAGGATGGATCAACTACTGAGCCTCGTTAGGGAGACCTTTTGCCCAGCTTCACTGAGGAGTGACAGAGTCCAGGATTTCCTGGAGGCAGGATTCGAGGATGTCCTAGTCATTGAGGTGATTATACGATTTCGGGCGGAGTTAGCCTTGTTGGGACCCGCCGCACCTCCAGCGAACCAGCATGTCTATCTCTTTTCCAAGAGACTGAGGGAGTCCACCCGTGCTTACCTTGCGGGATTTCGTTGTGCCTCACTGGCGGAGTACCAGGTTCGGGCTTCAGCCTATGAGAGAGACCACCCTGGGTCTAGGAGGGCAGCACAGTCCGGGGGACCGGACAAGAGATAGAGGACAGTACCAGCTGGTTCAGGGGCCGGAGTAGCAGGTCAGAGACGTAGCCAGACTCTGGGACGTTCTGGTCCTCAGACGTCGAGACAGGCACCAGACGGGGGACGTCAGTGCTACAGTTGTGGAGAGTTTGGACACCTGAGACCGGCTTGTAGGAAGCCACCCATGGCTTGTTTCACTTGTGGCCAGATGGGCCACCGAGCCGCTTTTTGCCGTCAGGGCAAGTCCCAATCACAGCAGGGTTCTTCGCGTGCTGGTGCAGCAGGGGGCAGTCAGAGGCCGCCACAACATCAGTCACAGGGCACTCAGCAGAGGGGCCAAGGTCAGGGTCAGGCCCGTACTCATGGATCAGCTCAGGGGCAGGGCCGAGGTGGAGGCCGTAGTGGAGGTACCCAGGAGGCCAAAGGCACACAGGCCAGGGTATTTGAGTTGAGGAGTGTCGTTGATCCTCCAGCGCCGGCAGCCCCAGGTACCTTTCAGATTCACGGCTTTTCGGTCCGAGTTTTGTTTAATACGGGTGTCACGCACTCTTTATCCGATGATTGTGTAGCTAGGTTGTCCTTAGCTACGGTAGAGGGGAGACCCTCTATTATAGGGTTACCCAATGGAGGTAGGGTTAGGGGTACCCGAGAGGTATGCGGTTGTCCCATTCGTTTGGGAAACCGAGAGTGGTTGGCCGACTTCTTTGTCATGCACTTAGTGCATGAAGAAGTCATCCTTGGGATAGATTGGATGGACCGCCATCGAGCCGTGTTAGACATCAGCCGGAGGACCGTGACGATTTCCACGGAGACGGGGCACGAGGTGATTTTCCGAGGTTGAGACCTCGGGAAGGCCGGTACAGTCATTAGCGCGGTCTGAGCTGCTAGACTTATCGGGCAGGGATGCGAGGCCTTCTGGTGTTATACCATGAAGGAGGAGACGAGACCGTCGTAAGAGGAGATTCATGTGGCAGGCAAGTTCGAGGACGTTTTCGGAGAGCCACCCAGGCTACCGCCGCAGAGGAGCGTTGTTTTGCTTTTGAGTTGGAGCCCGGCACCGAGGCTGACCTCCAAGGCTCCATACCGCATGGCGCCGATCGAGATGCTGGAGCTGAAGAAGCGGCTCGAGGAGTTAGCCTAAAGGGGTTTCAAACGCCGAGCGTTTCCCCTTGAGGTGCACCAGTCCCCTTCGTCAGGAAGAAGGATGGATCTTGGAAAGCTATGCTTGGATTACCGGAAGTTGAACGAGTCACTATCCAAAAACAAGTACCCCCCCCCCCTTACCACGTATAGATGACCTACTCGACCGGTGGCAAGGGTCGGTGATCCCTTCCAAAAGCGAGTTAAGGCTTGATTGTCGCCAATTGAGAAGTTGGGACTAGGATAGTGCCAACATGGCAATCTAGAAAAACCATGGTCACTTACGAGTCGTAGTGGTTCCATATGGGCTTACTAATGCCCGATTAAGACATTTTGGTCTACTCTCGAAGAAGAAAGGAGTTGTATGACCAGTTGTCTCGGGATGACAACCCCGAAGGACGTGAAAGAAGTTACAAGTTTCTTGGATGTGCCGATCATTACCCGGATTTGTGGTAGAGATTCCCCAAGTAACACCACCGATGGCTAACCTACTCCGGATGACGATGAAGTATCGAGTGGGAAGAAAATGGACAATGGAGTTGTTGAGAGCTAAGAGGAGATTCATAGGTGCAACTGTTTTGAAATTGTCTCGAGGTATGATCGGTTTGAAGTATACAAGTGGTTCTTCAAGACATGGTCTTGATTGAGTATGGAGAGACGAGGTGAAAGTTATAGCATACGTGTCCCGTTAGTAGAAGCAGTCTGAAGCAAAGTATTTCCTTCATTACTTAGAACTTGCAACAAGAATGGAGGAAGCATGACATCAAAGGTTGGTTGGACAAGAACCAAGCGACGGTGTAATTGGAAGTTCGATCTTCTTTGTTAGAGACAAGCAAAGAAAAAACATAATGGAAGTGTTGCAGTGAGGAAGACCAAGAAGGAAGTTGAGTCTCCGAGAAGGAAGTCTACCAGGTTCGTTTGGTCGAGCTTGTCAGCACAGCTTCGAGGAGCTGAAGAGGAGGTTAACCTCCGCTCCTGTTTTAGCCAGCCTGAGGGCGTNCTTGGATGTGTATTGTGATCATGTTACCTTTATGCTTTTAAAAGTTTATTATACCGGATTTATAAGTAGTACCTACGCATTTATACTTAAGTAAACGTCATACGAAATCAGATGGCACGTACGAGAGCTACCGCTTACGTGGGACCCGCCAAGGGTAGACCACCACTTCTCCCTACCGCCCCAAGAGGGCGGGGACGAGTAGGAAGACCTCTAGGTACGAGAGGTAGAGGTCGAGGACGCATCCCCATTGCGGACCCACCAGTTGTGGGTGCACCAGCAGCAGAGGCCCCAGTAGAGGAGGTCGCGGAGAGCGTCGTTCCCGAGGCTAGGGATAGGACCGTGGGGAGGTCCGGGGCGCAGGGATCTCCATCTGTCAGGACCGGGGGAGCGTCGGTAGAAGCTACGGTGTTTGAGGATTATGTATGACTGGTTGAGGAGGCGTTTAGGACTGGAGAACCACCTCCCGCACCACCGGTGCCGGCACCTGCACCTGCTAGATCGGCCGAGGTCACACGGAGGGTGACCCAGATTCGGTCTGCTCTCTGGATAGTTGCACCGGTAGTGGTTGCACCCGAGCTAGTTGTGGAGGTTACTAGGGCGAGGGACGAGCTGAGGTCTTCGAGACCTGATTCCTGGTTGAAGGCTTTCAACCAGCAGCATGTACCCTACTTTGACGGGAAGGTAGGGTTAGAGGTGGAGCACTGGATTGGGCACGTAGAGTCAGCTTTAGCGGCGATCCGTTGCCCAGAGGAGAGGCAGGTTGAGATAGTCCAGACCTTGTTCCGAGAGCAGGCCCAGTATTGGTGGAGGACAGTTAGAGGCGGTGTGACCAGGATGGATCAACTACTGAGCCTCGTTAGGGAGACCTTTTGCCCAGCTTCACTGAGGAGTGACAGAGTCCAGGATTTCCTGGAGGCAGGATTCGAGGATGTCCTAGTCATTGAGGTGATTATACGATTTCGGGCGGAGTTAGCCTTGTTGGGACCCGCCGCACCTCCAGCGAACCAGCATGTCTATCTCTTTTCCAAGAGACTGAGGGAGTCCACCCGTGCTTACCTTGCGGGATTTCGTTGTGCCTCACTGGCGGAGTACCAGGTTCGGGCTTCAGCCTATGAGAGAGACCACCCTGGGTCTAGGAGGGCAGCACAGTCCGGGGGACCGGACAAGAGATAGAGGACAGTACCAGCTGGTTCAAGGGGCCGGAAGTAGGCAGGTCAGAGACGTAGCCAGACTCCTGGGACGTTCTGGTCCTCAGACGTCGAGACAGGCACCAGACGGGGGGACGTCAGTGGCTACAGTTGTGGAGAGTTTGGACACCTGAGACCGGCTTGTAGGAAGCCACCCATGGCTTGTTTCACTTGTGGCCAGATGGGCCACCGAGCCGCTTTTTTGCCGTCAGGGCAAGTCCAATCACAGCAGGGTTCTTCGCGTGCTGGGTGCAGCAGGGGGCAGTCAGAGGCCGCCACAACATCAGTCACAGGGCACTCAGCAGAGGGGGCCAAGGTCAGGGTCAGGCCCGTACTCATGGATCAGCTCAGGGGCAAGGGCCGAGGTGGAGGCCGTAGTGGAGGTACCCAGGAGGCCAAAGGCACACAGGCCAGGGTATTTGAGTTGAGGAGTGTCGTTTGATCCTCCAGCGCCGGCAGCCCCAGGTACCTTTCAGATTCACGGCTTTTCGGTCCGAGTTTTGTTTAATACGGGTGTCACGCACTCTTTATCCGATGATTGTGTAGCTAGGTTGTCCTTAGCTACGGTAGAGGGGAGACCCTCTATTATAGGGTTACCCAATGGAGGTAGGGTTAGGGGTACCCGAGAGGTATGCGGTTGTCCCATTCGTTTGGGAAACCGAGAGTGGTTGGCCGACTTCTTTGTCATGCACTTAGTGCATGAAGAAGTCATCCTTGGGATAGATTGGATGGACCGCCATCGAGCCGTGTTAGACATCAGCCGGAGGACCGTGACGATTTCCACGGAGACGGGGCACGAGGTGATTTTCCGAGGTTGAGACCTCGGGAAGGCCGGTACAGTCATTAGCGCGGTCTGAGCTGCTAGACTTATCGGGCAGGGATGCGAGGCCTTCTGGTGTTATACCATGAAGGAGGAGACGAGACCGTCGTAAGAGGAGATTCATGTGGCAGGCAAGTTCGAGGACGTTTTCGGAGAGCCACCCAGGCTACCGCCGCAGAGGAGCGTTGTTTTGCTTTTGAGTTGGAGCCCGGCACGAGGCTGACCTCCAAGGCTCCATACCGCATGGCGCCGATCGAGATGCTGGAGCTGAAGAAGCGGCTCGAGGAGTTAGCCTAAAGGGGTTTCAAACGCCGAGCGTTTCCCCTTGAGGTGCACCAGTCCCCTTCGTCAGGAAGAAGGATGGATCTTGGAAGCTATGCTTGGATTACCGGAAGTTGAACGAGTCACTATCCAAAACAAGTACCCCCCCCCCTTACCACGTATAGATGACCTACTCGACCGGTGGCAAGGGTCGGTGATCCCTTCCAAAAGCGAGTTAAGGCTTGATTGTCGCCAATTGAGAAGTTGGGACTAGGATAGTGCCAACATGGCAATATAGAAAAACCATGGTCACTACGAGTCGTAGTGGTTCCATATGGGCTTACTAATGCCCCGATTAAGACATTTTGGTCTACTCTCGAAGAAGAAAGGAGTTGTATGACCAGTTGTCTCGGGATGACAACCCCCGAAGGACGTGAAAGAAGTTACAAGTTTCTTGGATGTGCCGATCATTACCGGATTTGTGGAGAGATTCCCCAAGTAACACCACCGATGGCTAACCTACTCCGGATGACGATGAAGTATCGAGTGGGAAGAAAATGGACAATGGAGTTGTTGAGAGCTAAGAGGAGATTCATAGGTGCAACTGTTTTGAAATTGTCTCGAGGTATGATCGGTTTGAAGTATACAAGTGGTTCTTCAAGACATGGTCTTGATTGAGTATGGAGAGACGAGGTGAAAGTTATAACATACATGTCCCGTTAGTAGAAGCAGTCTTAAGCAAAGTATTTCCTTTATTACTTAGAACTTGCAACAAGAATGGAGGAAACGTGACATCAAAGGTTGGTTGGACAAGAACCAAGCCGACGGTGTAATTGGAAGTTCGATCTTCTTTGTTAGAGACAAGCAAAGAAAAAACATAATGGAAGTGTTGCAGTGAGGAAGATCCAAGAAGGAAGTTGAGTCTCCGAGAAGGAAGTCTACCAGGTTCGTTTGGTCCAAGCCTTGTCAGCACAGCTTCGAGGAACTGAAGAGGAGGTTAACCTCCGCTCCTGTTTTAGCCAGCCTGAGGGCGTGGAGGTTTCTGTAGTGTATAGCGACGCCTCCAAGCTAGGATTGGAGTGCGTTTGGTGCAGAGGGGTAGGGTTATTGCGTACGCTTTTCGACATCTAAAGTCGTACGAGGAGAATTACCCTACCCATGATCTTGAGCTAGAGGAAGTGTTTCATGCCCGGGAGATCTGGCGACATGACTTGTACGGGGCTACATGGCAGATCTTCATAGACCATAAGAGTCTGAAGTATATATTCACTCAGCGGGAGTTGAATAACCTCCAGAGGAGATGGTTGGACCTAATTAAGGACTTTGACTTGGAGATTTTATACCATCCCGGGAAGGCGAACGTGGTTGCCGATGCTTTGAGTAGGAGGACACCTCGAGAGGAGGCGATAGCTCGGCTCACGGTTCAGTAACAGTTACAGAAGGATCTGATGGAGATAAGTTGGATATCCGGTTCCCGGATACGGATTGTCGGATGTCCGATTAGAGGTATTCCCTGACCTGTCCGGTGAGACCTTGCAGAAGTAGGAGGGATCTCCCATTTTGAGGAGGATCCGGGACCCCGAGGAGAGACACCGCAGTTTATCATCGGAGCAGATGGGCTACTGCGCCATGGACGTCGTATTTGGGCATAGTCGAATCAGGAGTTGAGAGAACGGATTGGCACGAGGCACATCATCAGTCACGAGGACCTAGTGGTCGAGCCGGACCACACTTTTGCAGAGCACCCGATAGCGGTCTTAGAGCAGAGTACGAGACGCCTTCGATCGAAGGAGATACCGATGCTGAGGATTCAGTGGTCGAGGCGAGGAGCCAATGAGGCTACATGAGAGACGGAGGATAGTATCCGGAGGAACTATCCCGAGTTTTATGCAGACACAGTGACATCGATGGGGTCGTCGGGTTAGCTCCGAGACCTTCCTTGATTGCTTTATTTGTTATGTGATTTTTGTATGATTTATGAGTACCCTGCGAGGTCTTGATGTGATGCGATCCGTAGACTTGGATTAGAGCCGGTAGTGTACGTTTTATGAGTTCCACGGGGTTACGAGACGGGTTGGTTGGAGAGTGTTGGGTTTAGCAAGTTTCGGGACGAAACTTGTTTTTAGGGGAGTTAGTTGTAAAGCCCAGAATTTTATTAATTTAATTCCGGACTTGGAGCACCTTGTAGTTATCCCGTAATCCCGAGATGCCAAGAGCCGGGATTTATTCCTAAGAAAAATCCCGAGCCGACTCGTCGTTTTTCCTCTTTTTCCGCGTTCCGACCCTTCGTTACGGGTTAAAAATGCTAAGGGGTCATTTCCGACCCCTCGGTCCGGGTGAGGGACAAGAGGTCAGCTGACCCCTTGATGATCTCCACACCCACTTTTCAGACCTTGTCTTCCCTCTCTCCTCCTTGCCTCCTCCCTCACGTTAGATTTCATTTCACTCTTCCTCACTCAACTCTTTTCCTCTCTTTGCTCTCTTCTCTTCTCCCTTGGTGCTGAGGATCTGTGGTGGACTGTAGAAGGTGATCTCAGCTGTTGGTAAGCTCTCCCTCTCCCTTCCCTCTCTTCCTTGTTGCTCTTCCTCCTTCTTCTTCCTTCCTCCATCCATGGCCATGGATGAAGCTTGGAGAGGTTTTCACTCAACTCCTTGCATGTCTAGGTTCTTAGCTCGTTTAGGTCAAGGAGAGGTGCCTAAGACCCGTGGTGGGTGTTTGGAGAAGATCCAGCAAGAGAAGAAGGAATTTGGAGCAAAGGATCCAAAGTCGAAGACGACGTTCTGCGCAGAACCCGCGGGGCGGCTCAGCACAGCCGCGGGAGCGGACGGGCGCGGGAGCGGCAACGGACAGCCGCGGGTGCGGCGTGACAAGGCCGCGGGTGCGGCTAGGCACCGGCGCAGGCGTGGCTCGGCAAAACCGCGGGGGCAGTTCCTAGCAGGCGACACAGTACTCCGCGGGTGCGGCTCCTGGTTCCGCGGGGGCGGCTCCTGTGTCCGCAGGGGGCGGCTCCTGTGTCCGCAGGGGGCGCCAGCTTGACTCCGCGGCTGCGGTTTCGACAACAGTAGGTCCCTCCTCTCCTTCACTCCTCGTTCATTCCTTAGTTTTGTTGTTGATTCAGGTAGTAGCATGCCTAGGATGGCCTAAAGTAGCTTGAGAATGCCACTTAGTGGTTGTGAACCTAGGAGCCCTTAAGGCTCGATATAGTTGATGGATATGAGCATGTGAGTATGTTGGAGCTTCTAGGCTAGCTTGTGCCTCTTTGGTTGAGGATTTATATCTTGTGGATTTATGAATTGTTGTGGGCTGTTTCATGTGTGGAGAGTGTGTGGTGAGTACTTGGGACCTAGGATGCATTCCTAGTTTGAGGGTTAGGTGATCTTGCATAGATCACAAAGAGTGAAGTCTATGACTTCTTGAGAGTGAGTATGTATTGATATGCATATCTCTTGTGAGCAGGTTGTGGGCTTCCTCCTTAAGGAAGCAAGAGTGTGGTGACTTGGGTTTGGTGACGAGGTAAGTCTCCGGACTTACTTAGCTCGTATTTTCTGTATTAGCATTGATGTGTGTTTGGTGGTGTGTGTTTATGTTCTTGTATAACATTGAAACCGGTAATTAGGACCACCGACCTTATATATATATATATATATATATATATATATATATATATATATATATATATATATATATATATATATATATATATATATATATATATATATATATATATATATATATATATATATATATATATATATATATGTTGCCCCAAGTGTATGATAACGGGCGGTGACATCAGCTGCCTAGCCCGGGGAGGTCTAGGAGGTTCTCGGCGACGAGTCCGGCGGGTATACGGTCGGGTGCATCCGTACCATTCCTTGCCGGTAAGGGACCGAGGCGAGACCACGGTGGTCTCGTGTCATAACAGAAGTTGAATTAGAACGGGATACGACTTAATAATAAAAAGATAATAAACCGGACTTGTGTGATTTATGTTTTGTGTTATGTATGTGTTTGTGCCTTCACCGCTTTTCTAATGCCTAGAATATGAGCTAACGGTTTAAAACCGTTTGTGTAGATGACTTGCAAGTTAGGGATGCCGCCGAGTGAGGTGGAGGAGTGGACAGCGGGGTCTCCGTACATTATAGGACGGGGACGTTTTTTAGTCATTTTTCATTTTGTTGTTCATGGATGTTGTCGTACGTTTAGACTTCGTTTCAGGTTATGTTGTTTTGAGGACTCGGCTGAGTTTCTACGTTATATTCTTACCTTTCAGTGTCTCGCATACATTATAAACGTTTTCGAGTTTTGCCTTTATTTGTGCCTTGTTGGAAGGTCCGGCGAAATTGTTGTCAGGTTAAGGGTCGGGACCCATTGTGAGGTCTCGCCCGTAGCACCCCGAGTCCCGCGGATTTGGGGTGTTACAAAAGTATCTACAACACGGTATAAAACCGTTAGCTAACCATACACATATAGGAAGATGCTAGAGCACAAATACACATCAGAAATCTTAACACCTCATCATGCTTTCACACATTTACCCGGTTCATTATCTTTATAAAGTCCAGCAATCAACTCGTATATAAATATCCATATAAACATATGTGACACGAGGAATATAACCCTCGCCTCTGGGTACTATAAACAGCTGGAGTGGTGCCTGGAACACCTCCCCGTGTACCCTAAGGGAATGGAGAGTGCCCGAACCGTTTACCAGGTCTGGCCTGACCACAGAGACCCCCCAACTCCCAGCCGGATGAATGGAAAAGTTGTCACAACCCTACAATGGGCAATCAATACATCATAGGTCGGTGACCAACATAACGCATGCTATAAACATATAACAAACACCACTCATGCACAACATCCTATAAAAGAATGACAACTAAGTAAGTCCCACGGACTTACCTCAACCTCGTAGTCGTCTCAACTGGATCAACCCTCAACTCAGTCCACTCCAAACTGGAGGATAACACGGCCTATACAAGACATACATATATATCAAACTCCTTTCACACAAAGGGTCACACCTAGACCCAAGGGATCCATAAGGATCATATCCAACTCATAACCTCAAAGCCGTAACCGACATAACTATATCATACTCATCAACATCCGCTACCTAGCATGCTACTACCGCTCATACTAGGAAAGGAAAGGATCTACCTAACTCTAGGTAGATCCGGGACAAGATGCACCTGCGTAACACAAGGGACCCAGGGGCGGAGCAAGTAACCCGCAGGCGCGGCGGAACTCAGCCGCGGGCGCGGTGACAAGGCTGCAAGAAAACGCAAGCGCGGGCGCTGCGGCACGGCTTCCGCAGGGGCGGCGGCTTCCAGGCGTGGGGGCGGCGACAGTGTAGAACGTAGCCCCGCGAGTCTTCTTCCACTCTTCACGTCATCAAATCACGTCTCTATCATTCCAGATTCATACACAAGCATAAACATACACATTTCAACATCACCCTATGCTCACATCTAATCCTAAGCGAGGGAAGGAAGAAACAAAGGAAGAAGGAAGAGAAGAAGGAGAAGAAGACTTACCACTGCTGAAGATCTAGGCAAGCAAGAGCACAAGCACAACTCAGCTGGCTTCACAAGCTCAGCAACCACAACACTAGCATCAACATCAACCACAAAAGCACACAACTCTCTTCAAACTCTAAGGAGAACAAGAGCAAGATCAAAGGAAGGTGAAGGAGAAGCAAGGAGGACGTGAAAGCTGGATTGGAAATGAAGAAGTAACCCTTGATCAGCCAAGGGAAGGAAAGAAGTAAGACAAAGGTAAAGCACGAGTCAAAAGAGTCAACAAAACCGGCTGCAGCCGCCGGAAACCGCAGGGGCGGGTTTCCTGGCCGCAGGGGCGGAACAACAGGGTAGCCGCAGGGGCGGCCTCACGGACCCGCGGGGGCGGCTAAGGCCAAAACTAGCTCCCAAAACTAAGGCTCTTACAGGTTGTCCTTTGGCTACAAGGAAAGGAAGATGTAATGTAGAATCAATACTTTAGGCAGAAATGTTTGCTCTTCGGGAGGGTCTAAAAAAGGCCATGCTTTTAAGGATTACATATATCGAGATTGAAGGAGACAATCTTGATACTTATTAACTCGATCAACCATACTTGGAAACCTCCTTGAGAGACATATATGATCATCTACGATATCTCTGCCTTGATCTCGAGCTTCACACATTCCAATGTCCTCCACAAGTTTAGGAAAATCAACATTGTTGTTGATAAGCTTACTCTGCATGGCCACACCATAAGATGATGCTTTACCAGATGATGTTGTTGACCTCATCTGAAAAGATGTTTTAGGTCGGTCGGTCTCTGGAAGCCGACTCACCTATTTTTCTTACCTTGTGTAATTTTTTTTTTTTATATTGTTAGTTCATTCATTATCTTGACTTACAAAAAACATTTGTAAAAATGTATGAACCACTAGAGCATCAACAAAGGAGAGGTCCAGGGTTTCTTATCTAATATATAAGAAAAAGAAAAAGAAAATAAAGAGGGAGACGTGTTAGAAAATTTAGAGTAAAATTTATTATTTCATAGGAAAGAGTCTTTTCTGTACAAAATATTTTTTGAAATTAGGTAACTTTTTTTTTTTACAAATTCCCTTCATTATTTTCTTTACCTTTTTATTTTTTTAATAAGAAACTCTAAGTTTCTCCTTTGTGATACTCTTAGGTGGGTGTATTCAATCCAGACTTTTAAAGATTTTGAGTGGAATTTAATAATCCATAGAATTTGCTGATTTTGTGGGATATTTTAATTCTATATAAAATTAATACAGATTTTGTCAGATTCTATCAGATTAATACATTACCAAAATTTTCATTCTAATTATCAAGCAAAAAAATTTCAATGATAGATCAATATGTAAATTAATACATGGCCAAAATTTTCAATTCAAATTCAAGAAAGACAAGGAACGATTCTCGGCGACAACAAAATTTAGAATAAATTATAAATTATTATAATCATCTTTGAGTTGAACACAAAATGAAAGAGATAAAAAGAATCAGGATTGGCACTAGTAAGTATAATGTTCGTCTTTATGATTCATACTTATGACGGATCAGTAAGACGAACCCACCATTATATATACAATAAAACAAGTTTACGCAAAATCAAAATTAAAAGCAGGTTACTCAAAATCAACCCAAACCAAACGGCTCCGTTGACGAAATATACACAGCAAATATACAAAAAGGTAACCCATATTATAATAATATATATACATATTCTTTATGTCATCCACTGCGAAAGCATATATAACAATATATATAATATATTAAAGCATATGGAAAAGTGCAATTGCACTGTGTTCTACAGAAGATACTTTAATTCTCTAATTATATATATAGGGTCAGGATCCGGTAGGAACAACCCTTAGAGTAGGGAATGGGAACTCCTAAGATCCGTTGGATTAAAATTTGTACGTTCATGATGGAAGGTGCATAGTAAGCTTCCTAAGGTGAGAATCACATGATTGTTCATTTTTCATTATTCATTCATTAAATAAATTACAAATTAGGAAAACAGATTTCTTATTTTTGGGTTATCCCAAAAATAAACGTTGAAGCAATTGATCGTTAATATATTTTATAAGAAATTTGATCGTTAATATATTTGGTCATTAGTATATTTGGTCGTTAATATATTTTATAGAGAAATTTGATCGTTAATAAATTTTATAAGAAATTTGATCGTTAAATTTTTTAGGATTGGTCGTTAAAATTTGTTTTGGTAGTTAAAATATAAAAAAAGACATTTTAACAACCAAATTTTCTCTATAAAATTTTAACGACCCACAAAATATTTAATATCCAAAATTTAACGACCCACAAAATTTTAACGATGACTTTATTAATTATATAAAAAACATTTTAACGACCAAATTTTCTCTATAAAATATAATAACGACTTATAAAATATTTAACGACCAAATTTAACCAGCATTCTTTCCATATTACAAATTTTAACGACCAAATTTAACGAACAATTCTAAATATTTTATTTTTTGATTGGGTCGTTATTATATTTATTTGGCCGTTAAAATATGAAAAATTGTTGATTTGAATCGTTATCTTAGAAATTGACTAGATTTGGATCGTTAAAATATATATTAGAGGAAATTGACTAGGTATGTGTGGAAAGCTAAATCGTTAAAATTTATTTTTTTAATTTTAATTTATGTTTTTAGTAATTAATTAAAAATATATAAGTCTATTAGAGGAAAAAGAATATCTCATTTTATTTACTAAAATATGCTACCATATATATCTTCAAATCATGTACGTTCATAAACTTTAATCTAACGGATCATATTAGTTCCTATTCCCTACCCTAAGAAGTGTTCCTACATGATCCTTTATATATATATATATATATACCGAGACTGCATAAACAAAAAAAAAGTGCATACGGTACAATGCTTTTTTCAAAACCGCAGAAGTCGCAAAATGAAAAGAAAATTGAGAGGAACGCTCACACGTTTCTTATGACAGATCAGTAAGACGAACCCAAGCACTCGAAGTCCATACAATCAACATGACGGAAAACACGAGAAATAACTAACCTCCGACGATGCACCGAGTCCAAGCACTTGAAAACGCACAAAAACGTTGATTTGGCCGTTAGGGTTCTTCAGTGCTTTAGCTTGGCGTCAAAATCTTATGTGTTGTGAGAAGACTTCTATAGGGTTTATGAGTAATAAAAAATCCTACAAAATCAATGAAATAATAGATTCTTTTATAATCAAGAAACTTTTAAATACCATTGGAATTTTATGGAAAATTTAAAATCCTAATTGAATACCAAAAGATTTATATGGACTTTTAAAAATCTATATTAAATACACCCCTTAGTATAATATACTTTGAATTGACATTGAAAAAAATTGGAATGAAATGTACAAAAATTTTAAACGAAAAAATGTATGTTGAAAAAATAACTGTAATTTTTTTTTTTACACATGTCACACCAACTACATTTTATAATTCATGTATTAAATTAAATAAGAGGTTTCAAGAATCATTCATTCTAAAATCTGAAAATCATATGAAAGGCCTTAAAATGAAATAGAATACCAATGGAGATCGAAGGAGATCAGCATTAAAATGAGAATAAATTATGAAGAGCGATTATAAAGGCACAGCGGAAGATTTCACAACTACACGACGATTTTGGTAACCGGAATCGTTATGGTTTTGGAAACCGTAGTAATTTTTTTGTAAATTTTACCAATATAGAAGAAAAAGAAAATTAAAAAAAATCCAATGATCACGGATCCGGTGACCGTGTCAGAAGAAAAAATAAAAATAAAATAGATCCAGTGACCGTCAAATTATTTTATTTTCTTCTTCTATATTAATAAATTTTACAAAGAAAAATAGCCAAGGTTCGCAGTCCGTGACTGTCCCATTTCGAAAATCGTGTTAGAGCATCCACGGTCACGGTTCCGCATCTATGACAATCACGTTATCGAAATCGTCGTGCAATTTTGAAATCCACGGGTAACATATTTATGCATTCCAATCATGAAATTATGTAAAAAAAATTTGAAAGAGATGGTGGACAGAAGAAGATAAGAGGGGAGTCGCATCCCCTGCTCTTCGATGAGTGAAAGACAGGCCACTTACACGTGTCAAAGAAGCAACCCAAATCGGATGTGATGTTGTTTTCTCCATTTTTCACATGCTTAGAAAACACATGCGTAAAGGAACAGGTCTACGAGGTTTCTGTACGCCACTTTGACCTCCTATAGCCTGTAACCATGATCCACAACATCCGCCATGTCCACCGGTATATCCGGTTATGTGGTCTAAAATAATTTTTTTTATTTTTATTTTTTTTTTGCAGAGAGACCGGAGGGGAGGGGTTTTAGGTGGTTTTTAAATCCCGGGGTTTTTGTTCGTTTGTCCATCTCCCCACGCATTTGCATTCCTTCCTTTCTCAAATGTATGAGAGAGAAACTTCTTGATCAAGAGAGATAATGGTTTCGCATTTCGCCCTCGCTTTTCTCTTCTTCTATTGATATACACAGACATTGCAGAGGTAATTTTTCCTTTCAATTCGATTTCAATTTCCTTTATCCTTCTCCGGATTCGTTGATTTTCTTTGGTTTTTCTCGATTGAATTTCATTTTTTCCTTTAGGCTTGGGGTTTTTGAATTGTTGCTGAAGATCCAGAGATCTGGCGTGGTGAGCTCATCACATTGTATGATCTCATGCTTTGATCACTTGATCCATGCAAATTTAATAACATTTCCTTATTTGCTCTTACTCTTTCACTTCTTTAATGCCAAATTATTACCTGCACTTAACACTTGACCCCAATTTTGGGAAACAATTTATTGTTCTCTTGCTTCCTTCATGATCTTGTTGTCTACGGATACTTTGGATTTTTTCCCGGTCCTAATCAATAATGTTATAGATTTATGTGGCTCTTTATTTGCAGATTATGGTCTGATTTCTTCATTTTACACCTTTTGATGTTAGACTTGGCGCAATTTGAATTTGACTGTTGCTCTCTCTGAATTATCATTCATGCAATTGAATTTGTTGTAAACTAGTGCTAATTCTTGAACTTATTGCTGATTTGGATTTAATTTGTTTTGTGTAGGCTGCTAATCTAATTTGGTTTTGCGTCTTCTCCTGGAATGTGATTTTTAAAAATGGTGTTAAAGAGAAACCTAGAATGTGGATTCATTGCCTATGATGCCCCAACCATACCTAGGGCTCGCAGGTCAGCAAGGGTAAGAGCTAAGTTGCAGTTACTAGCTTCGGTTGCATTTTCTTATAATTCCTTTTGATTGAATATTCCAAATTTTCTGCTGTTTTTTCCCCTTATCATTGGTTATAGAAGAGGATCTCGGGTAAGAAGACATCTGATGAAGGCCAGCTCTGTGCATTTGAGTTGCTAGCCGCTGTAGCTGGGAAGTTGCTTCAGGAGAGTGAAAGCTCTTCTACTTCTAGCAGTGCTGCAGTTGGAGCCAATAATCCGGAAATCACCAAGGAATTTGTTAAAGAGGACACTCGATATAATGTAGATCATCCAATGAGGACTGAGCACGAGGAGCAAGGAAGTTCCGAGGAGAGTGTTGTTTCCTCTGCCATTTTCGTGCAGAAAAGCACTCAAAATGAGTCTAACAAGGAAGCTGTTAATACTCTGAGTAAACATGTTTCAAAACAAATCTCATCTATTGCAAACACTACTCGGTCTGTTAAGGTGGGGTCTGATGTCAAACCACTTATTCACACAAGAGAAGAGGGATATAAAGAGCTTCCTCGTAAAATTGATGGCGGGTCACCTAATGTAGATAGCAAACTTATTCTACCAATCCAGTCGAGTGAAAAAACAGACTTGGGCTACTGCAGAAATTCAATTTGTGATTCTTCTCATGTCAAGCATAAGAATAATGTATTACTAGAAGGTACAGATGATGATGAATATCTTTCTCAGTGCTCTAATCCTATTAGCCAAACAAGGAATCTGTTAACATCGGAATACTGGAAATCAGCTCCAAAATTTAAGGACTTCCGATCCACCAATTCTGGTAATGGATGGGTGTGTTGCTTTATCTTTAATTTTAATGGTTTTATGGAAATTTATCTATTTTTTATTTAATTATTATTCAGGTTGCAAAAAGGACACTATTAATCACAGTGGGAAATCTTGCTATGAACAAGAAAGATCACAGCATAATACACCATTCAAGAAGAGAAAGCTGTTTAGCCAAAGCGCTGTAATAATGCGTGATGGAGGCATTAGCAGTGAAAGTGTATCAAACTTATCCACAAAAGGGAATCAGAATTCGAGTGGTTCTGTTACAAAGCATCATTCTGGCAACAAAATATCATCTTCAAGTGTAGACTGCGAAAGATCTTTAAGCAGTTCTCATGGTACTGTACTGATAACTCAAACCTTTTTAATGATCTTCTGCTCTTTATGTATAGTGGATGCTTAAATTTGTTCTTTATGATTTTTTTCACCAGTGAAGCTTTCCGTTAAATCCTTCAAAGTACCAGAGCTTTTAATTGAGGTCCCAGATAGTACAACTGTTGGTTCACTGAAGGTACTAAACATTAGAGCACATGCTGTAATGGTTTTTAAGCATTGTTTATATTTAATTTTCTAATAAAAGTTGTATTTTTTGTTAAAAACACAAGTTTTGGTTGCTTAGTAGACAACTCCTTAGAAACCAAATAATGCGCACATACCATAATATTTTGCATTGTGTAGTTTGGACTAGTAGTATAAATAAAAAATAAACTTTAAAACCAAAATCAAGAAACTACTTGGGTGTAGAAAATGAGAGAAGTTGTTAAACTAATATGGAGGACAGACAAATGGAATATAGAGTTAAAATTTGGATAAAAAACCAATGATGTACATGCTCTTACAAATCTTGCTCGTTGAACATATGTTTGCATAATTAATAGCTATCCAGTAACTGTATCCTTTTATTCTTGTAGAAAACTGTTTTGGATGCAGTAACTAGTGTACTAGGTGGCGGACTTCATGTAGGGGTGCTTCTCCATGGAAAGAAGATTCGTGATGATACCAAAACATTGTTGCAGACTGGTATCTCTGAAGATGATAATTTAAATGATCTGAATTTTATTTTAGAGCCTAGCAGCCCGAGTCAACTGTCCATAAATCCTTCACATGAAGGTTCTCCTGTTCCACTACCTACTTGTGAGCAACCTAAAGATTATGTAAATAGGTATATAATTTCTGATCCCATTATGTTCTTTCTGCAATGCCTACTTGTTTGTAATTTGTTTATGATATTCAGGTATGTGAATCCGAAACAAGAGTTGTCTCTCCTCGACAAGCGGGATAAAACAACAGCGAGCAGTTGTGGTAGAATTTGTCAGGATTTGGTGCCATTTGCTGCTGCAGATATGGAAAACAAACCAATTTCAGATTGTAGAGCACTAGTGCCCATTCCAGCTTTAGATGCAGTTCCTATAAACACAAGACCGCAGCGTACTGAAATGGGTCAACGGCGCACCAGGAGGCCCTTCTCTGTATCAGAAGTGGAGGCTCTAGTTCAAGCCGTGGAGAAACTTGGAACCGGAAGGTGGAGTAATTCATTGTCCTTAACAGAAGAGTAGATTAGTTAGATGTATGTATCCTAACTGGTTTTGCCGATATTGCAGATGGCGTGATGTTAAGCTGTGCGCCTTTGAGAATGCAAAGCATCGGACTTATGTGGATTTAAAGGTAAGATTTCTCAAGTTCTTACAACGCAAGCCAACTCTGATTGCGTTGACATGTTCAAACTCGACCCACTCTGATTGCGTTGAGAGTTTTCCACTTCAACGCAAGCCAACTGCGTTGAATGTAAGCCAACGACTTCAACGCAAGCCGAGTGCGTTGAAGCGCGGCAAGCTGGCGCGTAAACGCACACGTCTTTTTGAAACGGGCGTGTGTTTACATTTTATATATAAAAAAAAATGTTCAAAGAAGTCAGATTGTGATGATATTATAACCAACTTCAACGCATGCCAATTCACTAGCCCCAAACCCTAATAGTTTTCCATCATCGAATTTGATTTTGTGTTTGTGTGATTACTTTATCCTTTTTTCCTTTCTTTTGTGCACACTTGCATTTGTTTAGTTGGCTTCTTAGAACAAGATGAAAATATAATGGTCCTTTAGGAGATGTCTTGACATGCTAGTCATATATTTACATTGACACGGCCGTTCACTTGCAGTTTTATATTATATTCTCTTGAGTGTTTTGCATATTTTGCATATCTTTGAACATTGCGTTTTGTAAATATAAGGCCGTCTCTTTAGCAGGCCGGTTGAATTGTCTCTTTCCATGTGATAGAAAAGCAAGCCATATTTAATGTGATGCAGGATAAATGGAAAACACTGGTACACACGGCTCGAATCTCTCCACAACAGAGGAGGGGGGAGCCGGTGCCACAGCAGCTGTTGGACAGGGTGTTGGCTGCCCACGCTTACTGGTCTCAGCACGCAGCCAAGCAGCACGCCAAGCAGCAGCAGCAGCAGCAGCCAAGCAGCATCGACAAGGTCGCCGCTGCTTAATTCTTTATCATGTAAAAATGTTTTAAAAACAATTGGGGGTATAAGTGAACATTTAGGGAAAGTCTTATCACAAGAAATAAATATGGTATACTCTAATGTCATTACAGTGTAGGTACAGTTACAACGATCACATTGATCATAGCCAAGGTTTCAACAAAGCTGCAGGGCATGAAACCTTGTATTCTTTTGTAAATTAGTGATATTAAACAGAATAAGAGAAGATAAGTTCCAGGCTTTAGGTTTAGGTATTTATTTTGTCCTCTTCATTTACTCTTGTCTGTAAACACCTACATTGGAGGAATAACATTTGCACCTCTTTTTTCGCATTTTTGTGTACTAGCCTAACTTTTTATTTTTTTATGATGTGTGATAGTAGTTGCATAACTGCCTGCTTTGCTATTCTAACTTTAAATGATTTGAAACTAGTTGTACATATATAAGTGGTACTTTCAGGGCCCGTTTGGTTTAACTTAGGAAACAAAAAGGGCAGGTCAGTTTCTAGAAACTAGCAACCCTAACAAATCCTTTCGGATAAGGTCTTCAACAGTAAGAGGCAATGGATCACAACAAGAACTCGGGAAGTGTCCAAGCAGAGCCAGCCTATCAACAACATATTTTATTTCCTTAAAAATATGCTTAACAATAAGCCACTTGAGCCCAACAAGCAGAGAAGAGTCTCTGAGATGATCATATCCACATGCCACGGGGGCTTCCAGATGTGGTTAAGTGACTTGATGAGCACCAAATTATCCCTTCAATCTCTAAGTTCTCACAACTAAGAACCGTGGCCTTTTAGGGACCCTCACGAAGCCCAAAAGAATTACAGATAATAAAACCATAAGCATCTTGCCCATAAGAATTTCTAGAAGCGTCAAAATTAAGTTTAATAAATTTTTGGTTAGTTTTTTGCCTTCTTTTTTTTCCCCCTTTCTTCTAGTTTTAGGAGGTTTAATATTACTATTAGTTTAACTCTTTTTTTCCGTGTCCCAGTCATTAATATGTTTCGAAACTAGATGATTCAGATCATTTGGAATTTTTTGTTTGTTAAAAATATACTGGTTTCTAACATTCAAAACAAGCCACCAAGTTACGAATAAGTGTCTCAGTTCAATCGCAAAGATGTTACCTTTAATCTCCATGATGTCATCAAATAGTTTACTATTTTTGGAATAACATTTTTGTAATTGAGTGGTAATCTTAGAGTTGTCAATCAATTAAATAGTAAAGGGCATGCCATAAAAGAGGTGTTAGGCACTTGGTATGGTGATTACAAAATTTACAATGCATTAGAATTGAAATTTTTTGTTTATCGAAATTTTCTTTTGAAGGATCACATCCATCAAAAGTTTCCATAAGAAAATTTTGACTTTTGGTATTAAATTCAAATCTCAAATCGTTTTATCCAAAGTAACACCCATTTTTAGTTTTTGGATCATATTCATGGCAAAATTTGTAGAAACCCAACCTATGTCATTAGTTGCCCATTATAGTCTATCGTGAAGATCAAATCTAGGAAGATTGTAGTTTTTAATTTTAGAGATAATTTCAAGAGGAAGAACATACTCCAATTGGTTGATACGTTGGTGATTCCGTTGCTTATTATAGATAAATTGACAAATTAAACTCGTTTTTCCATCTTCCACTCGCCAACTAATACCTTCCTCAAACTCCGCTTTCAAGCTTGTCAATTTTTTCCATTGTCAAGATGAATTAGAACTACATTTATAGTTCCGAAGACAAGAGCCTTTGATGTATTTTTCTTCAATGATCTTAACCAAAATATTATCAATTTCCACCATTATCTTCCACAAGAGTTTCATTTGAAGACCTTTATTCATATCTTCCGCTTTTATAATCCCCGTGCCACCAAGGGATCTTTGCTTATAAATTTTTTCTCAACTAATGAGCTGATGAAAGATCGGCCCCTTGTTCCAAAAGAAGTTTCTATTAATCTAGTTGAGTTCTTTACTAATACTAGCACACAACATGAATGTCTGCATTAAATAACTTGATTTAGCATTGAGATTAACTTTTATTAAGGTAAATCTACTTCTTAGAATAGAGACGAAGCATTCCATTTGGCGAGTTGTTTTGATTTTTGGATCACTGAGTTAAAAATTTCCTCATTATCTTTTCCATTTATGATTGGAAAATAAGGTATTGTTCTAGAATAATTATAAGCCATAATTCCCAATTGTACTTGAATTCTTCTATTATCTAAAGCATCAACATTAGCAGTAGTTTGGAACGCCAATTTATAATGATTAATCATTTGGTCCGAGACAACACAATAGTCTTTTAGTACTTATAGATTTTATTGCTTGCATTGAAATAAGTAATAGTGAAGATGATTATGTCATCAACAAAGGTTAAAAAAGGAATAATAGTTTCATTTCTCGAAATTGGAAAACCAATTGACTTAGGGTTATCAAAACAAGATTTATGAATATTCTTAGACAAGACATCAATACCCAAATAAAAGAATAGAAGAGAAAGAGAAATTTCCTTGGCGGAGACCTCTTTGAGGGGAGAAAATTGAGGTATGGGAGCCCTTAATTAGAATTACGAGACCGAGGAGATACACTCATAATTCCATTTTCTGAATTTCTCACAGAAACCAAAATTTTCAAGGACACCTTTTAGAAAGGGTCATTCAACTTTGTCGTATGTTTTTTTCATGTCTAATTTAATTTTCATGTATGCTTCTTTCCCTTTTTTTCTTTCTAAAATTATGAAAGATCTCATGGAATATAAATACATTGTCATGAATTGTTCTGTTTCCAATAAAAGCGCCTTGAAGAGGGTGGATTAATTTTGGAAGAACGAGGCTTAGTCTTTTTGTCAGAATTTTGGCGATGATTTTATAAACCGCTGAACATAGGTTGATCGGTCTATAATTGGATGTAGTTGACGGATTATCAATTTTTGGAATAAGGGTTATAAAAGTATGATTAATTTGTTTAAAAAAAAATTCGGTTTGAAGAAGCTTGTAACCGTCCTAGTTACCGCAAGACCAATGATTAACCAATATTTTTAATAGAAGCCAACAATCACGCCATCCGAGCAACGAGAATTTTCACACCCAATGTCAGAAATAGAATTCTTAATATCCCTTGTTGAGAAAGGCTTTATTAGTTCCTAGTTTTCAAGATCAGTTAACTTCGGTTGAATGATTTCCAATTGTTTCTGTAATTTATATTTATCAAATACCGATGCTTTAAACTGTTTTGATAATCTACTAAGAATTCATTGTTGATATCTTCCTCTTTAGAAAGGATAGTTCAAATACGAATAGTAATTTTAGAAATAATTTTAATGTTCATATGACCAATAGCTTTTCCAATATGTGTTTAATCTAAAAGACATTCTCTTTTTCTTCTTCTAATTTTTAATGGAAATTTGTTTTTAGAGGCGTTCAATATCATCATCCACAATTTTGAGTTGTTTACTAATATTTTTGAATTTATTACGATTCCATTGTTTCTTTTTTTTTTTTTGTTTTTTTTTGTTTTTTTGTTTAAGTAGACTTAGTTTTTTAACCAAGTTGAACATATGTCTTTCCGGAAGTTGTGTTCTCCATGATTAATGCATATGGTTTTCACAATCCTGGCGTTGCATCCACATATTCAAATTTATTACTATATTTAAAACTTTTTATTAAAAGTGTTTTTAATTATTATTGATAGAAATCTTATAGTGATCCAAGGAAGTAAAGACATGATTTCTAGTATGAATTTATAGATATATTTGGAGAATTTCGAAAGACGACATGGTCCTATCCAGATTTTTTCGTTCGTATTATCCAACCCGTCTTTTATCCTCTTCAACTTAAATTCATTTCCTTTTGTCGGGAGATCAGATAATTGCGAAAATGAGCAAAGTGTTGAAATCTATCTAGTTTGTTTTAAGGGATCGGGGCTCCACCTTTCATAATAAAATGGGTAAGAAAATCATTGAAATCTCCCATAGCAATGACCAGAAGGGTCGATGAAGAAATATTCATGGAGAATTGGAGCCATAAATTATTTTTTAATCCTATTTCTTAGCAAGGGCACAAATGAATAAACTGTTAATATTATAGTTAGTAATAAGATTAGAGTATTTTGTGATAAGAAATCTTTGTCAGCTTTCATAATCTCATTGATCCAATTGATACTATTTCCAAAGAAGACAAATGCCACGATGCCACGAGCAATGTCCGATGTTGTGACAAAATAATTTTTTTTTATCAAAACATGCATTTTCTCAAAGAAAATCTTCTGATCCTATACTTAGTTTAGTTTTAATAAGCATAGTCATTGGAATATGTTCTTTTTATAATGTAGGTTGATATTAGTTAAAAAATTTTTTTTATATACCTCTACAATTCCATAAAGCCATCGTCATAAAAAAACCTTGGAAAGGGAGGGTTGTAAAGTCCCTTATTCCTAACATGTTCATACATTCAATATTAGTTCTAGAGTTGGTCAAGTCCTTTACGGTCCAGTTCTTAATACAATAAAGAACTGATCGAGAGAAAGAACAACGACTATCCAAGAAAAGATCGGGATAGCTCCGCAAAAGCGCCCAACGTTTGATGAGTTACAACCTTCACTTTTTTTTAGATTAGAAAGAGAATAAATCTTTTACCATGAAAAAGTAAAAGTCTTTGAAACATGGAACATATAATTTTATTATGGGTTTTAACATCTTTCTTCCATTGATTCATAAGACCTTTAACCCCCATCAAGTACCGAATATACATATACCACATTAGTTTTACAAACATTATAAATTTGGGATTAAAACTTATCATTTATAAAAAAGAGTCTTTCTATGAAAATAGACATCCCCAAGAAAGAGATATATGTCAACAAGATTACAATTAGAGTAACTACTTTAATCAAACAACAATTAGTCATAAAAAATGAAACAAATTCAAACTTGGCACCACAGAGTAACCTAAAAAGACTACAAATCCCATTATTCTTGACATGAACTCAATTGTAGAATGAAAGATTCAAAAGATAACAAATAGAACAAACTCTTATTTGCCGTATATATCTTCGTGCTAGGATATAAAATCTTGAGCAAGAGAAATCAAAACACCAGTTAGAGCAGTTTGAAATCCCTGAGAGCCAAATCCAACTTCTTTCCAGATTAATCAATTCAATAAAATCCAGAAATAAAAAAAAATTGGCATTATTAGATAAGCCTTTGCTCAGGAGTAGAAACCAAAACTCACAATAAGTCTTTGCATATAATTATTCCTTTTTCCATGAAGTTCATTGGCATTATTAGATATCACATCAAATAAAAAAAATTTGTTTCGCAAGGACTAGAGTCCAAGTAACATGTGATGGCATAAACCCACAATCCTCAATACAAATAACAACACAATTCAAATGTTCTTTATTATTGAGCTTTAGTATTATATACAATCACTATATAAAATATTCCATAGATGCAACGTAAAAAAATTTTCATTAGGGACGACCATAGGAGATTGATAATTTCTATTCCAAAAACAGTCAATAACAATGTAGGAACGCTCCTTCGAAGGAGCGTTTACAAAACGCAAATGCCAAATAATGGTCTTCATGGAGATTAATACTTTTTGTGAATCAAAGAGATGGTTTGCTTATTAAAATAAAAGGCATATATATATACAGAAAAGGAGACTAAGATATTCTAAGAAAGGAGAATGACTATCCTATTATAAAAGATAACGTGCTTAATCTAAGGGATACACAAAATAATATATACATGATATTTAGTTTCCTAATACACCCCCTCAGGTTCAAGTTGGAGCGTGAAGATCACGAACGCCCAACTTGGAAACGAGATATTGGAATTGGCGTTGTCCAAGAGGCTTGGTGAAGATGTCGGCTAACTGATCGTTGGAGCGGATGTGATGAGTGATGATGCGACCGGCCTGTATTTGTGATTTCGAGTAATATGACAATCGACCTCAATATGCTTTGTGCGTTCATGAAATACGGGATTAGAGGCAATGTGGAGTGCTGCTTGATTGTCACACCAGAGATTCGTTGGTCATGGTAAAATGATGTCGAGGGACTTGAGTAAGGACGCAATCCAAATAATTTCACATGTGGTACTAGCCATCGCACGATATTCAGATTCGGCATATGATCGAGATACAACTTGTTGCTTCTTGGTTTTCCAGGAAACGGGGAGTGACCGAGAAGAACAAAGAAACCTGTAATAGACCGTCTAGTAATAGGGCATGTAGCATAATCTGCATCACAAAACACATTTAGTTGAAAAACACTAGAATGAGAGAGAAAGATCCCCTGATCTGGAGAAGATTTTATGTAGCGGAGCACACGTTGAATAGCATTCCAATGATTGACAGTTGGCGCATGAACAAACTGAGAAAACAAATGCACCACATAGCTAATGTCAGGACGAGTTATAGTTAAATAAATCAACTTACCAACAATACGTCCAAATTGTTCAGGATGCGGATATAAGTTGCTGGTGTCAATCGCTAGTTTGTGGTGTTGTTCGACTGGAAAAGCACAAGGTTTGGACTGGGCGTGTCCAGTATCAGACAAGAGATCTAAAACATATTTCCGTTGACACAAATATAGCCCCGAATCTCGATTCCTAAAAAATATTTTAAAGGTCCAAGATCCTTCATGTGAAAACACCATTGTAAATAAGATTTGAAGTTAGAAATAAATAACGAATCATTTCCTGCAATTATAATATCGTCTACATATATGAGTATATGAACAAACGTTGAAGATCTTATATAGGAAAATAATGAGTAATCGGATAGAGATTGTGTAAAACCATAGGTACGTAATGCAGAGGTAAGTTTGGCAAACCAATTTCTGGGAGCCTGGCGAAGACCGTAGAGGGACTTCTTTAGACGATAAACATGACCGGAAGTTGCCAAAGGGAATCCGGGAGGAGCAGTCATAAACACTTCTTTGTGAAGGTCACCATGCAAACATGCATTGTGAACATCCATTTGATGGAGATCCCATTTCTTGATGGTTGCAACTACAATAAAGAGTTTGACGGAAACAAGTTTAGCGACGGGAGCAAACATATCAAAGAAATCAATACCTTCGATTTGTCGGTTCCCTAACGCGACCAGGCGCGCCTTGAATCGTTCAACAGTACCGTCTGATTTGTGTTTGATCTTAAACACCCACTTGCACCCTATCGATGTTTTGTGAGAAGGAAGAGGTGTAATGTCCCAAATATTGTTCCTATGTAGAGATTCAAGTTCATCAAGCATGGCTTGACGCCATCGTGGATCGGAGAGAGCTTCTTGAACAGAAGTTGGTTCTCTAGAGATCTGTACTGCATTGAGGAACTTAACATGGGAAGTGTTGAGATTAGAATAGGATACATAGTTACTTAAACCATACGAATTACCTGTAGAAGACACCATTGGAGTAATAGGGAAATTGCAAAGGGCAGTGTCACAATGGTAGTCCTTAAGTAACGTAGAGGGTTGACTGATTCGTGTGCTGCGTCGCATAGGAATAGAATCTGTGGAAGCGGAAGGTAGACTAGAAGTAGAAGGTAGAAGAGAGGTAGAATCATCGTTGGATGGGAAAGAGATCGTAGAAGTAGAAGGAGATAAATCAGATCCGGAATTATTGGGATTGGACGAAGAAGATGGAAGGGAATCTGGTTGAGAAAGGAAAGAAGATGAGGTAGGTAAATTATGTAACTGAGAGGAAGGTACAAAATCGGGAATAATAGCATGATTAGAAGGGGGGGGGGGTATTAGGATTAGAGGGATTGGGGGGTTATTAGGGTTAGTGGAGTTTGCAGCAAGAGTAGTGGGCGGAAGATTGTGGGTGGGGTCAACATGGATTGGTGAGTCATCCAAAGAAGAAGGTGAGTGGGGAATATTGGAATCGGTAATTTCCAAAAGAGTAGAATTAGGAAGATCAAAAAAATTATTTATATTAATATCTATGGAAGATGGAATATTTTAAATAAAATTTAAATTTTGAAAAGGAAAACAATGCTCATAAAAAGTTACATCTCGAGAAACATACATATTTTGTGAATCGAGATCAAAAGCTTTCCAGTCTTTTTGACCAAAAGGATAACTCAAGAAAATACATTTTCGACCCCGAACGAAAAATTTATTTTGACGTTTTGGAAGAATAGTGGAGTAGCAAAGACATCTAAAAATCTTTAAAAGGAAAAAATTTTGGTTGTTTCCCGAATAATCGAAGATATGGCATTTGATTTTCTAATATTTTAGATGGGGTGCGATTAACTAAATAGCATGCGATTAAAACACTTTCACCCCAAAATTTTGTTGGAAGATTTGCTTGAAATAAAAGCGAACGGCAACATTTAAAAGATGTCGATGTTTTCGTTCAACTCGTCCATTTTGTTGAGGTGTAGCAACACAAGGTCTCGAAATAATACCTTCATTTTGAAAAAAACGATTTTAGACTAATAAATTCGGAACCAATTGTCGCTTCTGATGCATTTAATTTTTTTGAAAATTGTATTTTGTCATTGCACAAATTGGGAGATATAGTTTTAATGTCGCTTTTAAAACGTATCAAAAAACCCAAGTTGATCGAGAATATTCATCCACAATTGTTAAAAAAAAATTTGCACAACAAGTAGAAAAATCTTATAGGACCCCAAATGTCACAATGAATTCTATCAAAAATAGCATAAGTTTTAGATTGACTAATAGGAAAAGAGGACCGTATTTGTTTTGCCCTATGACAAACATCACACGGTTTGGAATGACACTTATTTAAACTTGCAATAGAAATATTTGGAATAATTTAAAGTTTGAAGAGACGGATGCCCAAACGCCGGTGCCATAGACCCACTTGATCGGACATTACGGAATTACATAAGGTCGAAAAAGGAGGTTTGGGATGAGCCACCGCAACCAATAGACACCATCCTTTGCACTACCCCATCCAATCAGTGTCTTCGTGTTGTAGTCCTGAAGAAGACAAATTTTATTAATAAAGGTAATAGCACATGACTTTACGGATGTAAGGCATTGAACCGAAAGTAGATTACAATAGAGATTCTGAACAAACATAACATCATGTAAAACAAAATTAGATAAAAAGAAACACTTCGACTTGATTAGCAATAATCAAAGAACCGCATTTTAATAGTGCAAGGTGAAACGGTTTTAACATTTTTTAATAAAGAAAATGTGCCCGTCATATGAAATGACGCACCGCTATCAAGTATCCACAAGGAAGAAATGTTATGAGTATCCTTGGATCCGGAAATGGATAAGATTGGAACATTTGATAAAGAGATGACCATTGATCATTGGTTATAGTGGGTCCAAGTAGTACGATCAACACTATCAAGTGAAAGGTTTGTGGCTGGAATTGCATTAACAACAGCAGCATGAGATGCATGACCACTCATTTTTTACCAGCAGTAGGGGAAGCACCAACAGTGGTCATCGGAGTAGACGCCGAGATGGTGGAGCGCCGGTAGCCGGGTCTGCAACGCCCCTTCCATTGTTCCACCACTTCGGGTATCCAATAATTTTAAAGCACGAAGATATATCGTGTCCAGAACGTTCGCAATGAGAGCAAACAATGGATCGAGATGGTCGAGAAGATCGACCTCCATGAGATGCAGCAAGAGCAAACGAGTCAGTTTTAGGGATTCGATCTTTAGACATAACGCGTACGTGTTCTTCCTGAACGGTAAGGAATAGATTTTGTTGAGACTGAGAAGAGGTTCTTGAGCTATAAGTGAATCGACGAGAGTAGAGTAATGACTATCATCAAGTCCAATGAGGAATTGATGAGAGCGTTCCAATTCTTTGTTAGTTTCTGTAAGAGCCTTGATCTTAGGAGCTATTTTTGGCCTTAGCTGCCCCTGCGGGTTTGTAGAGCCTCCCCTGCGGCTGAGCCCATGATCCGCCTCTGCGGCCAAGGAATCCGCCCCTGCGGTTTGCTGCGGCTGTAGCCGACTTTGTTGACTCTTGACCGTGCTTTACTCTTCTTGCCTCTTAACCTTTCCTTACCTTAGGATGAAGGGTTTCTTCATTCTTCATCTCCCCAGCTGCCTTCACGTCCTTCTTCCTCCTCCTTTCTCCTTTGATCTCTTCTTGAGTGTTTCTTTGAGTTTTGTCAAGGAAGTTGTGTGGTCTTGTTGTTGATGTTATTGAGTGTTGTGGCTGAGATTGGGAGCAAGCTGAAGGAGTTGTGTTGATCTTTCCCTGCTGCCTAGGACCACAACAGTGGTAAGTTTCTTCTTTCTTCTTTCTTCTTCGATTCCATTCCATATTCCTTAGCTTAGGATTAGATGTTTTGGGTTTGTATTAATGTTGGAATGTGTATATATATGTATATGTATGGCTGATTGTTGATGAAGAAGTGATTTGATCACGTGAAGAGTGAAAGAGAAGTCGGGACTCTACGTTCTGCAGAGTCGCCCCCCCGCGCCTAGAAGCCACCGCCCCTGCGGGAACCTTGTCACCGCACCCGCGCCCGGAAGCTGCCGCCCCCGCGGCCACGGTCCAGCGACTGCGCCGTGCCTGCGTTGCCTACGGCCACTGTCACCGCTCCTGCGGCCGAGCATTGTCGCGCCTGCGGTTGCCTTGCTTCGCCCCTGCGTCCCTCTTGTCACGGCAGGTGCGTCTTGTTCCGGATCTACCTAGAGTAGTGTAGATCCTTTCCTTTCCTAGTATGAGCGGGTTAGTAGCATGCTAGGTATGTGTGTGAGGATAAAATGATGATGAGTATGATATCGTTATATGCCGGTTAGGGCTTTGAGGTTATAAGTTGCATACGATCCTTATGGATCCCTTGGGGTCAAGGTGTGACCCTTTGATGGATAGGAGTTGATATCTTGTTTTATGCCTTGTTATTAGGCAGTGTTGTTCTCCAAAGTTGGAGCTGATCGCGTTGAGACTACTTCTGAGTTTGAGGTAAGTCCATAGGACTTACTTAGATACCATCCTTATATTGGATGTATGCATGAGTGGTGTGTGAGATATGTTTGATAGCATGCGTAGTGATGGTTACGGACCTATGGTTTAGTGACTGCCCATTGTAGGGCCATGACAACTTGTCCTTTCATCCCGCTGGTAGTCTGGAGGTTCTCTGTGGGCAGGCAAACTTGGATTGTGGGGCGGGCTTTCTCCACTCCCATAGGGTATAAGGGGAACGTGACCGTATCACCACTCCAGCTGGTACCATTCCCCAGAGGCGAGGATTATATATTGCTCGTGTCACATATGTTCATATACATTTATTTATACGATTTGAGTGTTGGACTATATAAAGATAATTAACCGGATAAATGTGTGACAAATGTTTATATGTTACGATTCCTAAAGTGTGTTTGTGTCTTGCATCTCTATATATATATGTGTATGGTTAGCTAACAGTTTTATACCGTGTTGTAGATCCTTTGCAGGTTAGGAGAGCTGTAGAGTGATCCAGAGTGGGTGATCCGCTGAGGGCTCCGTACACTGGTTTATGCGAGGGTTATGGGTTTTTGTATGTAAATATTATACTATTGGTTGTACTCAGTGGTTTTTATGTAAACCTTTGATATGTATATATACAGTTTGATGCTTTGGTTTAATTATATGTGCCTTGTTGTAAGATCCAATGAACTTGTTGTAGGCTAGGGTCAGGATCCATTGTGAGATCCTAGCCTAGTAGCACCTCGAGTCCTACGGATTTTGGGGTGTTACAAAGTTGTATTAGGTCAGGTTGACAACAATGGCACTTGCAATCTGCGATAAAGGTCGAATAGATAAATAAGCAGAACCGAAAGGGGTCTGACTTTTCAAAAGGTTTTGGTTTGAAATGAGTACAAATGTTTTGGATATCGTGTACGTGAGCCATCACCCCTTTTGAAGATCTCGACAGTATAGATATATATAGATATTATGATGTGATTGATTTGATATATATCGATACATATGACATATATACATAGCCTTATAGGTTGGGTGTATTTACCTGCAGATGGCTCAGACTAGAGCTGTATCCGCAGATGGACGAGGTAGGGATAGATCCCCTCTTCCTCCTAGTAGAGGTTGGACAAAGTCAGATTCCCGTTGTTGATCCACCTGCAGCGGGAGGAGGTTCATGAGTTTGCTGCTGAGAGTGTTGTTCCTGAGACTGGAACGGTATAGCTGGGAGACATATACCACAACGAGTCCAGTCTGATGACTCGGGTTATGTCATTATGAGGGGACAGATTTCCGGCGCATACATCAGACAAGTGGAGGAGGCTACCAGAGCAGGTAGATGTACCCCGGATCTGCCAGCACATGGGGAATCGTTTGAAGGACTTCATAGAATTACTCAGTGCAGTTATACCGGCACGTGCTGCTGAGATTACTCAAAGTTCTAGAGGAGCATAGAAGGTCTAGGAAGAACAGAGAACTGGGCAAACTAGTGGTGGCTTGTGGAGTTGCTAGTTCAAGGCAAGGTCAGGGACGACAATGTTAGCAACTGTGGTAGTTATGGACATATACGACTAGCGTGTCCGAAGCAGATAGTAATTTGTTTAGTTGTGCAGACCAGGTCATAAACATATTTTTTGTAAACGGGGCAGGAGCTTCATTAAAGCAGAGTCTTCTCCTGCTAGTGCAATAGGAGGTGAGGAGACTACCTCCGCAGCAGACACGGGGACAGCAGAGAGTCCTAGATGTCCTACTGCTCTGAGATTGCTCTGAGCGCGAGTAGAGGCAGAGGTCGTGGTGGGGAGTAGCACGGACACCAAAGGACCACAAGGGTCGAGTTTTTGAGCTGAGGAGTGCAGAGGAGCCAACTACACCGACTGCTACAGGTACCATTCTGATCATGTTTACCTGTTATAGTTTTATTTAATATGGGAGCTATGTCTCATTTGTATCCGATGTATATGTTGAGTATTTGAGTTTTAGTTATGACAAGAGGATACCTTTAGTAAGGGTGACTTGATGGTAGTAAGGTCAGAGGTACCCATGAGATCCGTGATTTGTCCATTTCTTAGGGACCTGTGCTAGCACATGTTGACTTCTTTGTCATGCCATTAGTGCATGAAGAAGTCATTCTAGGTATGAATTGGATGGATAGACATTCTGCAGTCTTAGATGTAGGTAGGAGGACTGTTACCCTCTCTACCGAGTTAGGTCAGATAAAAGTTTTTCAAGGTTGGGATCTTGGGAAGTCAGGCATGGTTATCAATGCGATACGGGCAGCGAGATTGCTTATATCGGGTTGTGAGGCCTTCTAGTGTTATGCCATGAAGGAGGGGGAAAGTCCAGCATTAGAGGATATTCTAGTAGTCTGTGAGTTTACAGATGTATTTGTTGAGCCATCCAGTTTACCGCTTTAGAGGAGTGTGGACTTTGGTTTTGAGTTAGAGCCTGGTATGATGCAGGAGCATCTCACAGCATGACCTCACCCCCATGCATCGAGGACTACACAAGCAAGAGGCAACGAGTTGTTACCAAGGAAGACCGAGACGATCACGAGTTGGACGTGGAGAGAGTGACTAAAAGAAGATGCCGAGATGAAGACCGAGATGGGGAGAGGAGCAGCCGAGATTATGACCGAGACGTGGGAGAGAAGAGGGGCCATGATCCACTTGATCCATATGAAGAAGAGGTCCGTCGGGCTGCATTTGAAGGAAGAAGATTTCGGGCTAATTTAAGTGGTTAAATTAGGCCCAACTTGCTTATTGTTTTAAAACCCATTATTGGACATCTTTTAAATAAAAGATGGGCTTGCTTTTAATTATTTATTTTGGGCTTTTTAAAGACTTGTTAGTTTAGCCCACTAGTTATTTTATTTCTCTTTTATTATTTGATCTTATCTCTTGGAGATTTGATCTTATCTTTTAAGCTAGAATGGGCTCGATCTTGGATTAAGCCCATAGCCTGTAGGAAACCCTAGAGGACGTCCAACATGCCTATATAAGGCCTTCTAGGACGTCATTCTTGCTTACCTTTGAATGAATTAAACACAAGTACTTTCGAGTATTGTTTCTCTTCTATCCCATATTCTTCTCGTGGAAATGAGACACCTTACTGTGTGAGCGGAATCCGTTTGCCCAGCAACTTTCCCCTCTGTGTGAGATTATAGCGGAAGGGTTTCTTCAAGTCATTCCAAGTTGTGTGTTAGGGCCTTAGTTTCCCTATCGTGCTCTTGGTTGCCTTGGGGACAATCGCTTTCCCCTCTGTGTGAGATTATAGCGGAAGGGTTTCTTCAAGTCATTCCAAGTTGTGTGTTAGGGCCTTAGTTTCCCTATCGTGCTCTTGGTTGCCTTAAGGGTTCAACCAGATCTATCCATCTATCGATCCTTCACAATCATTGGATCATTCCTCCATCTTTTTATTTTCAAGTTTCCACCTTTTATCTATTTTCTTCATTGCGAGTCTTGGTGTTGAAAGATCGGGCCAATTGACGGCTAACCCCGTATCATGGTACGAGACCGATCTCGAAGGCCCATACCGTATGGCGCCTGTCGAGATATTGGAGCTGTAGAAGCAACTCGAAGAGTTGGCTGAGAAGGGCTTTATCCGCCCTAGCGTATCCCCATGGGGAGCACATGTCCTCTTCGTACGGAAGGACGGATCGTTGAGACTGTGTATTGATTTCAGAGAGCTGAACAAGGTGACCATCAAGAACAAGTATCCATTGCCTCGTATTGATGACTTGTTAGATCAGCTTCAGGGAGCGACATTATTTTTCAGAATTGACCTGCGTTCAGGGTATCACCAGCTGAGGGTGAGAGAGCAAGATGTGCACATGACAGATTTTCGGACTAGATATGGACACTACGAGTTTGTAGTAATGCCATTTGGGCTTAAGAATGCCCCAACTGTTTTTATGGAGTTGATGAACAATATATCCATCGACTTGCTGGATCAGTTTGTGGTGGTCTTCATAGATGACATTCTAGTATATTCTCGTAGCAGAGAGGAGCATGCAGGACAACTGAGGACTGTGTTACAGGTTCTACGGGATAGAGAACTTTATGCTAAGTTCTCTAAGTGTGAGTTCTGGATGCCAGAGGTAGCATTTCTGGGTCATGTTATATCTGCTGAAGGGATCAAGGTGGATCCGGCAAAGATCGAGGCAGTAGCAGCTTGGACGACACCGACGAACGTCAAGGAAGTACGTACCTTTCTTGGCCTAGCCGGTTATTACCGATGCTTTGTGGAGGGATTTTCTGTGATTGCCCGTCCACTGACGAGTCTGCTGAGGAAGACTACTAGATTCGTATGGTCTGATCAATGTATGTAGAGTTTTGAGGAGCTGAAGAGACGACTGACTTCTGCTCCTATTTTGGCACAGCCAAAGGGTACAGAGGATTTTGTGGTTTACAGTGATGCATCCAAGCTAGGTTTGGGATGTGTATTGATGCAGCGAGGCAGAGTGATTGCATATGCGTCTAAACAGCTGAAGACGTATGAGGAGAACTACCCGACTCACGATCTGGAGTTGGCAGCGGTAGTTCATGCATTAAAGATCTGGAGACATTACCTGTATGGTGCTACATGCCAGATCTTCACAGACCATAAGAGTCTGAAGTATATTTTCACGCAGTGGGAATTGAATAACCGCGAGCGTAGGTGGCTTGAGCTGATCAAGGACTTTGATTTGGAGATTCTGTATCATCTAGGGAAGGCGAACGTTGTCGCTAACGCCCTGAGCAGGAAGACGCCTCGAGAGCAGGTGATTGCGAGGCTAACAGTTCAGCATCAGTTACAGAGAGACCTGATCTGGTTAGAGTTGGACATCCAATTTCCTGATGAGGATGCCCAACTGCGTACCTTAGAGGTTCTTCCTGATCTGCTGGGTGAGATCCAACAGAAGAAGGAGACCTGCCCGACACGGATGAGGATCCGAGAGAGGATGTCTAGGGATGAGGCACCACAATTCCTGCTAGGAGCAAATGGAGTATTGAGGCGCCGCGGTCGCGTCTGTGTACCCGCTGATGCGGATCTACGCCAGTGGATTTTACAGGAGGCTCATTGTACGCCTTATTCAGTGCAACCAGGTACGAGTAAGATGTAACCAGGACTTGAGACGTTTATATTGGTGGGGAGGGCTGAAGCCCGATGTAGTCAGATTTGTGGCACAGTGTGCGGCCTGTCAGTAGGTCAAGATAGAGCATTGCAGACCTGGAGGTGAACTCCATCCACTTCCTGTTCCACAAAGGAAGTGGGAGGATGTCACCATGGATTTTGTGACTGGACTGAGATTGAGCAGGAGTTTTGATGTCATCCGGGTTATAATGGATAGACTGACGAAGACGGCACATTTTATCCCTATTCGGAAAACGTGACCAGTGAGCAGATTAGCAGAGAAGTACACTAGGCAGATAGTGAGACTTCATGGTGTACCGAGGACGATCGTCTCAGACAGAGATGGACGATTTACCTCGATGTTCTGACAACAGATTCAGACTGCCCTGGGGACGAGTTTGCACTTCACGGCTGCGTTCCATCCTTAGACAGATGGTCAGTTTGAGAGGACCATTCAGACCCTGGAGGATATGTTGCGAGCTTGTGTGTTGGATTGGGGACAAGTGTGGACGGATCATCTCCCACTAGTTGAGTTCTCATACAACAACAGCTGGCATGCATCTATTGAGATGGCCCCATATGAGGCACTGTATGGGTAAAAATGTCGTACTCCGTTATGTTGGGATGAGTAGAGCAGTGTTAGTGGTTTGACACCTGATCAGATTCAGGATGATGTTGCTCGAGTCGCACTTATTAGAGAGAGGATGCTGACTGCGTAGAGCCGTCAGAAGTCTTATGCAGATAGGAGGCGTAGACCTCTAAAGTTCAGAGTAGGAGCCCATGTGTTGTTGAGGGTGTCTCCGACACGAGGTGTTAGACGTTTTGACATTAAGGGAAAGTTGAGCCCCGATATGTCGGAATGTTCGAAATTCTGGATCGGGTTGGAAGCGCAGCATACAGATTAGCTTTGCCTCCGAGATTAGAGGATGTTCACCCTGTGTTTCACGTGTCTCAGTTAAGGGAGTACATACCAGATCCGAGACACATCGTGAGTTATGATGATTTGGCGGTCGAGCCGGACCACACCATTTTTGAGCATCCGATTGTAGTTCTAGAACGAGGTATGAGACGTCTGCGGTCGAAGGACATTCCTATGCTAAGGATACAATGGTCGAGACGAGGACCTGATGAGGCTCCATGAGAGACTGAGAATAGTATTCAGATGAACTATCTAGAGTTTTATGCCGAGATAGATGTACCAGTAGGATCGACGAGTAGATCTGATACGGGAAAATTCCGTATTCTTCTCGATCTAGACAAAGAGGCTTCAAATCACACAAATGGATACAACTAACGTTAGATAATGAAGTGGGACACGAAACAAAAGATGGAAAAACTGAAAATAAAGATGGAATGAAGGATAGAAAGAAGAACCGAATGGAACAACGGAAAAACCCTTGATCTCGGGATCAAGAACTGATTTGAATGACCAAACAACCCTACTTGTACAACGACACACACACGGCCAATTAGATGCCGATAGCACGACGAGGAGGCTCGTGAATGCACTTGAAGCACCGAATTCCCAAGGGAGATTGACACAATCAAGAAACAACCAAGCTAATCGGATTCAACGCTCTACCAAAACTCTCTTTGGTATTTTGAGAAAACCATACGGTGTTTATTTTCAACAAAGGATTTTCTAATAAAACTAATGATAGTCATCCATCTAAATAAATAATCTAAAAAAGAACAAAATATAAAAGCCCAATGGTCTAGCCTAAAAAAACAAATGAGAGGTCCAAATAAAACAACAATTGTAGACATAAAACTAATCCAAGTTAATTAAAACTAGTACGAGCTGCTGCCGATCATCATGATTTCCCCTTCAACCTACGAAAGTGTTGGCTCGTATTATCCTGCATCAGTCTCCCTTTCTTGAAAAGGATTCGTCCTCGAATCCTCATGCACCTTCCTCAAATGCTCCCAAACAAGGTTTTCGGGTTCAAATGACACCAGCATGTGCTTCCTGTTGGTCTTGGCTTCTAGCTTTTCAATCATGGGAAATTTGGGATGAGATGCCTTACGTTGAATGTAAATGAAATAAACAATCAACTAACAAACTAAGTATTCTCTTTCTTTTTTCTTTTTTTTCAAGTGTTGTCTCTTTTTTTTTTTTTGGATAACAATGCTGACAAATACAAGTTAAATGAAGAGGGTAACTAACTAGAAGTAGTCTCTTGTTGTTGCTACAATTTAGGAACTTTTTGAGGTCGAGTGTGATGCTTCGGGTATTGGCATTGGAGGAGTACTCATGCAAGAGGGTAAGCCACTAGCCTTCTTTAGTGAGAAATTAAAGGGAGCATGTTTAAACTACTCGACCTATGATAAAGAATTTTATGCATTGTTTAGAGTATTAAAAACATGGCAACATTATTTATGGCCTAGTGAATTTGTCCTACGTACCGATCATGAGTCCTTAAGACATTTTAGGAGTCAAGATAAGTTAGATATGAGACATGGTAGATCGATGGAGTTTATAGAAACTTTTCCTTATATCATAAAGTATAAAAAGGGCAAGGATAATGTTGTAGCGGATGCTCTCTCTAGGAGACACTCTTTAATCACAAATATGGATTCTAAGGTCTTAGGTTTCTATTATATTAAGGATCTATATGTTGATGATTCTGATTTTGGAGACATATTTAAGCAATGTGCATCTAGAGGAGCCTTTGATAAGTATTACTTGTTTGAGGATTTTCTATTTAGAGTTGATAAAGTGTGCATTCCTAAGTGTTCCCTTAGACTATTACTTGTTGAGGAAGCCCATATGGGAGGATTAATGGGGCATTTTGGGAGAGATAAGACTTATCATATGCTGCATTCACATTTTTATTGGCCTTATATGCTTAGAGATGTAAAGAATTTGCTTAAGAGATGTCTTGTGTGTTTAAAGGCTAAGGCTAGATTGAAACCTCATGGATTGTATACGCCCTTACCCACACCTAAGTCACCTTGGGAGGATATTAGTATGGACTTCATTGTTGGGTTACCTAGGACGAAGAAGGGGAGAGATTCGATTTTTGTGGTGGTAGATCGATTTTCTAAAATGGCCCATTTTATTGCTTGCCATAAGACTGATGATGCTTATAATGTAGCTAACTTGTTCTTTAGGGAAATTGTTAGATTGCATGGAGTACCTAGGAGTATAGTGAGTGATAGGGATGTTAAGTTTCTTAGTTTCTTTTGGAAGACTCTTTGGGGTAAACTAGGGACGAAGTTGCTGTTTTCGACTTCTAGTCATCCTCAAACGGATGGTCAAACCGAAGTAATAAATAAGACGTTAACAACCATTCTGAGGGCTGTTTTAAAAGATAATTTGATAGCATGGGAAGATGTCTTGCCTCATGTAGAATTTGCATATAATCGTACATTACATTCTTCTACTAACCTAACTCCTTTTGAGTGTGTCTATGGGTTGAATCCTTTGACCCCTTTTGATCTTATACCGTTGCCCGTAGAGGAGCGAGTAGATTTTAATGCAGAAAAACAGGTGGAGATCATCAAGGAAATGCATGAAAGGACACGCAAAAGGCTAGAGGAGAAGGGGAGGCAAGTGGCGGCCTAGGCTAATAGGAACCGCAAGCAAGTGTTGTTCGAACCAGGAGACCTCGTATGGCTGCATTTGAGGAAGGATAGGTTCCCGGAAAGGCGCAAGTCCAAGTTATCACCTAGGGGAGACGGACTATTCAAAGTACTACGTAAGGTTGGCAACAACGCTTATGTACTAGAGCTCCCGGAGGACTATGGAGTGAGTCCTACTTTCAACGTAGGAGATCTAAGTCCCTTTGAGTCAAGTGATGCGGATGGTGATGATTCGAGGACGAATCCTTCCCAAGAAGGGGAGTATGATGCGAGACCATCACCAACAGTCCCTACTAGTCCTACAATGCAAGGGCCAATCACTAGATCAAGGGAAGAACAATTCAAGAGGAGGTGTCCAACTTGTTGGTGTCTTTAGCTCCTAAGGAGACCATTGATGATCTATCGCTGATTAAGGCTTCCTTAGTCACGTTAATGACGATTCCCGACGACTTGGACGTGGAAGGGAGACCATGCACACGTTATTTGGAGCCATGCAAGAGCAAGGAAGAGACACTTGTCCCGGAATTGCAAGAAATGGAAGATTGAGGCTTTTGGAGCTTCTATTGTATTTTATATCATCTTTTCGTATAAAATACAAGACTTTTTATAACCTTTAGGCTCAAAACATTTTAAGGGTTATTTTAATTTGTTTTAGTTTGTTTTATTTGTTTTATTGTCTTTTTTGACAAATGTTATTCCTTTTTTTTAGATAGGAGGCTTTCTAGGCATATAAAAAGCCTCCCTTAGCTTCTTTCCTGATAAGATAGATTTTAGCCAATTGATAAACCGTCTCTTTGAGAGCTTTGTTCCTATTCAGAAAATTCAATCAATAAAGTGAGCCATTGATTGAATCGTTGTGAATCCCTGCTAGATTGTTCTTGTGTGTGTTAATCTCTTTAGAGATTGGTGCTACTAGTCAATACTAGGGGGTGAGATGTAAGAGCCTTGATCTTAAGAGCTATTTTTGGCCTTAGCCGCCCCTACGGCTGAGCCCATGATCCGCCCCTGCGGCCAAGGAATTCGCCCCTGCGGCCAAGGAATTCGCCCCTGCGGTTTCCTGCGGCTGCAACTGACTTTGTTGACTCTTGACGCGTGCTTTACTCTTCTTGCCTCTTAACCTTTCCTTACCTTAGGATGAAGGGTTTCTTCATTCTTCATCTCCCCAGCTGCCTTCACGTCCTTCTTCCTCCTCCCTTCTCCTTTGATCTCTTCTTGAGCGTTTCTTTGGGTTTTGGCAAGGAAGTTGTGTGGTCTTGTTGTTGATGTTGTTGAGTGTTGTGACTGAGTATGGGAGCCAGCTGAAGGAGTTGTGTTGATCTTTCCTTGCTGCCTAGGACCACAACAGTGGTAAGTTTCTTCTTTCTTCTTTCTTCTTCTTTGATTCCATTCCTTCTTCCTTAGCTTAGGATTAGATGTTTTAGGTGTGTATTAATGTTGGAATGTGTATATATATGTATATGTATGGCTGATTGTTGATGAAGACGTGATTTGATCACGTGAAGAGTGAAAGAGAAGTCGGGACTCTATGTTCTGCAGAGTCGCCGCCCCCGCCCCTGCGGGAACCTTGTCACCGCACCCGCGCCCGGAAGCTGCCGCCCCCGCGGCATCGGTCCCAACGCCTGCGCCCGTGCCTGCGTTTTCCTGCGGCCACTGTCACCGCTCCTGCGGCTGAGCATTGCCGCGCCTGCGGTTGCCTTGCTTCGCCCCTGCGTCCCTCTTGTGACGCAGGTGCGTCTTGTTCCGGTTCTACCTAGAGTAGTGTAGATCCTTTCCTTTCCTAGTATGAGTGGTGATACGGGGTTAGCCGTCAGTTGGCCCGATCTTTCAACACCAAGACTCGCAATGAAGAAAATGGATAAAAGGTGGAAACTTGAAAATAAAAAGATGGAGGAATGATCTAATGATGGTGAAGGATCGATAGATGGATAGATCTGGTTGAACCCTTAAGGCAACCAAGAGCACGATAGGGAAACTAAGGCCCTAACACACAACTTGGAATGACTTGAAGAAGCCCTTCCGCTATAATCTCACACAGAGGGGAAAGCGATTGTCCCCAAAGCACGAGAAGTCACCCGGAGATGATTGAGAGCACCAACTTGCCAATCCAAGTGACACAACTCAAAACAGCACCAAAGTTGCTGGCAAACGAATTCCGCTCACACGGTAAGTTGTCTTGATTCAATGAGAAGAATATGGGATAGAAGAGAAACAATACTTCAAAAGTATTAGGGTTTAATTCATTCAATGGTGCCTCAAAAGAGACGTCCTAGAAGGCCTTATATAGGCATGTTGTATGTCCTCTAGGGTTTCCTACGGGCTATGGGCTTGATCCAAGATCGAGCCCATTCTAGCTTAAAAGATAAGATCAAATCTCAGACAAAGTGAAAAGAAAGAAGAAAAAGACAATCTTTTTGGACCATGTTTCTTTTATTGGATCACTTTTTAGTATTCATTGGCATGGAAAGGAATTTTGGACATGTAAGAAGATAAAGAGCATAGAAATCAACAAGCAAGAATATATGCTAACTAATCAATCATAAAATCTACAGTCAAGAATCCTTAATCAATTTTAATCCAATGACTCGGCGAGTATTTTTCGGTTTTATATGATGCTTGCATATGACTTGTATTGTGTTTCTATATGATGCAAAAAGTAGCGAAAGACTCACACAATTTTAAGTACACTTAGGCATGATCGGGTCTTATATAATTCATTTCTCCTTGGACTTTGCCTAACAAATAAAAACCGTCATGCTTCTTTTTGGCATGTTAATACATTCACTTGCATTCATACATTGATGTGCAATACTTTGCCTCATTGGTATAAAAAAAATACAATGAAATACAAGGAACCAACATATTTTTTCCATGTTGCTTGCCAAGTGGCATTATTGAACTTTTTGTGGTGCTTTTTCTTTGGCTTTTTCTTGCCTTTTTATTTCATATGTCTTTTGTCTTACGGGATAGTATTTTTCACTCAAGTGAGTGTCAACTATTGTAAGCTTCCCTAGGCGAAGCAATTGAGAGTTCCTAACCAATACACACTATCATGAACATAAACAAGTACTTACTTTAGGTCAAATTTATTTTTCATAAGATTCACTAAGTGATACATTAACCAATAGGAATCATAAAAGTTCAACTAAATTCTTCAATCATATACATTTTATGTACTAAATAATTAACATGCTTCTATCATGTTAACTCTATACAACTTATAATCACACAAATCCTTAAATTTTTACCATGGTTTGGAAAAATATCTCATCACTAAAATCATTTCCAATGTCATAAGAAAACACACAAAAACTTTCAATTTTTCGATTTTGTTTATGAATTTTTAAACTTTTCAAATGTTTTTGGATTTTCTCAAAAGTTTTCAAATAACAAAAAAAAATGAAAACTAAACAACGAAAATGAAATGCTAAAAAAAGTTTAAACATGAAAAAAATTTAAACATGCAACACACACATATACAAATGATTTGTTAGACAACATACCGCATACTTAAACTTTGAATTGTCCTCAATTGCAAAACTAAAAGTTAGAGATCGGAGTTGACTCACAAAGATGCAAGGTGTCTCTTCACGGGGCTTAGGTGAAGCCTATATCAATGGGGAGTCGTTTCCCCATTCCTTCCATTTTCTCCTTAGTTCCTCAAGCTCGTCATGGATGCTCTCTTGCTTGTTCTTCAGCTCCTTCATGTGCTTGGACGTCTTTTTCTTCCTCTTCCAACCCTTGTCCCTCCATTCATGGTGGCTCCTCATATCCTCCTCCGTGTAGGCATATTGCCTTTTCATATGAGCTATGAAATCTCCTTCATCGGAGCTAGAATCCGATATTTGAGCGTGGGTATGGGCTTGCGGCGGCTCACCTCCTGATGCAGGAGCATCTTATGCACCATCTACCACCAAACCCATCACAAGAGCTCAAGCCAAACGAATAGGAGAACAACTTGGGAAAGATATGCAAGAATTGGAGAATTGCTTTATCAAGACAGGAGCATTAGAAGAGAGCTCGAAGTTGGTAATACACGTCCAACCCAAGAAAAGACAGGAGGACGGCCCAGACATTCCAAAAAGGGCCAAAATCAATGTGTTGGAAGAAGAGAAGAAAGTGAAGAGTTTTGGGCTAATTTAGGTGGCTAAAATAGGCCCAACTTGCTTATTATTTTAAAGCCCATTCTTGGACATCTTTTGAATAAAAGATGGGCTTGTTTTTAATTAGTTTATTTTATTTTATTTCTTTAGGTGATCTTATCTCTTAAAGATTTGATCTTATCTCTTTAGTTAGATTGGGCTCGATCTTGGATCAAGTCCGTAGCACATAGAAACCCTAGGAGGACGTCCAACATGCCTATATAAGGCTTAGGGTAGGCGTCTCTCCCACTTAGCTTTGAATGAATTAAACAAAAGTACATTCGAGTATTGTTTCTCTTCTATCCCATATTCTTCTCGTGGAATCGAGACATCAATAGTGGAATCCGTTCGCCCAACAACTTTGGCGTTGTTTTGAGTTGTGTCACTTGGATTGGCAAGTTGGTGCTCTCATCATCTCCGGGTGACTTCTCGTGCTCTGGGAACAATCGGTTTTCCCTTTGTGTGAGATTATAGCGGAAGGGCTTCTTCAAGTCATTCCAAGTTGTGTGTTAGGGCCTTTGTTTCCCTATCGTGCTCTTGGTTGCCTTAAGGGTTTGACCAGATCTATCCATCTATCGATTCTTCAAAATCATTGGATCATTCTTCCATTTTTATTTCAAGTTTTCATCTTTTTATGCATTTTCTTCATTTCGAGTCTTGGTGTTGAAAGATCGGGCCAACTAACGGCTAACCCCGTATCAAATTGGTACTAGAGCTTCTGGTTCATCTTTCTCACATCTTATATAAAACACAAAAAAAATTTCAAGCTTTCAAGATCCGTCAAGGAAGTTCTACACAAAAAGAGTCACCGGAGCAGAATCCGTAACGGTTAGTTTCTACCATTCTCGTTATTTTTCTGCGATTTTCAATTCCGCATTCAATTACTTGAAAAGAAGGATTTTTGTGGCCTATTGTTGATTTTAATACATATTTTTGCCTAAGATTTGATCTTTTCTCGTTTTGATCGGAATCTCACCCGTCACCACCATAAAAACGCCCCCGCCGCCCTCTTCCCGCCGCTTCGCTGGCCGCCGCCCTACCCTACCCAGCTGCCGCTCGGCTAGCCGCCACCCTACCCCAGCCGTTGATCTCGGCCGCTCCAGCCCTCGGTTTCCGCCGAAACCCGCAACCCATACCGGCCGAGATTCGTTCTCCGCGCCACAGCCGTCGCCTCCGGCGTCGCTAAACCCTAACCCTAGTCATTGGGCCTTGTCAAACCGGCCCAATCCGACCTATCTCGGCCCATTAACCGAGATCCAAAAAAAAAAAAATTTAAACCGAACCGAAGAGGTTCGGCCGCCAGTCCTCCACCGCCGCTGCTCTGCTGCTCCGCTGCCGCCCGCCGCCGCCCTTGGTTAGTGTCGCAAGTCCATAGTTAAAAAAAAAAAGAACAGGGCCAAAGGCCGTACAAAAAAAAAGACGTTACTTGCGAGCTAAGTCATTCAGTTTTCGCGGTTGAGCATCTTGATCGAGTTTTGTTTTGGCAGGCGTCCCCTTTGAGCGTGATTGATATATATTTGCTTCCCTGAGAGCTCCCTATATTGCTGCAGGGCAACCCTAAAGTGCATTCCTTCCTTTTTCCCCTTTTCCCTTTTTCCTTTTATCTTTTCCCTTGTCTCTGATGCAGGAGCATCCCTTAGCTCGACTTCATTCCCTTACACTAACGGGCCTAGTAGCAAGAGGAGACGAGTTACCCATGGAGACGATCTCGACCGAGATGTGGAGAGAGAGCTCGACCGAGATGTGGAGAGAAAGCTCGACCGAGATGTGGAGAGAGACGGCCGAGATCCACTTGATCCGTATGAAGACAAAGCATGTCGGGCTGCATCGGAAGAAAGGAGAATTCGGGCTAATTTAAGTGGCTAAATTAGGCCCAGCTTGCTTCTTATTTTAAAGCCCATTCTTGGACATCTTTTAAATAAAAGATGGGCTTGTTTTTAATTATTTGTTTTGGGCTTTTAACACTTGTTAGCTTAGCCCACTAGTTTATTTTATTTCTCTTTAACTTTGATCTTATCTCTTGGAGATTTGATCTTATCTCTTTAGCTAGATTGGGCTCGATCTTGGATCAAGCCTGTAGCCCCTAGAAACCCTAGGGAGGACGTCCAGCATGCCTATGCCATATTCTTTACCTTTGATTGAAATTAAACACAAGTACTTTCGAGTATTGTTTCCCTTCGATCCCATATTCTTCTCGTGGAATCGAGACAACTTACTGTGTGAGCGGAATCCGTTTGCCCAACAACTTTGGCGCTGTTTTGAGTTGTGTCACTTGGATTGGCAAGTTGGTGCTCTCAATCATCTCCGGGTGACTTCTCGTGCTTTGGGGACAATCGTTTTCCCCTCTGTGTGAGATTATAGCGGAAGGGGCTTCTTCAAGTCATTCCAAGTTGTGTGTTAGGGCCTTAGTTTCCCTATCGTGCTCTTGGTTGCCTTAAGGGTTCAACCAGATCTATCCATCTATCGATCCTTCACAATCATTGGATCATTCCTCCATCTTTTTATTTCAAGTTTCCATCTTATATCTATTTTCTTCATTACGAGTCTTGGTGTTGAAAGATCGGGCCAACTGACGGCTAACCCCGTACCAAATTGGTACTAGAGCTTCAGGTTCATCAACACCTTCTCACACGTCCCATATAAAACACAAAAAAAAATTCGAGCTTTCAAGACCCGTCAAGGAAGTTCTACACAAAAAGAGTCACCGGAGCAGGATCCGTAACGGTTAGTTCTACTATTCTCGTTATTTTTCTGCAATTTTAAATTCCGCATTCAATTTTTTGAAAAGAAGGATTTTTGTGGCCTATTGTTGTTTAGAATACATATTTTTGCCTACGATTCGATCTTTTCTCGTTTTGATCCGAATCTCTCCCATCTACCATCACAAAACGCCCTGCGCCCTTCCCGCTGTCTTTTCGGCCGCCGCCGTACCCAGCCGCTGCTCGCCGGCCTTCGCCCTACCCAGCCGCCGCTCCCTCGGCCATCGCCCTACCCCAGCCGCCGATCTCGGCCGCCCCAACCTCGGTTTCGGCCGAAACCGCACCTCCATCCCGTCCGAGCTTTACTCGCCGCGCCGCAGCCGTCACCCCCTCGAAACCCTACCCGAAACCCTAGCCGTCGCCTCCGGCGTCGCTAAACCCTAACCCTAGTCGTCGGGCCTCGTCAAACCGGCCCAACCCGACCTATCTCGGCCCATCAACCGAGATCCACACAAAAAAACTGAACCGGTTCAGCCGGTCCAGCCGTCACTGCCCCGCCGCCGGACCACCGCCGCTGCTCCGCCGCCGCCGCCCGTTGTTAGTCTCGCAAGTGCTTAGTTAAAAAAAAAAGAAGAAGGCCAAAGCACGTACAAAAAAAAAAGAAGAAGGCCAAAGGCCGCACAAAAAAAAAAGAAAAAAAGAAAAAAGAAAAGACGTTACTTGCGAGCTAAGTTATTCAGTATCCGCGGTTGTGCATCTTGTGCAAGTTTTGTTTTGGCATGCGTCCCTTTTGAGCGTGATTGATATATATTTGCTTCCCTGGGCTCCCTACATCGCTGTAGGGCAACCATAAATTGCACTTCTTCCCTTTTTCCCTTTCTCTTTTTTCCTTTTATCTTTTCCCTTGTTTCCTTTTTGCCTTCCCTTTCCTTGTTATTTTGTTTCTTTTTTTCTTTATTACCTTTTTCTATTTTAATTCCCTTTTTCCTTTTTGTATTTTAATTTTCAAAAAGCCGCAAATTATCTTTTCTATTTTGAGATTATTGATTTGTTGGTTGAGAATATTGCCGGCGAGTTTAGTTTTGCTTTTCTTGCTAGCACCACACAAAAAGACCTTTTCCCTTTGAGATCTGGTTTGTTCACCTTGTTTTTTTGCCTGAACGCATTAACTTGTTGATTGCTTGAGACATCTTTCTTGTAGATTCACAGTGATCATCGCAAACCGGCTAAGAGGAAGTTTTGAAGCTTACGAGATAGGTTCTGAGCGAGACACTTGAAGAGGGTAGTCTAAGAAGTTATCCTTAACTAACCTTGACGTGTTTGCTTGTTTTGAGTTATGTCTGCAGGAAGGGAAAACGAGAACTAGATACCCGAAGTTCCACGGGGTACGGATCTCGAGACTATGATGGCCCGTGTCATGGAAAGATTAGATGCCATCGAGGCACAAAACGCAAGGGTACCCCCACGGATGGAACCTCCACCACCTTGTCCGGCCATATTCCGGGTCAATCCAGGACTCATGCAACCGAGACGAGCCTTACGGAGAGAGCTGGACTTCGACGATGAACATCCAGTATTTGAGACTGAATTATATTCTAAGGCTAAGGTGAAGATACCCCCATTTGAAGGGAAGTGTGATGTTGATGTGTACCTTATCTGGGAGGCGAAGGTAGAACAGATCTGGAGCTGTCATAATGTTTCAGACACTAAGAAGGGACAATACGCTGCCCTTGAATTCACCAGTTATGCCTTAATGTGGTGGAATAACTTGTTAAAGGAGAGAAGGAGAATGTTGGATGAAGACATTACCACGTGGGAACAGATGAAGGCTATCATGAGAGCCCGGTTCGTGCCACCTTACCATGGACGAGATATGCGCCAGCGACTAGAGAACCTTAAGCAAGGTTCTATGAGCGCAGAAGAGGTGTATGCAGCCATGGAAATGGCTATAGTTCGAGCCGATGTGCAGGAAGAAGAGGAAGCTACTATGGCTCGATATCTTAGGATCTTACACCCTTACTTGGCTCACGAAATAGAATTGTACGCTTATTCTAACCTGACAGATTTGCTGCACCTTGTTGTAAGAGTGGAGAAGAAGCTGAAATTACAAAGTCAGGATAGGAGATCTCCGAATACCACGTGGAGAGGAAATGCCGGCCGAGATAATGGCCGAGACTCCGGCCGAGATACACCCATCCGAGACGTCAAGACCCCGGTTCAGCCCACAGCCGCTTCTACATCGGGCAACGCTACTACCTCGACACCACAAGGAAGTGGTTCTAGCTCCTCTACGAGAGCTAGAGACATCACTTGTTTCAAGTGTCAAGGTCGTGGCGCGGGAATGTCCCAACAAAAGGACATTGTTCATCAATGACAAAGGGTATTACGAGTCGGATTCGGATGCTGAGAATGAGGAAGAAGAGAGACCGGTTTTGCTAGCTGAAAGGGATGAAGCAGAAAAGAGTAAACTGGAAGAAGAATTTGAAACTGGATTATGCCTTCATTCCAATAAAATTGCTGAATGCTTAGATGATGAGACCACTGCTGAGTTGGTCACACCTTTACCTATGATATCCCCTGTTGATGCGATTGATTCCATGACTACTCTCATTGAGCATCCAGTTGAGTATGATGCAGGGAAGAAAACGACTGAGTCTGAACAGGAAGCCATTTCCCACGGCTCGTAGGGCAAGGAATTGACATGTTATATATGTGCCCCTCACCCTGTTGTTAATGCTGATTTTATTGATTGCTTTGTGATTAGGAGAGCTTTGAGTATCATACCTTCTCTCGACGAAGATAATCAAAGAGAGAACTTGTTCCACACACGTTGTCTGGTTCAAGGAAAGGTATGTAACATGATCATTGACAGTGGGAGTTGCAGTAATCTAGTAAGTACGGAAGTTGTTAGCAAGCTGCAGTTGACTTCTATTCAACACCCACGGCCTTATAAGCTCGGATGGATGAATGACTGTGGGGAAGTCAAAATCAATCGGCAGGTCAATATCGCATTCAAGATTGGAGCATACGAGGATTCAGTTCTATGTGACATTGCACCCATGCATGCATGTCACATCTTACTCGGAAGACCATGGGAGTATGACCGAGATGTAACACATAAAGGAAAAACAAACCGCTATTGTTTTACTTTTCAGGGCAAGGAATTCATATTGAAGCCCATGACTCCCACTGAGGTTACTGAGTATTACGAGAAAAAGAAGAGTAAGGAGGAGGATGCGAGAAAGAAGACGTTGATCATCATCAATGACGGCCCGCCTAGGATTTCAGATGCTAACCCTTACACATGTGCTACCTATAGCTATGTATACAAGGAAATCTAGCTGTCATACAAAACATCGTTCTATTGCAGAGTTTTGATGACGTCCTCGACGACCTTCGCAAACCTTTGGCTATATATCACTGGGCTCATCTGGCTAATGAATACCCTCACTTGGACATTGTCATTAACTTTGAGGGATTCAAGCTGAAAAATTTTAAGTTAAAGGTGACGGTGGAAGTCGATTTATCTACACAGGAGCTCACGCGACATCTGTGTAATGCGACGCTCAGGGAGTATTTCTATCCTCTTAGAGATAAGACTTTGAGACTTATTGATGTTAAATTTATACCTCGCACTAATAAATGTTGTACTTTGGCCATCTATGTAGGTACGGACGACGAGGAACAGTCGGAGCAGGAGAATAGTACGTCCCAGCAAGAGTTGGAAGAAATAGCTGGAGAGGAAGCACAGGAGGCGCACGCTGAGAATGTAGAAATGAAGGACGAGGAGTTAGACGATGACCCAACTGAAACGTCCTATCCCAGCCCTTCGACCGGAGATTCTTATAGAGTTCCCTCAAGACTACACTCTATGGATTCGTGGTCGAATCCTTTTTAAGAAGGGGAGAATGATGCAGGAGCATCCCTTAGCTCGACTTCATTCCCTTACACTGACGGGCCTAGTAGCAAGAGAAGACGAGTTACCCATGGAGACGATCTCTACCGAGATGTGGAGAGAGAGCTCGACCGAGATGTGGAGAGATAGCTCGACCGAGATGTGGAGAGAGACGGCCGAGATCCACTTGATCCGTATGAAGACAAAGCATGTCGGGCTGCATTGGAAGAAAGGAGAATTCGGGCTAATTTAAGTGGCTAAATTAGGCCAAGCTTGCTTCTTATGTTAAAGCCCATTCTTGGACATCTTTTAAATAAAAGATGGGTTTGTTTTTAATTATTTGTTTTGGGCTTTTAAGACTTGTTAGCTTAGCCCACTAGTTTATTTATTTCTCTTTAACTTTGATCTTATCTCTTCGAGATTTGATCTTATCTCTTTAGCTAGATTGGGCTCGATCTTGGATCAAACCCGTAGCCCGTAGAAACCCTAGGGAGGACGTCCAGCATGCCTATATAAGGCTTAGGGTAGACGTACAACCTCTTTACCTTTGATTGAAATTAAACACAAGTACTTTCGAGTATTGTTTCCCTTCGATCCCATATTCTTCTCGTGGAATCGAGACAACTTACTGTGTGAGCGGAATCCGTTTGCCCAACAACTTTGGCGCTGTTTTGAGTTGTGTCACTTGGATTGGCAAGTTGGTGCTCTCAATCATCTCCGGGTGACTTCTCGTGCTTTGAGGACAATCGCTTTCCCCTCTGTGTGAGATTATAGCGGAAGGGCTTCTTCAAGTCATTCCAAGTTGTGTGTTAGGGCCTTAGTTTCCCTATCATGCTCTTGGTTGCTTTAATGGTTCAACCAGATCTATCCATCTATCGATCCTTCACAACCATTGGAACATTCCTCCATCTTTTTATTTCAAGTTTCCATCTTTTATCTATTTTCTTCATTTCGAGTCTTGGTGTTGAAAGATCGGGCCAACTGACGGTTAACCCCGTATCAGATTCCTTTTGCCTTCCCTTTTCTTTTTGCTTGTTTCCTTTTTCCCTTATTGTCTTTTTCTCTTTTATTTCCCTTTCTCCTTTTGTATTTTAATTTTCAAAAGGCCGCAATTTATCTTTTTAATTATGATTATTGATTTGTTGGTTGAGGATTTTGCAGGCTAGATTAGTTTTGCTTTTCTAGCTAGCACCACCTAAAAGGCCTTTTCCCTTTGAGAATTGGGTCGTCCAACTTGTTTTCTGCCTGAACGCACTAACTTGTTGATTGTTTGAGACATCTTTCTTGTAGATTCACAGTGATCCTTGCAAACCGGTTAAGAGGAAGTTGCGAAGCTTACGAGACAAGTTACTGAGCGAGACACTTGAAGAGGGTAGTCTAAGAGTTTATCTTTAACTAACCTTAACGAGTTTGTTTGCTTTGAATCATGCCAACTCCAGGAAAGGAGCATTGGATACAACCCCAACTATCGGATGACATATCAATTAACGGGAGTATCTTTAAATCCTCTAGCACTTTGGAGGACATGAAAACTCTAAACGTGGGACAAAGAGAAAATATTTTCCGTAGCAGATGTTCTATTAAGAATAGAATATGTCATTTAATCATAGATGGTGGTAGCTGTTGTAACATTGCCGGTCTAGAAATGGTTATCAAGCTACAATTAGACGTGTTAGATCACCCAGCTCCTTATTAAATATCCTGGATAAATGAACAAGGAGAGTTAGCTATCAATAAACCAGTCTACGTTAGTTTTCGTCTAGGAAGGTATGAAGATACCATCTTATGTGACGTTGTTCCTATGACTGCTTGCCATCTTTTGCTAGGTCGACCATGGAAATATGATCGAGATGTCACCCACAAAGGACGGACTAACAAATACGTCTTTGAGTTTCAGGGCACCACTATCACCCTCAAACCTATGAGCCCTGAAGAAATAGCTACCTTGGTCAAGAAACATTCTCTTCCATCGAGTAAAGAAGATGAACCTGCGGTTTCTCGTGCTCAAGATGTGACCCAAGAAACCGCTAACCCTGATGCCAATCCTGCTAGACCAAGATCTGACCACCAGGAAGATACATGCACCCCGTCCCAAGAGAGATTCTAGACTGACTTCCTGGATGTTGATACCAACCTTATGCTACTGAGTAAGGAAGATAAAACTCAACAACCATCCACGGAGTCCACTCTACCTCTAGGTATCCAACAAGTAATTACCGAATTTCAAGATATGTTCCCCGAGAAACTTCCATTGGGGCTGCCTCCCATCAGAGGAATTGAGCATCAAATAGATCTTATTCCTGGCAAGCCATTGCCCAACCGCCCTGCCTACCGGAATTATCCAAAGGAGACACACGAGATTCAAACGTAGGTACAAGAACTCTTGGACAAGGGATATGTTAGAGAAAGTCTAAGTCCATGTGCGGTACCCGTCCTTTCAGTGCCGAAGAAAGACAGCAGCTGGAGGATGTGTGTTGACTGCAGGGCCATAATTAACATCACCATCAAGTACCGACATCCCATTCCTCGGCTTGATGACAGCTAGATGAACTCCATGGAGCTCGCCTTTTCTCCAAGATAGATCTCTGGAGTGGCTATCATCTGATCCGCATGCGAGAAGGTGATGAATGGAAGACAACATTCAAGACCAAGTTTGGTCTATATGAGTGGCTAGTAATGCCTTTCAGATTGACCAACGCCTCTAACACTTTCATGCGTCTTATTAATCATGTTCTGAGACCTTTCATTGGGCAATTCATAGTTGTCTACTTCGATGATATACTGGTATATAGCCACAACCTTCAGGACACATGAGCAACACCTCAGGGAAGTACTTACTATTTTGAGGAAACAACATCTCTACGCCAACCTCAAGAAATGTGAACTATGCACCAATCAGATAACCTTCTTAGGCTTTGTTGTTAGCTCACAAGGCTTACAGGTGGATGAGAGCAAGATCAAGGCTATCCAGGACTGGCCCACACCGAAATCTGCCACGCAAATCAGAAGCTTTCATGGGTTGGCCAGCTTCTATCGCAGATTCGTCAAGGATTTCAGCACCATAGCAGCACCCCTAAACGAGATAACAAAGAAAAAGGTTGAATCCATATGGGGAAAGGAGCAGCAAACTGCTTTCGAGGAGCTGAAGGCACGCCTCACCCAAGCACCCTTACTCGGCCTACCGGATTTCAGCAAACGATTTGAGGTCGAGTGTGATGCTTCGGGAATCGGAATCAGAGGAGTACTATGCAGGAAGGTAAACCTATTGCCTACTTCTCCGAGAAGCTGAAAGGAGCCACCTTGAACTACTCCACATATGATACAGTGTTATATGCACTCTTTCGGGTTCTAAAGGTTTGGCAACATTACCTCAGACCAAACAAATTCATACTACACACCGATCACGAGTCACTCAAACACTCCAAGAGCCAAGATAAGCTCGATCGACAACATGGAAAGTGGATGGAGTTTATAGAGCCTTTTCCCTTCATAATTAAACACAAGAAGGGTAAGGAGAATGTGGTTGCTGATGCCTTGTCACGAAGATACTCACTCCTCACTACATTAGATTCCTGGGTACTCGGTTTTGTGTACATCAAGGAGCTATACATAACTGACCTAGATTTTGGAGAGATATTTCGTGATTGCAGAGATAAGGGACCCACAGGGAAGTTCTATATATTTGACGGGTTCCTTTTCAAAGAAAAAAAGGTGTGCATTCCCAAATGTTCCCTTAGATTACTTTTGACAGAGGAAGCACATCGAGGAGGATTGATGGGGCATTTCGGACGAGATAAGACCTACCATACTATGAGAGTTCATTTCTTCTGGCCTCATATGCTCAGGGATGTCGAGCATCTGGTTAAACGGTGTTTGGATTGCCTCAAATCCAAATCCCGTTTACAACCACATGGTCTTTACACACCCCTCCCCACTCTTGCCGCGCCTTGGGAAGACATCTCCATGGATTTCATTGAAGGATTACCTCGCACAAAGAAAGGGAGAGATTCTATATATGTTGTTGTTGACAGGTTCTCAAAGATGGCCCATTTTATTGCTTGGAACAAGATGGGCGATGTCATCAACGTAGCCAATATGTTCTTTCGGGAAATTGTAAGGCTACATGGAATCCCAAAAACAATTGTAAGTGATAGAGACGTTAAATTTCTAAGTTCTTTTTGGAGAACCCTCTGGGGAAAACGTGGAACTAAGCTTCTATTCTCGACGTCAAGTCATCCACAGACTGATGGACAAACCGAGGTAACAAATCAAACTCTTACTACTGTTTTAAGAACTATTATCCGCCGGAATATCCGAGCATGGGAGGATACCTTGCCTCATGTAGATTTTGCGTATAACCGAATTGTTCATTCTTCTACACAACTGTCACCTTTTGAATGTGTATATGGTCTGAACCCTTTAACTCCACTTGATCTTATGCCTTTTCCTATGAAAGTGAAAGAGGATTTTGATGCAGGAAAACAGGTGGAGTTTATCAAGGAATTGCACGAGCGGACAAGGAGTCGATTAATTCAAAAGTCGGAAGCAGTGGCTGCAAGAGCCAACCATGGACGACGACGCATCATTTTTCAACCAGGAGATCTGGTATGAGTACATTTGAGGAAGGAACGGTTTCCGTCTAAACGAAAGAACAAGTTGGACGCTCGAGGTGATGGACCATTTAAAGTTCTTAAAAGAATCGGCGATAATGTATATCAATTGGAGCTTCCAGGAGATTATGAAGTCAGCGATACTTTCAATGTTGCCGATCTTACTCCCTTCTATGAGGATGAAGACATGCTGGATTCGAGGTCGAATCCTTTTCAAGAGAGGAAGAATGATGCAGGAGCATCTTATGCACCATCTACCACCAAACCCATCACAAGAGCTCAAGCCAAACGAATAGGAGAAAAACTTGGGAAAGAGATGCATGAATTGGAGAATTGCTTTATCAAGACAGGAGCGTTGGAAGAGAGCTCGAAGTTGGTAATACACGTCCAACCCAAGAAAAGACAAGAGGACGGCCCATACATTCCAAAAAGGGCCGAAATCAATGTGTTGGAAGAAGGGAAGAAAGTGGGAGAGTTTTGGGCTAATTTAGGTGGCTAAATTAGGCCCAACTTGCTTATTATTTTAAAGCCCATTCTTGGACATCTTGTAAATAAAAGATGGGCTTGTTTTTAATTAGTTTATTTTATTTTATTTCTTTAGGTGATCTTATATCTTACAGATTTGATCTTATCTCTTTAGTTAGATTGGGCTCGATCTTGGATCAAGCCCGTAGCCCATAGAAACCCTAGGAGGACGTCCAACATGCCTATATAAGGCTTAGGGTAGGCGTCTCTCCCACTTAGCTTTGAATGAATTAAACACAAGTACTTTCGAGTATTGTTTCTCTTCTATCCCATATTCTTCTCGTGGAATCGAGACACCTTACTGTGCGAATAGTGGAATCCGTTCGCCCAGCAACTTTGGCGTTGTTTTGAGTTGTGTCACTTGGATTGGCAAGTTGGTGCTCTCATCATCTCCGGGTGACTTCTCGTGCTCTGGGAACAATCGGTTTTCCCTTTGTGTGAGATTATAGCGGAAGGGCTTCTTCAAGTCATTCCAAGTTGTGTGTTAGGGCCTTTGTTTCCCTATCGTGCTCTTGGTTGCCTTAAGGGTTCGACCAGATCTATCCATCTATCGATCCTTCACAATCATTGGATCATTCCTCCATTTTTTATTCCAACTGACGGCTAACCCCGTATCACCTCCTTATCATCATCTTCTTCTTCAACCTCTGCCTCTTCATCATAATCATAATATTCTTCTTCTTCATTGTCTTGTCTACTCAAATCATGCCTATATCTCGCCCAATTCTCCTTCTCCATGACCCTTCTTGAGGGATCCCGTGGTAGAAAGGTTCCATTGTACTTCATCCATATCTTATCATTCTTGCCAATCATTAAGAATCCATTGGACTTGAGCAAGCTCTTATCCACTCTCTTGATTTTGAGGGGCAGTAGACCTCATCCGCGGTGGGTGTAGAGATATTATCCACTCTAACAAAAGGGATCTCCCCCAAGATCCTAAAGAATACTCAACATGTGGGATGGTATATATTCCTTCTTTTACTCTTTCCCGCCACATATTTGGTGCTAGCAATAGTTGTCCAAAACCTTGGATCAAGGCGATTTTGGAAGGTTTCGTAGGAAAGCATCCCAAGAATGTATTTGATCTTCTTCATGTCTAACCCTCTCATCACATTCCCAAGTCTAAAGGCTAGGGTAGGTTCAAGGGATCGTCACGAGGGTAGGTTATCTCTAATGAGGATAGGAACTCTAGGGTTCTCTTGATCTTAATTATCCATTGGAGGAGGGACAAATACTTCATATAGGCCTTCTTGCCCCTTAGCTTCTTGTTACGAATGAATCCCAACTTAGTTTGATAGTTTAGAAGGTTTCTAAACCTGACTAAATCTAAAGCATTCCATAGGATTTATAGCGATTCACACCAATTATATGGCACAATCAATCCATCATTGTCCAAGGTATAAATAAGTCTCTAATTACCTTGGAACCACAAAGGTTTCTAGCCAATAATATTCATAATTAAAACTAAAACCAGTTCAATCAAACAAAGAATAAAACTAAAATAATAAAATGTATTAAAGAAAATACTCAGCTTTATTGAATCTGAAATCTCTAAACAAACTGTCTCAATCTTACCAATTGTATCTGACTCGAAGTAAAATGAAAAGCTTGGATCTTTCCTAAAAACTAATGATCTAACAATAATCAAGAAATAGAAATGATATCGAAGTATTCGAAACCCTATTTTTAACCTATAACCTGTCGAAAAACGCGGGCTGGGCCTAAAAGTCCGAAATTAAATAAAATCGACGTTCAGGGAAGAATCTCGGGCTGAATCTCGGCCGCGATATGTCATGGTCGGGACCGAGATTTCGTCTTCGATCTTCAGCGTTCCTAGAATCTCGGTCAAGTCAACCAAGGATCTCGATTTGGATGCCGACCGAGATAGAAAATAGTAGCTAAATCTCGGTCCGAGATGTATGGATCTCGGCCGAGATGGCTTCTCCTCTTCGGAAACTTGTCTCGGTTTTGATTCCTCATCCGAGATGCCTGTTCAATGTTGCTCAAAAGTGTCTCTTTCGTTCCTAGCTCGTATTCTTCGCCTTTCCTTGGCTCGTGAGATTGCTCCTAGCATCCACTCCGAGGCTTAGTCCTCGAATGCATCGTTTTAGGTCCAAAACGCGCCAACTTACCTACAAAGACAACCAAAGCGTGTGTAGACATCCATACTTGCAAAGTAGAACTAAACATGCGTAAAATGCACAAACTAAGGCTAAAACATGCATGCGGAAATGGAAAAACTACCTATATGATTATCTAAACTAGGTCGATAAATCATGTTATCAAAATACCCCATACTTCTCCGTGCTTTTCCTCAAGCAAGTAGTAAATCTAAGATAGGATAACATGAGTTATCGATGCAAAACAATGTAAAAAAAACTCTTTTTGGTAGAGCTTCTATTTATGATCAATCTCAAAGTGTAGTCACATGGCTAAAGACATAATTCGATTAAGGTCAAAATAGGGCAGACATGCGAAGGAAAATTACACATTGCAAGGAATTCACATTTGATAACATGATTTATCGACCTAGTCTAGTTGATCATATAAGTAGTTTTTCTCTTTCCGCATGCATGTTTTGGCCTTAGTTTGTGTCTTTTATGCTTGTTTTAGTTCTACTTTGCATGTATGGATGTCTACACACGTTTTGGTTGACATTGTAGGTATTTTGGCATATTTTGAAGCTAAAACGATGCTTTTGAGGACTAAGCCTCGGAGTGGATGCTAGGAGCAATCTCACGAGCTAAGGAAAGGTGAAGATTCGAGCTAGGAACGAAAGAGACACTTTTGAGCAACATTGAACAGGCATCTCGGTCGAGGTATCCAAACCGAGACAAGTTCCCAAAGAGGAGAAGCCATCTCGGCCGAGATCCATTCATCTCAGACCGAGATTTAGCTACTTTTTTCTATCTCGGTCGGCATCTCGGCCGAGATCCAGCCCGAGATTCTTCCCTGAGCGGTGATTTTATTTTATTTCGGACTTTTAGGCCCAACCCGTGTCTTTCGACATGCTTTTGGTTATAAAAGTAGGGCTCCGAATACTTCGAAAGGGATCTCTATTCATCTCAATTTTAACGTTCTTTCAGTCACTTTAGTTCTGGAAAGCTCGTAGCCGTTAGGATTTGTAGGAGAAGCCATCTCCTACTTTGCTTCATTTTCTCATCTTGATCATTGTTGGATCATTAGTTTAGGAAAGATTCAACATTTTTCATTTACTTCAAATTTGAGATACTTTGGGAAGATTGATACAATTTATTTTCAGAATTCAAGTTCAATAAAATTGGGTACTTTCCTTATTGTTTTCTATTATTATAGTTGTATGATTTGTTTAAATGATTTTAATTAAGCTTTGATTATGAATATTGTTGGCCAGAAACCTTTGTGGTTTTAAGGTAATTAGAGAATTGTTTATACCTTGGAGTAAGATGGATTGATTGTGCCCTGCTATTTTTTGAATCGCTTTTAATCCTATGGAATGGTTTAGATTTAGTCAGGTTTAGAATTCTTCTAAACTAGCAAACTAAGTTGGAAATGATTCATAATTGTGATGTTCCTTAGATACATAAGTGAACTATTCCTAGGTAATAAAGGTTTAACCTTTATTTGATAGAATGTGTCATTATTCCTTCCTTAAGACAAGTAATTCCTACGACGTAACTGTAAAGGGTTATTTGATCCTTAATTAAGAAATAAGATTTGTTTACTATTTCCCCCTCTGAATCTTGAAAGCAATAGTTAATTAGGATATGGAACTAAATGTTCTTGAAATGTAACTGTAATAGAACATTAGGGGAGAAACATTCATCCGTGTATGTTTTTCAATCATGTATGCTTTATGAGATTATCCTGAGTCCATGTGTATAAATAATGATATGAAATCCTTGAAACTACTTTTTCTCCAATGAATTTTTTGTTTGTTTTATTTTTTTAATTTAGTTTTCAATCAATAAGAGACAAATTGATTGGGAACTACACAACACTTTTCAAAACCTTTTGATTTTCTTCCCCTATTCTTTTCCCATCTCTTTTCTTTATTTTAGATTTATACTACTCTTAAATCATCTTTCTAGTCATCTATCATAGTCCATGTGCTCGACCTTGGAATACTTACTCTACTGCGATCGATCCATACACTGTGAATTCGCTGCAATTAGAGTACTTTATTACAAGTTTACAAACTTAAAGCAGACCGTTGTTTTACTACCCTGTAAGTTTCTATCATTATTGATAGGGATTTATAGGGCGGTAAAAACATCGAATAAGTTTTTGGCGCCGTTTCCGGGGACTATTAGTTGATTAGTTAGTTTGATTTTTTTTATAGTATAAGTCTTTCTTTTTCTTTTGATGTCTTCTTTGTGCTTGTTTTCAACGTTTTCCGGACTTTTGGTTCCTTTCACAGTGTATGCGAAGGACTCGGAGTTCGAAAGAACTAGTTCTTTTTGATCCCGAACCTGAAAAGACACTGCGATAGAGACTTAAAGCTCAGAAAGCTTTAAAGATGTATCAAGATAGAGGTTTGGAAGCGGAGCTTAAAAGAGCCTTAGAAGAGCTAGAAGCTGAAAAGCTAGCCGCTAGAGAAAGAGAGGAGGCCAACAACTAAACAATGGAGCCACTTAGAGCTGATGTGAGGGAGATGCTTCGACTCCAGAACGAGGGACGAGTCCCCATTCAGACCGTGGAACTTATGCAGCCGACCGCCCAAAATGACGCACCTCGCGTCGTCCTGCCTCCTGCTCCACACGTCCCACCACCTCCACATGTTGCCACTCTTAGGTCTGTCCGGTACGAGCCTATTGTGGAACTTCCACAAACACTTAGACAGAGAATGAATCCTAACCAAAGGATTAACCGTCCATGTGTTAACTTTGGAGATCCTGCAACACATGAGCACGAGCTGCGACCGCAGGTACTCCAGATGATTCGTCAGAATATGTTTGGAGGGATGGATACAGAGTCTCCTCATCAACATTTGATGAACTACGATATTCTAATGGATACGGTGAGACCGCCCCGTATCAAAGGTAACAATCATAAGCTAAGAGATTTTTTTCCTCTAAGGAATAAAGCTCTAGCTTGGTATCAATCAATACTAAACGGACGGATTAGCACTTGGGAAGAGATGACTACAAAGTTTCTCACCAAATTCTTCCCACCTACCAAGACTACTGAGCTCAGAGGAAGGATAAATGCCTTCGTGATGAAGGATAAGGAGAGCTTATTTAAATCGTGGGAGAGATTTAAGGATCTTTTGTTGGATTGCCCTCATCATGGGATTCCTAAGATCGAGTTGCTGGAAATTTGTTTCAGGGGACTTGATGAGGATACGCAATTCAAGCTACAGTCACTTTCTGGAGATAATTTCATGGAGAAAGAAGCGAATGAGGCTTGAGAATTTGTTGAGAAGCAAATCTTAGTTATGGAGAAGTACTCTCATAGGAAAGTGGAAGTGAAAAGAGCAAGACCCGGAGTGTATGAAGTTAGTGTGACACCCGGAATGATGCAAGCTAGATTTGATTCTTTACACAACGAAATTAAATCTTTAAAAGAACTTTTTGCATCCAACATTAAAAATCAGCAAGTAGAAGTGCGGGTAACATCCAAAGAAGAGAATGCAAATTACATGGAAAAAGGTAACTTCCAGGGAGGTTACCAAAATCAAAGGGGTTACAATAATAATTTTAATAGAAATTTTCAAGGAAGTAATTTCAAGTCTAACCATAACAATCCTGGATTTTCTTATTCTAACCTTGATGGCGCTTTAAACCCTGAACCTTCTTCTAGTAGTGCAGGTCACACGTTCAAACCAGTTGAGCCGTCTCAACCGAAAGATCGAGTTGAGATGATGTTTGAGGAACTAATGACGAGGATGAGGAATTTGGAGAGCTCTGTCACTAGTGTTACCAAAGTCCATAAGATTTTGGAAACTCAAGTGTTTAAGAAAGCTGAGGAGGTTCAAAGAGATCCAGATAGACTTCCTGGAAAGATTGAGGAGAATCCCAAGGGTCAAGTTATGACCATTACTGCTAGAAATGGATTGGAAATGGATGATCCACAACCAAAAGAGAAGCAAGTGATAGTGGAGGTTGAAAAACCTGCAGAGAAGGAAACTATAACACCCCGAATCCTTAGAACTCGAGGCGCTACTAGGATAGGATCTCACAATGGATCCTGACTCTAGCCTGACAACAAGTTAACTGGATCTTACAACAAGGCACAGATAGATTAAAACAAAACATCAAACTGTATATATTAAATATACATATCAAAAGGTAATACAAAAGAACCGTTGAGTACAAATCAAAACATATATCCGTACATCATAAATATCCCATATCACACTTATAAACCCAGTGTACGGATCCCTCAACGGATCACCCCATCTGGATCACTCTGCAGCTCTCCTAACCTGCAAAGGATCTAAAACACGATATAAAACTGTTAGCTAACCATACACATATATATAGAAGATGCATAAGCACAATCACACATCAGGAAATAATAAACACCTCATCATACTATCACATATTTACCCGGTTTATTATCTTTATAAAGTCCAACACTCAAATCGTATATATATAGATGTATATGAATATATGTGACACGAGGAATATAACCCTCGCCTTTGGGTGCTCATGGCAGCTGGAGTGGTGCATGGTCACACCTCCCCGTGTACCCTAAGGGAATGGGGAGTGGCCAAACCGTTTACCAAATATGACCCAACCACAGAGAACCGCCCAGACTCCAAAGGGATGAAAGGGAAAGTTTTCACGGTCCTACAATGGGCAATCACTAAACCATAGGTCGGTAATAATCATAACGCATGCTATCAAGCATATATCACACACCACTCATGCATACATCCAATATAGGGATGGTAGCTAAGTAAGTTCTATGAACTTACCTCAACCTCGAAGTAGTCTCAAACCCGATCAGCTCCAACTCTGGAGAACAACACTGCCTAATAACAAGGCATAACGAGATATCAATCTCCTATCAATCAAAGGGGTCACACCTAGACCCAAGGGATCCATAAGGATCATATCCAACTTATAATCTCGATAAACTACTAAACCTCAAAGCCATAACCGGCATATAACGCTATCATACTCATCATCATTCTATCCTCATACACATACCTAGCATGCTACTACCGCTCATACTAGGAAAGGAAAGGATCTACACTACTCTAAGTAGATCCAGGACAAGTCGCACCTGCGTGACAAGAGGGACGCAGGGGCGAAGCAAGGCAAACTGCAGGAGCGGCGACACTCGGCCGCAAGCGCGGTGACAGTGGACGTAGGCAAGCGCAGGCGCTGGGACCGTGGCCGCGCGGGGGGGGGGGGGGCAGCTTCTGGGCGCGGGTGCGGTGACAAGGTTCTCGCAGGGGCGGCGGCTTCCAGACTCGGGGGCGGCGACAGAAAGGAAGGAGAAGCAAGGAAGAAAGAAAGGAAGGAGAAGCAAGGAGCTTACCTCCACTGCTGGTCTAGGCGAGGAAATGATCCACAACCACTACCTCAGCTGGCTCCCAAGCTCAGCAATACATCACACATCATCAACCACCAAAAGCCACACACAACTCTTTCAAACTCAAGGAAAACTCAAGCAAGATCAAGGAGGAGTGATACGGGGATAAGCCGTAAGGATTCCCGATCTTTCAACACCACAAACTTAGGCTATCTAGAAGATGGAATAGGCGTGAGAATGGAGATGATAGACGTGTGGATGGATGGATGAAGGATCCGATGATTGGGATTGGATCGTGTTGGATAGTGAAAGAGCCTTCCCCTCGCAGTAGTGACTTTTTCTTTTAATCTCAGTGGCCGGTCGAACGGGGTCCGGAACACAAAGAAGTCGCCTAGAATTCGAAAGAGCCTTCCTCTCGCAGTAGCGACTCTTCCTAGCTGCTAGACCAGAATTGGACGTATCCAGGATTTTGAAAAGGCCTCTCACCTAATCAAGACTCGAAAACCCTCGAGAAAGGAATACTGAAAAGTATTAATGTTTATACTAATCTAGAGTCTCTGGAAATGACGTCCAGCTTGGCCTTTTATAGGCAAGGTGGGACGTCTACATGGGCTGCGGGCTTGATCCAAGATCGAGCCCGGAAAGAATAAAGAAATAAAATAAAATGCAAATCGATAAGATCAGATCTTTACGAGATAAGATCTTCTAGCTAAAAGATAAGATCAAATCTTTAGGAGATATGATCTTCTACTAAAATAGGATAAGATCAAATCTTTAGGAGATAGGATCTTCTAGAAAGGAAATAAACAAATAAAATAATGCAAAACTAGTTTAAATTGTCTAATAGCTGGCTGAAATTAAAATATAAGATTGGGACTAATTTAATTACTTAAATTAGCCCAAACTCGGAAAAGTAGATCTGGTCTTCATCTTCAAGCCATTTTGCCTCTTCATTTCCTTCCCTCTCTCTTGGCTCGTATGGACTGGCAGATTCTCGATCCAGTCCGTCCTCACTTTGTATGCCCATTCCTTGACTCTGGTTCAGCCAATCTTGCACTTTATTCTTCCGAGTTTCACTTTCATAGCTAGTGGAATTACTACCTCTCTCACAGCTAGTATTCCGGCTTGTATCCTGGCTTCCCAATGTTACGCTCTTATCCTTGGTCTCTATAGTCTTTGCAGTTGATTTCTCCTGCTCGAGTCGTCTCCTCTTCATCCTGCCTGTTGAGACAAGGCTTTTGGATGCTCCCGCATCAAGGAGAAAGGGAGAAGCAAGAAGGGTGTGAAGAAGCTGGAAACCCTTGATCACGAGCCTAAGAAAAGACTTAAGGAGGAAGGAAAGGAAAAGGGTAAGGCACGAATCCAACCGGTCAACAAAACCGGTTGCAGCCGCAAGAAACCGCAGGGGCGGTTGCAGCCGCAAGAAACCGCAGGGGCGGAAACTACACGAGCCGCAGGGGCGGCTCTCTAAACCCGCGGGGGCGGCTAAGGCCAAAATGGCTCCAAAGACTAAGCCTCTTACATCTCTCCCCCCTAAAAAACAAGTTTTGTCCCGAAACTAATCCTCAAACCACTCGGACTAAGAAGCCGAAGTATAAATCTCTCTATCGGAGGTATCACATCTCTGCACGTATTGTATCAACCTATATCTCTCTCTAACCTTAAGCAAGCATGGAGGAACTCATCATCTCCAGCTACAAGATCACTATACTATCCAAGGCATAGAGGAAATCCATCTCTAGCCAATACTATAATTGATGAGGGACCATCACCAACATCCCCTACTAGTCCTACAATGCAAGGGCCAATCACTAGATCAAGGCAAGGGCAAGGGCAATTCAAGAGGAGGTGTCCAACTTGTTGGTGTCTTTAGCTCCTAAGGAGACCATTTGATGATCTATTGCTGATTAAGGCTTCCTTAGTCACGTTAATGACGATTCCCGACGACTTGGACGTGGAAGGGAGACCATGCACACGTGATTTGGAGCCATGCAAGAGCAAGGAAGAGACACTTGTCCCGGAATTGCAAAAAATGGAAGATTGAGGCTTTTGGAGCTTCTATTGTATTTTATATCATCTTTTGGTATAAAATAAAAGACTTTTTTATAACCTTTAGGCTCAAAACATTTTAAGGGTTATTTTTTATTTGTTTTAGTTTGTTTTGTTTGTTTTGTTGTTTTATTGTCTTTTTGACAAATGTTATTCCTTTTTTTAGATAGGAGGCTTTCTAGGCATAAAAAAGCTTCTTTCCTGATTAGAAAGATTTTAGCCAATTGATAAACCGTCTCTTGAGAGCTTTTGTTCCTATTCAGAAAATTCAATCAATAAAGTGAGCCATTGATTGAATCGTTTGTGAATCCCTGCTAGATTGTTCTTGTGTGTGTTAATCTCTTTAGAGATTGGTGCTACTAGTCAATACTAGTCCCTCCTTGTGCTTGTCTCCATTAAAAGCTTGTGTAAGGTTATAGAAGAAAGGTTGAAGCATCATCTTGCTTGAGTTTTGATCAAACCTGATCAAGGTTCTTGTAAGGGAGTCTTTTGGTTCATTTGGATCTACTTCTACCATACATTCCACGTTCCATTTCATTCTGTTTTCTTCCATTTATTCCAACGCCATTTCTTGTTCTAACAATCTGATTTTCGTGCCATTTGTCAAGGAAAAACGTCCATTGTTGGTCTTCAAGGATTTCTCAATCTAGATCTTAGTCATTTGCGGCCCCAATCCCGCATCAAAGTGGTATCAGAGCTAGTGGATTGCGAGTCCGAGATCAGCCATCACCATTGACGGTTTGAGTATCTTCTTTGAGTCTTTTCTTTGTTTGAGTCATTTGCTTCATTTTAAGAGTCTATTTGAGTCTAATTTGCTTTGTTTCTTGTGTTTATTGGAGAAGAGAGAAAGCCAATCCATAACCGCCATTTGCCGCCATTCTACATCACTTTCATCGGCCTTTTCTTCATCAAAAACATCCAGCTGCTGCCTCTTGGCAAATAACCGTTCAAACACAATTTTAGAAGCAAAAGGGGACCACTCTTCACATAAGTGATCAGCCATTGCAAGTAAAAGAGAGGCCACAAAAAGTTCCTAAATTGTAGCAACAACAAGAGACTACTTCTAGTTAGTTATCTCTCTTTTCTTTACAATTTTTTTAATTTTCTCTCTCATTTCCTTCCAAAAGTTCCTAAATTTTTTTAATTTTCTGTTTTATCTAATTCAACTAGTTTGCTTGTTTTGTGTGTTTTTTTTATCATGTCTAGGTCTAATAGTCCAAGCAAGTCCCAAAGCAGTGAGCCAATGCACCGGAGACATTTGCTATGTTGAAGCAACTAATGGATTCGGTGGCAAGATTGACCCACCGGATTGGCACGTTGGAGTCTCGCCAGCACACACGGCCACGCCACAGCGAGGTCCACTTTCGAGCTAGGAGGCACGTCTAGAGATGCCCCTAGAGAAACAACCCATGAATCACCTCAAAGAACCCCTCAAGAGCAAGGTATGAGACATGCTAAACACTCTTCCTAGAACACTAATGTGCAAGGTTTTGTGGATGATTTTCAGGAGCCACAAGAGGATATTGAGGAAGAAGGCATGTGGAGAGAGTTCCCTAGGCGTCACCCGCAGCCAAGGAGAGGACGAGAATATGAGCCAGTAAGGCCTTATCAAGAGCTAGATGGAATAGGGAAAGTGAAGGTCAAGATTCCTAGCTTTGAAAGGCAAATGTGACCCGGATGCTTACATGGATTGGGAGACTAAATTGGAACAAATTTTGTCTTGCCATCACTTTGGAGAAGCAAAGGAAGGTCCAGCTTGCATCATTGGAGTTTCCAAGGCTATGCACTAGTATGGTGGGATCATCTTGTCAAGGAAAGGAAGAAGAACCTTGGATCCGGCCATCACTACATGGGAACAAATGAAGGCCTTGATGAGAGCTCGCTTTGTACCTCAACATTATGGCTAGGGAGCTGAGGCAAAGGTTGGAGAATCTTAGGCAAGGAGCCATGAGTGTGCCGAAGAGGTCTACACCTCTATGCAAATGGCAACGGTGAAAGCTAATGTGGTTGAAGATGAGGAGTCTACATGGCTAGGTATCTACGCATTTTAAATTCATCTTTGGCTAATGAAATTGATTTGTATCCTTATAGTACCATGGTGGAGCTGCTGCATTTGGCAATCAAAAGTAGAGAAGAAGACAAAGTCTAGGAACCAAGTGCGCCAAGACAAGCTTTGGAGCTACAAGCATATGGAAAGCACACAACAGCCGGCCCCAAGGATCCTACGGCCGTGAGCCTACATCCACCAAGGAGGACCGAAAAGCATCAATCATGGACAAGGAGCACAAAGAAGGAGCTCAACACCTCATTCATCTTCTAGACCTTGAATGAGCCTTCAAGTGGTCCTAAAGGGAGTACCTCTGACTCTACTCTTCGTTCTAGAGATATTGTGTGTTTTAAATGTCAAGGTAGAGGTCATTATATGAGGATTGCCCTAATAAGAAAATTCTGATTTTAAATCAATTTGGACAATATGAGAGTGAGGATGAGGCATGAAAATGATGATCACACCAACCTTAATGGATTGCATGAAAATGGTAGTGATAGTGATGAGGGCATTGAATATGAGCATGGAGAATCATTAATAGCTAGAAGAACTTTGCATGCTAAGCTAGCTCCATGTGAGGATAATCAAAGAGAAAACTATTTCATACTAGATGTCTAATTAAAGGGAAGGTGTGTAACATGATCATAGATGGAGGTAGTTGTTGCAATATAGCTAGCACTGATTTGATTAATAAGTTGCAAATTACCACATTTTATCACCCTAGACCTTACAAATTGCATTGGATGAATGATTGTGGAGAATGAAAAGTAAATAGGCAAGCTAGAGTTACTATCACTTTAGGTAACTATGAGGACACCATTATTTGTGATGTAGTTCCCATGCAAGCTTGTCATATTCTTTTGGGACGTCCATGGCAATTTGATAGGAGAGTTAAGCATGATGGTTTTACTAATAGGCATACCTTTGAATTTAATGGTCAAACACTAACTCTTAAGCCTATGACACCATTGCAGATTGCTGAGTTTTATGAGAGGAAGAAGGAAGTGGTGTGGAGCAAAATGAGGTGAAAAAGAGAGGGGATAGCTCACGGCCTAATCAGAACCACGGCCAAGACTAGTACCACCCTATTAGCCACACCTTCTAGTGTCCTTCTAGCATCCAAGGAGGAGTACATCCTAGATTACACCCCTTTAGATGCATTCTTGTGAGCTTGTGCAAGAGCTAGCTGACTTTGAGTGAGAGCCAAGGCCACCCTACCTAAGCCCATCCTAGCCTATCCTAGATGAGTTTAGTGATGTGTTTCCCGACGAGATTCCGGCTGGCCTTCCACCTTTTAGAGGTATTGAGCACCAAATAGATCTTATTCCCGGTGCTACACTCCCAAAACCGTCCCAGCCTATAGGATGAACCCTAAGGAGAGCAAGAGATCCAAAACCAAGTGCCAAGAACTCCTAGATAAGGGTTATGTAAGGGAGAGTTTGAGTCCTAGTGCCGTTCCCGTCCTCTTAGTGCCCTAAGAAGGACAATACATGGAGGATGTGTGTTGTTGATTGTAGCCCATCAACAACATCACCATTAAGTACCGCCATCCTATCCCACGTTTAGATGACATGTTAGATGAGTTGAATGGAGCCACATTGTTCTCTAAGATAGATCTTAGGAGTGGTTTATCACCAAATCAGAATGAGGGAGAGATGAGTGAAAACGGCGTTCAAGACCAAGTTTGGTCTTTATGAGTGGCTAGTGATGCCATTTGGTTTAACCAATGCTCCTAGCACATTTATGAGATTGATGAATCACGTGTTGAGACACTACATTGGTAGGTTTGTTGTGGTTTACTTTGATGACATCCTCATCTATAGTAATCACTTGAAGAGCATGAGAACATTTGAGGGAAGTACTTGCAACTCTTAGAATTGAATATTTGTATGCTAATTTGAAGAAATGTGAGTTTAGTACTAATCAAGTTGTTTTTCTTGGTTTTGTAGTGAGCACAAGAGGTCTAGAGGTGGATGAAGAGAAGATCAAGGCAATCCAGGAATGGCCTACTCCCACAACCGTCGGTCAAGTGAGGAGTTTCCACGGCCTAGCAACCTTCTATAGACGTTTTGTGCGAGATTTCAGCACCATAGCAGCCCCACTCACGTCCTTGACAAAGAAGAAGGTGCCATTTGTGTGGGAGATGCTCAAGAGAAGGCGTTTAAGGAGTTGAAGTGGCGGCTGTCCCATGCACCTCTCCTAGCTCTTCCGGACTTCACCAAACCTTTTGAGGTCGAGTGTGATGCTTCATTGGCATTGGAGGAGTACTCATGCAAGAGGGTAAGCCACTAGCCTTCTTTAGTGAGAAATTAAAGGGAGCATGTTTAAACTACTCGACCTATGATAAAGAACTTTATGCATTGTTTAGAGTATTAAAAACATGCAACATTATTTATGGCCTAGTGAATTTGTCCTACGTACCGATCATGAGTCCTTAAGACATTTTAGGAGTCAAGATAAGTTAGATAGGAGACATGGTAGATGGATGGAGTTTATAGAAACTTTTCCTTATATCATAAAGTATAAAAAGGGCAAGGATAATGTTGTAGCGGATGCTCTCTCTAGGAGACACTCTTTAATCACAACTATGGATTCTAAGGTCTTAGGTTTCTATTATATTAAGGATCTATATGTTGATGATTCTGATTTTGGAGACATATTTAAGCAATGTGCATCTAGAGGAGCCTTTGATAAGTATTACTTGTTTGAGGGTTTTCTATTTAGAGTTGATAAAGTGTGCATTCCTAAGTGTTCCCTTAGGCTATTACTTGTTGAGGAAGCCCATATGGAGGCTTAATGGGGCATTTTGGGAGAGATAAGACTTATCATATGCTGCATTCACATTTTTATTGGCCTCATATGCTTAGAGATGTAGAGAACTTGCTTAAGAGATGTCTTGTGTGTTTAAAGGCTAAGGCTAGATTGAAACCTCATGGATTGTATACCCCCTTACCCACGCCTAAGTCACCTTGGGAGGATATTAGTATGGACTTCATTGTTGGTTCATTGTTGGGTTACCTAGGACTAAGAAGGGGAGAGATTCGATTTTGTGGTGGTAGATCGATTTTCTAAAATGGCCCATTTTATTGCTTGCCATAAGACGATGATGCTTATAATGTAGCTAACTTGTTCTTTAGGGAAATTGTTAGATTACATGGAGTACCTAGGAGTATAGTGAGTGATAGGGATGTTAAGTTTTTTAGTTTCTTTTGGAAGACTCTTTGGGCGTAAACTAGGGACGAAGTTGTTGTTTTCGACTTCTAGTCATCCTCAAACGGATGGTCAAACCGAAGTAACTAATAGGACGTTAACAACCATTCTGAGGGCTGTTTTAAAAGATAATTTGAAAGCTTGGGAAGATGTCTTCCCTCATGTAGAATTTGCATATAATCGTACATTACATTCTTCTACTAACCTAACTCCTTTTGAGTGTGTCTATGGGTTGAATCCTTTGACCCCTTTTGATCTTATACCGTTGCCCATAGAGGAGCGAGTAGATTTTAATGCAGAAAAACAGGTGGAGATCATCAAGGAAATGCATGAAAGGACACGCAAAAGGCTAGAGGAGAAGGGGAGGCAAGTGGCGGCCAAGGCTAATAGGAACCGCCAAGCAAGTGTTGTTCGAACCGGGAGACCTCGTGTGGCTGCATTTGAGGAAGGATAGGTTCCCGGAAAGGCGCAAGTCCAAGTTATCACCTAGGGGAGACGGACCATTCAAAAGTACTACGTAAGGTTGGCAACAACGTTTATGTACTAGAGCTCCCGGAGGACTATGGAGTGAGTCCTACTTTCAACGTAGGAGATCTCAGTCCCTTTGAGTCAAGTGATGCGGATGGTGATGATTCGAGGACGAATCCTTCCGAAGAAGGGGAGTATGATGAGGGACCACCAACATCCCCTACTAGTCCTACAATGCAAGGGCCAATCACTAGATCAAGGGCAAGGGCAAGGGCAATTCAAGAGGAGGTGTCCAACTTGTTGGTGTCTTTAGCTCCTAAGGAGACCATTGATGATCTATCGCTGATTAAGGCTTCCTTAGTCACGTTAATGACGATTCCCGACGACTTGGACGTGGAAGGGAGACCATGCACACGTGATTTGGAGCCATGCAAGAGCAAGGAAGAGACACTTGTCCCGGAATTGCAAGAAATGGAAGATTGAGGCTTTTGGAGCTTCTATTGTATTTTATATCATCTTTTGGTATAAAATACAAGACTTTTTTATAACCTTTAGGCTCAAAACATTTTAAGGGTTATTTTTATTTGTTTTAGTTTGTTTTGTTTGTTTTGTTTGTTTTATTGTCTTTTTTTTTGACAAATGTTATTCCTTTTTTTAGATAGGAGGCTTTCTAGGCATATAAAAAGCCTCCCTTAGCTTCTTTCCTGATTAGAAAGATTTTAGCCAATTGATAAACCGTCTCTTTGAGAGCTTTTGTTCCTATTCAGAAAATTCAATCAATAAAGTGAGCCATTGATTGAATCGTTGTGAATCACTGCTAGATTGTTCTTGTGTGTGTTAATCTCTTTAGAGATTGGTGCTACTAGTCAATACTAGTCCCTCCTTGTGCTTGTCTCCATTGAAGGCTTGTGTAAGGTTATAGAAGAAAGGGTTGAAGGCATCATCTTGCTTGAGTTTTGATCAACCTGATCAAGGTTCTTGTAAGGGAGTCTTTTGGTTCTTTTGGATCTACTTCTACCATACATTCCACGTTCCATTTCATTCTCTTTTCTTCCATTTATTCCAACGCCATTTCTTGTTCTAACAATCTGATTTTCGTGCCATTTGTCAAGGAAAAACGTCCATTGTTGGTCTTCGAGGATTCTCAATCTAGATCTAGTCATTTGCGGCCCCAATCCCGCATCAATAACCACATCACCAGGGCATAGAGGAAAAACATCTCTAGCCATAACATACTCATAACAGAAGGGCATGGAGGAAAAACACTTCCAGCAATACTATGTCCATCAAAATAGCATGGAGGAATAACCATCTCCAGCTAAATCCTAATCGTATCACAATAGCATGAAGGAAAGAGCCATCTCCAGCTATAAACATCAGTCGTACTAGCACAACAAGATCTACTAAGATCACACATCATATCTTAGCTAGTACGAAAATAAACACATCAGAGCATATAAACACATAAGCATAACACTCACCAAGATAGTACTAAGATCTACTCGTCGATCCTACAGGTATATCTATCTCGGCATAGAACACTGGATAGTTACTCTGGATACTATCCTTAGTCTCCCATGTAGCCTCATCAAGTCCTCGTCTCGACCACTGTATCCTCAACATAGGATGTCCTTCGAACGCAGGCGTCTCATACCTCGTTCTAGGACTGCAATCGGGTGCTCAATAAAGGTGTGGTCCGGCTCGACCACCAAATCATCATAGCTCATGATGAGTCTCGGATCTGGTATGTACTCCCTCAGCTGAGACACGTGAAACACAGGGTGAACACCCTCTAATCTCGGAGGCAAAGCTAACCTGTATGCTGCACTCCCAACCCGATCCAGAATCTCGAACGGTCCGACATATCGGGGGCTCAACTTCCCCTTAATGCCAAAACGTCTAACACCTCGTGTCGGAGACACCCTCAGCCACACATGGGCTCCCACTCTGAATTCTAGGGGTCTACGCCTCCTATCTGCATAAGACTTCTGACGGCTCTGTGCAGTCAGCATCCTCTCTCTAATCAGTGCTACACGTGCAACATCATCCTGAATCTGATCAGGTGTCAACCCACTAACATTGCCCGGCTCATCCCAGCATAACGGAGTACGACATCTCTGTACATACAATGCCTCATATGGGGCCATCCCAATCGATGCATGTCAACTGTTGTTGTACGAGAACTCAACAAGTGGGAGATGATCCGTCCACACTTGTCCCCAATCCAACACACAAGCTCGCAACATATCCTCCAGTGTCTTAATGGTCCTCTCTGACTGACCATTTCTTCGAGGATGGAACGCAGTCGTGAAGTGCAAACTCGTCCCCAGGGCAGTCTGAATCTACTGCCAGAACCTCGAGGTAAATCGTCCTTCTCTGTCTGAGACGATCGTCCTCGGTACACCATGGAGTCTCACTATCTGCATAGTGTACTCCTCTGCTAATCTACTCACTGGCTAGGTTTCCCGGATCGGGATAAAACGTGTCGTCTTCGTCAGTCTGTCCACTATAACCCATATGGCATCAAAGCTCCTGCTCGGTCTCAGTCCAGTCACAAAGTCCATGGTGACGTCCTCCCACTTCCTCTGTGGAACAGGAAGTGGATGGAGTTCACCTCCAGGTCTGCAATGCTCAATCTTGACCTGCTGACAGGTCGCACACTGTGCCACAAATCTGGCCACATCGGGCTTTAGCCCTCCCCACCGATATAAACGTCTCAAATTCTGGTACATCTTACTCGTACCTAGGTGCACTGAATAAGGCATACGGTGAGCCTCCTATAAAATCCTCTAGCGTAGATCCGCATCAGCGGGTACACAGACGCGACCGTAGCGTCTCAATACTTCATCTGCTCCTAGAAGGAACTGTGGTGCCTCATCCCGAGACATTATCCTCTCTCGAATCCTCATCAGTGTCGGGCATGTTTCCTGCTTCTGTTGGATCTCACCCAACAGATCAGGAAGAACCTCTAAAGTACTCAGCTGAGCATCCTCATCAGGAAACTGGATGTCCAACTCTAACCAGATCAGATCCCTCTGTAACTGACGTTGCATTGTCAATCTCGCAATCGCCTGCTCTCGAGGCGTCTTCCTGCTCAAGGCGTCGGCGACAACGTTCGCCTTTCCCGGATGATACAGAATCTCTAGATCAAAATCCTTGATCAGCTCAAGCCACCTACGCTGGCGGTTATTCAATTCCCGCAGCGTAAAAATGTACTTCAGACTCTTATGGTCTGTGAAGACCTGACATGTAGCACCATACAGGTAATGTCTCCAGATCTTCAGTGCATGAACTACCGCTGCCAACTCCAGATCATGAGTCGGGTAGTTCTCCTCATACGTCTTCAGCTGTCTAGACCCATATGCAATCACTCTGCCCTGCTGCATCAATACACATCCCAAGCCTAGCTTGGATGCATCATTGTAAACCACAAAATCCTCTATACCCTCTGGTTGTGCCAAAATAGGAGCAGAAGTCAAACGTCTCTTCAGCTCCTCAAAACTCAACATACACTGATCAGACCATACGAATCTGGTAGTCTTTTTCAGCAGACTCGTCAGTGGACGGGCAATCACAGAAAATCCCACCATAAAGCGTCGGTAATAAGGCTAGGCCAAGAAAGCTACGTACTTCCTTGAAGTTCGTCGGTGTCGTCCAAGCTGCTACTGCCTCAATCTTTGCCGGATCCACCTTGATCCCTTCAGCTGAAACCACATGACCCAGGAATGCTACCTCTGGCATCCAGAACTCACACTTAGAGAACTTAGCATCAAGTTCTCTATCTCGTAAGACCTGCAACACAGTCCTCAGCTGCCCTGCATGCTCCTCTCGGCTGCGAGAGTACACCAAAATATCATCAATGAAGACTACCACAAACTGATCCAGGAAGTCGATGAAGATGTTGTTCATCAACTCCATAAAGACTGTTGGGGCATTCGTAAGCCCAAATGGCATCACTACAAACTCGTAGTGTCCATATCTAGTCCGGAATGTTGTCTTGTGCACATCCTGCTCTCTCACCCTCAGCTGGTGATATCTTGAGCGAAGGTCAATCCTGGAGAATACAACCACTCCCTGAAGCTGATCTAACAAATCATCAATACGAGGCAACGGATACTTGTTCTTGATGGTCACCTTGTTCAGCTCTCTAAATCAATACATAGTCTCAGCGATCCGTCCTTCTTCCGTACGAAGAGGACAAGTGCTCCCCATGGGGATACGCTAGGGCGGATGAAGCCCTTCTCAGCCAGCTCCTCGAGTTGCTTCTTCAGCTTTAACATCTCGACAGACGTCATCCGGTATGGGGCCTTCGAGATAGGTCTCGTACCAGGCTCTAAATCAATGCCAAAGTCCACGCTCCTCTGAGGCGGCAAACTGGACGGCTTAGCGAATACATCTGTAAACTCGCAGACCACTGGGATATCCTCTAATGCTGGACTCTCCCCCTCCTTCATGGCATAACCCCAAAAGGCCTCACAACCCTGTGTAATTAGTCTCGCTGCCCGTATCGCACTGATAACCATACCTGATTTTCCAAGGTCCCAACCTCGGAAAACCTCTATCTATCCTAACTCGGTAGAGAGGGTAGCAGTCCTCCTACCTACATCTAAAACCGCTTGATGTATATCCATCCAGCCCATACCTAAAATGACTTCTTCATGCACTAATGTCATGACAAAGAAGTCCACAAGTAATACACGGGTCCCTACAAAAATTGGGACCGTCACGAATCTCACGGGTACCTCTGACCCTACTACCATCGGGTAACCCTATACTAAAGGGTATCCCTTCAATCGTATCTAGACTCAGACGCTCAACACAGGCATCAAAAATAAAAGAATGCATAGCTCCAATATCAAATAAGAGTCTAACAGGTAAACCATGAATCAGAATGGTACCTGTAGTAGTCGGTGCAGCTGGCTCCTCTGCACTCCTCAGCTCAAAAGCTCTACCCTGAACTCCTCTAGTGTCAGTGGAGCTCCCACCACGACCTCTGCCTCTACTAGGCCCAAGAGCAGATCCGTGAGTGGTAGGGTGATCTGGGACCCTCTGTTGTCCCTGTGTCTGCTGCTGCTACTGAGGTGGCCTCTGCCCACCCCCTGCTACACTAGCAGGAGTAGAACCCTGCTGAGACGAAGCTCCACCCCGTCTACAGAAAATATGTATGTGACCTAGTCTGCCACAGATGTAGCAAGTCACCGTTTGGCTCGTGCACCCTGACCGCATATGTTCATAACCACCACAGTTGTAACACTGTGATTCCTTATTTGTAACCAGTGCAGATGAGGTATAGCTCTAGCGTCTCTGGCCTCGCCCAACCCTAACAACTCCACCAGTACCACTGGTCTGCTCAGTACGCTGTCTCTTCTCAGACCCTCCGGCCTGAGAAGCTCTCCTTTGTCCAGCTCGCTCCCTCTCATAATCGGAAGCTCTGTCCTGATAATCCATCAGAGACTCACAATGAAATCCCGCCATATAGGTCCGGGGAGTATCCCTCAGTCGTCGGGAGAAAAGATACACATGCTGATCTGCAGGAGGTGCAGTTGGACCCAGCTCCTCCTAGAATATCCTTATAGCCTCGGAGACTGGTACATCCTTAAACCCAGCCTCAACAAAATCCCGCAGTATCTCCCTCCTCAATGAGGCAGGGAAGAAACGCTCTCTAATCATAGTCCTCATCTGGTCATAACTACTAACTTGACCCCGTACAGATCTCCATCAGTGTTGTGCCAAGTCTCTGAACAGAGTTTACACCAACTCTATCTGCCTATATGTTGGACATATAATAGACTCCATAGCTGAGTCTACATGTCCTATCCACAACTCAACCTCTAGCCCCACCTTCCTAGAGAAAGGGGGTACTCCCATCTGATGGAGAAGCAAGGAGCTTACCTCCACTGTTGGTATAGGCAAGGAAATGATCCACAACCACTACCTCAGTTGGCTCCTAAGCTCAGCAACACATCACACATCATCATCAACCAAAAGCTACACACAACTCTTTCAAACTCAAGCAAGATCAAGGAGGAGAAAGGGAGAAGCAAGAAGGGCGTGAAGAAGCTGGAAACCCTTGATCACGAGCCTAAGAAGAGACTTAAGGAGGAAGGAAAGAAAAAGGGTAAAGCACGAGTCCAACCGGTCAACAAAACCGGCTGCAGCCGCAAGAAACCGCAGGGGCGGTTCCCTGAGCCGCAGGGGGCGGAAAACTACACGAGCCGCAGGGGCGGCTCTCTAAACCCGCGGGGCGGCTAAGGCCAAAATGGCTCCAAAGAGTAAGGCTCTTACAGAAACTGTGAACATTCCACCACCTTCATACAAGACTCCACTTCCATTCCCCAAATCCCGTGCCGGAACTTTGATAGAAAAGAGCTTTGATAAGTTCATTGAACTGATTAAAAATCTGTGTATTGACATTCCTTTTCTTGATGCTATTTTAGGGATGCCTACATACTGGAAGTTTTTAAAGGAAATTCTCGCTAGAAAGAGGAGTTTAGAAGTGAATGGAGAAGTGTTAATGACTTAAAGATCTAGCGAGCTCATCAAGATTTTAAAAGAGAACATGACACCAAAGCTTAGGGATCCCGGATCATCTTGTGTCCGAGTAGGACTTGGAGAAGGAACCTATGAAGCTTTGTGCGATCTTGCCGCAAGCGTGAGTATTATTCCTCTTACACTTTTCAGGGAGATTGGCCTTGAACAACCAAAGCCAATGAAGATGAAACTGCGGGGCTGATGGATCAATCACAAAACCTGTTGGAGCACTCGAGGACATTCCACTTCAGTTAGGGAAGTACTTTATTCCCATTGATTTTGTTGTTTTAGACATTCCTGCTGATTATTCTGTGACTTTAATACTAGGAAGATCATTCCTAGCCACTTCTGGATGTCTTGTCATTTGCAGGAACGCTTCCCTCACATTCTAACATTGAAGTAGATGAAGATGATGTACAATTCAGGCTTCCAAAGGCTACGGAAGCAACAAATTTTGAAGACGGTTTGTTCCACGTCCAAGACGAACCATCAGAGGAAATCTCGGACCAAATCTCGGCTGAGATAGTTGCTTCCCCGACCGAGATTGAGCAGCAGAAAGTCGGATCACGGTCTGAGGTCCAGTTATCTCGGCCGAGATCCGAGTGTGAGATAGTGACGGAGTCGGAAACGCTTTCCGAAGCTCCAAAACCTCCTATTGTGTCCATTTCGTTCAATGAAGGAAAGGCAGAAGAGTTAATTCATCCAAAGTCTGAGAAGAAAGAGAGCAATGCTTCAAGATGATTCGGCTTCTATTGACAATTCATCAAGGGTTTTTCAAGAACTTCTGCATCAGTCTCATCGATACTAGCGAAGGGAGGACAACTTGATACATAGGAGAGCTCAAAGATCTATAAAGACAGCTCTAAAACCAGTACGAAATTGAAGAAAGGTGATCTACTTCAATTGTCTAACTCTAGATTTCACCTTATTCCAAGAAAGTTCAAGAAAAGATAGACAGGTCCTTACATAGTGAAGAAGATTTGTTCCTATGGAACAATTGAAGTATGGGGTGAAGATGTCGGTACAGTAAAGATTATTGAGAGTAGGTTGAGGAAGTGTAAACCGGCTCTTCCGGTGGAGCAGACTTTGCCTACTTCTCCAAGTTAGGCATCGACAGAATCAGGTCTGGCAAGAGACCTTAAACCAATGTGCTTCTCGGGAGGCAACCCGATGTAAGAGTCTTAATGTCCCTGTCTTTTCTGTTTTTGCTTTTTGCTTTTGCATTTTTGTGTGTTTTTTTGTGTCTTTGTAGGATCTAGATGTCAAGATAGAAAGAAACGAGGGAGGTAACTCTCGGAACGAGCCTAAGATGAGCCGAACACTTTGAAAGAACGAAGAACGAGAGGAAAAAGGACGAACCAAGGCGAAGATGAAAAAGGTGGATTGATCACCTACATTGCTGGGAAATTGAGTATTGATTTGTCTGATTGTGCTTTGGTCTACCAGCCCACACTTGTGGGAAGACGCCATCTAGTGGCTAGGAAGATTCTGATTCAGAAGGGCAGATTGCCCTAAAGAGTAGCCATGCCTTGGGATGACAAGGTGGGAATTGAGTGGAACACTGAGTATTTATACCGCAATAAGAGGTATTGGAGGACTTCATTAGAGGAGACTGATTCGGATGACGATGTCATGGGTCAGTCCAATGATGAGGATGCGGCACGTGGGGACGAGGAGACAAAGGATGCTGCTGAAGCAGATGAGTTTGTTGGAGAGGTGAGAGGTGCAGGTGCACGGCCATCTAACATGCCTTCCAAAGGAGCGTCGTCTTCACGAGCTCCTAGATACTAGTGTAGAGAGCCACCTACCATGGATCAGCTCACTGTTGACATTCACTCTCTGCAGCTCAGACAACAGAGGATAGAGGACCGCCAAATAGAGCTGGACAAACGCTATTCAGTGTCTGAGGGTATGATTGGCGAGATGTATCGCCATATGTTTGGGAACTTCTATGACCCGAACAACCTGCGCTACCCACGTGATCCACCTCCACCGTTATAGTGATGCGCCAGATTAGTTGCTTCATCTATTTACATTGTGAGTATTGTTTTTTCCCCTATTTATTTTTCACATTGGGGACAATGTGAGATTTAATTATGGGGTAGGATGCTTACAATTCTTTTAGCCTGTTTCGTTATTTGTATGCATTTGAACAATTTGGATTATATGTCGAACGTTTCCATTATTCGTACGCATATATAAAAAAAATCGGTTTTTTCAAAAAAAATTTGGGCTTCTAGGATTGATATGACCTCTATGATGATAATTTGTATATGTTTATTGGCTATCGATCTTAATTTTGAGCTTTAATTGAATTAATGGCATATGCAGGAATTGAATACCTTGTTTGGAATTTATATGATTTATGAAAATTTCTTTGTTTAATTGGATTGATTTTGGATGGTTGAAGCTAAATGAGAAGTTCTTATACATTGCATAGGAATAATTTAGGCAATTCGATTACATTCTTCTTCTCTATCTTTACCATTGTTTAGCACCTCAAGCATTGATTATAATTTCCTCCTTTTGATTACATTCTTCTTCTCTATCTTTACCAATGCTATTTGGGGAATGTTGGTTATGAAGATGAGTAACTCGGCACCATTCCCATAATCGGGTGTTTGTGTCTTGCCAAAGTCTGATTAACTAAACATCCTAACGAGCGATTTGGTAAGTGCATCCTGTGGAAGGTACGCGAAGGAAACTGAACACGAAGCACCACTGCCATTCACTCAAGAAATAGAAAGAAAAGGATGAAAAAGAAAATAAAAGAGAAAAATAAGCAAAAAGGATGGATGTTTAAAAACAATAGAACAAATGTGTTGTTCTTCTTCCCGGATTACCACCACATTACCCAAATACATCCTACCCTGATCACATTTCTTTAACCTTTTTCTTTTCTAAGTCCTATTGATCTTTGTACACATGTATTTCACTTAATGGCTTAGACTTGAATTCTTCAAGAATTTTAGACTAAGGTAATTTTTGTGATGATTGTGAATTCCTTGCAAAGTGTGATTTTCTTCACATGCCTATCCTACTTTGACCTTAATCAGATTATGTCTTCAGCCTTGTGACTACACTTTGATAGTGATCATAAATAGAAGCACTATTAAAAAGAGTTTTTCTTACTTTGTTTTGCATAGATAATTAATGTTATCCTATCTTAGATTTACTACTTGCTTGAGGACAAGCAAGGATTAATATGGGGTATTTTGATAGCATGATTTATCGACCTAGTTTAGTTGATCATATCTGTAGTTTTTTCCTTTCCGCAGGCATGTTTTGGCCTTAGTTTGTGCCTTTTATGCATGTTTAGTTCTACTTTGCAAATGTGGGTGTCTACACACGCTTTGGTTGTCATTGTAGGTATTTTGGTGTATTTTGAAGCTAAAACGATGCATTTGAGGACTGAGCCTCGGAGTGGATGCTAGGAGCAATCTCACGAGCTAAGGAAAGGTGAAGAAGTCGAGCTAGGAACGAAAGAGACGTTTTTGTGCAACATTCGATAGGCATCTCGGCCAAGGTATCCAAGCCGAGACAAGTGCCCGAAGAGAAGAAGCTATCTCGGTTGAGAACCATTTATCTCGGTCCGAGATTTAGCTACTGTTTTCTATCTCGGTCGGCATCCCGGACTGAGATCATTGGGTGACTTGACCGAGATCCTAGGAACGCTGAAGGTCGAAGACGAAATCTCGGTCCCGACCATTACCAATATCGGCCGAGATCCAGCCCGAGATTCTTCCCTAAACGGTGATTTTATTTTATTTCGGACTTTTAGGCCCAGCCCGTGTCTTTCGACGGGATTTTGGTTCTAAAAGTAGGGTTCCGAATACTTCAAAAGGGATCTCTTTTCATCTCACTTTTAACGTTCTTTCAGTCACTTTAGTTCTGGAAAGCTCGTAGCCGTTAGGATTTGTAGGAGAAGCCATCTCCTACTTCGCTTTATTTTCTCATCTTGATCATTGTTGGATCATTAGTTTAGGAAAGATTTAGCGTTTTTCATTTACATCAAATTTGACATACTTTTGGGAAGATTGAGACAGTTTGTCTTCAAAATTCAAGTTCAATAAAACTGGTTTCTTTCCTTATTGTTATCTATTATTTCAGTTTTATGATTTGTTTGATTGATTTGAATTAAGCTTTGATTATGAATATTGTTGGCGAGAAACTTTTGTGGTTCCAAGGTAATTAGAGAATTGTTTATACCTTGGACAATGATGGATTGATTGTGCCCTACTATTTTTTGAATCACTTTAAATCCCATGAAATGGTTTAGATTTAGTCAGGTTTAGAATTCTTCTAAACTAGCAAACTAAGTTGGAATTGATTCGTAATTGTGATGTTCCTTCTTAGATACGTAAAAAAACTATTCCTAGGTAATAAAGGTTCAACCTTTATTGGATAGAATGTGTCATTATTCCTTCCTTAAGACAAGTAATTCCTGAGACGTAATTGTAAAGGGTTATTTGATCCTTAATTAAGAAATAAGGTTTGTTTACTATTTCCCCCTCTTAACCTTGAAAGCAATAGGTAGTTAGGATATGAAACTAAATGTTCTTGAAACATAACTGTAATAGAGTATTAGAGGAGAGACATTCATCCATGTATGCTTTTCAATCATGTATGTTTTATGAGATTATCTTGAGTCCACGTGTATAAATAATGATCTTAAATCCTTGGAACTACTTTTTCTCCAATTAAATTGTTTGTTTGTTTTATTTTGTTTTATTTAGTTTTCAATCAATAAGAGACAAATTGATTGTGAACTACACAACACTTTTCAAAACCTTTTGACTTTCTTTCCCTATTCTTTTCCAATCTCTTTTCTTTATTTTAGATTTATACTATTCTTAGAGTATTTTGGTAGTGCTTCTATTTATGATCACTCTCAAAGTGTAGTCATATGGCTAAAGACATAATTCTATTAAGGTCAAAATAGGGTAGACATGCGAAGGAAAATCACACTTTGCAAGGAATTCATATTCATCACAAAAATGGTGCCGAGTTACTCATCTTCATAACCAACAATCCCCTAATAGCTTGCTTTGCAACACATTTTTATCTTTTTTCACTTCTTCATATAATTCACATAAACAACTTTCAATTTAAGCATACACCTTCAAACTTCACTTTCCTAATTCCCGGATAGGTCAAAAGGAGGCAATTATAATCAATTCTTGAGGTGCGAAACAATGGTAAAGATAGAGAAGAAGAATGAAATCGAATTGCCTAAATAATTCGTATGCAATGTATAAGAACTTCTCATATAACTTCAACCATCCAAAATCATCCCAATTAAAAAAGGAAATTTTCATAAATCATATAAATTTCAAACAAAGTATTCAATTCCTGCATATACCATTAATTTAATTAAAGCTCAAAATTAAGATCGATAGCCAATAAACATACACAAATATCATTACAAAGGTCATATCAATCCTAGAAGCACAAAAAAAAAAAACCGATTTTATATATATATGTATTTTTTTATGATGCATACAAATAAGAGAAACGTGCGACATATAATCCAAATTGTTTAAATGCATTACATATAAAGACACTTGCTGAAAGAATTGTAAGCATCTCACCCCACACTTAAATCTCACATTGTCCCCAATGTGAAAAATAAGCAGGGATAAAAACAATACTCACATTGTAAAAAGATGAAGTAGCTAATATGGTGCATCACTCGAATAGTGGAGGTGAATCACGTGGGTAGCACATGTTGTCCGGGTCGTAGAAGTTCCTGAACATATGGCGATACATCTCGCCGATCATATCCTTAGGCACTGAATAACGTATGTCTAGCTGTACCTGGCGGTCCTCTATTCTCTGTTGTCCGAGCTGAAGAGAGTGAATGTTATCAGTAAGCTGATCCAAGGTAGGTGGCTCTCTACGTTGGTATCTAGGAGCTCGTGAAGATGACGCTCCTCTAGAAGGTATGCTTGAAAACTGTGCACCTGCACTTCTCATCTCACCAACAAACTCGTCTGCCTCAGCAGCATCCTCTGTCTCCTCGTCCTCACGTGCAAAATCCTCATCATCGGACTAACACATGACATCGTCATCTGAATCAGTCTCCTTTAATGCAATCCTCTAATACCTCTTATCGAGTTAAGAATACTCACTCGTTCACTCGATTCCCACCTTGTCATCCCAAGGCATGGCTACTCTAAAGGGCATAATGCCCTTTAGAGTGGCGTCTTCCCACATGTGTGGGAGGGTGGATCAAAGTACAGTTAGACAAAATATTGTTCAACATCCTAGCAATGTAGGTGATCAACCCACCTACACAAATGTACCATGTACTCTTCTTAGCCACTTTCTTCAGGTGCTCCAACAGTAGTGTAAAAGAGTTGAGTGTGGGTCCATAAGTAATACACCACAACACATAACTCACTCAATAGGATCTGATGCTAAGCATCATGGAGAGCAAATAGGATGTCGCTCATCATCCTATGGGAAAGCCGGAAGGACAAGTTATAAATGTACTTGCACTTAGCCTCCCCGGTTTTCCATTCACCAGGACCACCCATCATGTTCGCTATCCCGTACTAAAATGCACGCTTATTAAAACCCATGTCAAATGTGGCAGTATTACTACGAGGGAATCCAAAGAACTCCCCAAACTCATTCTTAGACATAGAAAATGTAAGAGCCTTAGTCTTTAGGAGCCGAGCTATGATGTAGCCGCCCCCGCGGGTCCGTGGTGACGCCCCTGCGGCTCGTCCAGTGATCCGCCCCTGCGGTTTCCTGCGGCTGCAGCCGACTTGTTGACTCTTGACCCATGCTTTACTCTCTTTCCTTTCCTTCTTTCTTAGCCTTTCCCCTGGCTTGCTGAGCAAGGGTTCCATCTTCATTTCTCCAGCTTTCTCACGTTCTTCTTGCCTTCTATCTTCTCCTTGCTCTTGCTCTTGTTTCTCCTTGGTTTGAAAGAGAATTGTGTGGCTTTGGTGGTTTGATGTTGATGCTGTGTGTTATGCTAAGCTTGGGAGCTAGTTGAGTGGTATTTGGGATCATTTCCAGCCTGGTTAGGCTACAACAGTAGGTGAGCCTACTCTTCTCTCCTTCTTTCTTCTTCTTTGATTCCTTTACTCTTCCTTAGCTTAGGATTAGATGTGTTGGATGTATACTGATGTTAGAATGTGTATGTATTTGTATGTGTTTGGATATGGAATGGAGAAGACGTGATTTGATCACGTGAAGAGTGGAAGAGAAATCGGGAGTCTACGTTCTACAGCGTCGCCACGCCTACGCCTCAACGTAGCCCCCCCCCCCCCCCCCCCGCGGGACTTTGTCACCGCACCCGCGCCCAAAAGCCGCCGTCCCTGCGGCCACGGTCACCGCGCCTGCGTCTGTGTGCCGCCGCACCTGCGGTTGCCTTTGCTTCGCCCCTGCGTCCCTCTTGTCACGCAGGTGCGTCTTGTCCCGGATGTACTAGAGTAGTATGTATCCTTTCCTTTCCTAGTATGAGTGGGATAGTAGCATGCTAGGTATGTATATGAGGATAGAATGATGATGAGTATGATAGCGTTATATGCCGGTTATGGCCTTGAGGTTTATAAGTTGGATATGATCCTTATGGATCCCTTGGGTCTAGGTGTGACCCCTTTGATTGATAGGAGATTTGATATCTCGTTATGCCTTGTTTTTAGGCCGTGTTGTCCTCCAGTTTAGAGTTGATCGTGTTTGAGACTACTTCGAGGTTGAGGTAAGTCCATAGGACTTACTTAGCTATCATCCTTATATTGGATGTATGCATGAGTGGTGTTTGTTATATGCTTTATAGCATGCGATATTGATTATTACCGACCTATGGTTTAGTGACCGCCCATTGTAGTGGTTGTGACAACTTGCATTTCATCCCGTAGTCGCGTTTGGGAAGTTCTCTGTAGTCAGGCTAGATCTGGTATACGGGAAGGGCACTTACCACTCCTTATGGTATACGGGAAGGTGCGCTTATACCACTCCAGCTAGCTATAGCACTTAGAGGCGAGGATTAAATATATTCCTCGTGTCACATATATTCATATGCAGATATATATAGAATTTGAGTGTTGGACTTTATAAAGATAATTAACCGGGTAAATGTTTGACAACATGTTTATATGTTATGATTCCTGAAGTGTTTTTGTGCTCTTGCATCTTCTATATATATGTGTATGGTTAGCTAACGGTTTTATACCGTGTTGTAGATCCTTTGCAGGTTAGGAGAGGTGCAGAGTGATCCAGAGTGGTTGATTCGCTGAGGGCTCCGTACACTAGGATATTACGTGGGATATGGGACCTTGTGTTATGTACAATTATATGTTTTGATTGTACTCAGCGGTACCTTGTATAAACCTTTTGATTTATAGATTACAGTTTTATGTCTTTGTTTTAATCTATCTTTGCCATGTTGTAAGATCCAGTGAACTTGTTGTCAAGCTAGGGTCAGGATCCATTGTGAGATCCTAGCTCAGTAGCGCCTCGAGTCCTACGGATTCGGGGTGTTACAAAGTTGGTATCAGAGCCTTAGGTTGACAACAATGGCACTTGCAATCTGCGATAAAGGTTGAATAAATAAATAAACAGAACCCGAAAGGGGTCTGACTTTTCAAAAGGTTTTGGTTTTGAAATGAGTACAAATGTTTTAGGATAGTGCGTACGGGAAACCATCACCCCTCTGAAGATCTCGACAGTATAGATATATATATATATATATATATATATATATATATATATATATATATATATATATATATATATATATATATAGATAGATATTACCTTATTTGATGTTGTGATTGATCTTATATATATCTATACATATGGCATATATATAGCCTTTTAAGTTAGGTTTATATCCTACAGATTGTTCGGACTAGAGCCTTATCTACAGTTGGACGAGGTAGGGGTAGACCCCCTCTTCATCCAGTAGGTAGAGGACGGGTTAGATTCCCGTTGGTGATCCACATGCAGTGGAGGAGATTCATGTAGATGTTGCTGAGAGTGTCGTTCCTGAGACTGGGAACGGTATGGATGAGAGACAAAGATCACAGAGAGCCCAGTCTGATGACTCGGATCGTGTCTCCATGAGAGGATCAAAGTTTCGTGAGTATATCAGGCGAGTGGAGGAGGCTGCCAGAGCAGGTAGACGTGCCCCTGATTTGCCAGCACAGGAGGGATCATTTGAGAGATCCCATGGAGTTACTCAGGTGCCAGCTGTACAGGCACATGCTGCTGAGACTACTTGGGTTCTGGAGGAGCATAGAGGGCCTCGACCAGATACTTGGTTGAAGGCATTCCATCAGATGGGAGTACCCCCTTTCTCTGGGAAGGTGGGGTTAGAGGTTGAGTTATGGATCGGACATGTAGACTCGGCTCTTGAGTCTATTAGATGTCCAGCTGACAGACAGATAGAGTTAGTGCAAACTCTATTCAGAGACTTGGCACAGCATTGGTGGAGATCAGTACGGGGTCAGGTTACCAGCTATGACCAGATGAGGAACATGATCAGAGAGCGTTTCTGCCCTGCCTCACTGAGGAGGGAGAAACTGCGGGATTTTGTTGAGACTGTATTCGAGGATGTACTAGTCTCTGAGGCTATCAGGAGATTACAGGAGGAGTTGGCTTTGCTGGGTCCAGCTACACCTCCTGCAGATCAGCATGTTTATCTTTTCTCCCGACGACTGAGGGATGCTACCCGGACCTATATGGCGGGGTTTCACTGTGAGTCCTTGATGGATTATTAGGACAATACTTCCGACTATGAGAGGGAGCGGGCTGGACAGAGGAAAGCTTCTCAGACCGGAGGGTCTGAGAAGAGACAGCGGACTGGGCAGACCAGTGGGGCTGGTGGTGTTGCTAGTTCAGGACGAGGCCAGAGACACCCGAGATACCCCTCATCTGCACCGGCTGTAGAGAAGGGACGACAGTGTTATAATTGTGGTGATCCTGGACATATACGACCAAAGTGCACGAGGCCGCCAGTGACTTGCTACATTTGTGGTAGACCGGGTCACATAGCTGTCTTTTGTCAACAAGGCGGAGCTTCATCTCATCAGGGTTCTTCTCCTGCCAGTGTAGCGGGAGGCCACCTCAGCAGCTGCAGACACAGGGACAACAGAGAGTCCCAGACCGTCATACTACTCAGGGATCTGCTCTTGGGCCGAGTAGAGGTAGAGGTCGTGGTGGGAGTACCACTGACACCAGAGGAGCACAGGGTAGAGTGTTTGAGTTGAGGAGTGCAGAGGAGCCAACTGTACCGACTGATACAGGTACCATTCTGATTCATGGTTTACCTATTAGAGCCTTATTTGATACTGGATCTAGGCATTCTTTTACTTCTGATGCATGTGTTGAGTGTCTGAGTTTAGATACGATTGAGGGGATACCCTTTAGTATAGGGTTACCCGATGGTAGTAGGATCAGAGATACCCGTGAGATTCGTGACTGTCCCATTTCTGTAGGGACCCGTGTATTACTTGTGGACTTCTTTGTCATGCCATTAGTGCACGAAGAAGTCATTTTAGGTATGGATTGAATGGATAGACATCAGGCGTTATTAGATGTAGGTAGGAGGACTGTTACCCTCTCTACCGAGTTAGCTCAGATAGAGGTTTTCCGACGTTGGGACCTTGGAAAGTCAGGCATGGTTATCAGTGCGATACGGGCAGCGAGATTGATTGCATAGGGTTGTGAGGCCTTCTGGTGTTATGCCACAAAGGAGGGGGAGAGTCCAGCATTAGAGGATATCCCAGTAGTCTGTGAGTTTACAAATGTATTTGCTGAGCCGTCTAGTTTGCAGCCTCAAAGGAGTGTGGACTTTGGCATTGATTTAGAGCCTGGTACGAGACCGATCTCGAAGGCCCCATATCGTATGACGCCTGTCGAGATGTTGGAGCTGAAGAAGCAACTCGAGGAGTTGGCTGAGAAGGGTTTCTTTCGCCCTAGCGTATCCCCATGGAGAGCACATGTCCTTTTCGTGCGGAAGAAGGACGGATCGTTGAGATTGTGTATTGATTACAGAGAGCTGAACAAGGTGACCATCAAGAACAAGTATCCATTGCCTCGTATTGATGACTTGTTAGATCAGCTTCAGGGAGCAACAATATTCTTCAGGATTGTCCTGCGCTCAGGGTATCACCAGCTGAGGGTGATAGAGCAGGATGTGCACAAGACAACCTTTCGGACCAGATATGGACACTACAAGTTTGTAGTGATGCCATTTGGGCTTACGAATGCCCCAACAGTCTTCATGGAGTTGATGAACAACATATTCATCGACGTCCTGGATCAGTTTGTGGTGGTCTTCATAGATGATATTCTGATGTCGTCTCGCAACAGAGAGGAGTATGCAGGACCGCTGAGGACTGTATTACAGGTTTAACGAGATAGATAACTTTATGCTAAGTTCTCTAAGTGTGAGTTCTGGATGCCAAAGGTAGCATTCCTAGGTCATGTTGTTTCCGCCGAGGGGATCAAGGTTGATCTGGCGAAGATCGAGTCAGTAGCAACATGGACGACACCGAAGAACGTCAAGGAAGTACGTAGCTTTCTTGGCCTAGCCGGTTATTACCGGCGCTTTGTGGAGGGATTTTTGTGATTGCCCGTCCACTGACGAGTCTGCTGAGGAAGACTACAGATTTGTATGGTCTGAGCAGTGTATGCAGAGTTTTGAGGAGCTGAAGAGACGTCTGACTTCCGCTCCTATTTAGCACAACCAGAGGGTACACTGATTTTGTGGTTTACAGTGATGCATCCAAGCTAGGCTTGGGATGTGTGTTGATGCAGCGAGGCAGTGATTGCATATGCGTCTAGACAGCTGAAGACGTATGAGGAGAACTACCCGACTCATGATCTGGAGTTGGCAGCGGTAGTTCATGCACTGAAGATCTGGGACATTACCTGTATATGGTGCTACATGTCAGATCTTCACAGACCATAAGAGTCTGAAGTATATTTTCACGCAGCGGGAATTGAATAACCGCCAGCGTAGGTGGCTTGAGCTGATCAAGGATTTTGATCTGGAGATTCTGTATCATCCGGGGAAGGCGAACGTTGTCGCCGACGCCCTGAGCAGGAAGACGCCTCGAGAGAAGGCGATTGCGAGGCTGACAGTTCAACATCAGTTACAGAGAGACCTGGCTGGTTAGAGTTGGACATCCAGTTTCCTGATGAGGATGCCCTGAGTACTTTAGAGGTTCTTCCTGATCTGTTGAGTGAGATCCAACAGAAGCCTGCCCGACATTGATGAGGATCCGAGAGAGGATGTTCGGATGAGGCACCACAGTTCCTTCTAGGAGCAGATGGAGTGTTGAGACGCCGCGTCGCGTGTGTACCGCTGATGCGGAGTTGAGACAGAGGATATTACAGGAGGCTCACTGTACGCCTTATTCAGTGCACCCAGGTACGAGTAAGATGTACCAGGATTTGAGACGTTCATATTGGTGGAGGGCTGAAGCCCGATGTGGCCAGATTTGTGGCAGTGTGCGACCTGTCAGCAGGTCAAGATCGAGCATTGCAGACCTGGAGGTGAACTCCATCCACTGCCTGTACCACAGAGGAAGTGGGAGGACGTCACCATGGATTTTTGACTGGCTGAGACCGAGCAGGAGCTTTGATGCCATTTGGGTTATAGTGGACAGACTGACGAAGACGCACGTTTTATCCCTATTCGGGAAACGTGGCCAGTGAGCAGATTAGCTGAGGAGTACACTAGAAAGATAGTGAGACTCCATGGTGTACCGAGGACGATCGTCTCAGACAGAGATGGACGATTTACCTCGAGGTTTGGCAGCAGATTCAGACTGCCTGGGACGAGTTTGCACTTCACTACTGCGTTCCATCCTCAGACAGATGGTCAGTCAGAGAGGACCATTCAGACACTGGAGGATATGCTGCGAGCTTGTGTGTTGGATTGGGACAAGTGTGGACGGATCATCTCCCACTAGTTGAGTTCTCGTACAACAACAACTGGCATGCATCGATTGGGATGGCCCCATATGAGGCACTGTATGGACAGAGATGTCGTACTCCGTTATGCTGGATGAGCCGAGCAGTGTTAGTGGGTTGCACGTGTAGCACTGATTAGAGAGAGGATGCTGACTGCACAGAGCCGTCAGAAGTCTTATGCAGATAGGAGGCGTAGACCCTATTCAGAAGTCTTATGTCAGACACGAGGTGTTAGACCCTA